>BRON01000019.1:0-600000 GCA_024345305.1 Mrakia gelida
TCTCTTCCCATTCCTCGTCTTTTTAGCTTCGGGGCCTCTCGTTTTTCCCCTGAGGTATCCGGAACGTTTTGTCGGAGTAGAAGAATCTCCGACACGTGTTTCGGTTAACCCAGGTGTTAGCGAGATGAAGACTCATCAAGAACGACGCGCTCCCGTTCCTTTCCCTCGACTCGTCGCTCGCTCGCTTGCCGATTTCTAGTCGGACCTGAGGACTCCCTGTCGTAGTCGGGGCCGGATGAGTACTCGTCTACCCAAACGAATCTTTCACTCTCTTCCGATGGACGAGGCAATTCTTGACGCGTCCCTTTTTTTTCTTTCCATCCTGCCTCTGCTTCTCTCCTCCTTCCTTTTCGATCTCTCAGACTCGGAGATCATACTTGCTGCTTCACTGACCCTAATCGCTGGCGTCGGTATATCCGCTGTGGGCGTTCTACGGTAAAGTAAAGGTCTCTAGGTGGGGTTGTGGTGGGTAGCTCTATCGAGGTTCGTGGGAGGAACGACGCTGGCGAGTGCTCGTTGAGGTTTCTGCTCTTCGGAGGCTTTGGGGTGGGCTGGGAGAGAGAAGGGGAGGTCGATGAAGAAGGTCAAACGAGAACTACTACTGGCGACTTGAGAACTACGCGAGGGAGAATGAGAACTACTACTGGGCGACTTGACGGCGAGACTGGTTCTGGAGAAGGGAAGATGAGAAAGGGAGACGAGAAGGGAAGCTGAGAAGTTGACCAATTCTGGGGTGAAAGTTGATGAATAGCAAGAAGGTCAAAACTAGCCCACTCTTTATACTAAATATGATCCGCAGTCCGAAGCACCGAGAAGAGGAACGAGGCTGGAGGGAGTAGCTAGCGAAAGGGAGGAAGGACGGTGAGACACGACGCGAGACCATCAGCGGTCACAGCAAAGCCAAAAAGGGGTATAAGCTATAAAACGGAAGAGGCAGAGAAGGCGAGAACCGAGAAAAGTATGTACTAAGCAAGAGAGTCGAGACGGAAGGGAAGGCCGAGAAGAAAAGGGGAACGTGAGTGAGGCGCGTCGCGAGGGGAAGGTTTCGGGCAAAGGTACCTACAGAACGAGAAGAGTCGGCGAAGGGAAGCAGAGGACTAAATATAAACAGAAGGGCGAGGCCCAGAACCTATAGAAACGGGGTCTCTAACCGAGACAGGAGAAAAGGGGAAGAGACGCGTCGAGAAGAAAGCAAAACGAAAGAACGAACGAACCGAGAAGAACTCCTCACTTCCTCTCCAAACCCCCACACCGCTTATCCTCAGCGTCTACATCGACGCCCGGCTCTGTCGAGAAAAGCACTCGTCGTTCGCGTCGCAGGTTTTGCTCGTTTGCGTCGTTCTCCCATTCCTTCTACCGACATCCAGATTCTCGAGGATTTCATTCTATATTCTAGTGGAATTTGGATGGAGGCAGGAGGAATGGGAGTTCATCGTCCGTCGCAACGAAGAAGTTGGCGACGCGTCGCAGTTTTCAATGTTATCGTCGATAGGTGTCACTCGATCCGATGCAATGAGCCATGACCATTTCGAGCTCTTGACTCGTATCTGCTCATCCGAATGCTCACGTCGCCGTTTCTTCTTGAGGCTAAGAAAGGAAGGAAAGAGGACGAGCGACGAGGTCGAAACGCTGAGTTTTGCTGGCGAGCACCTCAAGTATGCATCATCATCGTCGAACTCAAGCTCGAGCGTACCACCAGAAAAACCTCTCGCTTTGGGAAGGCTCTTCAAGGAAGAAAATCTGCTGCTTTCATGGTCGCTAAGCAGAACCCTCACCGCTGACGTCGACTCAACCAAACTCCCCGACGACTTCGACCCACTAACTTTCATCTCCCTCCCACACGGATATCTGGACCCTTTCCTCGACTAGCCATCCCCTCCCTGATCTCCATCATCCCTCGCTCTCGTTCGAAACCGAGCTAGCTCGTGTTCCCTCCCTCTTCCAGCCTCCTCGCAAACTCGCCTGAGCTCCCACCTCCTGCCCTCCCTCGACCCCCTCCCCTCCCCTTCCCTCTCGCCTTCCAATGGCTCCCAAACTGCTCACCAAATCCCGTCCCACCTCCTCGCACAGTCCCATCCACGGCCTCCCTCCCTCCCTTCAAGTCCCTCCCGGCCCTCCTCAAGCTGTCCATCGATCGTTACTCGTGTCTTGCTCGTCTGAGGGGCTGATCGTACGAGCTTCCAACAGTGCTGGTGGTCCTGGCAGGAAGGCTGGCAAGGGAGCGCTCAAGGTCGCTTGGGGTGTGAAGGGGAAGGTGGAGGAGGTTAAGGGCGAGGAGGGGTCTGTGGTGGAAGAGGAGGAAGGGGGAGGGAAGGAGAGCGAAGAGGGAGGAGCCAAGGCAGGAGGGGAGGGGGAGGAGGAGGAGGGAGTCGAGGTTGAGATCAGGGGGATACTGGGCATCTTGAGGTTGTGGAACTGTTAGTGTTTATCTCTCACCTCGAGCAGTGTACACAACAGCTGACTCTACGAGGTTCTGTTACAGCTGCCTATCTTCTGGTTATCGTGGATCCTAAATCCATCGGTGCTTGTGAGTTGAGCTCGAGCTCACCAACCGCCTCTCCTTCCTTTTCATTCGAGCTCACTCCTCCCTTTTGTCCTCGTTTGCTCAGTCCCTACACCCAATCACGAAACCTACTCTCTCACCAACGTCCAAGCCATCCCTCTCACCCATCATCATCTCGCTGAGAAAGCTCTCCTCACCCTTCGACGGTCAGCCAAAGCACCTCCTCCCTCGACTCAGCCCTCAACCGAGCCCGCTCCAGAAGGATCAGATCTCGACGACGCAGCTCGGTCAGCTTCGGGAGTGAGATGGGGAGAGGTAGTTACCCCTGGGAACGAGACAGGAGCCGAGAGTTCGAGCGGAGAGGAGGACGAGGACGAAGACGAGGAGGAGAATGAGGCGAAACGAGCCGACGGATCGTACACTTCCCTCAACAAGTCCTCAACACCGGAAAAGAAGAACAAGAAGAAGATCAACCTCAACCCTTTCTTCAAATGGAACCCCTTCATCCCCAAACCAATCACAACCACAGCCGTCTCCTCCAACCCTCTCCATCCAACACCAGCAACCGCAACCGACCCTCTCGCCCTCCCCGACGTCCTCCCAACTCCCTCCTCTCCTACGCCCTCCGACCCTCCCATCCCACTCGTTCCTTCCTCCCTCACTCTCCCCGTCACCCTCCCTACCTCTTCTACTTCCACTTTCACCCCAACTCCAAGCTCAACAGCCAACGCAACCCGCTCCCACCTCGAGACCAAGATCCTCACCTCCCTGATCACCCTTTTTACGTCGGGTCAGATGTTCTTCTCCTACAACCACGACATCACTAACTCGCTCGCGGCGAAGCATCAGAGAGGAGGGGTGGATAGGATCCCGCTTTGGAGGCGGGTCGATAGGAGGTTCTGGTGGAACGAGTGGTTGGGGAGGGAGTTGATCGATGCTGGGGTGAGTCGCGTCGACTTTCCTTCTCGTCTTTTCTTTCGAACCCTTCAGTCTGGACAAGCGCGTACTGACCTCTCGCCGTCTCCTTGTCAACAGCTCCATCCCTTCATCCTCCCCGTCATGCAAGGCTGGGTCCAAATCTCAACACTTCACGTCCCACGCGCCCTTCCTCCCACTCCCGCCTCGACGCTTTCGGCGCCGGAACCAGCAGCTCCTTCGAACTCCTCTGCGACAGGTCTTATCGATCCTCCCATGGAGGGGAACGTTCCGGAACCAGAACCACCGGCGGTGGAGTACGAGACGGTGCCCGTTGAGTTCATCGTTGTTTCGAGGAGGAGTCGAGATCGGGCTGGGTTGAGGTATCAGAGACGAGGTGAGTCTACGAGGTTTGGATATGTTTAGACCTCGAGGGCTGACCCTCGTTTTTGGGTTTCGTGAAGGTCTGGACGACGAGGGGAACGTAGCGAATTTCGTTGAGTCGGAGATGATCGTTCGAGCGGAGGTTCGTTTCGCTCTCTTGCTCTTTTCCTCTCGCTTCTTCCTTCTACTCTCCCCTTGCTGACTCTCAAGCTCTTCTATCCTTTTCCTTCTGACAGTCACACATCTTCTCCCACGTCCAAACTCGAGGATCGAGTGCGTCCCTCCTCTTCACTCTCGCTCGTCGCGTCCTTCGAACCCCGCTGACCTCCCTCTCCTCCCTCCTCCCTCACCCACCCCTCACCTGCCCACCCACCACAGTCCCCCTCTTCTGGTCTCAATCCCCCTACTCAACAACCTCAGCAGCCTACGCTCTCAAACCTGCTCCCGTCCTCGATCGACCGCTCGCCATCGCGAGAGGTCCCATGGCGGTTCATTTTGATTTCCTGAAGGAGAAGTATGGAGATCAGGTTAGTTCGCTTCCGGTTCGATGACGGGGAGGACAGGAGAACGAGAGAGCCTGATCGCAGTTTTGAGGTTGGGGGAAACAGACTGTGGTGAACTTGAGTGAAGCGACGGGGAAGGAAGCGCTTGTGACGAAGGGGTTCGAGGAGGTGCTGCTTGGGTTGGGGAGGAAGGACGTTGAGTGAGTTGTCTTCGTTTCCTTCTTTCGAAACGGGGTGGGACATTTTCGAGCTGACTCTCCGCACCTTGTCGTCCTTTCTCTACAGCTACCAAGAGTTCGACTTCCATCACGAGTGAGCTTCAGTTCTCGACGCGTCTTCCGACTCCTCTTCTCTCGCGTTCGTTTTGAGCTGATGCCTCCTCTCCCTTCTTTCATCCTCAGATGCAAAGGCATGAAGTTCGAGAACGTCTCCATCCTCATCGATCGCTTGAACGACACCTTCCTGAAGCAAAGCTACTTCGAAGCTGGAGGACCCGACTCCCAGAAGCTCCAATCGCAGAACGGAGCTTTCCGAACCAAGTGAGTCGGCTTGTCCCCTCCTACTCCACCTCTCGTTCGAAGCGGAGGCTGACCAACCATCCCCTCGTTCGTCTCAAACAGCTGCATCGACTGCCTCGATCGAACCAACGTCGTCCAGTCCGCTCTCGCTCGACACGTCCTCGGAATCCAGCTCGCTTCGATCGGTCTCTCTCAGACGGCGGATTCGCCTCCTTCGGATATCGAGACTGTTTTCAACGATGGTGAGCAGCTGGCACCTTCTAGATCGTGTTCTCAGCTTCGAGCTGACCTCGTTGTTCGTGCGCCTCGTTCGTCTCAGTTTGGGCCAACAACGGAGACGCAATCAGTCGATGCTACGCTGGGACGTCGGCTCTCAAGGGAGATTTCACGAGGTGAGTCGAGTCTTTGAACGTTGGCTTGGAGGTCGAGGACTGACGGCTCTCTCGTTGCTCTCGTTCGTCGCAGGACTGGGAAACGAAACTTGCAAGGGATGATCAACGATGGGTTGAACTCGATTTCGAGGATGTACACGTGATTTTTCTGCGTCTCTTCCCTTTTCTCCTCGTCAACGAAGAAGCTGACTCCCACCTCCTTTCAACAGTTCCGCCTTCTCCGACTTCTTCAGTCAAGGTTTGCTCGCTTCTTCCCTCTCCCTGCCGTCCTTCCTTCGACGCGTCGCTGACCTTCCCCCCACCCTCTCCTCTCAGCCGTAATCTCTTTCATGCTCGGCCAACGCTCCCTAGCCGTCTTCACCGAGTTTGTCGAGAAGCTCCAAGTCGCTGAGCCGGCGAACCTCCTTCGACTCGCGGTTGTGAGATCGGAAGCTAGTTCGTCCCTTCCTCCTTGCTCCTTCGATCTTCGCTCGCGCGATCTCGAGCTGACGCTTCTTGGGTTCGTCTTTCGCAGTCGAGACCTGCTCTGCGAGAGTGATCAGCGAAGGGGAGACTCGTCAAGCCGGATGGACTCTGTTCGCTCCGACGGAGATGAACGTGAAGGGAGGACAACAGTTCGAGGAGAAGGTTCTTCTGCTTGTGAGTCTCGACGCGACTCCCATCTCTTTCTCGCAAACCCTCGCTCACGGTCCCTTTCTTTTCGATGAACGAACAGACCGCCAAAGCTCTCTACGTCGCTCGCTACGACTACGAGCTCGAGAAAGTAGTTGGCTTCACGAGGTGAGTTGCTCGACGCGTCTCCCCCTCTGTGGTTCGTTCCGAGTAGGACTGACTCGGACATTTCGCACAGAATCCCACTCGGCAACGTCGTCTCCCTCCAAAAGGGAGTCTACATCCTCTCTCCTCTCCAAGAAGCAGGTCAGGACCCGGAGGAGAACTACGGTTTCAAGGTCTCGTTCCGAGGATCCGACGATGAGACCCGGTTGGCTTCGTACTCGGTGAGTCTCGACCCTGGTTTTCTTCGCTTCTCCCTCTCGCTGACTCACCCACGCGTCCTCCGCTCGTTCCTTCCAGATGCGCAATCAAATCGAACCCACCTCCCCAACGAAACCTCGTCCCAAATCCTCCTCCCTCCGCCCTCTCCTCCTCTCCTCCCCCAAACCACCCCAACCCCCTTCCTCCATCCAAACCAACTCCCCCCCTCATTCCTCGGACTCCGAAGAAATCAAATTCTTCGCCTTCAAAGCCATCCCCCGAGACATCGTCCTGCACGGCCGAGAGCTCTCAGTGGACCGCGACGACGAAGAGCAAGACCCTCGAGGCGGAGCGCAAGGGGACGAGAAGACCTGTCATGAGGTTGTGAATGGGATCGTGGGGAGGATTAGAGGGTTGTGCTCGGATGCGGGGAGTGGGTGGGATGGGGCTGATGGGGAAGGAGATGGAGGGAAGTTCTTGAGGGAGGAGGTGAGTCAGGACGCGAGGAGGTGCTTGGAGTGGGAGAGAGAGCTGACCTTTTTCGTTCGTTTTCGCGTTCGCTTTTGTGGGGGCAGCCCATCATCTCCCTTGCTGAAGCGCAGAGTAATACGCCTTTCTTGGCTAGGATCGAGCATGGGGTGAAGAGGTGGTTGTGGCTTTGAGAGCTCTCTCGCGTTCAGTTTCGGGTTTCGTTTTGTTTTGTTCTCTCTCGCTAGTAATTCATAGATATACCCATCTAATGCTCTCTCGATACACCTATAGCTTTGCTTGTTTCCGTTCTGGATATCTATCATGACGCGACCTCAGACTGAGTGGAGGAGCAAGAGCAGGAGCAGGAGGATCAGGACGCGTCGAGGACGTGAAGTCTTCGGTTCTGGACTGAAGGGCGTGCCTGAGCGAGCTCTCCATTTTCGAGTGTTGCTGAGAAGCCTCTATAGCTGTAAATCGTACCAGCGATTCATGAAGCGTTGCGAAAAACTCGATTTTCAAGAAGGGAACGACGCGTTTGAGCCCGAAAAAGGAAAGGAAGGGAAGAGGCGTCGAGCTCCTCTCTTCGCTCCTTCCTCCGCAACCATCTCCTTCCCCTTCTCTTCTCTTTCTCGGCCCCTTCTCTCGCGCATCTACCTTCCTCAGAGGTGAGTAACTCGCACTCGCATCTCGATGAAAATCTTCTTTCTCTGCTAACGCTCTCTGTCTTCCTTCGTTGAGCTCTTCCAGAAGCTTCTCCTTCCCCCCTCCTCGACTCCTCCTCCTCCCCTTCGCCACCTTCTCTCTTCCTCCTCAAGATGCCTCACGTCGCCGGCGAGGTCAATCTCTTCGCTGAGCTCCGTCTCCGAAGGGCGAATGTAGAATTTGCTCCTGTGAAGGAACATCATTGCGAGGTCACTGGTCAGTCAAGAGGAAGATGGTCGAGGTCGCTCGCTCCTTCTCCTTCCTCCGCTCAAAGCTCACCCTCCCTCTTCCCCTCCCTCGTCGTCTACAGACATCGCCGATACGTGGACGTGTACTACGTAGATCGATCTTACTGCAGAGGAAGCTGATAACATCGAATACGAGTGAGTGCTCTCTCTCTATCTCGTCCGTCTATCTCCCTTTTCCTTCCTCGGACTCGAGCTCACCTCCTTCCCCTCCCCTCCTTCCTCGTCTCCTTCTCTTCCCTTCGTCGCAGCGTCCACTGGGAAGATCGAGCCAACGTCCCTCGGGGATCCAAGGAGAGACTCATCGTTGACGGAGAACCTGTGGGACAGAGGTACATCAACCCTGACAAGGAGGACTACAAGGGAATCGTGGACTATCACCGTGAGTACGAACGACGAACGACGAGTCGACTGCTGGCTTCCTTCGATTCCTTCGAGCTGGTTCTTCGACGAGATCCGAGAGGCTGACCCGATTGTATGCCTCGTGCATGTGTCGCTTCAGGAATGGACGAGATGCACTGTGCTAGGCTCGAGTTCGCAAAGATCGTGAACTCGCTTCCTTCCTTTCGCTCCTCCTCCTCCCTTCCTCCCTTCGACGAGCTTTGGCTCTCCTCGAGAGGCACATAAAGCTCACCTCTTCTCTTTATCTCTCGTTCAGCAAACCACCAACGAAACTGGACCCAACGTTCGACAGCTCACTCCCATGGCAGGAACCGTCAAGCTCGAGGTCAGTTCGTTTCGAAGCTCGCACGACCTCCTTCTCCTTTGTCTCCACGAGCTCACCACCGCCCTTCCACCCTCGCAGATCGAACTCGGATGGTTCGTTCCTGAAACTCGACCCTTCGGAGGAAACTTCAAGCGGATCAACTCGGAGCATCCTCTCTTCGACGCTCGTCCAGTCAACGTTCAGGAGGTCGCCAGGAACGCCGTCAAGGGACTCACTCACACTTCCAAGGTCGTCCTCCCCTCTCTGTTCTCTTCCGAGAGCACTTTCTAACGTCGACGGCTTTCACGTGTGCAGGTTCGGTCAGATCTTCGCTCGACCTTTCAACACCCCGAGTGGAGGTCCTCCTCCCAAGTTCGTCGTCGCTCCTCCTCCTTTCCGAAACGGCTTCAACGGGGGAGAGGCAAGGAGACCGTTCGCTGAGTTCTTCTGGATCGTGAGTTGTCTTCTCTCATCTCTCCTCGTTCGCATTTCAACCGAGCTGACCCTCTCGTTCCCGTTGTCTCTTCCTTCAGGTCGGATACCCAGGTCAGTCGCGCTTCCTCCCTCCTCCGCGAGCTCGACCTCAAACTCCAACTCATCTCCTCACTCTTCTTCCCCCTCCTTCAGACCATCTCGCGAACCCTCCTCAGAACCCAGTCAACATGGCCGTGAAGACCGACGGACAAGATCAGTTCAACCCTTACGGAAGCGACTACAACCACCAGTACCCCGAAGCTCAACCGATGTTCGTTCCTCCTCAAGTCGACCGAGCGAGGTCGCTCTCCCAGACTCCCTATCGCCAAACTCCTCCTTCTCCTTCGTCGTCGTACAACCAGCAGAACGGGAACGGACGAACCCAGAGTTCTCAGCCGGATGGAGGGTGGGGAGGAGGAACGCCTGTCGCGAGTGGGAGTGGAGGACATGGTCAGAACGGTGGAACTGGGTGGCAGGCTTTCAAGGAGGAGCCGTCGGATGTGAAGGTGAGTTTGCTTCGTTCTCGTCTCGTCTGTCGATGTCGGCGAAGGGAGAGAGAGTCGAGGGAGCGAGGAGGTGCTGAGCTCGAGCTGACGATCTCCTTCCCTCCCTCGTTCCTCGCGTCCTCAGCCCTCCGTCGCCAACCCGAGCATCTGGACCAACACCAACCTCACCGCCATCGACCTCACCCTCGACGAAGACGACGACGATGACGACGACGACGAAATCGAGGACGTCGTGATGACCTCAGGAGTTCCCTCTCGTTCAGCAGGACTCGCCGCCTCTCGCCCACCCTCCAAAGCAGCCTCGCTCCCTCCTCCCTCCGAAGCAGGCGAGTCTGTCCGATCAGGTCAAACCACAGGAACCACAGGTCGAGTCTACCCTTCTCAGGAAGACTGGATGGCTCCTCCTTCCAACACCACCGCCGTCGATCCAGACTTCCCTCCCCTCTCCACTCCCTCCTCCACTCGACCTTCCTCCGTCGTCCAACCCCAAAAGAAGACCATCCCAGCTCAGTAAAAGGTCCCTACCTCTCCAGCCACAACCAAACGACCTCAATCCGAAGCTCTCTTCGCTCCAGCCTCACCGGAAGCCTCCTCGGAAGTCGAACAAACCATCCTCAAACGACCTCGCGTCGATAGCGAGGCCTCTCGAACCGTCGCTTCGGACGCAGGAGATGCAGCTTCCATCGCTTCCTTCGGAGGAGGAGGATCTTCGTCTCATTGGGGAGCGGAGTCAACAGCTGCGAGCAGTCAGGCGGGAGACCAGGAGAGACCCTAGGAGTTCCAGAAGAGCAAGAAACAGAAGCAGCCTCAGCCTCCTTCGAACGGGAACGGAAAGCAACCTCCTCCTCCGACGTCCTACGCTTCCTCCGTCGCCTCCTCCTCAACGACATCAATCAAACGACCTCTCAAACTCCCTAAAGCTCCCCTCGTCGCTCCAGGCCAGAAACATCCGAACGATCTCGAGGATGGAGAGGAGGAGGAACCTGCGTTTGAGTTTGAGGGGGGGCAGGTCGTTTCGTCGTCTTCGACTCCAGCACCAGGAGGAGGGGGTGTTTTGGCTCAAGCCGAAGCTGCTAGGAGATCAGCAGAGGAGAAGAACCGAAGGGAGGCGGAGAGTCGAAACAGTGGGAGGAGTTCTGCGACGGGTGGAGGAGCGGGAGGGAGTGTTGGGTTGGGAGGGAAGAAGGTTGTTGGTGCGCCGGGGTGGAGTGTGGTTGGGAATGCGGAGGAGGTGAAGAGGACGGCTGCGCTGGAGGAGAGGAGGAGGAAGGAAGCGGAAGAGAGGGATGATGGGGGGTGGGGGATTTGAGGCGGGCGGAGGCGTTGGGTGGGAGGAGACGCGTCGATGGTCGTTCTTTTGAGTCTTTCAGCCTCGTCGCTTTGCTCAGCATGCTACATACGTTTTGATATCCTCTCTTTTCTCCTTCCTCCACTTTCTTTCCTTCGCTCTGCTACTTTGTATCGGTTTTCTCTCGCTGTTCTCTACTCTTTCGTTTCGTTTCTTCTCTCGTTCGTTCGCCCCTGTCTGCGTCCTCTCGTCTTTCCGTCTTTCGTCCGCTTGCATATGATTCGAGCTTCGTTGCTCCTTTTCGCTTTCGATAACCCATGCTTCCCAGATCTCAAGAAGTAGCGAAGCTCGAAGAGCGAACAAGACGGGTGACAGATCGCGACGCGTCGAGCTTGGAGGCTAGGATCCTTTCGGCCGCCGAGTCGAGTCGGATATCGAAGAAGGCGTGTAAGAGAGTATAGACTTGTACAGCGAGCTTTTGCTTCCGTTCCTTCGGTGTCAGAACGAGAAAAGCAAGGAGAGAAGAAAGAGGGAAGAGTCGAACTTCGACGTTGACCGCCAACTCCGACGACCCTCCCTTTCCCTTCCAAACACGGCGTCTAGATGTACCAGTGCGCCAGCCGTGGATGCCAGAGTGGCGACCTCGTACGCGGTTCCATCAGCCGCATCGACGTCGCCATTTTCGGCGCCTCTCGTTGATATTACCGTTGTAGATACCGGGGTTGAAAGCGAGTATACAGAGAGATAAAGTGACCATACTTGTGTTCTGCGGGGAGATTCAGGCGAAAAGGTAGACTAGCGACGACCACGAATCGACGAAAGCAAAATGAGACAAGACGCGTCGACCTTGACCCCTTTCAACTCGCTCCTCCCTCCTCAACCCACCGACCGTCAAAAGAGAAGGAAAGAAGGATCCACCGTTCACAACAAGATACTTTATCCAACGACCTCAACCTCTTCATCCGAATCCGAATCCACCTCGCACGGATCGTCCGGCATCCCGCCAACTCTCCTGAGGAGCTTGAATCGTCTTCCTCTTCCCCTCCTCGACGCCTCCACCATCCGACTCGCCCCACGCGACACCGTGCTACGCCTCATGTCCAGCACCTCCAACAGCGGACAAACTCCTTCTCCATCTTCGTCAAGAACGAGAGCGTGAAGGAGCTGGTCCGAGAATCCGGGGCCGACTTGGAAGCGAACGAGGGAGGGAAGTTGAGCGAGTCGAGGGAGGAAGCCTGCCTCGATGGAGGTGAACTCGTCTGCGAGGAGGAGGGTTTGGAGAGGGTGGGGAGCGTTGCAGTCCAGGGCGGAGGGAGGGAAGAGGAAGGGTGCGTAGGAGAACTTGGAAAATCGAAGGTCGAGGGAAAGGAGGTTGGGGAGATCGAAGCTGGCCAGTCTTGTGTCCAAACGAGCTACGATCTTGAGTTCGATGAGGTTCGGGAAGGAGATGGAGGGGGATCGAGTGCGCAGGGGTTGAGTCGATCTGGAGGACTTGGAGGTTGGGAAGTTGGGTGCCGATCTGCTGTTGGAAGAGGACCACGGGGGTATGAATGTTGAGAGTTCGGAGTTGATGAAAAGTGATGGACGACGGTAGGGTGAATTGGGAGTAATTGAGGTAGGAGGTACGAAGGGAGAGAGAGAGGAGAGGGCGACGAGGGTTCCACGCGTTCGAGGGGAAGATGGCCCAGAAGCCGTCGTCGTTGGGGTCTTCCTCGAGAAAATGGATGTCCAGTGACTCCAGCATCCCTCCCTTCCCTTCCAAGCTCCCGATGGTTGCTGCCGAGTCTCTCGCCCTCGTTTGAACGACGAGGCTCCTCGCGTCTCCCTTGAGCGACAACGCCTCGACCTTCCTCCTTCCCTCCCTTCCCCTCAGACTCCACGTCCCCCAAAGTCTCCGATCCTCCAAGAAGACCGATGTCCATCTACGAGAGACTGCTGTGAGCGGGAAGGCGACGCTCGAATCTTCCGCTTCGTCGACGAGATGGCGTCCGATGGTCGAAAGGAGTTCGGGAGGGAGGGAGTCGCAGTAGTTCCTGTTTGAACGGCGACGCTGGAGCAGAAGACGCGCCTCGTTGAGGAGGGAGACGACGGTGGCATCTGTTCCGATCGAGTAGTAGGAGAGGATGACCACTCGATGGGGTTCAGAGAGACGAGAGAGGATGGCGAAGAGACGAGTTGGGTCCTGGATCGATGAGGAGCAAGAGAGGAGGGATCAGCTCGTGGTCTTGTTGCCAAAAAGAACTTCCAGTCTCTCGATGAAGAGGACCCAGGCACGTATCCCGTAGCCCGCATTAAGTCAGGACTAGGTATAGCTCTCGACTCACCAGGTCTGAAGTCACGCCGTCCTTCTTCACCTTCCCTTCCCCTCCTCCTCACCCCAGGGCTGCGAGCTCCAAAGCCCTGAGCTTCTTGAGGACGTCGCCTCGGGAACAAAATAAGACGATGGCTGGATCTCCGAGCCGGCGAGCCTGTATTCGTGAAAGATCAAAAACCAGGGAGGTGGTCAGCGAGACGGCACTGAAGAAGGATGAATGGAGGAGAGGAAGAAACGAAACTGACCTCGTCGAAGCAGATTAGACCGTCGTCCAAAGCTCCCGTCGAGATGAGATCGATTCCTTTCTTGTACGCATCAGCCCACGGAAGTAGCTGCATCGTGGCTCTGGAAGGAAAGAGGGTGTCCGAGGGAAAACGAAGGAACGGAGGTCGATGGAGTTGAAGGTCACATCCGATCAAGGACCGAGCTCAACGAGTGTTCTCCTTCGAGCTTCCTCTCCCTTTCACCCTCCAAACTCTCACATCCTCCAAGTCGAGACATGCTCGTTCCCTATACCCACTCTACCTACCTCCTCGGTGACCCTCAGTCTCAACACACCTCAAAATCTTCTCTCGAAAAGCGGAGAAACCCTTCTCGAGGTCGGCGTTAATTGAAGCTCGCTTCTCAGCCTCAACGGGCTCGTTGTGAGCTCACCAGCACCTGATCCAGGAAGATCTGTCGTTTTCTTAGCTCTCTAGCTCGCCCCCGATACCCCATTCGGTTGACCTTCCAGCTCTAAACGGTCTCAATCAACGACGTCGTTCCGTTCGGCGGAAGGAAAGGCGAGCGATCTTCCTCCACCTGTTCCCTTTCCTTCCTTCCTTCCCTCCTGCTCTCTCTCTCTCTCTCTCTCAGATCTCCAACAACAACAACCCATCCTTTCTACCCAAGATGAGACTCAATATCTTCGGCTCGATACTCTTCGCCGCTTCCCTCTTCTCTACCTCGGTTGTGCAAGCTCTCCCAAGGACACCCGTTCGAGGGATCTCGACGAGCTTGTTCGAAGCTACTGGGCCAGCAGCATCGCAGAACCTCACCGATCTCGTCACTTGGGATAACTATACTCTCAGCGTTCTTGGTCAGCGAGTCTTCATTCTCTCTGGGTAAGTTCTCCATCTCCTCTCGGTCGAGGTGCGAGAGAAAGCATCGAACTGACGCGCTTCGCTCTCGCTTTCTCCCATCTCCCGTCTCCGTCCGATCTCTTCCTCCAACCACAGCGAGTTCCATCCCTGGAGGTAGGCAAATCTTTTCGTCAATCTCTGAGACCGTCGAGACCGTTCTGACTGACTTCCGACGTCTCGTCTTCCGCCTTCCCTCCTCTCTCCTCCCTCTAGACTTCCCGTCGTCGAGCTCTGGAAGGACGTGATCGTCAAGGCCAAAGCAGCAGGATTCAACACCATCTCGATCTAGTGAGTCTATTCTACCTCTCTCTACTCGCTCCTCCTTGTGCTCGTGAGCTGACGACCTGCTTCATCCCTTTCAGCCTTCACTGGGGACTTTGTGCGTCGTTCCCTCTCTCTCCCCGTGTAGACCATCGCTGACTTTCTTTGGTCTTCGTCAGCCAACCCTTCGAACGGAACCATCGACTTTGATCATTTCCGAGCTGTTCAGGTTCGTCTCTTCGCTTCGTTTCGGCTCGGTAGAAACTGAGCGCTGACCTCGTCTCGTCTCGCTCGACCGCTTCTCCAGCCCGTCCTGGATTTCTGCAAGGAGGTGAGTCGACTCTTCCTCTGCTCAAATCTACGAAGTGCTGATCCGTTGTGGCTGCTCCTCAGGTGGGCATGTGGATGGTCATGAGGTGAGTTCGAGCGAGAATCAAACGAAGACGACGCGTCGTCGAGTTCAGGCTGACCCCGTTGCTCCTCGTACCACAGACCTGGTCCGTACATCAACGTAAGATCATTTCTTTCTTCAGCTAACAACCTGCGCCGCTGACGTCGAACCTTCTAACTCTCTTCGAACAGGCCGAGACGACTGGTGAGTCTCGAACGAACGAAACACGTCGAGCTGATCTGCCGCTGATCCCTCTGTCCTCTCTCTCTCTTATCAGCTGGAGGCTTCCCTGGATGGTCAGTTTGGAAGCTCATTTCCTCGAAACGTCCCAGTGCTGATTTCGCACTCCCTTCGTTCGCCTCCCTCAGGGTCGTCGCGATGGAAGGAACGCTTCGAACGAACGACACTCAGTACTTTGAGGCCTGGTTCGTTCGCTTTCCCCACCTCTGCCCGCACTCAAGCTGACTCCTGGACTCCCTTCTCTTCCTTCAGGCAGCAGTACATGGACTACGTCGGAGAAATCACAGCGAAGAACCAGATCTCGAGTTCGTTCAGTCCTCCCTCTTCTCGACGCGTCTGGTCGCTCGTTCAAGGCTGACTGACCTTCCCTTTTGACCGCGTGCAGACGGTGGTCCCATCATCGCCGTCCAGATCGAGAACGAGTACGGTCAACGACTCAACGGAGAGCTCTTCCCTTCCGAGAACTGGGATTGGCCGAAGGCGATCTATGTCGAACAGCTTCAGCAGAGCCTCAAGAATCATGGATCGCAGCTTCCGACTATGCACAACGATGCTTGTGAGTCGTAATCATGCGTCACGAAGCTGACAGCTTCGCTCGCTCGACATCGAGCCCCGCGCTCAAGATTGGAGCGTTCGAGGCGCGTCGTCTGACTCGCTCTCTATTTTCTCTTGTATCACAGCTCCTCGAGGTGACTTGTGAGTCCTTACTCAATCGTCCCTTAGCTCTCAAAGGGCGATCGCAGCTGATCGTACCTTGTCCTTCCAGCATCAACGGTCCAGGAGAAGTCAACGTGAGTCGAGCTTCGCCTTCTCCCTCGAGTTCCTCGACGCGTCTCGTTTCATCGACTTACTTCGCTCTTTCTTCTCTTCTCTTCTCTCTCTCAGATCTACGCTTTCGACACCTACCCTCAATCCTTCGACTGCTCCAATCCCTACGGCTGGAAGGATCTTCCAACTTACTACCACCCCACTCACAAGGCTCAGAACCCCGAGGAGCCGTTTTGGATACCTGAAGCTCAAGGAGGAGCGTTCAACGCTTGGGGACAGAAACAGAATTACGACGCTTGCAGCAGTAGGTCCTCATCTTGCTCGTTCTGTCGGGGAGATCAAAGCGTCGCTGACTCCATCTCGTCGTTCATCTTCCCCCAGTTCTGACTGGACCTGTTCGTTCTTCCTCTGTCCTCGTTTATTTCGCGCTCTGGCTCACTTATCTTCGCTTTCACCGTCATACAGGACTTCGAGCGAGTTTTCTACAAGGCCTTCTGGGCTGCGAACGTCAAGATGCTGAACTGTGAGGCGACGCGTCGACATCGAGATCGCGACGAGCCATCGTCCGAGCTGAGCTTTGCTTTCCCTCTTTTTCTTACGTAGACTACATGCTTCTCGGTGGTACCTCGTGGGGAGGTCTTGCGTTCCCTGGTGTCTACACCTCGTATGATTACGGTTGCGCCATCGCAGAGTGAGTTCGTTCCAGCTCAGCCTTCCTTCGCTCGATCTTCTGCTGACTCTCTGTCCTCCTATACCCTTTCAGGAATCGACTCCTCACCCCCAAGTTTGACGAGCTCAAGCTCCAGGGTCTCTTCCTTCGGAGCGCGAGGGAGTTCTACAAGACGGGTCAGTCTCCGCTCCATCTCGCCTGTTCTCGAGCCACGCGTCGTCTCGCCTCGAACTCACCCCGACCTCTTCCTCGTCTCTCAGACTGGATTGCCGACAGCTCTTCGTCGTTCTTCCCCGAGGACGTCTTCGTCACCTACCTTCGCAACCCCGATACCGCAACTTCGTTCTATTTCGTCCGTCACACCAACTCGTCTTCCCTCGACACTCAGCAGCTCAAGTTGAACATCGATACTGCCGTTGGGTACCTCGAGGTTCCTCAGTACTCTGGAGACTTCACTCTCGTCGGAAGGGATCACCGAATCGTCGTCTCGAACTACCACTTCGGTGAGACGACCTTGCTCTACTCGACTGCCAACATCTTCCTCTCGACGGTCATCGACGGAATCGACGTTCTCTTCATCTACGCCGATCCTGGAGCCGACCAAGGACTCGAGTTCTCCATCTACGGGAACTGGACGTCGCCCATCGTGACTGGAGATCTCGACGTCGAATGGACGAACAGCACTCTCGTGAGTTCGAGTCGAGTCTTCTTTTTGCTCTCCCACTCGTCAACTGACTGATCTTCTTTGATCTCTTGTTACATCAAGAACCACACCGTACGCATCCCTCACCTCATCTTCATGGAAGGCCGAATTGACCTCTCATCCCTCTCCCTTCGCTCGCGCAGACCTTCAACTTCACCACCACCTCCGTCGGTCTCTCAGCTATCCAAGTTCATCCCTCGCTGCTCGTCCTCGCCTCCGACACCTTCACTGCCATCTCGTACTGGGCTCCTACGATCCAATCAACTTCTGGGGACTGGGATCACTACGCGTCGTTCGGTACCAACGAGACCGTCCTCGTCTCAGGTCCCTACCTCGTCCGGAACGCGTCCATCTCAGGTTCGGAACTCTCAATCGTCGGAGATCTCAACTCGACTGTTCCTCTCCTCGTTTACGCTCCAAAGGCAGTCGAGAGTACGTCTCGCTCTCTCTCTCTCCTCGAACGACTCGAGACGCGTGCTGACACCCTCTCCTCTCTCCTCCTGTGCGACTCATCTCTCTCTCTCTCAGCCATCAAGTTCAACGGTCAAGGCGTCGAGGTCACTCGGAACTCCTGGGGAGCGCTCGAAGGAACTCTCAAAACCTTAGTCGCGTCGATTTCGCTTCCAACGCTCGAGAAGTGGAAGTACGCCGACAGTCTCCCAGAGATCCGCTACGGCTACAACGACGTGAGCTTCGCGTCCCTCCTTGCGACATCACCTGGACTCGACTGACCTCTTCTTTCCTTCTTCCTCAGTCGCTTTGGACGAACGCCGACCACACTTCGACGACCAACCCTTTCCCTCCCTTCGCCAACAACTCAGGTTCTCAGATCCTCTACGCCAACGACTACGATTACCACACTGGAAACATCCTGTGGCGAGGAACTTTCGAAGCCGTCGGGTTCGAAGAGGGGATCTCTCTCGGAATCTCTGGAGGATGGTGAGCTCGCTCGTCGAACGATGGCAATCTCGCACAACTCGTCTTCTCGTCGCTGACCCCACTCCTCTTTGTGCACCTCAGGGCTTTCGCTGCTCAGACTTGGCTTAACGAGGAGCCTATCGGCTTTATGTGGTCTCGAAACGGGAGCGACGCGCCGACTCTGAACGAGACGTTCGCGTTCCCTCCTGGAGCCCTCAAGGCTGGAACGAACTGGATCACCGTTCTGCAAGGTGCGAAAGTCTTCTTCTCCGCTCTCGTTCGAAATATCTCGCTGACCGATCTTCGCTCGAACAGATCACATGGGTTGTGAGCACTCGCCTCGAGCTTTCGTCGCGTCCGTTCTTTCGCGAACTGATCAGCTTTTCTCCCTCGTTCTCCAGACTTCGAAGCTGGAAACCTCGGAGTCCCAGGATACGGAGGAGGAGAAGTCAGTTCATCGCTCCCTCGCTCGCCCTTCTTCGTCGTACTGATCCTCTTCCTCCCTTGTTCGTCGCGTCTCCAGCTCAGCATCAAAGCTCCTCGAGGAATCCAAGGTTACATCCTGGAGCCTCAAGGAGTCAACAACTTCACCTCCTGTTAGTCTGACCCTCTTCTATCTTCTTTGACTTCAGCTGACTCTCGCTCGTCCTCTCGTTTCCAGGGAAGGTCCAAGGCAACTTCGGAGGGAGTTCGAACTTCCCTGACAAGACGCGAGGAGGTGAGTCTCTTTTCTTCGCTCTCGTGGCGATAATACTCGACAACACTAACGGGAACATTTTTGCCTTTCCCCTGAGTCCCAGTCTACAACGAGGGAGGTCTCTTCGCCGAACGAGCTGGCTGGCACTTGGTGCGTCTCGCCTTTCCTCATCGACGCGTCTCGCTGATCGTCGTCTAACCCTCCTCTGTTTCTTTCCTTCAGCCTGGCTTCGACGACTCCGAATGGGACTCCAAGTCTCCCCTCGATGGACTCTCTGAGACCGGAGTAGGGTTCTACAGGACTAGTGCGTTCTTCCTCTTCTCGCTCGGCTCTCTTGTTCGCGCTCTCGCTCTCGCGACGCAAGCCGACCTCATCCTCTCTTAACAGCCTTCAATCTCGACGTCCCCGACGGCTACGACGTTCCCATCAACGTCGTCTTCGGTAACACCACCGGAGCCATTCGAGCTCAACTCTACGTGAGCTCGTCCGACTCAACTTCTCGACTCCTCGCTCGTTTCCCCGATGCTGACCACCCACCCTCCCCTCTTCCCTTCACCTCAAAGGTCAACGGCTGGCAGTACGGCAAGTTCGTTGCCAACGTCGGACCTCAGCGAGTATTTGTGAGTCTCTCGCTCACTCTCCTCCTCCCCTCCTCCCTCAAACTCGACGCGCGACGACTGACTCCGCCTCGTCCCTCGTCCCTCCTTCCTCGTTTCGCAGCCCATCCCTCGAGGGATCATTTCCTACAACAGCACCAACACTCTCGCTCTATCGCTGTGGGGAATGGGACCTTCGGCTGAGGACTTGAAGATCGACGATATCAAGTTGACGCACGACGAGATCACGATTTCGTCGATTGGGCGAGTCGTCTCTGTCCTTCTTCTCGGTTCGAGGTTTACGCTGACTCCTGGGTTCTTGTGGTTCGGCAGGTACGTGGCTGAGACGAACCCCGGCTGGGAGAAGAGGGAGTCGTTCTGAGGAGTGGGGACGCGTCGAGGGCGAGTCGACGGCGGGCTGAGAGGGAGGCGGCCGGGCGTTCGAGCGAGCAGATTTTCCTGAACCTTCAACGACGTAGTCTGACTTGCATTCGTCGTCTACGCACCTGAAGGTCAACAACAAGTCAAAGATGGAAAAGAGTAGGGAAAGAGCTCAAAGCGGGGGACCTTCACACCTGCGCGGGAAGATTCTCGAGTCAAGCTCGCCCAACCCTCCCCTCCCTTCCTCCCAACTCCCAACCCTCTCTCCCTCCCCTTCCCCCTTTCCTTTTCTCTACTTCAACCATGGGACGACGAGCCAAGAACAAGCAGGGACCTCCCCAAGCTATCGATCTCTCTATCCACTCTGCTAAGCGTAAAGCGGACGGATACGTTCCTCGTTCGGGAGGAAAGAAGGTCAAGATTTCAGCTTCCGGCAAGAAGATCAAGGGGAAGCACGCTACGGTCTCGAGGGGGAAGGATCGAGTAGAGAAGGGGATGGGAGAGGATACCGATGAGGAGATGGAGGAGGAGGAGGACAGGGTGGAGGAGGTTAAGGAGAGTAGCAGTAAGAAGGGGAAGGGGAAGGCAGCTGCTGAGGAGAGGTGAGTCTTCGTTCTTCTTCGCTCGCTTCTCTCTGTATGTTGGGAGGTGACTTCGAGGTTGGCGATGAGCTAAAGCTGATCATATATATATCACGCCGCAGGTCCATGTTCGATGCCTACGACGACGACGAGGCTATGGGAGCTGGAGACTTCAACTTGGCTGGAGGGTGAGCTTCGACTTTTTCGCCTTCCCTTCCTTTCCTTCTCCCTCCTCGAGCATGAGCTGATCGATCCACTTCTTCTTCCAGAGATGACGATGAGGGTATGCCTGTGAGTCACAGCTTCAAAATGTCGAAAAAAGCTCAGAGAACGAGCTCGAGCTGACCTTTCTCGACTCCTTCCCCCTCTCTCTCCCCCTCTCCAGCGACCTCCGCCTCGAGAGCTTCAGTTCTCTGATTCCGAGGAGGGTTCCGACGTGAGTCGGCCTCTTTTTAGATACTAAATGAACACGGTTCCGAACTCTTGCTGATCTTCTCCTACTCTTCCCCTTATGCAGCAAGGATCCGACGACGACGAGGACGGTCAACTCCCTCCTGGAGCCGACTCCCAGTTCGACCTCGACCAGGGAGACTTCCCCACCGACTCGGAGGACGACGGGCTCGATGCCAACTCGGAGGATCTTCAGTCTGGAGACGACACTTCTTCCGGAGCCGAGACCTCTGAGGACGAGGGAGAGGACGCCGCTGGACCTTCGACCAAGCGAGTTCGAGCTGCTCCCGTCGACTCGGACGACGAGTTCACCACCAACATCGCTGGAGATGGAGACGACGACGACTTTGATGGAGAGGAGAGGTTCGAGCTGCCGAGTGTGGAGCAGAGGGAGGAGGAGAAGATCCACGGAGTTGGAGAGGGAGGACTCAGGAAGGTCGAGAGGCGAATGGGAGAGATTGTCAGGATCTTGGGTGACTGGTCCAAGTGGGGGGGAAAGGACGGCAGGTGAGTCTTCCGTTTGATTACTGGACGCGACGAGGTCGACGAACAGGAGCTGACGCGCGTTTTCTCTTCGCCTCAGGTCGCGAAACGACTACATGGAGCAGCTCGTCGCCGATATCGCTACCTACTACGGTTACAACGAGTTCCTCGCCGAGAAGCTCTTGCAGCTCTTCCCTGTTTCTGAGGTACGTATCTTCTCTCGCGTCTCATATTTCTTCGCTTGCTTGGGCTGACCTTCGTTCGACTCGCGTCTTAGGCCATCTCCTTCTTCGACGCCAACGAAACTCCTCGACCCGTCACCATCCGAACCAACACCCTCCGAACGCGTCGTCGAGATCTCGCTCAGGCTCTCATCAACCGAGGAGTCAACCTCGAGCCCATCGGAAAGTGGACCAAGGTCGGACTCCAGGTCTTCGAGTCTGCCGTCCCCATCGGTTCGTCCCTCCCTCCTCTCCCTCCCTCGACCTTCGACCTCTTGCTGACTTCTCCCTCTCTCGTCCTTCAGGTGCCACTCCCGAGTACCTCGCCGGTCACTACATGCTCCAGGCTGCTTCTTCCTTCCTCCCCGTCATCGCTCTCTCTCCTCAGCCCAACGAGCGAATCCTCGACATGGCTTCCGCTCCCGGAGGAAAGACTACCTACATCTCCGCCCTCCTCCAAAACACCGGTCTCGTCTTCGCCAACGACTCCAACAAGGCTCGAACCAAGTCGCTGACGGCCAACGTCCACCGACTCGGATGCAAGAACGTCGTCGTCTGCAACTACGACGGAAGGGAGTTCCCCAAGGTCATGGGAGGTTTCGACCGAGTGCTGTTGGACGCGCCGTGTAGTGGAACTGGAGTTATCAGTAAGGATGCGACTGTCAAGGTCAACAAGGTACGTTCTTCCCTCTCTCTCATCACCTCATCTTGATGCTCGACGCGTCGAACCGAAACTGACCTTCTCCCTCGTCTGGCCTTTCCCTTCCCTCCAGTCCGAACGAGACTTCCACCTCCTCTCCCACCTCCAAAAGCAACTCCTTCTCTGCGCCATCGACTCTGTCAACCCCGACTCGGCAACCGGTGGATACGTCGTTTACTCGACATGTTCCGTCACCGTCGACGAGAACGAGGCCGTCGTCGATTACGCCCTCAGGAAGCGACCCAACGTCAAGCTCGTCGAGACTGGACTCGAGTTCGGAAGAGAGGGTTTCGGAAGCTTCCGAGGAAAGGACTTTGGAAGCAAGATGAAGTTGACCAGGAGGTACTTCCCTCACGTTCACAACGGTTCGTTCATCCTTCCCTTCCTTCCTCCCTCTTTCCCTCTTCTCTTCCCTTTTCGAGTCGCTCGCTGACCTCCCCTTTCCCTCCTTCTCTCTCTCAGTCGATGGATTCTACGTCGCCAAGTTCAAGGTCTCGCGAATGCCCAAGAAGACTCGAGCCGCTCTCGAGGCTGAGGCCGTCGACGCTGAGCCCGCCGAGGAGGAGTTCGTTCCCTTGCCCACGTCCATCGAGGAGGAGGAGAAGACCGAGAAGATCAGGAAGGCTGAGGAGGAGGCCAACAAGTCTGTTAAGTTCGACGACGATGCGGACGCTGAGCTTATCGAGGGTGAGTCTCGTTTCCATTCAGACGACGCGTCGCTCTTTCTTTCTTCCTCGACCCTCTGCTTGAACCTCGTCACTAACACCCACCCTTTTCCGCTCGCTCTTCACAGACTCGAAACGTCGTATGCTTAAGGCCAAGGGAATCAAGGTTCCCACCCAGCAGCAGGCCGAGAGGAGGAAGGTCGAGCTCGCGTCGGGGACTGGAGAGCCCAAGCCTGAGAGGAAGGGTCCTCCAGCGAAGGTTGCTGGTGGAAAGGGTGGAAAGAAGGCTTAGATCTAACTTTTTCTCTCTCATCTATACCTACGTTTCATCTCTTCTTCGTTGGTGTTTTCGCTCCTTTGCTCTCGCTCGCTTTGTTCTTTTGCTCACTTTCGTTGGGATCTATCTGCATGCCTCTCGCACTGACCTCGGCAGCACCGATCCGAAACAAAAGGAAGATGCGTAAAATTTCGTTATGTAAAGAACCCGACCATGCAAAAAACCTGCTCCCCTCGTCCTACTACTCGACGACCTCCTCCCTCCGACTCGATCGATGCGCGCGTCGCGTCGACTCTTCTTCATCATCACCCTCGATCCCCCTGAGCCGGCACCCCTCCCTCGAACTGCCGCCTAAGAGTCCCCATCCAGTCCGGATCGTTTGGATTCGGAAGCCGCGAGGACCTCTTGAAATCCTCTTCGAACCAGAAGAACGGGGAGACGAAGATGCTGGAGGGTGCGTTTTCGAGGAGGCTGCGAGGTGAGAAGCGAGAAGGGAGCCAACTGGGACAGGTCAGGATTCGAGACTTGAGAGACGGATCTGAAGGGAAGAGAGGAAGAGAGAAGGAAGGATGAACTGACCCGCCGACGGGGAAGGGACGCCAGAGGACGAGCGTGAAGAGGTCGGCTCCTTGGTTCGTCAACGCGTCTGCTCCCAGTCGATTTTTCGTCCCGAGGAGGTCGAGTTGGGGGAACATTCGTTCGATCTGTGTGATAGGTCAGGTCAAGGGCGGCGGTCGATCGATCAGTCAGCGCGGGAGAAGACGACAAGGCTGCCTGCAGAGGGAAAGGAAAGGAGAGGCTGACCTCGTCGTTGGAGTCGATCCAGGCGGCGAGGAAGGAGAACTTCTTCCCGTCCTCGGTAGCATCGGGATGCCACGTCACAGCGATAGTGAGGAACTTGTTCTTCTGAGAAGCCGAGGAAGAAGAGGGCGAAGAGATCAGCTGGAGTGTCTCCAACTTGATGGAAAGGGAGAGGGAGAGAAGGGCGAGAAGGAAGGAGAGGTCGAAGCTCACCATCGTCCGTCTTCCTTCTTCCGTTCGCAACGCCAGTGCCGTCTCAACTACTCGACTGACAGCGGGTCGATGGACGTTGAAGAATGACTTCTGATCTATGTCAGAAGAACACGTCAAGATCAGCTTCCGAAGGTCGAAGCTGAAGGGAAGGAAAAGACGAGAGGAGACGAAGCTGACCTTGAGCTGAAGGAACGTTGGGCTGAACAAGCTTGAGCGCTGCAGCAGCGTTGACCTTGCACAAAGCTTTGTGACCTGATAAGCCTTCTTTTGACACTCCCGACTGCAGTATCGAGACCATTTGCATCGACCACTGGGACGAGGGGGACGGCGAGATGGAAGGGAAGGGCCGGGGCGATGTGAGCTCGCGTTCCTTCCTTCCTTTCCCTTCCCTCTCTTCGTTCGCTCAAAGAAGAACTGATTTCGAGCTCACCATACTTTGAGGTCACTGGGTGGAACGTGCTTGAAGCATCCTTGACACTGAGAAAGCTCCTGCTCGAGACTCTGAGTTCGGATGTTCTGGATCGTTTGATCAGCGGGAGCTCATCGTCGTTGGGAGGGAGACTCCAGGGAGGGAGGGGTTGAGACGTTCGAGGCTCGGTTTGAGAGGATGTTCGGTGCGAAATTGCTAGGCTAGAGTGGCAGATCGTTCGATTAGCTCGGTATGCACTCAACGTCCGCGTATCTCGTATTTGTCTCTCGCCGGAAAGAGCTGAGCGAGCAAGCTCAGCCAAAGACGCGTCGACCCCTCGCCTCGTCGTCCTCTGATCTCACGAGCAGAGAACTACAGAGACAGATCGAAGTGCATCAGCATCGTAGGCAGCGAGTACGCAAGAAACGAGCCTCATCCACCCTCCTCCAACCGTCAAGACCCAGAGCTGATCCCTCGCGACGTCGTCGTTCTTCGCTCCATCCTTCCCGATTCATCCCCTGACCCTCTACACCACCCTCTCACCTCCCTCAGTCTCGACCCAAACTCTTCACACTGTGCATGAGCCAATCCAGCGTCGTCTCATCCACCCCTCTCGTTCCGCTCACATCCAACCTCCCAATCCTCGCACACCTCCCCATCTCGCATCACTTCGCCCTCGAGTTCACCAACCGAATCACCTCCCCTCCCGTCATCTCCCTTACGTAGCTCAGATCCAGCTCCTCGAGAAGAGGGCAGCACCCGTCCCTGCCGCTCGTCCTCTCGGGCCAAACGAGCGCGCGAAGCGTGTCCGTGTACGGTGCGTGGGAGGGGTCGAAGGTTCGGAGAGAGCGGAAGTCGTTGAGGTGGGAGATGAAGGAGAGTTCGGGGAAGAGATGAGGAGCCCAGTTGGTTAGGGTTGTGAGGTTGGTGACGTTGGACGGGTGAGGAGGAGGAGGGAAGAAGAAAGGGGAGAGGTGGACGCTGCCGTCGGTGGACGCGGTGAGGAGGGAGGGGAGGAGGAACGCGGTGACGTCGGCGAGGCGGATGTTGCATTGTTGAAAGGAGATGTGGGTGAGGTTTGGCAGGGATGTGATGGAGGGCAATGCCTGGGGTGGGTTGTAGTTGAAGAAGGTCATGTCCGCTCCCTCGAGGTCGAGGGAGCGGAGGTTCGGAAGTTGTTGAAGGAGAGGGAAGAGGGATTCGGTGGGAGTGAGAACGAATCCTTCGAGGCTGAAGTGAATTAAGGAAGTAAGAAGGACGGTTGGGGGAGTGGCTGGGACGCGACCCTCTGTCGAGCTCCAAAGGCTCAGACGTGTGACGGCGAAGGGAAGGTGGGTTCCTCCTGCGAACGGGGTACGCCAAAGGTCCCAAAGCTGCTCGAAGCTTGTCTTATCGTCCAGGGGAGTCTCGAATCGGGTGATGCTCGATACGTTGCCCTTCAGGACCTCGAAGACACCTCGAACGTCCCTCTCGTGCTTGAGCTCGAACGACTCCAACGGTCCCTTGTCCAAAAACGCTCGAACCTTCCTCCTTCCCTCTCCAGGGTGAACGACGAGTCTTCCCCAAAGCGTCGGATCCCTGACGAAGACGGCCCTCCATCGTCGAGAAACTGCGACGAGTGCGAACGCGAGGTCTCCGGAGGGAGGGTCGACGACCTGCTCGTGAACGAGGTGACGCCCGATCTGGGTGAGGAGTTCGGGAGGAAGAGTATCGATGACGTTCTTGGATCCTCGAGACGTAGCGAGAACATCTTCGGCGAGGGCGATCTGGTCGTCGAGGGAGGAGTCGAAGGAGAGGGAGGAGGCCGAGAGGAGGACGGATCGAATCGCGGGAGGGAGCTCCTGCAAGACGTCGAAGAGGCGACTTTCTTCCTGAAAGAGGGCGGACAGATGTCAAGTCAGATCAGCTCAAAGGTTCCTCACGATGGAGATCTGGGAGGGTTAGGAGTGGCTCACCTGCTTGGTCAAAGGATCGTTGTAGCCAGCGAAGGATCGCTCGAGAAGTTGGAGTCTCTCGAGGACGACGGCTCGGGTAGCGAAGGTTTGAACGATGGGACCTCGAAGTTCAGCTGCCTGACATGATATGAATGCCAAGATATCAGCTCGAGAGGGAAGGGAGGCGCGACGGTGAGAGAGATGGGAGAGAAGAACGAGAAAGCTGAGCTCACCTTGTCCAACAGAATCAACGCCTGCTCGAAGGACTCCTGCTCCTCCATCATCGCGATCCCCGCTTCGTAGAGAAGATCCCAAGGAGTCTCGTTGATCTCAAGGATATACTTGGACTGCTGGATTCGAGGAGGGGAGGACTCGGGGTAGGAAAGGAGTGGAAACATGATGGAGGACGGAGGTGAACTCGAAACGAGCTCGACCTTGCTCGCTTCCCTTCCTCCTCCTGCTGGTTCCCCTTAGCCACGACAACAGATTTTTCACTTCAACCTCAGCATGCCTTCTCCTCTCCTCCCTCCTCTTCAGGACCTCTCTACCTCCTCAGAATCGCTCTTATCGTTCCTCTCCCTCCTCCTCGAACCGACTCCGATCCTCAAGACCCTCCTCGTCCCTCAGCTCGAGGACATCTTCTCTCATCCCGAAGCAGCTCCTACAGATTACGGAGACGTTCTACGAAAGGCGGAGGGTATGCTCGATACGTGGTCCCAGGAGAATAAGACCAAGTTCGTGGAGGGCCATCGTGAGTCTTCTTCAAAGAGATAGGGAGCGAGGGAGGAGGGACGGCTGAGATGCTGGCGGAGTCGTCCGAGGCGAGTTTCGCTGAGTTTTCTCGTCTTCTCTCTCGGTTTTAAACGATCTCACAGCTCGTATAGGGGAAGGGGATGTGCTGAGTGAGCTGAGTAAGAAGGAGCAAGGTGTAGGAGGCCCTCCGACGAAGCAGGAGACTTTGGATCGGTGAGCTCGACCTTCCCCTTCCTCCTCCCCTCCCCCTCGCCGTCCCTCGTCCCCTCCCTTCCTTTTCGGCAAGATCAACATATCTCTCCTTACGATCAAGCTTCTGAAGTCTCTTTCTCGTCCCAGTCATCTGTTGAAACGAGACAAACTGACTCTTCCTCCTTCATCTCTCCCGCCGCCCGCTCACTCCTCTGTCATCGCTGCTTCCCTCCGATCAAGTCTCAAACACCTCAACGCCCTCTACGAAAAAACCTACCCCCGTCTTCGTTACATCACCTTCGTCGCAGGTCGACCGCGAGCAGCCATCGCCGTTGAAATGGAGCAGCTTCTCGGCGACTCGCCCGTCGTGAAGGAGGTCGGGAGCGCAGAGTGGGAGAGTGAGCTCGAAAGAGCGGTGAAGGATGTGTGGAGGATTGGGCATGCTAGGTTGGATGCTTTGGAGAAGGCTTAAGGGCTTGGTTTCGGGTATGCGAGGCGGGGTATGGGAGAGAGGGAGGGGCGAGACGCGCGTGTTGGGAGGGCTGGAAGAGCAGGACAGAGCGAGTTCGACGAGTCGAGTTAGGTCGTCGTTGGATGGTAAGGACGAAGATATATGTGTTTGAGTAAGGTATGTGACGATTCGGCACCATCTAGAAATCTGGTTCAGAGAAGAATGGAGGCTAGGAGAGAAGGAGAAGGTCAACCGCGTCGACAGACGGACTCGGACTCGGACCAGAGGTTCGAACTCGGAGGATTTTCTCGCCAATCTTACAAGCAAGCAAACGCTCAGTACGTCTCAGCATCCCCACCCGGTACCTCTCGAAACTGTTCTCAAAGGGCGTCACCAAGGCCCTCTCTTCCCCTCCCTCGAAATTCGCGAGCTCAACTGCTTCCCTTCCTCCCCTCCCACTCCTTCCCTCCCCTCTTCTCGCCATCATGTCTTCTTCCAGAGTAGAGATCATCAACGCAGGAGGTCAGTTTCTTCTCTCCTCACCTCCTCCCTACGTCTAACCTGTCAACCTAATCCCTTCCTTCCCTCTCTTGTTCTGGCAGGCCTTCGCTCCGATTTCCGTCGACCTCTTGAGCTTCGAACGTTCTCCCTCTCGATCCCTTCCTCCTCCTCAGCACACTCAACAGCAGACGGATGCGCAACCTGCTCTCACGGTCTCACTACCGTCACTGCATCCGTTCACGGACCCAAGGAGGCGAGGCTGAGGGGTGGGACTCTCTTTGATCGAGCGGTCATCAACGTCGAGGTCGCTGTTGGAGCTTGGGCGGGGAGTGAACGAAGGAAGAGGGGGAGGGGTGATAAGTGAGTCTTACGATCCTTCGTCTGTGGATTCTTCTTCTAGACGAGGTAGACCTGGCCCAGAGGGAGGTCGTTGGACGGAGGGAGGAGCTCGAGAGCTGAAGGGAGGGAAGGAGGATTTCCGAGCTCACCTCCCCCTTCCCTTCCTCCTTCTTTGCTCTCTCAGACGTATACAAGAACTAGCAGCCGCTCTCAAGAACACCTTCGAGCCTGTCATCCAAACTCAGCTGTATCCTCGGAGTGAAATCAACATCTACGTGCAGGTGCTTTCCATGGATGGAGGTCAGTTCAGCGCACCTCGTTCCTTCGAGCTCAGCTCAACTCCTTCCTTCCTTCTCCCGTCTTCCGTCCTCCTTTCCCTCCTCGACTCCTCCGGTGGTCAAGAT
This sequence comes from Mrakia gelida, assembly GCA_024345305.1. NCBI lineage: Eukaryota > Fungi > Basidiomycota > Tremellomycetes > Cystofilobasidiales > Mrakiaceae > Mrakia > Mrakia gelida. The sequence goes on from BRON01000019.1 coordinate 29,017, forward strand.
CTTTGAGAGCTGACGAACCTCCTCGCTCTCCCTTCCCGCTCTCCTTCGCGATCTGCAGCCCTCCTCCAAACAGCCATCAACGCAACAACCCTCGCCCTCCTCACCTCTGGAATCTCCCTCCTCGACTCCCTCCTCTCCCTCACCCTCGGCCTTCACCCTTCCTCACCCACACCTCTCCTCGATCTCACAACCACGGAAGAGTCCGATCTTCCTCACGTCGTCCTCGCTTTCCTCCCTCGGTCAGGGAAGGTCACGACTGCTGAGCTCGGAGGAGGGAGGATCGGAGTCGAGGAGTTTGGAGAGTGTGTGAGAGTTGGAGGCGAGGGTGTTGAGGTTCTGAGGAAAGAGATGGAGAGGGCCCTGAGGGAGTGGGGTGGGAAGGTAGCTACCGGTGGGGAAGGACTGGTGGGGGCTGCTCCTGCTGGGACGGCGGGAGGTGGTGGAGGTGGGAAGTACGGAGACGAGGACGACGAGGACGAGGATATGGATCTATAGATGAGTCTCCAACGCACTCTTCGGTGCTCTCGGTGAAAGCGCGTATGCTCTTCCGGCAGATAGAGATGGACTCCGGTCCAGTGTTGACTTCGCGAGCTTGCAGCGCGCCGTCGTCTTGCTTCGACTCCTCGAATCGAACGCGACGCTCGGCGTCCTTTCCCTCGCGCTGCTTCAACCCAGGGAGACCGATTGTAGACGTGAGATCGTACGAAGCATACGCAAAGAGAGAACCGAAATCGAAAAGCAGCCAACCGAACGAAACCCAAGAAAGAAACACAACACGAACGAAAATCGCCCTTCAAACGACAATCGCGCACTCTGCTCCCTTGACCTTCTTCCCAACTCTCGCCATCGCCTTGACCTTCCCAACCCACTTCTTCGCAACCTTCGCAACCTTCCCCTGCTTCTTCTCCCCGTTCTCGATCTTCAGCTGAGGAACAGGAACTCCAACGACCGACTTCCCGACGCGTTGGAACTTGGTCGAGCTGGCTTTGGCGACCGAGAGGGTCGTTTCGAGGGTTTTGATGGGGTTGAGGGACGCTCGAGAGGCAGTGGAGACTCGTCGTCGGATGGTGGGAGTGGGACCGAGGTGCTTGATGCTGACCGAGCGAACGAGGAGGGAGGAGGACGAGGGAGCTCGGGTGGCGACCATGAAGCTGGGTTTCCTGACGATCAGGTTTCCGACGCTCTCGTTGTCGGAGTCGCTGAGGTCCTCCTCGAAAGCAGATGCGCCGGCGATTCGGATGTAGGGGTTGATTCGAGTAGAGACGGGGGTGGATTGAGGGGAGGAGGCGGGAGTTGAGACGAAGGAGCTGGCGGAGGAGGAGGTGGGAGAGATGGAGTGGGGATGTTGAAGCTAGAGGAGGGAAGATGAGGGTGATGTCAGCTTCGAGGTTCTCGGAGACGAAAGAGGGACGAAAACGAGCGAACCTCCTTGACGGTTCGCGAGGCGACGACGGGAGTCGACTCGATTTGAGAACGGGTCTGCTCGTCAGACGCGTTCCTGAGGTAGGTCTCTAAGTGATCGATGAAGTTGAAGATGGGAGTGACTTGGTACTGATGGCGGCGGAAGAAACGGAAGTCAGCGCTGTGACTTGACGAGAGGGCGAGAGACAGAGTGAGTGAATCGACGCGACGCGACGAACCCAAAGTCCGGCGAAGACGAGAGTCACGAACTCCTGCTTGATCCAGGAGCACCAACCGACGATGCTTGAAACCATGTTCTGCGACAAGAGGGACGAAAGAGGCCGAAAGTCAGCGACGACGACGCGCATCGAGAGGAGAGGAGACGCGGAACCAGACTCACCAAGACCGACTCGACGACCTGGAGAACAGAGAGCTGAATGTCGAGGATGCAAGCAGAGACGAAGAGGTAGATTGAGAGAAGGACCTGAGGGGTTAAAGGGAAGAAGAAGGTCAGCGAAGCTTTCGTTCTCGAGACGGGAAGGAAACGATGGACGTCGAGCTCAACGCCAATCCTGGTCGACTTCATAACAAAGCCGTTCCATTTCCTCCTGCTAGCAGAACGCGTTCTGGGAGCTCAGCATCAGGTGGAATGCCCTAGTGTACCCCTGCTACGTCTTCGCCACCGATCGGGCTCCGAAGTCTCGTTTCCTCGACCTCCGTCTCCGAGATGAGCGTCGTGCCTGACCTCCTCTCCCTCCTTTCCTTCCGCTCCCTCCCTCCCTTCTCCTTCGAACCAACAAGATAACGAGCTCGAGAGAGTAGACGGAGCTCACCTTGAGATCCTTGATCTTAGTGAAGCAGGGGAAGAGAGCAGCGGCACCCACGACGAGGAACATGACGATGTGCAACGATTTGGCGACGAGAGTGAGGAAGGTATCTCTGCCTTCAGCGAAGGTCGAGTCGTTGAGTTGCTGGACCTCCTGCTCGAGCTTGGTGGAGTTGCGTTTGAGCATGGCGAAGGAGTGGAGTGGGGTGGAGTGAAGTGGAAGGAGGGTAGAGGAGGTGGGCGTTGCGAGGCGACGGCGGGACGGGACGGGAAGAGGGAGTGGTGGTGAAGTTTGATTGTGGTGGTTGAAAGGAAGGAAAGGAAGAGGAGGAGGGTTGGAAAGCTTCAAGGTCGAATTCGGCTCGTTCCTATCCCCGTAGTCAGGAGGTGAAAAAAGGGGTAGGAAAGTCAGTTTGGATTTCGAGTTCCTGATCGGTTTCGCGTTGAGAGGGGAACGGAGGACGCGCCTTTGTTTTGATCCCTTCCCTAGCTCGTTTGAAGATGGTCCATTGGGTTTCGTCTTCCGTCTTTCGAGAAATGAGCATTCTGGGAGAGAGAGAAGAGGCATACATAGACAGTGGGCGGCTGGGTGAGGACGAGGGGAAAAGGAGGACGGGAAGAACGAATCAGTCACGATCGCGAAGACTTTTCGACAAGGAGGAAGATTTGAAAGAAGACTGACACACATTTGGCTAGTTCGTGGTCGCGTTGGAGATCCAAGCTAGAGAGAAGAGGTAAGAGAACGTCAGTGATTGATCGAACGAGGGAGCGAGAGAGCGCGAAAGGACAACTCACCTCGTTCAGACCGTTCTGACGTCGACTCCGTCCTTCAGCAGCCTCAGAGAGAGGTCGTGCCATCTGGGAGATCAAACGGAGGTAGAGATAGTCAGTTACGAGCATTGGATGAACAGATGAGAGCGAAAGAAGAGTGGGAAAGCGGCGACTCACGGCTTCCAGACCCAACTCGACTTCGGACATGTCTCGACGTACAGCACCTCGACGAGACCAGGAAAGACTTCCTTCGAGACGTAAGCGGCGAGGAGACGCGCCTCGTTCTTGCTGGACTTGAACTGACCGTCCTCTTGAGGGATCGGGACGAGGTTGATCCTGCTGACTGATCCGATGGGAGCGAGGGAGAGAGGGAGAGGCACCTTCGACGAGGATTTGTTCGAGATTCGGATGACGACCTCTTGAATATCCGGTGACGACGTCTGGAGCTCTCGATGGTCGGAGAGAAGCGTCTCCAATCGTTCCGATCCGAGGAAGGCGACGAGTCCGAGGCCGTTCGAGTTCGCGAAGTTCGTCCTCCCCATGCTCCCGCCACCCCAACGACGTCTTTCGTCCATGGTTGCGACCGACAGCTTGGATAGGAAGGAAATCGCTAGCCTCGATGCGAAGAGCTCTTGGAAAGATGGCCCGAAGCTGACTGGCCCAGAGAAACTCGGCCCCGTCGAGAGCTCGCGAAGTCGAGGGAGGACGAGGGAGAAGCTATCGAAGGCTGAAGGTAGTCGAGCCACCACGAGTGGGTTCACCTGAACGACCTGGAGGACCTCCATCGTAGTGGCGAGGGGGGCAAGAAGGGAGAGGAAAGAGTTGATGTTCGAGGAATCGAGTGCGACTCCGGTGAGGGTACGAAGAGGTGTCCCGAGGACGGCGAGCGCTGAGAAGATGGAGGAGGGTGCAGCTACGTCGTCGTTGAGGTGGAGGGAGACCAGGTTTGGAAGGTAGGCCAGTATGACGGCGAGGTGGTCTTGTTGGACTCCGAGCTCGTCCCATCCCTCGTCGTCCCATAGGTCTGTGTGAAGCACGAGAGCTCGGACGGCGAAGGCTGGGGCGACCGTTTCCTGGATCTGACGACTCTGAAGAAGCTTGATGAAGGCGACTCCTTGTCTTGGTGAGTATATGTGGATGGTGGACCAGAAGGCGGACGAGGCAATGTCCTGCGAGGGGAGACGGGGAGGTTCAGATCAGCTCCCATCTTCCCTCTCTCGCTTCCTCCTGCCGGCCTACTCACACACATCGTTTTCGAGACCAGTCTGAGGGAAGCAACATCTCGAAATATCTCATCCCTCAACTTGGGAAGAGTGATGTCATCTCGCCATGAGAGGATCTCGGGGAGGAAGGAGGTCGGATCTCGAACGAGCTTGGTCGAAGGAGGATGGACGAAGGAGACGATCTCGTGCCAGACCTCGGGAGGGAAACGTTGAGAGGCCGACATGGCAAGAGGGTAGAGATGAATAGGGTGATCTGAAGAAGGAGGGATGAGAGATGAGTCAGAGCTTCAGTGAAAACGAAGCGGAAGGAGAGGACGAACGAAGGATGAGGTTGAGGGAGAAGGAGGAGAAAAGAGCTGCTGGACTTCGAGGCTTGAGGTCGAGATGGGAGAGTGATAATCTAAAGTACGATAAGGAGAGAGTAAGCGTCAGTTGCGAGGAGTGGTGGCCATGAAGGGGAGAGAAGGAGGGGAATTTACAGTCTGAAGCGAGGGAAGGAAGAGAAGGTTGAGCTCGACGGAGTTGACCTTCAAGAGACGTCCTTCCGCAGGGTTTGAGAGTGAGCGACTGAGGTTTGATGGGAAGATACGAAGTCGAATCCGATGAGATGACCCAAGGAGTCGAAGGAAGTCCTTTGGTATGATGAAAAGCTGCCGAGAGCGAGAAGGAGTTGGCGGACACGTTGACCTCGATTTCGTCGAGCTCACCTTTCCTTCCTCTCGTCGACTCCCTTCCTCCCCCTTCTCTTCCCTCGCCCCTCCCCCATCTCTAGACCGAGCTTCAAATCCTCATCATCTACGGTAGAAGACGATCGACCTCGCACGAAATCATCTCTCACACAATCAACCCAACTCCTCGCCTCCCCCTCCTCCTCCCTCCTCCCTCCATCCCTTCTCCCTCGTCATGCCCTTCCTTTCGGTACCAACCCCCGTCAAACCTCATTCGAACTACCGAGCCGACTACTTCAACGAGATGTTCTATCATCCGAAGGCAGACATCGTTCTTCGCTGCCGAGACGGGAGGACGAGAGAGCAAGGCGGAGCAACGCTCTACATCCTTCGTCGATCCGTCCTCAGCGCCGCTTCAGGCTTCTTCGAGGACCTTTTCGATCTTCCTCAGCCCAAGGAAGCCGAGGGAGTGCTGTGGGAAGGGGGTGCCAGCGTAGGAGTGCTGCCTCTGGTGGAGATGGAGGAGCTCTCTGAGCACATGGACACCGTCTTACGACTCACTCATCGAACGCATCTCAAAGTCAGCCCGTTCGACGATCTACAAGAGTGCACTCCTATTGAGTCTCTCAAGATTTTGGACATCGCAGACAAGTTCGAGATGCAGGGGGTCACAGCTCTCGTCGCTTCAAGTGGGATGGGATTCGCCTTGCGAGATCACTGCATCTTCTCCCTCCTCGGAGTCGCCATCATCCATCGCCAGTACGACCTCGTTCGTCGCGCCATCGATGAGTGAGGAAGAGCATCGAGAGAGAAGGGAACGAAGTACACGCCCTTCGTCGGTCAGATGGAGGAGGAGATCTTCGTTCGCGTCCCTCCCCGTCTCATCCATCGACTCCTAGTCCTCGAAGCACGCTTTGTCAGGACCAGTTCCTCACCACCGACCCAAATCGAGTGGGACAAAGCGAGGGAAAAGTTCGTGTGGGATTGGAAGAAGGTGAGTCCTCTCGCGATCTCATTTCGTGGTTCGAACAGTGACTGACCCTCCGCGCTTCTTCTCCTCACCCAGTTTTGAGGTTCGCGTCTCTCCCGTTCCCTCAGCACTAGACTCGGTGCGCCAACCGTGTTTCTCTCGCTCCCATTGGTCCCTCGTCTGTCGTCCGAATCGCTTACTGGCTTGCCCCTTCGTCTATCGCAGATCGATCTCCTTCCTCCTTCGTCTCACCAAACTCCTCCTTCGTTCTTCGCGACTTCGACGTCAGTTGCACCCTCGTTTCAACATTGGAGGTATCATGTTCGATCCACGACCACTGATCCCCTCTTCTCTCGCTGACCTTCGCGCAGATGAACCTCGTTCGACGCGTCGACTTTTTCTTCAATTCCATCTCTTCTTTCAATCTGTGCAACGTGCCTGTGAGCTCACGTCCCCATGAGCTTACCGAGATATACTAAGATCACTTTGCTGACCTCCTCGTCCCTCTATCATTCACTTTCAACTCAGCACTTCTCGCTTGACTTCGCACCTTGCTTCGTCTCTCGTTCCAAACCTCCTCGACGAGCTTCAGCTCTCTCCCGTATTCAGCGCACAAACTTCGCGAGTGGGTACGTCCCTTGTCATACTGCTGCCGAATCTCATCTGACCTTCCGCTTGCTTCCGTCTTCGTAGCTCGCTCGTCCGACCTTCTCAACGCGCTCGACGCGACGCGACTCGATTCAATGATAAACGATAACGATGACCTCTCCTTACCACCTTTCTCTTCTTGAAGCGAGAGTCGCTGCACTCTTGATCACTCCGTCCGAGCCCAAAAGATCCTCAGGACGAAGACGAACTCGAGTGACGACGACCTCGTCCTCCTCGATCTTCCGTTCTTTCCACTCCTCTCTTATCACCATCAACGAAACAGCGAGACCAACCGGATGCATCTCTAACCTAGCTCAACTAGCCTCTCCGTCCAGCCATCACCTGTAGATAATCTAGTAGATTCGTCCCCCTCGTCGCCCACCAACCCACAATCCTCCCTCGCCTTCCTCAGTCTCGCCCAATATCCTCAGCGCAACATCTACATGAACAACCCCGACGGCTTCACCCCCGTCGCATCCCCAATCTTAACACCCTCAGGCTTCTTCCCCAGCAGCTCCTCGACTCCCGATCCGGAAAGGAGAGCGGCCCACTTCGGTTCGACGTAGATTGCGCTGTTGGGTTCGTCGAAGACGAGGGAGGGCGGAGGCGAGGGTTCGAAGAAAGAGAGAAGGATGGGAGAGAAGGAGGGGGTGAGAGAAGAGGGTCAGCGAGACGAAAGAGGCGAGGGAAGGGAGGGCGAGAGAGAAACGTACGTCGCGTCTGCCAACTTATCTCCCGAAAGGGTCCACATCTCCGCTGCTACGACGGCCTTCCTTCCTTTTCGCTCGACGAGTTTGGTCTTGATGACGACGAACTGGATGGGACGAGGTTTCGAAGCAAAGCGAGGGGCGTCAGCGCGAAGAGAAGGAGAGCGAGTGAAAGGGGGGCAGGGAGGTTGGGTTGGGTTGAAGGTGGAGGGAGGTGAGAGAGGAGAAGGGATGGAGCGAGAATGGAACGAACCTGATCGGCCTTAGTGGGAGCTCGGTAGTTGACGGAGAGGTTGGCTGTGAGTGAGGAAGAGAAGAAAGGCGGTGGGAGGAGAGGGAAGGAGGGAGAAGGGAAGACGACGCGTCAGTTTCGAGTTTCGGGGTCTCGCCAGCGTCCTCCGTACCTCCTTCCTCTTCACGACTCTACAAGTCTACTCAAGTCCTCCCTATCCCCTCTTCCACCCACCCACTCAAGCCGTCTTTCGCTGTCCTCGCACTCACCAGTAACTCCAATCTTCGTCGGCAAGTTCAACAACGCGTTCCTCCCCGTCGCCTCGTCCAGAATCGTCGCCACCATTCCACCGTGAACGATTCCATCGTGTCCACAGAGCGACCTTCCGAGATGAACGATGACGAGGGCCTCGGACTCGTCTTCTTTGGCGAAGACGAGGGGAGGGACGGCGAGTTTGGAGGGACCTCGGAGGGTTCCGGCGGTGAGGGAGTGGTGGACGGCGTATTCGGGGAGGGTGGTGTAGGGACCTGGGTGGATCAGAGGGATGGGTGATGGAGAGAGTGGGCGGGTGGTGAGGGGAGAGAAGAGAGGAGAGGAAGGAGAGGAGGTCAGGTTCGAGCTAGAGGTCGGTCGCGTTCGGATTCGATCTGCTCGTCCTCCTGCGAGCTCGAACATCCAGTCCTTCGAGCTCCTGGGCTACCACCCTCTAGCTCTACCACCCTGCACCCACCCACATCATCTCCCTCCCCACCCTCTCGCCCATTTTCTTCTTCCAACCTCCCAAACCTCGCTCCTCCTCAACCCTCAGCCCACTCCCTCCCTCTCCCTCCCTCCACTTCGCCTCAACCGAAGCTGTACTCACGACACTCGTACCACCCGTCCAACTTCCTATACTCCCTCACCACCGCCAACTCCTGAAGGTTGGTTTCCGTCTCCCTCACGAGCTCCTTCCCAGCTGTCGAGTCTGCTGCTGGCCCTGCTGGAGCCTGACGAGGGGAGAGGAGGGAAGCGAAGTCGGGAGGGTAGAAGACTCCACAGAGCCAGATTCCTCCGATGATGATGAACTGGAGGATGTAGGAGGCTGAGGGCGAGGTGGTGATAAGATAAGAAGGTTGGTTAGTGAACGAAGATAAGATGAGGGAGAGAGGGAGAGAGAGGGAGGGAAGGAAGGGAAGGAAGGGAAGGAGGGAGGTTGAGCTCGAGCGAACGAAGGAAGGGAAACGTCGCTCCCTCCCACCCTCCCCTCCCTCCCCTCCCTCCCGGATCCGAATCGAGTATATATAAGAATAAGATAAGATAAACTCACTCCTCTGACTCATAATCTCACTAAACTGCCTCTGCTTGTACGGCTCGACCTTATCGGGCGTGATCTTCTCCATGAAGGTCAACTCCCTGAACGTTCCATCCTCTCTAGGGATATCCGCTTCTTCTTTACTCTTCCTCAAGATAGCTCCCATCCTACTCTGGTTCTTCATCGCTTCTTTGAACGTCTGTTTGAATCCTGGAGCACCTCCTGCTGCTGTACCGTCTGCAGAGGGAGGGAGGGATCGATGCAAGGCCGCTTGACGTTTGATTTCTTCAGTGTCGATGCCCATTTTTTTGGCGAGGAAGGAGGCGAACATGGGCGCTTTCTTGGGTTTAGAGGAGGAGAAGGAAGAGGCGGAAGGGGGGAGGGAGGTGTCTCGGTCCGAGGGGGGAAGGGAAGGAGGAGGGGGGGGGGACGAGGAGGAAGGGCGAGGAGGGGGAGGGGCAGCGTAGGAGCGAGAGGAGAGCTGAAGGAGAAGGGATGGGGGGAGCGACGAAGGAGAGTTCCTCGAGAGGAGGAGAGAGCGGGAGAGCATCCTCGAGATGGGAGGAGGGAGGGGGTGTAGTAGGAGAGGGCGAGGGAAGGAGGGAGTTGGAGGCGAAGGAGCGAGGACGAGGTTACTTTTCGGATCGACAAGAGGCCGGGACGAGTTTTTAAAGCTCCGTTCCGAGAAGACGCGAGGGGAGAAGATTTTCTGAGACGCTGAAAAGGTTGGCTGTAGTCCCTTCTGCATTCCTTGGTTTGAAACCAGAGCAAAAACTCTCGTCGCGAATGAACCAGCTCCTCCCTCCGAAGACGCGTCGCACTCCCTCTCCTTTCATTCTCTCTTCTTCCGATACCAAGAACTCATCCAAATCCCCCTCAACCCAAACTAACTCTCGATCCAACCCGATCCCCACCTCCCTCCGCCCCATCCAACCCTCCAGGACTCCGTTCATCCACAAACTCGCTGTAGATTCTCCCCAACCTCTGTCTCTCCGAAGCAGGCACCGACGGACGAGCAGTTTCCAGCGCTAGGGTGAGGTGGGCAGGGAGGATGATGAGCTACAAACCGAGGCGACGAAGAAGTCCGGGAAGGAATGGGAGGGAGGGAGGAAGGTAGGGAAGATCGAGTCAGCTTCGTTCGTCGCGCGAGAGAAAGGGACGCGAGATTCAACTCACCTCCTTCTTCTCCGAAACCTTCGTCGTCTCACCTCCCTCAGCCTTCACCACCCTCCTAGTCTTCCCAAACATAACCCCAACCCTCTTCCTCAACTCCATCTCCTCCGCTTTCGTTCTCACTCCCCTCCCTCCCTTTCCACCTCCTGCTCCGCCCAGAACCAACACCTCCCCATCTTCCCGCTCTTCCTCTTCTCCTCCTTTCGCATCAACAGGATGAGCGTCAATCGACGCATGAACCGAAGCGAGATGAGCCGTTCCAACGAGTCCACCGAGATCGGCTCCGGAGAAGAACTCGGTTTGGGAGGCGAGGGTTTCGAGGGAGATGAGAGGAGAGAGATGTAGGCGGGAGGTGAGGGATTGGAGGATCTAAGGGGTGAGGGGAGAGAAGGCGGGTTAGTGGGTGTGCGAGGAAAGAGAGAAGAGAGACGGAGGAAGCGACGAACCTCCAGTCGATCCTCATACGACGGCATTGGACAGAGCAAGGACTTGTCGAGTCGACCTGGTCGGAGGAGAGCTGGATCGATCAGATCTGGACGACTAGGAGAACGAAGTCAAACGAAAAAGAAAGAGTGGGGTCAGCACGAGCAGAAGGAGGAGGGCGCGAAGGAACGGAAAACGCAAGGACGCAAGGACGACGAGAACTAGACAAACCTCGTAGCAGCAAGCACGTAAACTCCATCGAGACCTTCTGCTCCGTCCATCTGAGTGAGCATCTGGTTGACTACTCGATCGGTCACTCCTGTAGAGTCGTGGCCACTGCGAGGGAGCGAGACGAAGACGAAGGAGAGTCAGCGACGTGATTCGTTCGTTCGACGCGACAAGACTGAACTCTTGTCGAGAAAGGGGAGATTTGTTCGAGGTCGATGACGGGAGGGTGTAGACGAACCGTTTCGGAGCAATACTGTCGAACTCGTCGAAGAAGAGCACGCAAGGCTTCGCTGCTGAAGCTCGTTCGAAGAGATCTCGAACCTGCGACACGAAAACGACGAACCCAAACCCGAGTCAGTTCATCATCGCGCTAGCTCTCGCCCACTACTTTCCGGGAAGGAGAGTTGAAGGTCAGGATGTAACTCACACTCTTCTCACTTGCTCCGATATATTTGTTCAGGATCTCGGGTCCTTTGACGCTGATGAAGTTGAGTCCGCACTCCTTCGCGACGGCGGAGGCGAGGAGAGTTTTTCCACAGCCTGGGTAGCCGTAGAGAAGCAAACTGTGGTCCGAATTGAAGGCAAACGAGGTTCATGTCAGCTCGGAGAAGAGTAGATATGAGGAACGTAAAAAGCGACGTCGCACTCACCCAGATCTCAACCTCAACGGACTCTGCGAGAAGATCGCTCCGTACTTTGTTGGCCACTCGAGCGTTTCGCGAAGGACTCGACGGGTATCGTAAAGGCCTTCGTGCAATCCAAAAAAGGTCAGGTGGGAGAGAAGGAGAGAACGAAGCGAAACGACGAACCTCCAATGTCCTTCCAGCTCACGTCCGAATGATGCAGCTTCACGTCTCTCAGCGACAGCGGAACGAAACCCTTCTGAGCTTCTTCGAAGTCTTCGGCTCCGAGAAGGACCTGTATCAGCGCGAAAAAACGAGGGTCGGTCAGCGCGCGCTCTGCTCCTCATCGAAGCGACGCGTCGAGAAACGAAACGATGGTAAAGCAAGGACACTCACCTCCCCATCCCTACTCCCCATTGACCGAACCACGCCCTCCTGAACAGCTCTCCCAACAAGATCACCTAGATCCGAGACCGAATATCCTTCCGTCTTCCCAGCGAGCTCAACGAAGTTGATCGCTCGACCACGGTCGTCGAGTTTGAGAGGGGAGGAGTTAAGTTTTCGGTCGACGAGCCAGGCGAGGACCTGCACACAACGATGTGGAGAACCCCCTCCCAAAAAAAGTCAGTCCGCGAAAGCGACACGAAGCGACTCGAAACGAAAAACGATCTCGCGACGACTCACCTCCCTCCTCCCCTCCTTCGCCAACCCACCGAGCGAGACCTTCTCTCCGAACAGATGTTTCCCGCCGAGCAAAGGGTTGACGTCTGCTTCTCCCTTGGCTGTAGCGATGACGACGACTCCTGGGAGGAAGGAGTTGGTCGAAGGACCGAGGAGGGAGATGAGGAGTTCCGCGATGAGGCGGGTTCGGGTTGTGTCGACGTGCTTATTGAGGGGAGAGAAAGATAGGAATGTATCAAGGATATGGTTGGGGTGTTAGTACAGCGCTCTTGGGCTAGGAAGGTGAGAAAGCGAGGAGGCAAAGGAAGACGAGGACGAGACGCGACGTAGACAAAACGACGAACCTCCAGTTCAGGTCCGCAAAGCCCGTCAAGTCCATCGAGGATGAGTACGGAGGGTCTCGACCAGTTGGCTTTGGCGATGAGGAGTTGGAGGGTTGTCTTGATGGTCGCGATGGGCAAGGAGGAGAGCGTCGAGAGGTCGTGGTGGAAGGTTCCTGTGGTTCGAGAGAAAGGTCGACGCGACGACAAGTCGAGAGGTCAGCTCTCGAAACGGCATGTTCTCGAAAGACGGGAGGGAGGGGAGATGAAAGCAGAAACTCACTAGCCAAAGTCCTCTCATCCTCCTCCAACCTCAGCCCCAAAGCCTTCGCGAGCGTCGTCTTCCCGCTCCCTGGAGAGCCCGTCAATAAAAGGATCCTCGAGGCTGCTCCCAAAGTGATACGCAGACGTCACGCAAAAGTGATTAGCTCTCCTTTTAATTAGTGTCGACTTGCCTCGTCGAACGAACGCGAGTGAAGAACGAGACGCGACTCACCAACATCCCCTCCGCTTCCGCTCTTCTTCTCTGAGTTTGACGAAGAACCAAAGAACATCCCCGACTGAAGAATGAACGAGCTGATGAGAAACTCGAGAGACTTGGTGAAGGGTTTGGAGAGACCTGGGAGGGATCTGGATCGACGAGCGAAAGGGGACGAAACGAAAACGAAAACGAAGTCAGCTCGTCCGTCCATCCCACTCGCCCTCCTGCCCGTCCCCTCCTGCGAAAGTTCTTCCCCTTTTCCCGACGGGAAAGAAGACGTGGAAGTAGGTAGATTTGACTCGACTCGACTCACCGAAGTTTCTCCCTCTCTCCCTCCTCGATCTTCTCGTTGCCCCCCTTCTCCTCAACCTCGCCCACCGCCTCCTCATCCTTCTTCTTCGCACCAGCCCCACCGTCGAGTTCCGAAGACCACCACACCCGAACCAGATACCACTCCTCTAGCTCACTCTTCCTAGCCTTCCCCTCCCCGAAGAAGCGAAGGACGAGATGTCCAAACGGAACCGACGCGTCTGACTTCAAAGGGAGGGTGATGACCTTCTTCGCCTCGTCGTCCTCCTCCTCCTCCGACGAGCCGTCCTTGTTCGACGAGGTGGGTTCAGAGATGGATGAGGCGTCAGGGGAGGAACCGAACGGAGGTTGAACTACACGAAGGTTGATCGAAGTCCTGGACGTCGTCGTTGATTTGGCTTTCCCCTTCGATGTCGTTGGAACGGACGGTTGCTGGAGGAGGCCGATCGATTCTGGACTGAGGAGAGCATGCCAGCCTTGAACTGCAGGAGGTAGCTCGTCCGAGGAGGAGGAGAGCGGGGTGGTTGGTGGGGAGTCAGGGAGGGGGACGAGTCGGGAGGGGAGGATTCGGAGGATTGGGGAGTTTGGAGGAGGGAGGGAGGAGGGTGAGGAGGAGGTTGGTTTGGTGGTGGGTTTGGATGTTGGAGGTGATTTGGAAGTCGTGGTAGTGGTCTTGGGAGTTGAGGTTGATTTGGGAGCGGGAGGAGGAGGAGGAGGTCGAAGCATCGGGGAGATGATGATTTCCGTGTCTTGCGAGAGGAGGAGAGCTGGTGATTTGGGAGGCGGTGTGGGGGAGAGGGATTCTTAAGTAGGAATGAAGACGTTGGTTCAGTTTGAAAAGAGTCAACAGCGAGAAGGAAGTAAGACGAAAGGAAAGCAGAGTGTCGAGCTCAACTCACCAACTCTCATCCTAACCCTATTCTTCCCCTTCACCCAAACCTCCAAGATCTGATTGAGCGTGCAGACTCGAACGTGGAAGAGAAGGTTCTGCTCAAGATAATCGGCATTCATGGACTGCAAGGTGCGCAAGGAAGCAAAGTCAGCGACGGAAACGAGGGAGGAGGATGTCGGGAGAAGGACGAACGATGATCTCCCAGTCTTCGGGCGTGAGAGGAGCGACTGAGATGCTCTTGGCTGGAGTGAGAGCGTGAATGATGGATATCTCGATCTGAATACGAGCGAGATCAAAGTCAGCTAAGGCGTTCGAACGAAGGAGAGAAGAAACGGACGAGCTGACCTCCATTCCATCCTTCCACCCGAACCCTTCCCCAACTCCAGGATCTACCTCCAGCCACTCCTTCCCTCCCCCAGCTCCACTACTGGAGCTCATCCCTGACCATCCTAGATAAGAGGCTTTCCCATTCTTGGTGAGGACGTGGAGGGCGAGTCCTTGAGGTCTCTGCGAGAAGAAGGAAGGGAGGGACGGAGGTCAGCATCATCTCTCGAAAGCATGAGCGAGAGAACGACGCTGACCTTCTGAGCTTGAACGAGAGGCGAGTAGATGGAGAGCGGGAGGTTCGCTAAGGTCGTCTTGAGGGGTATGAAGCGGATGAAAGCAGTTTGAGGCATCGTCGAAGTTGGAGGGCAGAGGAGAGAGAAAGGGAGAGGGGAGGGAAGGGGTGAGCTCGAGCGATTCGGAAGAGGAAGAGGAAGTACCCGGAGGATGGGCTGAACTGGGCCTTCAAAGGCTTTTATATATTTACTCGTGAGATCGAAGAGCTCTCCAAATATGTCTTCTGTTTGAAAGCTGGGCCGAGGAAAACATGTCCCTGAGGAGTGAAGACGGTCGTCAAGGAAGCTTGAGCGATGAGCTCGATTTTACCTTCCCTCGAGACGAGCGAGCTTCGTTTGAGCTCGCAAACCGCCACCCTCCCCTCTCACCAACTTTTTCACCACTCAGATCATGTCTCGCCCCGTTCAGTTTGTTATCGGTGAGCTCAAAGTCCTACTTTTTCGAAAAGACGGAGGGTGGGTGAGCTCGAAAGAGAACGTGAAGAGCTGACCGCCTCCCTTTGCTTGTGTCGATTCGAACAGAGCATCTCGAGGAGGATGACGCGGAGAGCAAGGAGGTCCCGGCTTGGGTCGGTGTGAGTGTCGTCTCTTTTCTCTGTTCTCGTTCGCTCGTAGGCTGTCGGAGGGAAGAGCAAAGAGGGCTCAAGAGGGAAGGAAGGGAAGAGTTGAGCTCGACCATTTCGAGGTTGGACACGCCCCCTCTCCCCCATCGCTAGCCTAAGCGTTTATATGGGTCGAAGCGGCCTCTTAAGGGTCGACACCCTGCTCATGAAGTATACCCAGCTCTATGGACTCGCTCTCGAAGACGAGAGAGCTCTGCAGGCTTGGTTTGACCTTCGGTCCTTCGTTGAGCTTTGGCTCGATGCCCCTCACCTCTTCCCGACCTCGTATGTCTCGGAGATCACCAGCTGATTCCTTGTTCCTCTTTTGCATCGTTCTCTTCTTCCCACGCAGCTCGAATACACAGTTCGTCCTTCCCTTCCTCCCGTCTCGTCTCGTTTTCGTCCTCTCCCACGCTAACCTCCCTCTCCCCTTTCCGTTCCTCCCTCCCCAACAGCACATGCTCACTCTCTCCCCACCTAACTCAACCGTCCACTTCACCTCCCTCTCCCCCTCCTCCCGTGTCGCTCTCGCATCAGCCTTCGCTCCCCAACCCATCACCCCTTCCACTCCCGCTCGAGCCACCGCTCAAGCTCACACCTCGGACGTCCTCACCCTCATCAGGGACTTGGACATCGACATCTCCAGGGTGTGCTTGCTGGACCCTAAGGCGGAGAAGGAGCTCAGTACGGAAGATGGAGAGGCGTTCGATGTGTTCCTCTTTGGAGGGATTCTTGGTGAGTCGATTCGACGACGCTCGGACGCGTCCCTCGTCTCGAGTGGACGAAACTTTCCGAGCAGATCTAACTACTGACTGACTCTCTGTCTCTCTATTGTCCTGACCTCGTTCAGGTGACGACCCACCTCTCGATCGAACCTCCGTCCTCCGTCTGAAAGGTTTCCCTGGACGACGACTCGGTCCCGTTCAGATGACGACGGATACTGCTCTCGGAGTCGTGAAGATGGTTGTCGTTGATAAGAGTGAGTCCTAGGTCTCTCCCTCTCTCTCTATCACTCTTTCTTTCTTGCTTCGTCGACCCTCCCGGTCGCCTCGCGTGAAGGACGAACTCAGGCGCGTCGAACGAACCCTTTCTCGAGACTGACTCCTTCTCGCCCTTCCTTCCTTTTCGTCCGTTTCTGCAGTCCCCCTCGAGAAGATCGAATACAACGAGTTCCCTACCATCCACTTCAACGCTCATGAGAGTGTGGAGATGCCTTTCCGTGAGTCGAACTTCCCTTCCCTCCCTTACCCCTTCTCTCTTCCTCGCTCGCTCGTCCTTCCAACCACGCCGCCTCTCCCCACCGAGTCCCTCGCAACCATCAGCTGACTGAAGCTTTACCTTTTTCTTTCGTTCCTTAGGATACATCAAAGGACCAGACGGCGAGCCCCTCCTCCCCGTTGGAATGAGGGAGCACCTCAGGAAGGATCTGGATAGGAGTTTCGAGTTCTAGATATGTCCCCTTATCTCTCTCCTCGATATCTCCTCTGTACTTTTACGCCTTTCCGACGACTGAACGGAAAGAACCGAGTCCCAATAGCAAGGGGAGACGAGGGAAAACAAGATCGACGACGCGATCTACCTCTCTCCGTTTCCTTCGTTCTTCTGCCTCTCGTCCACTTGAGAGCCGATCTGATCCCCCAGCGCACTTTCGCATCTCCTCCCAGCCAATCCCCCCCTCTCTTACAAATCAAAACAATGAAAAAGCACAACAACAGCAAGCGCAGCTCGTTTCGTCGGAAGGCGCGAGGCGATTCCGACTTCGAGCTTCGAGCTCAGTCGATTCGTCCTTCCCTTCTTTGTCCTTCAAACGTCCAGCTTCTCCGGAACCCCACTCTCAACCCAGCCCACATCACGCTTAGAAGAATCAAAGGAAGATTGATATGTGTCGTTTAGTGAGTCCTTTCGTTGCGGAGTGAGGTGGGCAGGGAAGGGGGGGAGGGGAGGAGGAGAAGGGAGGAGGAGAGGTCGCAGGTCGAGCTCTGCCTTTCTCGCTCGCAGCGAGACCTGCTTGGGATACGAGCTCCATTCAGCAGAGAGTTGTCTCGACGTGTGGGTGAAATGGGGAGTGTAGAGATCTAGCCCTTGCCCTGTAGAAGGATGGGAGGAGACAATGGGAATGACTCGAGCTCATCGAGAGCTCAATCTCGTCATCCCTCGCCTTCCTCCTTGTCTTCACGTCCTGCCCTCTGCTTTGCCTGTATCACTTCGCTTACCCTTATATCCGTGTATATCAGGTGGTCTACAAAGGAAAGGATCCTATCCTTCTCGCTCATGTACGTTTCTCTCTCTGTCCTGGCGAATCGAAGGGACCCGAGTTTGGTTGAGCTTGAGCTGAAGCTCACCTTCCCTCCCTTCTTCCTCTCTCGTTCCTTCCGTCATCGCAGCTTTTAACAAGACCGTACGTCCCGGCTTTTCCGTTTCATCGTAATACTTATATCTCGCAAAGCTGCGAGGACGAGGTAGAGAGAATGCAGGAAACCTGAGCACGAAGCTGACCTCGCCTTCACGTTTCGGCCTCGAACATCAGAGCTCACAGCATCATCAAGCAGTCGTACGCTTCGAAGTTGAGGATCGACTTGTCCAGGGGTGGAATGAATGCTGATGGGTCAGTTCACGGGTCCTCGGCTTGAGTTTGGGGGTGTAGGAGCGGGGAGAGGGAAGAGAAGGGAGGAGAAGGAAGATGCGTCGAGCTCAACATCCTCTCCTTCCCCTCGTCCCCTCGCCCTTCCCTCGCCCTCCTTTTCGTCATCTAGCGCTTCGCGCTGACTCTCTCCCCCTATTCCTCTTCTTTCTCTTCTATAGATTCGGCGTAGGCTGGTACGAATCTCCCAACGGTTCTCCTCCCTCCACCCCTCCTGCGTCGTCCGACGAGGAAAGCAACGACGACGAGGATCAGACCGGGTGCTCAGGATGCAGCGACAAGAGGCGGAGGAGGAGAGAGCAGGAGTTGGAGATGGAGGAGGAGGAGAGAGTTAAGCCTTGCATCTTCAACTCGGTTGTGCCTGTGAGTTCGAAGATGCCCAGTTGTGCTGAGCGAGGGAGGGGAGGGGCGGACGAGGGAGAGATGCTGATCGAGTGCTGACTCTGTCCTTTCTTCTGTTCGATATGCCTTTGGAGTAGGCTTGGAACAACGAGAACCTCTCGAGGCTGGCGGAGAAGATTCGCTCGCCTTTGATCTTGTGAGTTTTGAGGCAGGTTCGCGTCGTGGTTGTTGTTTTCGCTGTTTTCTGACGCTCGTCTCGTCTTCTTCTAGTGCTCACGTCCGAGCTTCAACATCTGGAGCTCTCTCAGAGCAGAACTGCCACCCTTTCTCGTTCGGTCGCCTCATGGTTCGTTCTTGTCTCGTTTCGACGCCTTCCCTCCTCCCCTCCTCGCTCGGTCGACTGACGCGTCTTCCCTCGTCTTCGATCCTCCAGTGGATGCACAACGGAGGAATTGCCTCGTTCTCCAAGATCCGACGCCGGCTACAGGAGTCTCTCCCCGAGAAACTCTTCCTCTTCCCCCAAGGATCAACGGACTCCGAATGGTCCTTCGCTCTCTTCCTCTCCTTCCTTCCCTCCCACCTCCTCTTCCCTCAGTCGACTTCACCCGACGCCGCCAACTCGACATCGTCCTCATCGCCTTCAACTCCTACCACCCCCAACTCTCCTCCCAGTACTACCTCGTCGCCGTTCACGCCTCTGATGCTTCAGACTGCTATGGTGAGCTCCTCGTCTTCCTTTCTCGGACCCTCCTCGTCGCGTCGCTGATTCTCGCCGCGTCGTTTCGTTTTCGCTTTCTTCTTCGTCCAGCTCCAAACCATCAACGCCCTCAACTCCTTCACCCAATCCGTCGGTGCTGAGGAACGTTCGTTGATGAACTTCTGCGTCACCGACGGAGAGAGCGTCGTCGCTGTTCGGTACATCGACTCGAAGACCGAGGAGGCGGCCAGTTTGTTCTTCTCTACGGGAACGAGCTTCGTGAGTCACTTTCCTTCATCCCCTTTCGCCTTTTTGCCTCTTCTCATCTACCCATCACGACTTTCGTCCGCGCCTTCGCCTCGCATCGCTTCATTCTACCTCTCCTCCCTTGTCTCCCTCAACTGACCCTCCCCTCCTTCCCCCTCCCCCCTCTCTCTTTCCTTCACCTTCACCAGTCCGAATCAACCACCTCCTCCTCCACCTCGCCAACCTACCGAATGTCCCACTCCTCTCTCCGTCCCGACCCTCTCGTCCTCATCGCCTCGGAACCCTTAACCTTCGAACGAAGCGATTGGATGGAGATTCCGAACAACACCATGGTCGTGGTGACGCCGAGGTTGAACTTGTTGATGATCCCGGTGGGTGGGGAGTTCTCGAGGAGTTAGGATCGAGGTTGGGAGGATTGGGGGGGAGGAAGAAGAAGGGACAGGAGGGAGGGAGGGAGGTGGGTGGCTGAGAGGGAGCGGTGTAGGAGTTTAGGTTGTATCAGTTCCGGCTCGGTTCGGTTTGGTTTCATGATCTGCTTTTCTTTTATCTGGATTGGAGAGCCAGAAAGGCTGCTGCTGCTTTCTAGGGGAGATTAAGCTGAAAGCGTGATCCCGACGCGTCGATCGAGACGGAACAAAGTCTTCGAGCGTTTGCGAGAGAGAGTCAGAGTCGTGATCGTTCAACGTCATATTATCAGTCGAAGAGGGGCAGTTTGATGTCGAAGATGTGCTGCATGAAGGAAGAGCCCTTCAAAATAAACACGAAGTCAGCGAACGGGTCCGCCGACGCGACGAGCTCATGTAGACGTTCGAAAAACGAGCTCACCTTCCGCTGAACCTCCTCACCACGCAGGCTTGAAACAGAACTTCTTGTGCTCCGACCAGTGTAGCGCTGGTGAGCGAAAAGGTTCGAACAAGACGCGAGTCAGGCTTCGATCAATCTTGTCGGACTCAAGACGACGCGTCAACTCAGGACGAACCGACTGAGCAGTATCGGACTGATTCACACTGCAGAACAAGACAAGATGTCAGTCAGATACCGAGGATGGTCGAGTAAAACACTGGAAGACTGACCTTCGAACACGCCGACAAGCTGGTTCCCTCGCAAATGCACGGCGCCGGCAAACCTCCATGCTCACAAAGCTGCAACCCAGACTTCAATCCGCACTCGTACCAAGGGAGATGGATAGCGTGATCCGCTGAAGCGAATCCTTTGAACGGAATCCTGCAGTCTTCTCCTTCGTCGAACCTCAAGACGGAGAGGAGGGGTGCGACTTGATCCAACGCGTCCTCGACGACGACTCCGTTCGTGAGCGTCTGGTAGACCTCGAGGGCTTGGATGGATGGAGAAGAACCAATGATCTTCTTTCGGTTGTAGGAGGTGGGAAGGACTTTGGAGGAGAGGTTGACGACGAGACGTTCGAGGAGGTCTGCGACGGAGGTGATCACGTCCGAGGGCGAGAAGGGGTTGAAGAGGTTGAAGACGTCGAGGGCTTTGGCGGCGTGGAGGATAAAGGTTCTAGTGGAGAGGCAGAGGGAGTAGAGTCTCGAGATGTCTCGGATCCATTGGTCGAGATCGTCGAGAGAGTTGAAGTCCTGACGCAGCAAAACCAAGAGGAGTGAGCCCGACGACGAGCGGCGAGCGAAGGCGACGGAGAAAGAAGAGCGTGAACGGACCGTTTTCTCGAGCTCTTCGACTTCGAGAGTAGCGAGAAGCTCTACCTCGTGATCCAGTATCTCCTCGAGCTCCGGTTTTTTCGGGTACGCATGTAGGAGCCCAAAGGGAACTGGAACTCAGCCAGGTCTCGAAAGACAACGGCGAAAGGAGCGTTGGTGTATTTCCACTCCCGAGCCACGTCGAGGTAGAGGTCCATGAACTGAGGGAAGTAGGAAGCGGCGAACCGAAGCTGGAAAAACGACGGGGAAGGTCAGTTTTGCGTTCAACGATGGGAAGAACCGAGTGTGAGAGGACGAGCGAGAGCGACGTGAGGGAAGATGTCAGGCTCCAATCCGCTTTTCGGAGAGGGATGGATGTCGTTGAGAAGTTGACTTAGCTGTTGAATCAACGATCAGTCAGATCACTCTTCTCGAGGAAGAGAGGAAAGGGAGAGAAAGGAAACTTACCTCAATCTCCTTCTCCCTCCCAGTCAAGAACCTGAGCTCTGCGATCGTCGAGCTCTCTCCCTCCTTATCGAGTCCAAAGATACGAGCGATTTCGGAAGCAGCCTCATCGACGGTGAGGATCCTGGATGGTATGTTTTGGAGTGTTCTGGGGAATAGAGGGTCGAAGGGAGTTGTAGTTTGCCTCCAACTAGAAGGAGGGCTCGAGCTGGCGTTTCCTCCGAATCGAAGGGTCGAAGCTCAACCTCCCTTTTGACCCCAATCCACGACTGTAGTGCGAAGCTTTCGACTCCTTTGATCATGTCAGAGGTCAGTAGAGGCTTTTCATATCTCACTCTGCACTCATCGCTTATTTTGCACTTTTTCTTTTGCTTGAGAAGCCGCCTCGACTCGTCTTGCCGTGGGATGTCCTCCTTCACGTCGTCCACGTCGCCGACCCTCCAGCTCTCGCCGCTCTCTCTCGAGTCTCGTACGATCTACTAGTAGAAGCGGCGCCTCTTCTTTACCGCTCTATCGAAATCAAAACCTCGAAGCAGCTCGTGCTCCTGCTCTGCGAGTCCTGGCAGTACAGCGAGGTGAGCTCGCTCGCTCCTTCCTTCTCCTCCCTCCCTCCTTCTTCCTCCCTCCTCCATACTTTCTCTGACCATCTTCTCTGTTCCTTCTTTTCTGGGACTTCTCTAGTACTCCCGAAGCACCCGACCCAACCGAATCACCTCCCTTTTATCCCTCTCCCAAACCCTTCATCTCACCTTCGACTTCGCCTCCGCCTCCATCACCCAGACCTTCCTTCGGCTCGACACCCTCGTGCCTTACTCGCGATTCGCTACCCTCCAGCTCCGACTCAAGACCCTTACGATCCTCTTCAACTTCCAAACCCCAGCGATGGATCTCAGCAGTCTTCAAACAAGCATTCTCCCCAAACTCAACCCCAAGGTCGTTTCATTCACGGTCGGTCAGCCTCAACCTCCTCTGGGTCCCATCGCCAATCCTTCTTCTTCGACCGCCTCGCCGACGATATGGAGAGAGCGAGGACCTATCGGTCTACCCTGGAAGAAAATGGACCGGCTCGTCGTCCACGGAAACCTACCCTATCCAACTCCAACCACGATGGGCGCACCCCCTCCTCACGAAGTCGTCCTCGATCTCCGGTCTAGCGAGGAGCACGACGGGTTCATGCGAAGGAGCATGGAGAGGGCATGGTCGATTCAGGGACCTCTTGCGAGAGCTCGGTTTGGAAGGAGGGTGATGGAGTTGGGGATGGCAGGGAAGGGAGGGAGATTGACGTTGATGGTTGGGACGGAGGAGGAGAAGGCGCGGTTGGAGAGTGAGATAAGGCTGCTCGAGGAGCGGTATAGGGATTATCTGGATGTAGAGGTGTGTGGGACGAGCTAGGCTTGACTGAGAGGGTGGGATAGATTGTCGAGGAACAGAGAGAGTTTGGATTCGAGCTCGACGCGTCACCTCCGGTCAATACTTCCCTTACTCTCTCTCCTTTCCCCCGCTGACGAGGCCTATAACTGACCTTCCGCACTTCTATTTTTCCTTGATCTCCGCAGGTATTGGACCCAACCCTCACCTCCGTCGTCGACGGCTCGCGAATCGTCTCCTCTCACCACGTCCTTCGACGACTCTCGCACGACCAGCCGGCCTACCACACATCGATCGGAACGTACATAGGCTGCCTGCGATGGATCCCCTCGTGGAGCTTTCCAGGAGGTGAACGCGCGTTGGACTTTTCTCTCCGTCCGTCGCGTCGAGATCGAGTTTTCGCTGACCCTTCTTTGTGTCTTTTCCCTGATAGTCCAGATACACAGTCACCGTAGATAAATTGCACACACGGATCCTCGATATGACTCTTCTCATTTTGAGGATCCTCATCGCGTTTTCGCCTTCACAGCACCGAAAGCTCGACGCGTCTCGTCCTCGCTTCCTCCACATTCTCTCTCTTTCTCTCCTTTCCCACATCTGCAGTAGCCGAGAAAGTCATTAAGAAGCGATCGAATGGGAAGGAAGCAAAAAGCAGAGCAATCTAGGTGAAAGCGAGAGCGAGAGCCGCGACGAACGAAGAAAAGCAAAGCAGCAGCAAGAAAGAAGAAGAAAGTAGCAAGAGGGCACTGATGAGAAGGGAAGGGAGAACAGAACAGTAAGAAGACAGAGGGAACGAACGAACCAAAGGAAACCCGACGGAAGCAAAGGGGAGTAGAGAGAGAGAAAGGGAGAGGGGGGGGGGGGGGAAGAAAGCGAAAACAAAACGAAAACCGACCCAGTCGACGCGCCTCACTCCTCCTCCTTCTTCACCTCCCCCCGTTCCCCTTCCTCAGACTCCTCAAAGAACCCACTATCCCGTCCCCTCTCGGGTCCTTTGACCCTCTTCCCCTCCTCGCTCGCACTAACAGCCCAACTCCCTTTCCTCTTCCTCCCACTCGCCTCTGGCCCCCCTCCTCCTCCATTCCCATCCGGCGTCGTCGCAACCCCCCACATCCCCGACCCGTTCCCTGGCGTAGCAGGCGCGAGGCCCAAACTCCTCGTGAGACTCAAGCTCTGAGGGGAGGAGAGCTGGAAGAACGACGAAGCGGGAGGGGAGGATCCTCCCAAATGGGTTGTTCGAGTGGACGAACCGGGAGCAGCGTAGGCTGAAGAGGTGGAGTAGCGGTTCTGGGATGCTTGGCTGGACGGAATGGCGTTGAGGAGGGTGGAGTTGTTGGAGGGTGTGGAACTTGGATGTCCGTGGGAGGAGGAGGAAGACTTGAAGGGAGTTCGGGTTGAGGAGACGTTGGAGGTGTAGGATTGGATGGAGGTCATTCCGAGGGGAATGGAGGGTTTGAAGGGTGTTGGGTGGAAGATGGGGAGGTGGGTTGGGGTTGCTGTTCCTGATCCTGAGATGAGGGAGGTGAGCGGTGTGGAGGAGGGACGACGGTGAGGGATTTGGGGAGGGATGAAGAGTGGTTCGAGGGGGAAGTCGCGTTTGAGTGAGGAAGGACCGGTTTGGTTATCGACTGGGGAGGACGAAGGACTGGAAGCGACGAGGTTGTTGCTGTAGTGGCTGTTGAAGGGTTTCGAGTCTTCGCGTTCGTCGTCGTCGTCCTCGTCTGACGCTTCGTCGTCGCGTCGATCCTGGACGTGTCTCGAAGAAGACGAGGCTGCTCCCCAAAGTCTCGAGGGAGTTCCCGATCCAGAAGCTGCTAACCCTCCCATTCCGAGCGCCCGACCCCGTCCCTTCCCTTCGTACGCGACCTCCATGCTCCTCTTCACGTCCTCTCCCCACCTCAACCCTCCGATCGAAGGTCTCGAACTCGACGACCCAGCTCCACTCCCACCCATCATCCTCGCGGAGGGAGTAGGAGTTCCCATCGGAACGGGCTTCGACCTGACCTGCGAGAACCTCGATGACGACGCGTCGTTCGAGAGATGCTCGACCGGCGAGGAGAGGATACCGTGGTTGGTAGGAGGGGAGCGACCGATCATTCCTGGCGAAGGGGGCGACGACTGAAGGAAGTCCTCCTCGGTTCGAGCGGATGGGAAAGCGGGGGAGGACTCGAGGTTGGTTTCCTTGGACGAGAAAGGGAGGGGAGCTGGAAGAGGGGAGAGAGCAGAGGACGCTCGACTTCGAGGGATGGGGATGGATTCGGTAGTCGACGAAGGAGAAGCTTTGGGAGGTCCAACGAGAGAGGGTTGGCGTGACCGACGACCCATCCCTGGGAGAGCTTTGGGAACGACGGGGAAGAGGGTTTGACGTTCGAGTTTCCGTCGCTCCATCTCTCGTTCCTCCTCCTCCTCGTAGTCGTCTTCCTCCTCCTTGAACGTGCGAGAGTAGTCGAACGTCGCTGGCTCCTCGTACTTGATGGGAGATGATCGATCCTCCTCCTTCACCCTCGTCGCCGAAGACTCGTACCGAGCAACGCCAGCGTCCATCTCGGAAGTCCAGACCTCCTTCGACGGCGGCGACGCGTCCTCCTCGTCCTCCTCGCTCTCAGCCTCGTACTCCAACGTCGAAGGCTTGACTGGAGAGCTCCCGTTGGCTCTCAAAGCCATCAACAATGCTGCTGCTCCGTCGTCCTCGACCCCTCTGGCCATTCCGACGAGAGGAGCGTCGTCTCGACCTCGCGAAGGGAAAGACGATCGTCGTTGAGGAGAGAAGCCTGGCATCGTCATTTGCGGACGAGCCTTGTGAGGAGAGGTGGATCCGAGGGCTGAGAGAGGTCGACGAGGGACGTCGAAGCGAGCTGGGACGATGGGAGGGGGAGGGTAGTGGGTGGAAGGGTGGTACGTCGGGGTTGGGTAGTAGTTGGAAGGGTGAGAGGTGTACTGAGGAAGGTTGCGAGGATGAACGGCGTCGTAGGGGAGTCGAGCGAAGACCTGCTGATTCTGAGGTTGACGCTGGCTGGGAGGAAGAGCATAGTGCTGATGCTGGAAGGGCGGCGCCGTCGTCGTCGAGTCGTCTGGCGAACCTTCCTCCTGATCTCCTCCCTCCTCCGACTCGTAGTTCGCCTCTGCTCCCTCTCCCGACTCCTGGCGTCTCCGCTGCTGATCCGATTCCTCGTGAGATGCAGGCTCCATCGGTTCCTTCCTCTTCGTCGACGACCACGGTCCAGAAGCTCGGATGGGAGCAGGAGCGACCTTCTCCTTTCCCTTTCCCTTCGCAGCAGCGACCTTCTTCTTAGGGGGAGCTCGACCAGCAGCTTTGGCAGGAGCTTTCCGTTTCCCCTTGGTTCCCTCGACGATGGCCTCCTCCTCCTCCTGAGCTTCCTCGAGATCGTCGGCTTCTTCCTCCTCGTGAATGACATCCTCGTCCGAGCCTGAACGGTTCGCCTTCTGGAGAGCTCTGTATCGATCAAAACAGCACGAGCGGGAAGGTCAGCTCGCGCGAGACGGAGGGGCGAGAGAAGGAAGGGAACGAAGAAAGCGACGACGAAACGAACCGTTTCTTGCTCGCCCACTTCCTCTTACTCTCCAACGACCTCTCCCTCCTCTCCTCGTCCGTCTTGGGTCGTCCTTCATCTGCTCCGATCCAAACCGAACAGACGAAAAAAGTCAGCTCTCGTCCCTCTTTCTCCTCGTCCTCAACCACGAAACGAAAGAAAGAGCGAGGGCGACGAAGGAAAGCTCACTCTTATCCCACCTCGTCCTCCTAGGCTGATCACTTAACGGGATCCCATGCTTATCGCACAGATGTCTCCTCCAGATCGATCGTGCATGCTTCCCTTTGTAGACTGTTAAAATCCAAACGCCGAAACGCGTCAGTTCAGTGAGCAAAATCAAACGACGCGAACAAACTCTCGTTCGTCGAGCTCGTCCCTTCCTCGCGTCCCAGAAAAAAGCACTCGCCCTTATCACAAAAACAACACTCGAAATCCTTCTCCCCCGACCCCGCCGCAGGATTCGGATCGAACAACCTCCCTCCCTTCCCAACGAGCATCCTGACGGCTCCAACCATGCGGTACTCGGGTACGACGACGCCTACGATGAGCCCTCCTTCCTCGGGTGTCTTCTTCTTGGGGGGTGCTGCTGGAGGGGCGCGAGGTTTCGGGATGGGAGGGGGGAGAATTGGGAGGAGGGAAGGGTGAGGTTGAGGTTTCCCGTAGAGGTAGTGAGCTGGATGGGAAGGAGGGGGGTAGGGTTGATGATGAGAGGAGGAGGAAGCGTGAGGTTGAGGTGGGGGTTGATGATGGGCTGAGGACCAGGGTTGGTGGTCGGAG
This sequence comes from Mrakia gelida, assembly GCA_024345305.1. Taxonomy (NCBI): domain Eukaryota; kingdom Fungi; phylum Basidiomycota; class Tremellomycetes; order Cystofilobasidiales; family Mrakiaceae; genus Mrakia; species Mrakia gelida. Next base: position 55,869 of record BRON01000019.1, read on the forward strand.
GGAGCTAGTTGATGGTGATGAGGAGGTCCACTGGAGTGAGAAGAAGAAGAAGCTGGTGCGGGTGGAGGGGGAGGGGGAGGGTACGAGGAGAAGGGACGATGGGAAGGAGGAGGAGGAGGAGCGACCGGAGGGTACGAGGTCGAGGTTGAAGTCTGAGCTGAGTTGTGATGTGGTGGGGGAGGTGGGTAGTAGGAGGGATGATGGGCTGTAGGACGAGGGATGTTGCTGTTGGCGTAGTAAGGTTGAGAAGAAGGAGGAGGAGGAGGGCGCTCGTGGAGAGAGGACGAGGAGGAAGAGGAAGGAGCCATCCAGGGAGTCGAGCTCGTCGAGTTCGTTGCGGGAGGAGGAGGAAGAGAGGGAGCTGAAGAGGACGCTGGACCTGGTCCGTCTTGTGGTCGAGATGGATGATGGTGATGGTGGTTAGGCTCTCCCTCTCCTGCTTTCCTTTCTTGTTGTTGATTTTTCGCGTGAAGTGAAGAAAGGGGTTCATCGCCGGGGGGAAGGAGAGGAGGGTCCGAAGGCGAGGTAGAGTTGAACGATCCTCTCAAGCTGCTCTCCCCTTCCTCCCCTCCTCCTCCTCTATACCCACGCTCGTTCGAAGCTGGCCATCCCGGGAGGTAGGACTGTTTCGTAGTAGGAGTGGCGGTAGAAGGGAGGATGGAAGGGAGGGAAGGGAGGGTAAGGGAAGGAAGGGGAGGAGCTCGCCGCGAGGAGGAGGTCGACGACGACTCCGCTGTCTGTTCGAGAGGAGAAGGAGAGTTTGAGTTGGCTCGCATCGGGGGGAGGCGAGGCAGAGAGGCCATCATCCCTGCTGCGAGAGACAAGGGTGTATGGATAGAGAAGGGGAAGGGAGGCGGGCTGGAAGGAAGGGAGTGAGGGAGTTGGAAGGTGAAAGGGTCGCGAGCGAGCGTGTCTTCTCTCCCTCCCTGCGGACGACTGATGAGCGAGCACTTTGAGACGAGACGCGTCGTGTTTGGAACTCGTCCGTTCGTCTTCTTTTCCTTCGCTCAGTTCAGAGCACAGATGAGAAGGAGAACAGACGTGATTATTAGGTGGTAAGTAGCGAGGACGAGAAAGATAACGACGAGGAAACAAAAGGGGGTATCGAAAGCAACGAGAAAAGGGATATCGAAAGCAAGGGAGCCAGCAAGAGTCAAGAAAATATGCAAGTGTGTCCGTGAAAAAGGATAGAGTCGAAGAAAAATCGAAGAGTGAAAGGGAGAGAAAGGAAGAAAACAGTCCATGAGTGATCGCAATCGACGCGACGCGTCGTCCGTCAGTCCTCGCTCGCTCGCTCGCTCAAGCCTTGGGAGTCACGTTGAGAGGTTTAGAAATGAGGTAGCCCTGAAGAAAAGCAGCAGTGAAAATGACGACCAGCCATCAGTCAGCACCTCGATCCCTCAAGACACCCACTCACTCAGAACTCGAACGACGGCGCGGCTCGAATCAACTCGACGACTCACCTTCAACTTCGCCTCCCCCTCCGCCTTCTTCCCAAACCCACCCCACCCAACAGGCTTCATACCTCCCCCACTTCCAATCTTAACCTTCCCACTACTCTCCGCCTGTCCTCCAAAGCTCACAAACTTCCTCCCATCTTCCAAGGATCGATTCGCGTCTCGATCCGCGTTCGGGAAGAACTTGTACTTTGATTCCCTCGCTGGTCGAGCAGGAGCGGAGGAGGAGTTGGAGTTGAAGTTGGAGGAGTAGGATTTCTCCTCGTCGTAGGAGGAGGAAAGGGGGGAGGGGGCAGGGATTGTAGGTGTGGGGGCTTCGAAAGCGAAGATTTGACGGGTCGTTTTGAGGGAGGGACCGAAGTAGCCCTGTTGTTCGCGAGCGAAGGAAAGGAAGAGGTAGGAGGGGTGTTAGTGTTCGATAGGAGGGAGAGAGGGGGGGCCGGGTGTTTGGGAGTGGGTGCGAGGGGAGAGGAGAGGAGACGCGACGTCGTTCGACTTACGAGCAAGATGTTGAAGCATCCAAGGACGAAGAGGAACCAGCATGAGATGACGGAGAAGAGAGGGACGAAGTGGGAGAGGGTCGTTGTGGCGACGCTGTAGAAAATATGAGCGTGTCAGTCAGAGGAGAAGGAGAGAGAGAGGTGGCAAGCGACGACGTCGACTCACAAGCACTCGATGAACCCGAGGACGGCGAGTCCGTGAGCTGGTCCGAGGGGTGGGAGGAAGCTGTGCGAGGGTGGAGAGAACTAGTTGGGGTCAGTTAGAGAAGAGGAAGCAGGGCGGGCGAGGAGAAAAACCGTACAGTTCGAAGCACCTCCGAACGAAACGAGGTCCTCCCATCTCGCTGAGGAAGAGGACGATAGAAACGAGAAGGATGAAGAGCCTGCTCGATATCGAGTAGAAGGGACCTCCGACTTGGTTGGGTATGGCTGCGAAGAGAAGAAAATCGAAGATCAGCTTCCCTTTGATAAGGGAGGGAGAGTCGACGAGCTCACTCGAGTTTTGGATCACGTCGCACTCCCAGTCGTCTGCGTCTTCCGACCCGTCGGAGAGACCTGAACTTGGAGAGCCGGCTTTGATCCAGGCGTTGACGGCTTTGAAGTCACTGCAGAACGAAAGAAGGACGGCGGTGAGCTTAGAGACGAGGAGAGGAGAAGCGAGGAAGCGAACGACTCACGAAACCATGAGAACGATGGTCGAAGCGATAACCAGCAGGATCGATACCATAGAGAGAAGTCGGATGAGGTTGAGGAAGATCCAGATGGGACCTGACCCTTTGCGAGAGGAGGAAGAGGAAGAGGAGTTGGGAAGGAGATGGGCGAAGGACATTGAAAGGGAGAAGCGACCGGCGCGTCGAGAGTGTTGTTGTCGAGATGGACGAGTGGGGGCGGAGGACGGGGAGGGGAAGGGGAGGAGGAAGGGAAGGAGATGGAAGTTTTCGAGTCTTGAATGTAGGTTGACGGCTGAGAGGGAAGGAGACTGAAAGGTCGACCTTTTGAAGGAACTGGAGGGACGGGACGAGGGACAAAGGGAAGTCAAGGCGAAACAGGGGAAGGGAAGGGGTGAGCTCGATGAAAGGGAGCGAAGATGAGCTTTCCCTTCAACAACCACACCGATTCAGCCCACGAAAAGGAAGCTACGGACACAGCGAAAACGTTAGTCGACAGGGATGAGGTGGTTGGCATCTCCATGCTGCTGGCTGAGGGAGGAAGGAGTGGTTCAAGAGGACAAGGGGTCGAAGGGACCTTTTTCTGGGTGAGCTCGTCCTCCTTTTCCTTGAGTTGTCCCAGGATGGTGCGAGGCTCGAACCTGGAGTCGATGGATGATTGAGGATCTACGCCTGCTTCTTCGTAGCTGTCGAGCGTCTTCAGGGCAGGAGGAAGCTGACGGAGGGCGAGGGTGATGGTGGAAGGAGGGAAAGGAGTAAGAAGTCTGAGGAGAGAACGAGCCTCGTCGGTGCTGCCGTTCAGCGATTGTCGCGAAAAGCTGGACAATGGATTAAAGAAGGTGGTGAGTTGCCTATCAGGCTTTGCACTTCGAAGAGGAGGAGGCCGAAGGGGGAGGTGGCAGGGCTGAAGCTGGTTGGAGGGAAGGAAGCTCGAGCTCGACGTCCTCCTTCCTTCCTCCCTCTGTCGCTGTGAGGTCGAAGGAGGTCGACGACGCGTTCTACTGGCACGAGAACGTAACTCGTACGACTCGCTTGCATCTTGTCCGATCTCTACCCAATAAGCTTGAAAACTGACTGTTTTCCCTCTTTTTCCGCGCGCCTTCCATTGCAGGAGCTCAGCAACCGCACGGACGACACATCATCTTCCCTCTCCTCTTCCCTGTTTCAACTTCGCTTGGACTCGAGGACTCACCGCTCAGCTCCAACAGCTCATAGCTCCCGCCGACATCGCTTCGACCGCGGTCCACAACATCCTCGAGTCGCTGTTTCGTCAAGCTCTCCCTCCATCCCCCCGACTCCTCTGCGACTCGCTCTTCCCCAACGGCTGCCGGTCTCCAGGACCCTACGCTACCTGTGATAGGCGAGGCTACGACTTACCAATGCGCTTGCGACAAAAAGGTTGCAACGTCGAAGGCCTTTTGGAGCTCGTCACGACGGTCGCGAGGTGAGTTTCAAGTCGCGTCGTCGTTCTTTTCATTGACCTGACCTTTTCTCCTCTCCTTTCCTCTCTCCGTCTACACAGCGCGAATCAAACACACAGCCTGATCCCTGGTCCGTATCATCTACCACATACTTCCTTCTCTCCCTCGCCCTTCGAAATCTTGCCTCGCCTCCTCTTCACCCCGAGACTCCCTCGACCCCTTTCCCTGCTTCCTCTCCGAACTCCGACCGCCCATCAATCCAGTGCTCCCCAGCTCCTTCCGTTCACGGCAGTTCATGTAGCAGTCCCCGCTGCTATCGCCGTACGATCCGAGTAGAGGGAAGGATTGCTGAAGGTCGAGCACCGCCGTCCTCCATGACTTCTTCCTTCCCTCTGCAGGATCTAGACACCTTCAACGAGCATCAAGCCTTCTCTCTCCTCGACAACAAGCTATGGATCAACATCGAGATCAAACTGGCTCTGCGTACGACATTAGGTGAGTTCTCATCCGTCCTACAGGCAAGAGCGGCGAACATGGCGAAGTCAAACGAAGAAAAGAGTGGAGCCTGACTGCCTTACCCTCCCTCGTTCTTCCTTCCTTACTCAAGACGAGTAGAGCAAGGTCAGACCATATCTCATCTACACCCTTCTACCATACGCCTGCGCTCGCTGACTCGCGTCTTCTCTCCTTGCAGACGAACGCAAACCGAACTCTTCCTCCTCGCCTTCACCTCCTCCTCATCTCTCCGACGAAACCCCTCGCTCAAAAGGGAGGTCATTCGACTGGAAGAGCAAGTTTGAGTACATCACCGCTGCGCCCAAGGAGGATTCTGTGTGGACGTTCTCCGCTCGGGTGAGTCCCTTCCTCGTTTCTTTCGTCGCGTCGAGACTTGTCAAAGGAAACGAGCTCGAGCTAACCTCCACTTTGCTTCCTTGCGCTCCCTTCCGTCCCCCTTTCTCGACCCTTGTAACGACAGATTTTCCTCATCTCCATCGCAGGCTTCGTCCTCGTGACGGTCTCCATGCTAGCAGCAGCGATGCGACTTCAAGCTCTCGCTGCGAAGCATCAGGAGTCAGGGATCGATTCCAACTCGAGGTCCATTGAGGGTTCGCTGCTCTACACGGCTTATCTTCTGCAAGCTCAGTCGATTGTTTGCGAGTGAGTGGGTTCCGTGGATCTTCGTTGCTAGGAAGAACGCGACGAGAGCACGATGAGGATCGAGGACGCTGACCTTGTTCCTGTTCGTTCGTGCTTCGTTTCAGACTCGTCCTCCTCGGTGCAGCCTACTTCGCCATCGTGACGCAGAACCTCGTCGCTGTTTTGGCTGTCCTTCTTTTCAATATCTACCTCGTGGTAGGGGGATGTGAGTCACAGCGATCTCTCTTTCTCTGCTCGAGATCAGGACGAGACGAAGGCTGACCTCGACGCGTCGACCTTCCTTCTTTTCAGTCATCGAAGCAGGTCAACGAAACTATCTCCTCGCGAACGACAACGGACCTGAGCTCGCAACTGTTCGAAGGATCCTTTGGGCGATCCCTGCGATTGATATCTGGTGAGTCTTTGTGAACTGAGGTGACGTGGAGAAGGAGAGACAGAGGGATCGACTCCGACTGATGCGACGCGTTCTTCCCCAGCTTTCACTTCGGCTCGGACTGGGCTGCCTTCCGACTATACAAGGAACTCGGATGGACTGCGTACAAGAAGTCTTCGGCTGACGTAGCCATCGGAGGTCTTCTCCAACGCGTCTTGATCCTTCGAGCGACCTCTTTCGTCAGTCCGTTTATCTCTCCCCACGCCCTTTCCCCACTGACACTTCCCTCTCCTCATCCCACAGTTCAGCGGAGTCTTCATCCTCATCACCTTCACCTCAACTCTCATCCTCCTCGTCGACTGGATCCCACTCTTCACCACTGAGACGGGGAAAGGTCCCTCAACTCGTTTCCGCTGCCCTCGAGGTCCTCCTACCCGCTATCTTCGCGGTCCTCTTCTTCTCCGGAGCTTTGGTACTGCTGAGACTGGGTGTGAGGCAGGAGCGGAGGCCGTTCGTCTGGGTATCGATCGGACTGCAGGTGCGTCACGTCGCTTCTCTTTCGGTCTTCCTCTTTCCCTTTCCGAGTCGAACTCACTATCTCGTTTCTTCACTCCCTTCAGGTAGCTAGTCTATCTCTTCATCTCACCACCATTGGGATCTTCGCTCCTGTTCTTCGACTGACGTCCGAGATCATCGCGTCGTTGGGCGAGACATGTTCGTCTGCCTCCTTTCGTCTCGTCGCTTACGATCTCCGTCACTCGAGCTGACCACCCTTCCCCTCCACCACCTCTTCTGCAGCCGTTGGCAAGGCCGGAGCTCTCTCAAACGAGTGGAAAGTCGTTCGTCCCCCTTCGTTGATCCCTTTCGACGCGTCCCCTTCGCTCGCTGACTAACCTCCCCCTCTTTCGTCTTTCAGTTCTTCCAGTTCGCAGTCGCGACGGTACTCCTCACCGGGAATATGGTGATGACAGCTCTAGTCCTTCGAGGGTTCGGGAAGGGATTGAAAGAAAGGGAGAGGCGTGAGTCGATTCAGCTTAAGTTTCATTTCGTCGCGTCCTTTCGAGACTCGCTGACCTTTCCTCTGCTCAATGGGGGCGTTGAAAATAGAACTTGCGAATCCAGGGCCAACGCAGGAGCTAGACTTGTTTGATTGAATGGGAGCGTTTGGTGGTTTTGATCGATTCGAGGAGGAAGAGCGCTTCGCTACGACTGGATTTGTCTCTCGTCGGATTGCAAGAATGACGATAGCAGACGCTGGTGAGACGGGGGTGATATCAACCCCGCTCATACATGCTGAGACAGAGAGCTTAGGCTCGTCTTTCTCTCGACGACGAGACGGAGGTCGAGAAGGACGAGAGGAACCAGCCGTCGCCGATACGGTTCGTCCTCCTCCCTCCAACAGGTTGGATGCGCGTTTCGAACATCATCGATCGGGTATCTACCAAAGAGTCTTCTTGCAAAAGGCCTTGTGTCGCTTCCAATCCTCCGTCTGATGCTCTGCGAAAGGGACGAGAGGAACGCGACGAGGGAGACGAGGTCAGACCGAGGCTGTAGTTTCGAAAGAGTCAAACCGGACGAGGAGGAACTCACCGGGAGAGCAGTATCGGACGGCGTGACACTGGATGAGCAGAGGCATACGGAAGAAGGTCAATGGCGAAGAGAGCAAAGGTCGAGCACGAAAACGAGACGTCGATTCACCCTCCCGCACTTGAGCAGCTCCTTTTTCACCATCCCTCGCTTCCCGCACCCACCTTCCCCGTCTCGTCCTAGCTCGCACACCGCCCACGAGAGACTGCCCACCAAGCGAGGTGTTAAAAGTGTCTTCTCTCCTTCCATCAGCATCCCTACGTTGTACATGAGACCGATCGCGGGGTTGAATGTCGCTTGGTGATCAGGCTCGAGCATGCGGAGCTTGGTTGACAAAAACCCTCCAAAGTCACGGTGTTCGTTCCGAAGGCTGGTGATCTTCCGTCGGAGGAGGCGAGCTGAGGGGGTTTGGAGGAGGATCTTGAAGGAGCGGAGGCGAGAGGGGTCTGTCGAGAGCGTTTCGAAGAGGAAAGTGTTGCGAAGAGGGATACACCAGTTGCCGAGGTGGTGGGAGTTGTTGAGAGCATCCTGCCGGTAGAATTGTACGCACACTGAATGTTTAGATCAGCTTGGCTTATGCAGAAGGAGGGATGAGAAGAAGGAACGGACGCGACGCGTCGAGGAGTGGAGGGAAGAAGCGAAATGGGCTCGATGGAACTCACAGGTCCAGAAACAAGGTGAAGTAGCTTCGGGAAGACCTTCGAATAGGCTTCGATTTGAGCTGATAGCACCAGATGTCCCTTGTCCTGATCTCGGAGGAATCTTCCGTAGTCGTTGGTGAAGGAGAAGACTGAGAGGAAAGCGTTCCAAGGGTAGATCTCTCCGTCGGAGAGAGCGATTCGGAGGGCAGTGATGAATCGAGGATGCAAACTCTGTCACCTGGAGAGAAGAGGGGACGAGATAGATGAAACGTATCAGTAGGTCGAGATAGAAAGGAGAGAAGGATTCAAGGAGCTCGAGGTCGCCTTCCTTCCTTCCGTCCGTCCTCCCCTCCCTCGTTCGTTGGAGGCAACTCCATACCAGCCTTCTTTCCCTCCTAGACTAAGAAGTCGGTTTCGTATCATGTCGTTGAAGGAAACGTACCACCTCATCTTTCTGCTCCTTTTCATACGGTGAAGTCTCCCGAACTGGAGGACGGATCGAAGACGGGAAGGCAAAGTAGAGAGTCAGCTATGAGGTCAGAGAGTCTCGTATAGCGACCGATCGAGAGTCTAGTATAACAGAACCCACCAGGAACTCTGACTCGAATCTCTTCTCTTCCAGTTCCTCGAGCTCAAGAGGAAGCAGCGCCGAAGGAGGATGTTGAGCTTGGAACGTCTTGAGCTGCTTCCGAAGAGCAGAGGCCTGGAGGTAGTATTCCAATTCGTCGCAGCCTAGGCATGCGGCGAGAAAGGTGGCTTTGGGATCCATACGAGGTTGAACCGGAGATGTACGAGGTAGGGGAAGGGGGGAGCAGGTCGTGGTGAGGAGGGAAGGAAGGGAGAGATTTCGTGAGCTCGACCTCTCCCTCCCCTTCGCCGTTTTAGCGGAGAAAGTCGTCTTTCTCCATATTGGCGAGGTTTTTCTTAGCAGTCTTGCTTTTTAGTTAGACGGACCTGAGTTGCTCGCAACAAAGCCAGCTGATGACATTCAAAATTCAAACTCCACGCGTCCTCGTCCTCGCGAAGGTGGTTCGCCTCTCTAGTCTCTCAGTCAGCTCGGGGAAATCGCGAACAGATACACGTGCATCCATTCCCTCAGTCAATACAAGTCTAAGATACTCGAACCAAACCGATCCAGCTCCCTCCCTCTACAAGATCTCTCACCTCCTCAACCTCTCCACCAATCCTCCGACCCTCCCACTCCTCACAGCCCACCACCCACCCCAAACCAACCCTCCCACCAACCCCAACCCGACCGTCTCCACCACCCTCGTCACCAAATCCTTCTGCCACTCCTCCCTCCTCAGCGCTTCCGCATACCCAACATCAGGTCGGAAGGTGACCATGTGGTAGAGGCTCGTCCATCGTCCGACGCGTCCTTGGGGGAAGGGGTTGGCTGTCGGTGGCGAGGAGGCGGAGAGAGGAGTAGGCTGGGTCCGAGAGGAGGCGAGAGAGTCGATAATGGTTTGGGAGGTAGGTGGGGGGAGGAGGAGGGCGAGGAAGTGGTCGAGATGTCGACGGAGGAGGTGGAGAGGGGAGAGGACTTTGGATTTCATTTCGTCGCTGTGGAGGAGAGAAACGCGAGAAGAACGAGATGTCAGAGCGTTTTCGGGTATCTAGGAGACACCGAAGACGCGTCCGAGACTCACTAGTTGCTCAAAGCGAGCTGCAAGATCGCCTTCAAGTCGTTCTTCCTGACTTCCGAGAATTCCTTGAGCGCTGCTTCGAGATCGGCTGTCGAGCCTGTGGTTCCGGTGACCGTGTGAGCAGCGAGGATGGAAGCGAGGACTCGGACGTCCTCGAGGCCGCAGTTGAGACCTTGGCCGTAGAAGGGGACTGAGGAAAACAAAGAAAGAGGCGAAGTCAGCTCGACGAGAGACGCGTCGAGGAGACCGAAAGACAACAGCGACGAGGAGACCCACCCATCGAATGGCCAGCATCCCCAAGCAAGACACCTCCTCCAGATGGATAGCTGATAGGGTCGACTGAAATGATGACCAGAGCTCCTCGCCGAGCAGCCATGAAGTCGTCGAGGACGCGTTCTTCTCCCATCAGGGCGAGGATGTCGACTTGTGCTGGATCGGGTGACGAGGAGGAGGTGCTGGTTGCGAGAGGAGGGGAAAAGTTCTTCTTGAAGAAGGAGCGAGCGAGTTCTCGAGTGGAGAGAGCTTCGATAGCAGCGGAGGGAGCGTAGAGACTGTCAGGGAGACGCGAAGGGAGGAGAAGGGTTGGTCAGCGAGGAACCACGAGGGAGGGACGACCAGAACGGAAGGACGCGTATGAAGAAGAGGGAAGGGTATGGAGGCAGAACGAACGTCATGGTGAAGGATTTGTCCTGCAGAAAGAAGGGATGGAACGAGAAGTCAGCGACGAGTTCGAGGATGAGGTGTCGACGTCGAGCGAACGATGACACGAATCGGCATTGACCTTGTTCGGCAGCGCAATGAGCATAAACTCATGCCTTGGCCAGATATGAAGATGTTCAGGGCTGATCGAGTAAGTCGAAGCCTCTCCCGTCTCGAGGTTGGGAGGACCGGGAGGGAGGTTGAGCTCGACCCAAACGTGAGGGATCTGAGTCTGGGTGTAGGTTGCTCTGTTTCCGAGACAAGCGCAAGATGGCTGGTCAGTTCGTCTCATTCGCTTTTGGCTACGTATAAAAGAGCGAGAAGGACGCTGAACTCACGCCTGAACCCTCATCATCTCCTTCCTCACGACGCTCCAGCTGCCGTCCCCTCCCACGAGCAGATCCCAACCTGTCTCCTTCCCTTCCTCCACCCAACCACCACCCCCAGAATCTCCCTTCGATGACGAAGCAGCAGCTTGATAGATCGTTCTCGTCCTCCAGTCGACCTTCCCGACCTTGCGCTCGAAGCGAACGGAGATGAGCGGGTGGGAGGAAGCACGGTCGAGGATGGTGCTGGAGAGGAGAGGGCGAGAGATCGAGTTGATGCAAGACCCATGGATGGGATCGTAGAGTTGGGAGTTCTGGCTACAAGACGAGCGAAGAGACGGAGAGCAAGGAGTCAGCGAGACGGAGACGGGAAGGGGACGAACGGGCAGAAGAGGGAGGAAGATCGACGGGCGAGAAGAAGGAGGAAGGAGAAGAAAAGACGGAGATAGCGAACTTGTTGTTGAAGTCCCAGATCATGCGTCCCTTCATAGGCAGAGAGAGGTCGATGAAGTCCTTGACTGGTAGGAGAAGGGCGAGAGGATGAGCTTCGATCTTCCAAGAGAAGGAGGAGTCCTCGAGCTCGTAAGCTCACCGAGATCAGGTTCAACGCTGGCGAGAGCTGCTATCCCCCTCGAAGAGATGGCCAGGTTCACAGATCGAGTAGGTTCAGCTTTGCCCTTCTCAGATGAAGGGTCTATGGAGAACGAACGAGGAAGGGAAGGAGGTCAGCCTTTGCGTCGAAGGGGGGAAGGGATCGAATGCAAGCTAGACGAGCTGACCTGGTCTTCCTTCCCAGATCTCTACTTCCCATCCGTTGTTGGCGAGGGAGAGAGCAGTGAGGCATCCGACAGGTCCGGCTCCGATGATGATGGCTTTCTTCCGAGATGGATCCGACATGGTTGGGGAAGAAGGGAGGAGGAGGTCGAAGAGGTTGGGAGAGAAGGAGAAGGTGAGCTTCACTCGATTCGAGTTACCTCGCCTTTGATTTTTGGTGGACCCGAAGTTCGAACTATAAAGGGCTTCCCGAGCATCTACCTTCAGCTGTAGATGTCACTCGCACTCTGAATATCTGAATCTGGCAGACTATCGAAGACTCCCTTCTCAGGCGCGCGGGTCGAAGCTCGATGGTGAGCTTCGACGTTCCTTCCTTCCTCCCTCTCCGCTCTTCCTCGAGCTGCCTGAAATTCCTTGCTCCTCGCAAACCTCCGAAGCTGATCGATTCAGATCTTCCGGCCGTTCCTCAAGATGTGAAAATCTTCCCTCGTCTGACAGTGACATTATTTCGTCTCCACAGTCGTCCCTCCCAACTCGATCTCGCCCGCCTTGCAGCTTGCAGCCTCCCTCCCTCCCTTCAAACCACCACTGCTCCCTCCCCCCTCCTTCTCGCACTTTTCAACCCCCTCAAACGAAGCGCGACTCACCAAAATGTCCACTTCTCCAGCGAAAAAGAACGTGGCCATCCTGCTCTTCCGAAAGTCAGCTCGAAGATCCCTCCTGCCTCCTCCCTCCCGATCCCGAAACTCGAGCTCACCTCTTCCTTCCCTCCTCCTTCCCTTTCGTTTCGTGCAGCGACCTTCGGATCCACGACAACCCTCTCCTTCAGCCTCCTACCACCAAAACTCGCAAGATCACCCACGTCTTGCCGATCTTCGTCTTTGATGAGCGGGTCGTAGAACTCTCATCCTTGGCTGGCTTCAAGAGGAGCGACGGGCTGGGAGAGGCTAGATCGCGGGTGTTGAAGACCTGGAGGTGCGGTGGGAATCGAGTCAAGTGAGTACCAGCATGCAAGTGAAGGTCTCATGTGTGCGACGAAGGCGAAGAATCGCTTTGCATACCTAGATCGGAGGACGAAGCTCGAACGGAATCGCTGACCTCGCCGCTCTCTCACTCGTTCAGGTTCCTCGCTGAGAGTGTCTTCGACCTCAAAGCCAGTCTCCAGAAGCTCAAATCTGATCTTCGAATTGACTACGGTTTGCCTGAGACCGCGGTCGCCGATCTCGTTCAAGAGATTAGGGCTCAGGGAATGGACGTCGAGGGCGTGTTCGCTGCGAAGGAGGTTCGTCTCTTCTCCGCTTCGTCGCGTGCCCCAGGCCTCGTCTCGCAATTCGTACTGACATCGATCATTCCCCCTTCTTTCCAGACTACCACCGAGGAAATCACCGTCGAAACTCGCCTCTCCAACGCTCTATCGAAGCTCTCGCCCTCTCTCACTCTCACCCTCCTCCAAGGCTCGAAAACTCTCGTTCATCCCTCCGACCTCCCCTTCCCCATCTCCCAGACTCCCGACGTCTTCACCAACTTCCGAAAAGCCGTCGAAGGTCTCGGTCCCGACACGATGATCCGAACTCCCCTCCCAACTCCCACCTCCCTCCCACCTTTCCCATCGCTCGCCAACCCAACCTCATCATCAACCTTCTCACCTCCCTCCACCCTCTCGGACCTCCTCCCACTTCTCCTTAAGCCCTTCTACTCCAACGGCGACGTCCCTGCTTTCCCTCACAAGTCTTCGTCGCATCCCTTCGTCGGAGGCGAGTCGTCTGGAATCGACCGACTGAAGCACTACTGTGGGAGGGAGAACGAGCGAGCTCCTCTTGGGACGTACAAGCAGACGAGGAACGGGATGGTGGGAGCAGACTACTCGAGCAAGTTCAGTGCTTGGTTGGGGTTGGGATGCTTGAGTCCGAGGATGGTCGCTCAAGAGATCAAGGAGTGGGAGAAGAAGTGGACGCCGAGAGGGCATGGGACCAAGGACTCGTGAGTTGCAGACCTGCTTGATCTCCGACTCAAGCGAGACACACTGACCTTGTATCCCTACTCGATAACAGGTACTGGTTGATCTTCGAGCTGTGAGCGCTCGCGTCAAGCTTCGAGCCGTCGAACGGTCGAAACTGACGCGTCTCTCTTTCTCTCTCTTGCAGTCTCTGGAGGGACTACTTCACCTTCGTCGGACAGAAGTACGGGGCAACGCTCTTCGATATTGACGGCTTCAACTCCATCACTCATCCTAACGTCAAGCCCCCGACTTGGAATTACGCCGACGAGGACGAAGGAGCCAACGCGTTGAAGCGATGGAAAGAGGGAAAAACAGGAGTGCCGTTTGTCCTTTGCGCTCTCCTTCCTCCTTCTTCTTTCCTCGCTGACATAACATCCTTATTCGCAGATTCATCGACGCCAACATGAACGAGCTTCGCTTCACCGGATTCCAGAGCAATCGAGGAAGACAGAACGTCGCCTGTTTCCTGACGAAGGACCTCTTCGTCGATTGGAGAGCTGGAGCCGAGGTCTTCGAGGAAGAGCTGGTCGACTACGATACGAGTTCGAACTGGGGAAACTGGCAGTACGGAGCTGGAGTGGGGACGGATCCGAGGGATAACCGATACTTCAATCCCATCAGTGAGTCGCGTCGTCGTCTGCTCATCTTCTTTCCCTCGTCGAGCGTCGTCTCGTCAGTCTTATTCTTCTCTCCCCACTGACATCCCTCGCTCCCGTTCTTCCGCTTCTCTCCTACCACAGAGCAAGCCAAGGACTACGATCCCAACGGAGACTACATCAAGACGTGGATCCCCTCTCTCGCGTCGGTCCCCGCCGAGTTCATCCATCATCCTTGGACGATGCCTCGATCGAACCCCAGCTGGAACAAGCTCGACGATCTTTACAAGTCCGCGCCAAAGGAGGAGAAGGGAAGCTGGAAGGGTCACTACTCGAGGAAGGCGGGAGGGCAAGGGAAGACGGGTGGGAACCCGAGTGAGAAGGCGAGGGGAGGAGGACCGGGAGGAAGAGGTGGAGGAGGAGGGTCTGCCAGAGGTGGACGGGGTGCTCATTAGATGAGTATTTATCATCGTGCATCCATCGTTTCTTGAAAGCTTTTAGAGATCGCTGTCGAGCTTTCCCTCTCTTCGCGAAACCGAGTCGCGTCGCGCCTCGTCCGCAGCAGCATTATCACGCGGCATCTTGGGCTTCGTAGACCGTTCAGATACAAGTCAAACACCTCCAAGTACCTACACTGTCCCAACACAGCAATTTTCCAGCAAATCGCGGCGAATCAGCAGAAGGCGACCGACTTCGCGGGCGAGGCGGCCTTGATTCTCTTTCGCTTCCCAGCTCAGCCCCAGACCTCAACCTTTTCCCTCAAACCGTCATCCCGTTTTCCTACATCCAGCTTTTTACATAGAACCCCACCTCAGCTCCTTCTTTCCCTCTCAACCTTCACATCATCCATCAACGTCAACCTTCCCGAAACCCTCACGTCAGCCCTCCCTCGCTTTTCCCATCCCCTCCCCCCCTCCTCCTCCCTCCCAACCTCAGCTCCTTCCCTCCCAACCACATCCAGGCGCAGACTCAACTATGTCCGTCACTTTCAGTGGTCGATTCGCCAGCAAGAAGGACGTCGGCCCCCCCGAGAAGAAGGCTGCAGAGCCTCCTCTCGCTGCGACGGTCGAGGACTCGCTTAGCGAGGGACCTCTTCGACTCTTCAACCATCTGCTTCACTACACCGTCCTCTGTATACTCCTTCTCCTTCCTCTACATGTTACGAGGATCAGGCAGATCAAGGTGAGTTTTCAATCGTTTTTATCGCTCGCGAAGTGGGACGACGGACGTCAAGTGTCCCAGGCCGACGTGAGAGAGGAAGGATGAGGAAGCGGGGATTTGGGACCGAAACAGCTTCGAGAGCCAGCCGGTAGCTCCCTGTAGAGACTGAGTTGGGATGAGTCTCTCTTAGGACAGTTGAAAGAGGCGTGAGAGAGCGAACTCTCGCTTGAGCGGCGCGTCGTCGTCGCTTTCCCTCGCTCACTTTGACCCTCTCGTCCCGCTCAATCGTTTCCCAACCGACTCCCGCTAACCTGTACCACTTCGTGTCTTACAGAAACTAGCCGAGACCTTCCTCTTCTTCTCGGAAACGATCTACAAGATCGAGAACGTCGTCGCGTCCCCCTTTCAATCGATTTCGGTGAGTCGCGCGCCCGTTTCGTCTGCCAATCTCGCTTACCCACCCACACTCTGACATCCTTTCTTCCGGCTCACTTCGACCTCGTCTCAGTCTTCCCTCAAACCCATGCTCCTCACTCTCGACCAACAGCCCTCTCCAATGTTCGATCCTCCAAACCTCGACGCGTTTCTCGTTGGCTGTTCTTTCGACGACGACGCTGCTTTTGTGAGTCCGACCTCTTCCTCCGAAGCTCCCTCATCCCAAACTAACACATTTTTTCACCCTCTCCCTAGCAGTCATCCACCAAGTCCGCCCCCATGTCGACGACACCCTCCTCGCTTACACCCACGTCTCCCACTCAGACCACCACCTCCTCCCCAACCCCCTTCCCACCCCACCCCATCCCCCGAATCATCATCAACCCACCCGACGATTCTGAGTCCGACTCCGAATCCGACTCCTTCTCCCTCCTGAGCCTCGATTTCGATGAGATCGAGGAGGATTTGGAGTCGAGTTGGACTTCTCCGACACCCCAACTCGCCCCTTCTTCGGCTGCAAGCCCGTAGGAACGAGGGGTGGAGAGGGAAGAGGCAGTGGAGGTGGACGGAGGAAAGGTAAAGGGGAGCGAAGAGGTGGGACGACGCGTCGTGGCATCGACGCCCTCGACGAGGGAGGGCAAGAAGAGCTTCGGCAAATGGGGGAGGGGGCTGTTTCGTGGGAAGGAGAAACGTGTAACGATTTAGTAGTACTTCTTTGTAGCTCTAATTCGCTTCGCTTCGTGTTGTTTTGACTTTTTTGCTTCGTTCGTCTCGCGTTCTGGTTCTTTTCTTCTGTAGCAATTAGACCCGACTGTAGAGAGCTCTCACTTGACTTGTAGACTGATGTACTCCAAAACTAGACTGCTGTCCTTTGACGAACGAGAGATTGAGAGAGAGAGGAAGAAAAGGCATCTCTATCGCGTCGTCGTCGGCGTGTCTCGTCGTGGTCAAAGAACCCGAACCCTGCGCTGAGCAAAGCACATCGGAGAAGACCCAGAAGTCAGTCACGAGCTCCTGCACAAAGTCAGATAGAGAAACGAGCGCGACTCGCCTCTGGACTAATCAATCCAGATTCAACGAATAATCCACCCCCGAGTTGGTCGTCTCCCTCCCTCCACTCAACCCTCCGTCCTCAGCCAGCTCAAAGAAATCCTCCAGACGCAGAGGTCTCAGTTCAAACGTCTATTCAAGCACACCCCACCGAACCCGGAAAAGGAAGCATAAGGTCAGCGATCTCGTTTCGTTCCGAACGCAACGAGCCCGAAGGAAAGAAGCACGAAAGGAGAGAAGTAAACGAGCGGGCGAGCCGAACTCACCTCCTCCCCACCCTTCACCGCCTCGAACCCTTTCTTCCTAATCTCTTCCCTGAGCGGACGCATAGCTGCCTCTCTACACAGTTCCTTGAGGTCTGAGCCTGAGCGACCTTCGGTGAGGGCTGCGAGGTGGGGGATCGAGAGGGAGGGGGCGAGGGTCGTTTTGGAGAGCATCTGGGGGGCCAAACGAGTCACGGGCGAGGATAAGGGGGGTTCAGTTGAGGGTTGTGGTTAAGAGTAAAGGAGGGGGAGGGAGTTGGGAATTGGGAGATAAGGGACGAGGGAGACACGAACGATGGTCAAGATCCGCGTCCGTTGAGCAGTGTCGGGAAGGGCGACTGAGAACTTCTTGGGCATCCGACGAAGGAAGGCTGGGTCGATGCTGGTCAGACGAAAGGGCAGGAAGCGAGAGGTTTGGATCAGTAGGACGTATCGTTGAAAGAAGACGCGTCGGAAAGGGGGGAGAGGGAGACGAACTCGTTCGGTCGATTCGTAGCTCCAAGAACGAGGATTCGTGACTTCTCACCGGAGGTAAGACCGTCCCATAATCTGCGAAAGCCAAAGGTTTACGAGTAAGGTCAGTTTGAAGGTCCCCTTCGAGAGGAGTGAGGAAAAGAAACGAGACGAGACGAACGTCAGAAACTCAGCCTTGATCGTCGACGTGACTTCATGGTTATCCTGCCCTCGGTTCCTCAACAGCGAGTCGATCTCGTCGATGAAGATCTGGTCGAATCAGGAAAGAAAAATAGCTCAGCTTAACGTCGAACGAACGCACGGACGCGAACGGAAAGACGGAAAGACGACTCGACTCACAATCGTAGGCTGCATCTTCCTCGCGAGAGTGAACAACCCAGCAATAAGCTTGTTGCTCTCTCCATACCACTTGTTGGCCAGTGCACTCAGAGGGACGTTGATCTGACGCGTACCAACAAGTAAACGCAACATCGAATCAGCTCAAGCAAGAAGACAGAAACGACGACGAAGAAGGGACGAGCTCGCTCACAAAAGCCGCTCCCGACTCCTTCGCCAAAGCCTTCGCGAGCATGGTCTTCCCGCAACCTGGAGGACCGTAGAGGAGGACACCTTTAGGCGCTGAGAGGAGACCTGAGGAGGAGTTGTAGAGTTGAGGGTAGATGAGGGGGTAGATGACCGTCTGAAGGGAGGGAAGGAGTGTGAGCTCGGGTGTTCGTGGGATTGGAGGAGAGAGAGAGAGAGAGATGGGGAGATAGGACGAACTTCTCGTAGGGAATCGACGATGTTCTCGAGTCCTCCGACGTCTACGAGGGAGAAGAAAAAGAGAGGGTCAGTGTGTGGTGTTGAGCTCGAGATCGAACGACCTCCCCTTCTTCGATGGTGAGCTCGCCCTCTCTCCTTCCCTCCCTCCCTCCCCCCTCCCATTCCCTCCCCCTCTTCCCCTCCTGTTCCCACCCACCCTTCCCACCTACACCCCCACTACCCCCCTCTCATCCCCCTATACAGTTCTAACTCACCATCAAACCCAACCTCAATATCCTCCGGACAAACGACCTCCGCGAGCAAGATCTCCTCGTACTCATTCAGATCCACCAACTTCTCCGCCAACCTCTTGCCCAACCTACCCAGGACTTCTTTCCCCTTCCGACTGGATTTCTTGCGTTCCTGAGAGCCAGGTTGGAGATCTGTGAGGAGGCGGTAGGAGGCGTAGAGGGCTAGGACCGAGGTGGCTAGGTAGACGGATGCTGGGGGGGGTTTGGAGGGGGGTTGAGAGGGGGGAGGGGGAGAGCGAGCAAAACGTGTCGAGTGAGGGGACAGGCGGGTAGGGAGGGCGAGTTGGGAGAGACGAGACGAGACGAGACGAGCGAGCGATGAAAAGGGAGGAAAAGAACGAAAGGAAAGAACGAAGTCGGTTGGGTGAGCTGGAGGCCTTCGTCCTCTTCCTTCCTTCCCCTCCCCTCGTTCGCCGTATCGGCAGACTCACTCTCTATAAGCAACTTCGAGTTCTCCCTCGACATGTTGCTGAACGGGTTGGGCATCCTGAGAGATAACGAGAAAGGGGGAGGGAAGGGGTCGAGAGGGTTGAGGGAAGGAAGGGGGGAGCGAATGAGCTTTGGAGTCCTCCGGCGAAGTCGACTAAGCAGCCGAGAGGAGGGAAAGGCTCGTGCGATTTCGACGAAGGATTTTTTGTTCAGCGTGATGTACTCATACAAGTGTGTGAGAGGTTGAACCAGGAACAACTTGACTTTGAGAACGTTTCACTGGAGAAAAAAGGCAGACTGAGATCGAGACGAGCGTGGTCTTTCGTTCGTTCGTTCGTTCGTTCGTTCGTTCGTTCGTTCGTTCGTTCGTTCGTTCGTTCGTTCGTTCGTTCGACGTGTCCTTCCCTCCTTTTCCTCCCGTCCTCCCTCCGAACGAGGTCGTTCTTTCCTTTCCCCACCCCGCTCCCAGACACCAGAGTAAATCAAGTGCATCACGATCTCCCTAGGCTACCTCCTCCGATCCCCCCAATCTCCTCTATCCCTCTCATCCCTCCCACCCCCTACTCTCCGCTCATCCTCCCTCCTCCCGTCCCTCTCATACCTCCCACCACTACTCCCACTCATCTCTCCCCTCGCTCGATCCACCCCTCTCTCTCCCCAACTCAACCTCGGAGCCGCCTCCGTCACGCGCCGTCCTCCTTCGCGCTCGTACGAGTTGGACGCGGTGGGTGGAGGACGAGTGGAGGAGTCGTGAGGTGGTCGAGGTCGGGTGAAGCCGTTGGTGGTGGTGGTGGTGGTGGTGGTGGTGGTGGGAGGGAAGGAAGAAGTGGGAGGTGGGAGGGCGGAGGAAGAGGAGGACGAGGACGCGACGGGAGGAGGAGGTCGAGTGAACGAGTTGGGTGTGTTGTTGGTGTTGGAGGTTGGAGGGGGAGGACGAACGTACGATCCTCCTCCTGTAACAGCACTTCCCATAGCACCCATCCCTAGCTCTCTTCTCGGCTGCTGAGGGGGATACTGCTGCTGCTGCTGTTGTCCGTACCCTCCTCCCATCCCACCTCCTCGGTACCCTCCTCCCTGCTGCTGCTGCTGACTCCAAACCCTCCCACCCGCCGCCCCAGTCCCACCCATCGATCTCGCCCCACCCAGATTCACATCCCCGACGCTCTTGTAGCCCAACTCCCACTCCCCACTCTCCTCGTTCCTCTCCACCAGCAACTCCAACTTCCTCCTCCCTTCCTCCGTCCAAGCCTTCACCTCCTGCTTGATCAGCCCTGCGATAGGGCCCGTCGGAAGGAAAGTGACCTTCAAAGCTGGTTTCCCCTGTCCGTCCTCCTCCGGGAAGGTAGTGCAACCCTGGAGGGAAGTGTACGCTTTGACGGCTGAGTCGATGGATTCGTACACGACGAACGCGTGGGATTTGACGGGGGAGAGCCACCATCCGCAGGATTCTTTGCCGATGGATGAGGTGTCGAGGGGACCGAAGGAGGAGAGGTGGGCGGCGAGGGTTGGGTCTGCGAGGGGACGACGGAGGTTGGTGATGAGGAGGGCTCGGGTTGGAGGATGGGAGGAGGGGAGGAAGTTGGGTGGGTAGGAGGAGAGGGGGATGGTTGGAAGGGGGGAGGAGAGGCGGGGTTTCTTGGTGGGGACTGACGGCGGAAGATAAAAAGAGAGGGGAACGAAGGTGAGCTTCGAAAGGACGAGTGAAGGGGAGGAGATGGGAGGGAGGGAGGGAGGGAGGGAAGGACGCACCTTCGTCGAGCTTCTCCGATTCGATGGTAACTTCGCCCTCCTCGAGCGACCTCTTGATGAATCCGACAGCCTTCTCCTCTCCCTTCATCTCAACCTCGGGAGCCTTGACCGTCTCCTTCTCCTCCGGCTCGACGACGCTCATAGCGATGCCAGCTTGTTGAGCTCCTTCAACTCCTCCCTCTCCTCGTCCAGCCTTCTCCTCCCGTTCGATCTCGGCGAGTTCCTCGGTCGTCTTGGTCAAGGGAGTTTCGTTCTCGTTGAAGACTGGAGGGAAGGTGGGCTTGGGTTCGTTGGTGGAGGTGGTGGCAGGAGCTGAAGGAACTGAGTCGTCGAGTTGGGGAGGAGGAGGAGGTGGTGGTGAGGTCGCTGAGGCTCCTCCTTCGTCCTCGACTGATGAAAGAACTGCTTCGGCTCCCTCCGTCGGAGAAGCAAGAGCCTCGGAAGTAGATGCTAGTCCCTCTCCGGCGATGGTAGCCTCCAGGAGATCCGAGAGCTGAGACGAGCGAGAGAGGCGAAGGTCAGAACGACAGAAGAGGTGGGATGAATCGAGAACGAACTGAACGAGAGAGACTCACATCCTTCTTCTTCATCGCCTTGGTGATAGCGACTCCTCGCTTCTCGAGCTCGTCCTTGAGCTCTATACGAATCAAGCAGAGAGCAGAGAGTCAGTGGTTGGATTGGACCAAGAGAGGGGACGGAAGGGAGGGAACGAAAGCGAGCTCGACGTTGCTCCTTCCTCCCTCCTCCCGTTTGGCCCTCGATGCGAAGAAGGGGATTGAAGCTGCTCACCTTGTACTTTGAGTTTCGATACATCCATCTTGGCTCGATTCGATAAGACAGAAGGGACAGGAGGAGAGGGAGATGGTGTTAGCGGGGTCTCGAACGAAACGAAACTTGAATCTCGTTCGTCCTGCTCTCGCCCGTCGTCACGCTCTCTTCCTTCCCTACCAACCAACTCTCACCCACTTTCTCGCAAACCTTCCTTAGCCCCCGCCCCCTCTTCTTTCCGATGTCCTCTCCACCGCCAGCACCACCCACCCCACCCTCACCCTTCCAAACCCGCCTCCTCACACGCTTCCCTCCTCTCGCTCGACTCCATCTCCTCGCCCCCTCCATCCCCCTCCCCTCCCTCGTCCTCTCCTTCGCGATCCTCCACGAACTCACAGCTTTCCTTCCCGTCGTGGGGATCTTCTTCGGGCTGAGAGAGATCGATGGAGGGAGGGCGGTCGTGCAGGGGATGATTGATTGGGAGGGGAAGCTCAGAGGAGGGAAGGCGATCAGAGCTGAGCTTGTTGGAAGCGAGGTGGGAGCTCGTGAAGCAGGGGAGAAGGGCTGGGTGGAAGGTTGGTTAGAGGAAGGGGAGAAGAAGGTTGAGTGGGTGGGAGGGAGGTATGGGATTCTGGGCTTTGAGAAGAGGGATATGCAGGGGAGCAAGGGGAAGAAGGGAGGGGAGCTCGTACGACCTGAGGGAGGAGAGGGAGGGCAGTTGATCAAGACGACGACGCCGACGGGAGATCTAGGGAAGGGTGTGGCTGGAGATGTGGCTAATGCGTTGGGAGCTTATATGATCGTCAAGGTGAGTCAGATCCAGTCACGTCCCTGCTCGATACAGGGAGGAGGAGAGGACGAGAGGGTCGAGTCGAGCTGACCTTTCCCTCGTTCTCGCTGGTCGAAGGCTCTCCTCCCTCTTCGGATCGCTGCTTCTCTGTACCTCTCACCAGCGTTTGCACGAGCTCTGATTCTGCCCGTGCATAGGGTCTGGCATCGGACCAATGGGTTGGGAGTGTTCGCGCGGAGGAAGTGATGTGTTGAGGTGAGCTCCGTTTCTTCCTCTTTTTTTTGCTCGTTCTTGGTCGGTCTTGACTCCCCCTTCTTGTCTGGCAGCCTTCTCGGACCTTGTGTGTGTGTACAACTAGCTCATGGTTGCTTAAATCTGCCCGCTGACCTCTATTCTCTCGTCTGCAGCAGGACTCTTCGACGCGTCGCCGATCCTCCTCGTCCCACATCGTTCTTCGAGCTGCAGCTCTTCGAGTGTCATTTAGACTTCGCAGTCGGCTCTTTTACGTTCTTGAATATGGTCAGGACTCAGATAAACGCGCTGAATTGGTGTGTCACCTCCTCTCGAGAGCATCTCGTTGGGTGAGTTGCTCGTTTCCCTTTCCTCGCTTCCGTTTCGGCCCTCGTAAGCTCTCGTCGTTGACTGACCATCTCCTCCCTGTCTTCCATAGATCGATCTTCTATATATCTACCTACCAAGATATCCCTGAACGAAAGAGCGAGCGACGCGTTTTCGATTCGCTGCTCCGGACGAAAGTCTGATCTTCTCCTTTCCCACTCTCCCGGGGACGCAAGAAAAGTAGAGAGGACAAGCTCATCAATCACTCTCCTCCTCACTGCTACCCTCCTCGTTCTCCACCGCCTGCTCTACGAACGGCCTCGCCTGAAGGACGAGAGCCTCCATCTCCGATCCTTCCCTCGAGCCGAGATGTTTGTACCATGCGACAAGATCCGAGGCTTCGACGACGTCGGCGTTGTAAAGGGCTGAGAGGAAGGCTCCGTAGTAGGGTTGAAGGGATTTGGTCGAGATGCAATGTTTCTGGCGAAGAGGAAAGAGGAAGAGGGGAAGGAGGGTCAGCGACGCGTCGAGAATCGAAAGGGTTGACCCCACGAGGCGACGACGACAACGATGAGGACTTCACAACGAAGAAGCGCGGTTATATGTACATCGAAGAAAGGGGAGACTCACCTGCAAGAACTGCAACGTCTCGACCTTCTCCTCCTCGACCTCGGCAAACTTCGACAGCAACGGACCCCACTGCTCGAACAGCTCCTCTGCCTTCACCTTCACCACGCCCTTCCCAGCTCCCTGCTCTACTCCCTCCACCTTCGAAACCAAGTACCCCAACACCACATCTCTCACAATCCCAGGTCCAACGTTCGTCGTCGCCCTCGCCGACTTGATCTGCAACGCCGCGAAATCAATCGACTCGGTATCAACCTCTCCACCCTTCTCGAACGCATGATCCAACGTAGCAATACACTCGGATCGGAAACCAGGCTGGTCTCCGACCTCGAGGGCGAGGGTGAGACCTGCTCCGTGAGCTGGGGAGAGGGAGGAGAGGTGGGAGGTTGGGAGAGCTGCCGAGGAGGAGGTGGCAGATTGAGTAGGGGAGGAAGGAGGGGTGGATTCTTGAGAGAGGACAGAGATGGTTCCTGAGGAGTCGGAGAGGCAGAGGGAGGAGGTTGAGCGACCGAGTTGGAGAAGACGTTTGTTGGGTGCTGATTCGAGGAGATCCTCTTCGGAGTCGGAATCGGAGTCGTTGTCGGAGTCGTGACCTTCCTCGGGCCAAATGAAACCAAGGGAGTTGGTTCCGAGGATGGTGGAACGTTGCTCTGAGAGAAGAGGAACGAGTGAAGCGGATTAGCGAACGTGTCGACGAGTCGAAAGTCCAGACGCGTCGAGCCTCGAGGACGAGCTTCGACCAAAACGATTTGAGCTCACCAGCAGTTAACCCATCGACGCCCTCATCCTCATCCGTCGTGTCATCCTCGTCCTCCTCATCGCTCTCCTCACCATCCTCTCGATAAGGCTTCCTCCCGACCCTCGTGAACTCGTCCATCCGCGCTCCCTCCCCAATCGTCACTCCATCTCCAATCAAGCACCCTCGTCCAACCACACTTCCCTTCCCGACTCTCACCCCCTTTCCAACGACGGCGTGAGAGATCGTGCATCCCTCCTCGACGACGGCGTCGTCCCAGATGTAGGAGTCGGTGATTGTGCAGGAAGGGTGGATGGTGACGTTTCGTCCGATGATGGACGAGCGGATGGAGGTGGAAGAGTGGATGTGGGATTGGGAACCGATGAGAGTGTTGGGTCCAATGGTGCAGGTTCTGAAGGGAAAGAAGGAACGAAAGAGCCAGTCAGTTCGGCGTTTCGAGCTCGGACGCGTCGAGTCGAATTTGGCCTCTGTCCCTCTTGCATCCTCCGTCGCCTTCCACGAACTCGCCATAAACAAAGATTCTTCACTCACCGACTCAGCACCGTACTCCTGGTGACGTAAACGCCCATTCTCCTCAGCTCGTACCCCTCCTTCTTTCCCTCCCACATCCCACTCCCAGGCAAGTTGCCGTCGGGCACCAGAGGCCACGTTCTCCGACTCAGCACATCCCTCGACACAGCATCGTAGCTGAGCGTATCCGAAACTCGAGCAGCGTAGCCGGATCCAGCGAAGTGAACGTGGATGGTCGAGGAGAGGAGGTCGGATTGGAGGATCCCAGGGAGGAAGTCGTGTCGGATGGATTGGTAGTCGAAGTTCTCGGTGAAGAGGTCGAGGACCTGAGAGAAACGACGAAGCAAACATAGAAGGGGGGCGATGAGAAGGTCAGATCGCGAGCACGACGAGGAAGGGAGAGGAGTGAACGAAAGGACGACCGACTCACGTCCACCGAACAGACGTCGATCCCACAATCGATGAGATCGTTCCTGAGCTCGATCTCCTCCTCTCCCCACTTGGGATCAAAGATCTTTCCAGGGATGTTGAGTCTCTTCTTCCTTGGCTTGGCTCCTATGGGTTCGTGGTGGAGGAGCTTGTTCTCTGGTGCTGGAGAGAGGGCGAAGAGGGAGGAGGAGGCGATGGGTCTGGAGGAGGACGACGAGGCGAGCAACGAGGACAGAAGGCGAAACTCAAGTCAGATTCTTCGAGTATATTAGCCGTAGCAAAGTAAGCGTTGTCGCTCGAGCGTCGAAGGTCCGAAGATGCAGGGGAGGGTGGCAGGTAAGGGAGGACAGAACGAGAGGAAGGGAATCCAAAGCTCACCTCAGTCTCGTTCCCAACCCGTTCTCCTTGACCACGAGAGTCATGATCGCATTCTTGGATATTTTCCTTCGTTCCCGATGAGCCTCGACGGCCGCCTCGAGGTCGAGGTTGGAGACGACGTCTCCTGAGAGGAGGATGAAGTCGGATTTGATGACCTGAGAAGGAAGGGAAGGAGCGAGCTCTCGTTCAGCTTTGTTCTTCTTTGGTGAGCTCGAACGGAGGATAGAGGGGTAAAGAAGGCTCACCTTCTGAGAATCGAGTACTCGAAGAGCATCTCCTACCGAGAGCGCTGAGGTTGAGATGATGGTTGTGATGTGAAGGGAGGAGGGCGGACGAGATCTTTGGGAGGGGAGAAGGGAGAACAAAAGGGAAGGGGAGGAAGGAGGACCGTCAGCTTTGAAACAGAGCCGACTCGACCCTCTCGAGCGGTTTCGAAGCACGATAACCAGAGACGAAAGCAGGATGACTATACGACAGCACTCACTCGATGTAGGCCTTGACCTTCTCAGCCTTGGTGGTGCAGAAGACGATGACCTCCTTGACTCCAGCGCTCGCCAAACTCTCGAGAGTCCATTCAAGAAGAGGAACGTTCGCTAAGGGAAGAAGGCACTGCGAGAACCAGAAACATGAGAGAGAAAAGTCAGCTGGTGGTCGACGGTATACGCTGAGGTAGCGAGGGCGGGCTGAAGGAAGGGAAGGAGACGGGGAAGCTCACCCTGGGAGTGTCGAGGGTGAGAGGTTGGAATCTCTGGTTGTACGAGTCCGCGAGAACGACAGCCTGCAGAACTTCATCAGGCTTGTCGAGTTGCTCCTTTGGGGGAGGAGGAGCTTTAGGAGCCATCGGTTGAAGGAAAGAGGTATAGGGGAGAGATGGGTCCGAGTGAGAGTTGGCGCAAGGAGGAAGGAAGGACGAGAGCTCGACGTCGTCGAGTCAGTCCCGGTAGCTTCCTTGACGACGAAGTTGGGGAAACCCGTTTTTTCGTGAACACCATCAGATCGTGTTTGAAACTCCTTCCGAGCAGTCAGTCAGAAAACTTGTTTCGTAAATCTGCTGAGGCAGACTGTAAGCTCGGCATCGAAACGACCCTTTCGATCCTCGAAGCTCGACGCCGACTCCCTCTTGACCGTCACCCACAACTTTCTCAGAGAGCTCTCTCCTCTGTTCGACATGTCGAAGGTCGGTAGGAGACCAAATATACTAGAAGTTCTCAAAGCTCACGTCAGACTCTG
This sequence comes from Mrakia gelida, assembly GCA_024345305.1. Taxonomy (NCBI): domain Eukaryota; kingdom Fungi; phylum Basidiomycota; class Tremellomycetes; order Cystofilobasidiales; family Mrakiaceae; genus Mrakia; species Mrakia gelida. The sequence goes on from BRON01000019.1 coordinate 82,374, forward strand.
TGTATCCTTTCAGAAGCCAACTCCACTCGTCTTGCCATGGGACGTGCTCCTTCACCTTGTCGAAGTCGCAGACCCTCCAGCTCTCGCCGTTCTCTCCCGAGTCTCATTCGACGTCCTACAGGCAGCTGGACCTCTTCTCTACGGCTCCATCGAAACCAGGTCTCGACGCCAACTGGAACGCTTGCTCTGCTCAACTCCGAAAGAGGACGAGCACAGTTCGGTGAGCTCGACCTCTCCTTCCCTCTCCCTCTCCTCCATGTTGTCGACCGCCTCCCACGCTTCAGCTCACTATTTTGTTTCCTGGGTACTCATCATAGCCATCTCGGATCACTCCCTTCCTCTCGCTCTCGCAAACCCATCACCTCACGCTCGACTACACCTTCCACTCCTCCACGTCCTTCGACCACCTCGCTCTATCCTTCCTTCATCTCCTCCCAACCTCTCGCCTCATTCTAAGATCAATCAATGCAACTCCGCTCCCACTCCACTCCCTACACATCATCCTCAGCTTCGCAACAGCTCAGATCACCCAGCACCTCATCCGAACTGAACTCCTCCATCGCTTCAACCCCTCCATCTTCCAAGTCACCCTCGTCCAACCCTTTCCTCCCGCTCAACAAAGACCATCGTCCTGGAGACTCATCGGCGACCCTCACGACATCAGTCACGCCTTCGACCAGTGGGATCGACTCGAAAGGGTGGTTCTTGATGGAGCTCTTCCTTTCGCGATTCGACGAAACGCAGATGTCGTCCTCGACCTCTCTCGAACAGACGAACACGCAGCTCAGAGTCACATGGGGCTGGGAACGATTGCAGCACCTCTCTCTAGGGCGTCGTTTGCTAGGAGGCTGGTGATGATGAACGTGGTCAGGAGGGCGGGGAGGTTGAGGCTGCCTGTTGGGAGTGAGGACGAGAGGGAGAGGGTGGCGAGGGAGATCGAGGAGTTGGAGGAGGGAGTGAGGGAGAAGCTTGATGTCAAGGTCAAGACGGAGAGCTAGGGGTTTTCTCGAGGGCACTGACAGCAGTACGATCGGCGCTCGTTACGAAGAGGGAGGAGTCGGACAAGTAATCTCGACGCGTCGCAGTACGAACGGTCAGATGGTGGGCTCCTGCTTCTCAATCTTGACATCTTTCGCCCCTCTGAAACGGAAAGCCCTGAAACCGAAAGCCATCTCTGACTTCTTCTGGGCCGGACTTTCGGCTTGTAGATAGACGATCTGCCTCCTCACGTCCTCGATCACCGTCGTTCACGTCGTCCAGGACGTTTCGGCTCTCACGTCCCCTCAGATCCGACACGAACGCCATCTCTTCGTCGTTGCCCGACGAGTCAATACAGCAGCACGAACTCTCGAATAAAGTAGCTAGTGATTGGTCAGTCATCTTCTTTCACTCTCCTTCGCGTCGCGTCGCCTCCTCGTCGTTCACTCGCGTGCTGACTCGTCGTCTTTCCCTTTCTCTCCCGATCAAATCGCCCAAACAGATCTTCATGTCGATATCGGCTCACACTTCCTTCAGTTTAGCACCGAAACACGAGTTCTTATGTTTGCCTGGGCAGTTCGGAGAAGAAGAAGAAGAGGAGGGAGGAAAGATTCGAGCTCGACATTCGAGGATTGACCTGCAGACCGTCGATTCGTTGTCCTCCGATCTCACGAGCAAGAAACGAACATAGGAAGCCTGAACTGCATGGATGTTGTAAGCTATGGCTGCTGATAGGAACCCCTTATGCTCAACCAGCCAACTTCATCCACCCGCCACGAACCGTCGCAACCCAAAGCTGATCCCTGGCGACCTCGTCGTTCTTCCCTCCGTCTCGCGTGATCCATCGAATCGAGGTGAGCCTAGGGAGATGTTTGGCGAAGAGGAGGACGGTGGGGAGGAAGTCGAAGGAGGTGGAGATGGAGTTTGAGTCGTCGGGGTGGAAAAGGGAAGTTCGTTCGGGAGTGATTCGATCGTCGGCTACGACGAGAGCTCGAAGGGTTGGAGCGAGGGGTGAGAGGGCGGAGATGAGGAGGTCCTGGGGAAAGAGAGAGGGTATATGGTCTGAGTGAACTTCGAAAAGGAGGACCGAGAGAAAGAAAAGCGCGAGCTCACCGAAACCTCCGCGCAAAGCAACCCATCTCCCGTCGCGTCCTCGTCGTCCTTCCCGACTCGAAGCTCGATCTCGAGGCTCTACAACCCAACCTCAGCTCCGGCAGCAGATATCATCTCGACCAGATCCTCCCCGATCTCACCCAACGTAACGCTCAACTCCCTCAGCCCTTTCAAACCCTTCAACGCGTCGAACACCTCCGTCGCGTCCTTCCTCCCGAACGGAACCCACTCCTTCTTCCCTCTCTCACCCTCGGGAGGCTTCCCAATCTCGAGTCTCTTGATCCCTCCCATGTTCGCGACGGTCTCGTCATTGAGGAAGAGAGGAAGAAGGTTCGATTCCGAGAGAGGAAGAGCGTCGGTGTGAAGGATGTTGGGCATGAAGCTCGAACTGATCGTCATCATGAATCCTCCTCGACTCATGTGCGGCTCGCCGTTCTGGGATCGCATGCTGATGGCTCCTGTGTGGATCGAGATGGTTTGGAAGGCGAACGAGGTGTGTTCAAGGAGGGAAAGGAACCAGGGTTGGAGGGAGGAGTGAGGATGGTCGAAGTACATCGTTCCGTGGATGTTTGCTGCGATGTCGAGGGAGGTGAGGGATGGGAAGGTAGCTGAGTCATCGGTGTCTGCGGCGACGAGGATCTGACAGATGAGCAAAGAGAGTGAAGAAGACGGGGATCAGCGACGAGAGAGGGAGAGGAGCGAAGACGAGCGAGGGACTCACCTGGTTTAAATAGAGAGCCTGGGACTGGATGTCGATCTTCTTGAGCGTGGAACTGTTTCGAAGGAAGAGATCTTTGACTTTGGTCGAGACCTTGCGACGGTAGGGGATACTGGAGTCTGCCTCGTCTCCGCTGAATCGAATCTCCTCGAGGCCTGTGAGGAGGAAGAAGGAGGGAGGAGGTCCGTCCTCGTCCATGAATGCGTCTGTGATCTCGACGACTTTTGGGTTGACGTTAGTCAGAGCCTCGAGGAGTCTCCAGAAGTTGGAAGGAGGGACCTCTCCGACGCATACGACGGTATGGAGAGAGGTGAGATGGGGGAGGAGAGGGAGGAGGGAGGTCCAGACTCTCCATCTCGGTTGCTTCTCTTCCTCCTCCCCGTCCTGGATGGCCTCGAATCGGATGGTTTTGACGAGAGGAGTGAGGTGAGGAGAGGACGCAAGGCCTGCGACTCGTTCAAGTGCGTGATGTTCTCCTGCTTTGAAGGTGAGGGTGTGAAAGAGGAGAGGTCGAAGGAGGGAGGAGAGGCGTTGAGAGACGAGTGAGAGATGGAAGAGGTCCTGCCTCTCGAGGCGAGCTTGAAGGATCGGGAGGAGAGAGACGAGGAGGACGTCGTTGGGGAGAGTCGTGAGGGACATGCTGAGGGAAGCGAGGAGTCTTTTCTTATTCGAAAGAAGGAAGGAGGAGCCTGGAGGAGCTCGTGGTCGAGGGAAGGAAGGAAGTTAAAGGTTGAAAGCTCAACCTTCTTCCCTTCCCTCAGAACCGCCATGCCGCCTCGTCCTTCCTCCTCCTCCTCCTCCTCCGTTTCCGCTCGTCCGGTCAAGAAAGCCAAGGTCGAAGCTCCAGCCGAGGACGTCCCAGTCCAAGACGCCGTCCCGGATCGAGTGGACAAGACGTTCAACCACGAGAAGGCGGATATCATCCTTCGAGCTCCTCCTTCCTCCTCCTCCCCTACTCCAGGACACGTCCTCTTCCCCATCAGATCCTTCATCCTCCGGGCATCATCAATCCTTGACCAGCACCTCGACGATATCCTCCCTTCCAACACCCCAACCCTCCCCATCATCGAAATCGCCTCGGACGCGGATACCCTTCGACGCTTCCTCGCCCTCCTCGACAACTCAAGTCCTCCTCCCTCCGTCGGCGATCTGGACCTAAGCAAGCAACTACCCCTCTTCACCATCGCGGTGCTGTACGAGGTGGACTGGATTGCATCTTTGGTGGAACTGTGTCTCCAGAATGCCAGCCAAAATATCGACGACCTCCCCCTCGCCCTCGAGCTCTACGAGTTCGCCTTCTTCAACCAGCTCGCAAGGGTCGCCTGCTTCACGATGGGATACTCGTTCAACAGCATTGTTGGTCTCACTTCATCCTCCTTCCCTAGACCTCTTCGAAACAAGCTGGGACGGAACTTCTGGGACGACATCGTCGACATCCACGGGCAGGCTCGGAACTCTTGGAACTGCAGGAGGGTGTTTGATATCCACGAGAAGCGGTTCGGTGCAGACGCCATCTCTCAACCGCTGTACTCACGCCCGACGTTTGACTTCCCAGCTGGGGAGTTCTGAGGTGAGTCTTTTCCCTCTCTGCTGGCATTCTTCCGACCTCTGAGTTGACGTGTTGGTCCTCGCTCTTCTGCCACAGACCTGGCCTCGACCTCAATTACTCCTCCGCTCTCCCATCCCTTCCACCTAACCTCCCAACACCCTCACCACACTCATCCATCTCTCCTCGCCCGCCAACTACTCGGCTCAAGCGTTTGCCGCCGCCGAGTCCTCAGATCTCGCCTCGGTTCGTTCGTTCGCCCTTCTATTCGCTTTCGATACTCAGTGTACCGTCCTGGAAGGCTATGGCTGATCTTCCTTCTCCCTCTTAATCTCTCAGACCGCCTTCTAACCCACCCCTCATCAAGTCTCGCTTGACCCTTACCCTCCCACCCTCTTCCCGCCCTCGCCCTCTTCAACTCCAACTCCCCGACGCGTCGCTCGCCCTCTCCCCTCAACCATCTTTTCTCGCATCCCAACCACCATCACCCACCTCCTTCATACTCAATCAAACCATGATCACTGCTCCACTCCTCCTTCGCAATCCCCTTCACCTAACTCACCTCTCGCTCCTCCAACCTCGAACTCCAACCCTCCTTCCAGCATCCTCCCTCCTCAGAACCCTTCGCTACGCGGCGTCGTCGGACGCAAGGACAAGACGGGTTTAGTTCGTCGTTGAAGAGAGGCTCGGGTAGGCCGGTGGCTGGTCGAGCGAGGAGCTGTGGGAGGGCGGGAGGGAGAGAGGGTGGACGAGTCGATGTTTGGATTCGACGCGTGGATGGACGTGCTGGGTTTGTGTCCAGGGGGTGCGGGGCACGAGTACTTTGTGTAGCTTACCTTTCGTTTATTAGACTTTATCTATCTCTTCGACGCCTCGAAACGATATTGACGGGGCAAGGACTGTCGAGAAGGAGAGGAAGGAGCGACGACGATGCGTCGAGTCGAACGTTCTGAGGAGGAGGGAGCTCCATCACTTCGCCTCGATTAGAAGGGTGATTCGTCTATATGTTTTCGGATGCGTCTCTGTTTTTCCGTTCAGCTCTGCCCCGACGAGCTCTCTTCAAACCATCAACATCGACCCTTCTCTTCCGTCCTCGACTAAACTAGAAACGAAGACCTTCTAACCTATCAAGAAACCCTGAGCCCAACGAATCTTTAAACCACCCTCTGCCTACCCTATTTTAAACCCTCTCAAACTTAAAGCGAAGCAGCAACAGCGCTCAAAACTCCAGCGAGCAGAGCGGCTCCCGTCGCGACCTGGAATCGACCCGACGCTCCCGAGGTAGAACCAGTGGTAGCAGCAGCGGAGGGAGCAGCAGATCCGGAAGCGGCAGCAGCGGTTCCAGAAGCGACGGCAGCAGTTCCAGAAGCAGCAGCGCCGGTGGTCGAGGCGGTGGTGGTCGCGTTGACGCTAAGGGAGGGGCGAGATGGAGGGGAAAAGGTCGAGTTAGCTCGCGAGATTTGGGAAGGATGATGCGGTTGGGAGAGAGGAAGAAGAAACTAGGACATACCAAACGTCAGTGAGGGAGGTGGTGAAATCGGCGGCGTTGACGAAGACGATATCGGCGCACTGAAGAAAGACGAAGGGACGCGACGAGAAGGAAGAGGTCAGCCCAGGTCGATATCTGCGGATCCCACAGCACTCGCTTCGAAGACGTGATGTATCTATGAGCTAGATCCAACAGCCCGTGTCGATTCAGGTGGAGAGAGGACGGGAGAGGAAGGAAGAGGTACTGAGATGGCCAGAGAAAGTCGCGCGACTCACCTCGTACTGTTGGACTCCAGCGGAGGAGATCCACGAGAATCCGAGAGTCAAGTTGGAACCAGGGCTGCTACCATAGTTGTTGAAATCGAGGTACTCCTCGAAGCAAGATTGCCCAGGAGCGACGGAGGGGATGACCGAGAGGAATCGCTGGGAAGAGGAGAAGAGGAGGGAAGGTCAATTTCACCTTCAACGACCATCTTCCCTCGTTCGAAGAGCAAGCTGATTGGCTATCAGATGGAAAGCACTCACCCTGAAGGAGGGAGCGGTGTAGTTGGTGGCGTCTGAAAAGAAGAAGGAAGAACAGGGGACGATCAGCGGCGGCGAAAGGCGAAGGCGCGTCGAAGCGAGACGAGTTTCAACGAACAGGAGATGGTCAAGTTGGTGACTCCAGCCGAGTCGGTGAACGCAAACTTTCCTCCGGCTGGCAAAGAAGAACATGAAAGGAAGGTTAGAAGGAAGGAAAGGAAGGGAGGGAAGAAAGGTCAGCCGAGGAAGTCGACGGAGCATTCTTGATTCGACGAGATCGGAAGGCGAGGGAGGGCGGGAGGAAAAGAGGAAAAACGCACACAGAGGGAACTCAGTTCGGTTGTTGATCTGAGCAGGGTATCCTTGACAAGGTCCATTGGCAGCAGTAGCAGCTGAGGTTCCCCGAGAGTACTGAAAGCGGAGGAAAGAGAAAGAAAAGGGAGGCGGGAGGGAAGAGGTCGAGGGAAAGAACGAAGTCAGCTCGTGCTTCGAGACTGAGTCGAGCGAGAGGAGAGAGCATGGAGACTCACAGGGAAGACGAGCTTGACTGTAGGAAGGAAGAGCAAAGAGGAGGGAAGGGGGGTGTCAGCAAAGGAAGGAGAGAAAAACGGGAAGAGATACAGCGACGGGATTGGACGAAGACTTGGCGAGGAAGGGAAGAAACTCACTGGGAACGTCCTCGGTAGTCTGTCGAGGAAGGACAAGAGCTGAGACGGAGGCAGCAGCGGCGAGGAGAGCGACGAGAGGAGTGGCGAACATGTTTGGCGAAAGAAGAAGGCGGTTGGAGGGAAAGGACGGGAAGAGGGAAGGAAGGAGAAAAGGGCGAGAGAAGGTTGAAGATGGGGGTGAAGACGATGCTTGGAAGTTCCACGGCCTTATCAGATTTTCCCCGCGTGAATTTACATGGGGAAAATAGTCGGAACGCGTGGGCCGAGAGGAGATCAAGAAGGAGCGACGGGAGCGACGACGCGATCTGCGTTTCGCGAAGAGTCGATCCTTCGAGCTTGAGTTCCGAGGAGTTGCTGCCGTTGCTCGAGTGATGCTGGAGATTTTGTGGACTCCAGAAGTTGAAGAAGAGGGAAGACGAGAAGAGTCGAAGAGTGGGGTTGGCCGGAGAGAAGAGCGGCTGCCAGAGGGTTCTCGAAGGTGATTGGGCGAAGCTGAACCGTCGCGCCACTGGACACACGAGTTCCAAGCTCGTTCGACCGAGGAAAAGCTGGACGTCCGAGTAGCGCAGCAGGGAGGAGGGACGGTTCCATGAGGAGGACGAGCGAGCGGGAGTGGTCGATCGGCCGAAGGAAAGAAGGAGGAGTGAACGAGGCGAACGACGAGAGACGCGTCGAGTCAAGACGGGTCTTGAGATCCTGGTGGAGAGCGACGAAGAAGAAACACGATTCAGTCAAGATAAGCATCGTCGCAATGGTGCAGGCAACTTGTCGCAAACCGCTGAGATAGTCGAAAGCAAGCGACAGGAGCGGGTCGTCGAGGTCTCTGAGCGTCCCTCAACACCTCCTTCTCATCCTGAGCTCAGATCACCATCATTTGGAGAGTAGCATCGACGTCCAAGAAAGATTTTGAGCTCACCTCAGTCCGAAGATAGGCTCCTTTCAGCGGTGGAAGTGGCAAGGCGGATGCGTCGTGACTTGATCTCGATCTAGACGTCGCTGTTGGTATCGATGAAGGTCAAGCGAGGCAGTCAGTTGCGTAGTCTCAGAGATGTCAAGGAGATGTGAGAGTGGCTACATACCACGCTCAAATTGCTGCAAGAGTAGCCGGGGAATGGGTGTCGAGAGAAGGGAGAAGGAGCGAAGGAGGAAGGTCAAAGCAGGTGAGCTCGAGCCAACATGTCGAGAAGAGCTGCCGAGGTTGGACGAGCTCGAGAGCGAGTACGTGATTTGGGTGTCTGATAGACGTTTTGGAGTGCATCGCAGTCAGCAAAGACGAGTGAAAGCTTGGGGAGGGGGAGGGGAAGAGGAGGACGCACGGTCTGGAAGGAAGGGAGGGAAGGAAGGAAAGGTTGAGCTCAACGGAGTTGACCTCTTCCAGACCTGCTTCCGCAGGGTCCACTCCCGTAAGAAGAAGGTTTCCACAGGCAAACATCGTCCTTGGGGGTAGGCGAAGTGGGAAGCGAGAAGAGGATCTGAGATATGAACCTCCTCAGGGGCAGGAAAGGGTTTGGGAAATCTCGGTGAGCTCGTTCGATTTCCAGTTGACCTCAACCAGATCGACCTCCTGCCCTCCTTCCTTTCCTCCACTCTCTCACCTTTCGGCCTCTCCTCGACTATGTTTCCAAGACCTCCCTCGATCGCCGTTCTCCAGCGAGCGCACGACTTCCTTCGAGCAGGAGAGTACGACGAAGACTTGAAGAGCTGCGACGAGGTCAGCCCCAAAATCACTCGCCTCCCTTCCTCTCCTCCCTCTCGTCCGCTGACTCTCCTTCACTCTCGTTCTTCCAGGCAGTGGAGCTGGGAGGACCCGACGCGGATGTGATTGCTCCTCGGGAGGTGGTCTTGGAGAGGTTGAGAGCACTGGAGGTTGCCTTTGAGGGAGGAGGAGGGGGGCGAAAAGTGGGCGACGATCAGGAGGACGTGAGTCTTTGGTTTCCCTTGTCGTCCCTCGCTTTCGACGAAGACAGGCTCCGAGATGGCTTCACACCACGTCGTCTGCACTACCAGGAGACTGCTTCCTGCTCTCCTGCGCGAACAATCTTCCAGAATCCGTCGATCTGACCTTCTCCCCGCTTCCTGCTTCTTCCTCCTCCTCTAGGACGCGCCCCGACTGTTCCAAACCCTCGCTCGACTCCCTCCCTCCCACATCGACCTCCTCCTCTCCCATCCTCTCACAAACACCACCCTCCAAGAGACACAAACCGCTCTCGACCACGCCAGAACTCATCTCAACTTCATCGACTTCCTTCACCCCGAAATCCTCGTCGAAATCGCGTCCTACCTCCACGACGACGGCGACGCTCTCTCCTCCGCGTCCTCCTTCCTTCTCGCGAGCGTCTCTCAAAGATGGAGGACGGTCTTCCTCGAGAACGAACATCTCTGGGGACGACTTCGGATCAAGGGACCGTTCGGCGAGAAGCTCTTGAAGAAGATCGAGGCCTACTGGAGCATCGCACCCCTCAGGCGACTCAAGACGAGAACTCCTCGCACTACCCTGTGGACGATTGGGGGACGATCCGTGGTCTCCTCGAAGGGAACGTCCAGAAGGTGGAGGAGCTCGATATCACGGTCGTCTTCAACCAACAAGCGTCGTTCCCCGATCTCATGCTTCTCTTCCCTACGACCAACCCAGTCTTGAGGACCCTTCGGCTCAACGTAAACGAAGCTCTCCCCCAATACCTCCTACCTCAGTCCATCTTCCCCACCCTCACCTCTCTCACCACCCTTACACTCACGAACGTCGACTGTTCGATGGCCCTCGCCCTCGTCTACATTTTCCCCAACTTGCCCAACCTCCAATCCCTCGTCCTCTCCACTCGCCTCACTATGGATCACGGAACTCCTCCTCCTCCACCTTGGCCGTCTTCTATCTCCGCGCCTCACCTCCACACCCTCCTCCTTCAAGACTTCCGTCCTCTCAACTGGCTTCCATCCCTCATCCTCCCCTCGCTTCGGATCCTCGACCTCACCTCTTGCTGGTACCGGACCCACTCCGACTTTCTCTTCCCTCCCTCCCACCCTCCAAACGTCACCAAACTCGCCGTCCTCAAGTTATCCGAAGGACGCCCTCGAATGATCATCCAGACCGACGATGACGATCAAACGCTCAACACCCAGACCATTGACGAGCTGCTCTCCGACCTCTCCCAACTCGTCGCTCTCACCCATCTCTTTGCAGGACACGTCGCCGCCATCGACGACACCTTCCTCGACGGGTTGACGTTGAACGAAGGGGAAGGAGCAGGAGGAGGAGGGACTGGGGAGGAGAGGGCTCAGATGGGGATCTGTCCTCTCCTCGAGAAGTTGGAGATCCCGAGGACGCGAGTGACGGGAGAGGCGTTGAAGCGGATGGTCGCGTCGAGGTTGGTTGAAGGGGAGGGACGGACGCGTCTGGAGGAGCTGGATGTCTCGGGATGGGCGAAAGTCGAGGGGGCGAGCATCAAGAGAGACGAACGTAGATGGCTTCGAAACAACATCGCTACTTACACAGAGGGTCGTGACTTTGTTTCTCGCGACCCAGGCCACTTTGGTGGGATGAGCAGGTCAGACGACGAGTGAATCGAATGCGGTATCTTTGCAGAGCTCGTGCTTATGGAGCTCACTCCTCTGGCAAGACGAGTGACACCGTAGTGTATCAAGGATCTCATGAGATCAGCCCAAAAGGAAACAAAAGAAAGCGACGCGTCGAGACCCAACTCTACTTCGCTCCGTCGAAGAACTGCTTCACCACCCTCCCCAGCACCTCCAAACCCTTCTCGGTTCCCTCGATGTTCCCAGCGAACGTGCATCGGTGGTAAGGAAGCTCCCACTTCCCTTCCTCTCCTGGAGCTTCGATGGAGAATCCCGAGCCCGGGTAGAGTACGAGCTTTTCGTCGAGGAAGGCCTCTGCGAAAAAGAAAACGACAGAAAGAAGAAGCGGGTGAGAGAAGTGTCGAGGGAGGGAGTTGAGCGAGAAGACGAAGAAACTCACGGAAGAGCTCAAGCGTCAAAGCGTTGATGTTCGAAGGTTCCGAGTCCGTCGCTGGAGTGTATCGAGGGTGCTTTTCGATGGCGAACTTGAGCCAGAAGAACATTCCGCCTCGAGTGTGGGTAGTCGAGACGTACTCCTCGCTGCGAAAGAGGAAGAGAAGGAAAAGGCGTCAGTCCAACGGGCGAAACGAGTCGAGGAAAGAGGAGACGCGTCGGTCGACTCACGGAGCAAACTTCGACAGCGAGTCGAGGAAGCTATCCCTCTTCTTCTGGTAGTCGGTTCGAACTCCCGAGATCCAACGAAGGAACCCTCCGGTCCCCCATCCGTGGTCGGGCGAGAGGTAGGATGCGAGGAGGGATTGAGCTAATGAGCGACGAAGGACGAACGAAAGAGACGAGTCAGCGCAAGGCCTTTGACGCTCGAGGAGGAGCGGACGTACTGAGGCAGGAAGGAGGTTGGGTTGAGGTTTCGGCGATTCGGTAGATCCTCTCGGCGAATCTGAAGGAAATGAAAGAGGACAGACGTCAGCGAGGAGAGGTTCGCGAGAACGAGATCGAGATCTGGACTCGACGCGACGAGACTCACTTCTCATTACACACGATCCAACCCATTCGAAGTCCAGGAGCGAAGATCTTGGAGAACCTGAGAAAGCAACATTTCACATTGAGGTCAGATCTGATCGCTCGAAGCTCTCGAATTTCGGGCGAGGGAGAGAGCGGAGCTCAACTCACGTGTCCAGCCTCACAACTCGACCATCAACATCTCGACTCAGATGACTCCTCACTCCCGCGAACCCGTTGAAAGCCTCAGCAAGCAGTCCCAGATCCTCTTCCGAAGGATGACTAGGAGTGGGAGGAAGCTTTCCGAGAGCTTCGTCGAGGAGCTTCGCTCGTTCGTCGAGATCGGCGACGTAGGGTTGGTACTCTGCGAAAGACGACGAGAACGTGTCAGCTCTCGACGTCTTCATTGGCGACGAGAGGATAACGGAAAGCAGAGCTCACGAAGCCAGTAGTAAGGATCGTCCTCCATGACTAGTGAACGGAAGCAAGGTCAGCGAACGAAACGCGTCGAATCGAGAGCGAAGCAACGAAACGGAGAACGAACTGATCAAATCGTGCTTCTGGCAAAGCTCGTAGATCTCTTGATACCTCTCCTCGCTCGGAACGGACCCAGTTGGGTTCTGACCACAGGGGATCTGGGTGACAAAAACGGAAGACGAAGGTCAGCGCTCGAGTCGGAGAGCGAACGAGACGAGGAGAACGAAAGGAGGAACTGACGGTGTAAAGCAATCCAGGCTTCTGTCCTTGCTTCGAGGCATCCCAGTTGGTCATGACCGAGTCCAAACTCTCGGGAAGAAGACCTTGTCCGTCCATTTCGATGGGCCAGAACTTGACTGGGAGGGGCGAACGACGAAGACGACGGGAAGGTCAGTTCGACGCGTTTGACTCGTTCGAGCTCGACTGTTCCTCCCCAAACCCAAACGCGAACGCCGATAAAGATATAGGAAGCACGACTCCCTGTTAAAAGCCTGTCTCCCCGTGTTAATCGCACTCCCAAACGTACACCTCTCAGCGAGGACGTTCGTCGTTCCGTCGTGGTTGGCGAAGAGCTGGAAGGTCTTTGAGATTCCGTCCGAAGCCCCGAGGGTGAGAACGACGGTCGCGTCGGCGTAAGGTGGGTTCTGAGATACCGAAGCAAAGTAAAGAGAGAGACAGGGCGAGAGGGGAGAAAAGACAAGAGGGTGGGAGGGGAGGTCAGCGCTCGTCTTCTCGTCTCGGTCGCGTGCTATCTCGTCTCGTCTCGAAAGAGATGTGAGATCGAACTCACATGAACAAGCTTCATCACCTCCATCAAAGGCTTCGTGATCTCAGGGAATCCATTAGGACCTCCAGCGTACTGTCGAAACGCGAAAAAAAAAGAACAACGAAAGTCAGCGCTCAATCGCTCCCTCCCTCCTCCCTCCCACCCACCCTCACCCGCCCGCTCGTCTCACTCACCTGCAACCCCCTCTCCAAATCCACCACACCCCCCTCCCTTCCTTTAAACAACTCCAAGCTCATCCCTTCATCCTCTCCACTCTTCCACCCCTCCAAACCCTCACTCCCCAGCTGGCCGAAGGAAGGGACGGTGAACTTCGCGGACGAGAGGGGGAAAAGGTTGGGTTGAGGTTTCCCTCCTGCTAGAGAGATGTAGCCTGGTTGGGAAGCGAGGAACCCGAGAGCTTTGACTTGGGAGGCTGAACGGGCGGCGGTGAGGTGGGAGTAGTGCTCTGAAGGAAAGGAAGGGGGAGGGGGGTGGGAGGGGAGTGAGTTGGGGTGGGAGAGCAGCAGACGAGAGGACGTACTGGATAGATCGAGCGAGTGGGGGAGGATGGCTGCTGGTGACATCTCTCTACGAAGAACGGAAAGATGCGTTGAATGGGTGAATGGGGTGGGGTGGTGGTTAGCTGGAAAGGCGAGTCACGAAGAAGGGGAAAGATACGAGCTCTGGTTTAGCCCTCGGTCAGCTCCGTCGTTGAGCTCGGACGTGTCCTTCACTTTCCCCTTCCCTCGAATAGATCTGGGCGGCCTTTTGAGAGCTCTTGCTGCGACGATAGAGACCTTCTCCGTCTCGTCTCGTTTCGGCTTGATTGAGCACCTGCCGAAAGAAACGAGTGAGTGTGAGTCTCGACGCGTCGAAACGAAAGGAGCGCTCGAGACACTTGATGAACTCACCTCGCCTCATCCCTTCTCATCCTCTCGCCTTCCCTTCTCTCGCTGTTCCGATGCAAACAGGTAAGGCGCAAAGTCAAGCAAAGCTGAGCAGCAGTACAGATAACACGACGAGGGTGGAAAAGACAAGGATCGAGGTTTTTGAGGGTTGGGTTTGGTTTGGGGAGGAGGTTGGGTTGGGTTGGGCCGAGAGGGAGAGGGAGCAAGAAAGGGAGGATTGAATCACGATGGGGGGTAGGTTTTAGGTAGAGTTTTGGTTTTACGAACGACACAAACAGAAACAGAGGGAAAAGAAGATAAAGGGGGGGAAGGGGGCATTGTGGGTTGTGGTAGTGGAGCAAGGCAAGAGTTGGGTTGGGTGAGGGGAGGAGGGAGGGGGTTGATTGAGCTTTTTTAGACGAGATGGGTTGGGATTGGGGAGGGGGTTACGAAAAGCTAGGGAGGGAGAGGAAAGATCTAAGCAGCCTGGAGACGGGCAGCCTTCTCCTGCTCGAGACGCTGTGTAGGGAACGAAAACGAGAAGTCAGTCGACGCGTTCGAAGAGGAAGATGGAGGGAGACGCGAGGAGAGGAGAACGAACCTGGTACAAGAGCTGGATGGCCATGTTGATTCCTGTTGGCTGACCGGTGATGGTGACGAGTCGCTCGTCGGTGTTGGCGGAAGCTCCAGGCTGTCCGGGCTCCATGATTCGGATCTGAACGGCGAGAGCAGGAAGGTCGAAGGTCAGCGTGACGAGACGCGACGAGGGAGAGAAAGACAAGGCAGAAGAAAGAGAAACGAACCTGCGTCGACGAGGCAGTCCTGATCTCGTTGATCTTGGCTCCGGCCTTACCGATGACTGTAGATAGAAGGAAGAGACGAGGTCAGCTCGCGTCAACTCCTTCGCGTCTTCGTTCGCCTCAAACTCAAACTCAACCCAACCCAACGACCAGCACCGGAACAGCTATGAAAACGAGACTCACTCGATCCCACAAGATCGTTAGGGATGAAGATCTGCTGAGTCTGCACTCCCGGTCCGCTGATATCGATTCCAGGCGCCCTAGGCTCCCTCCTCTCCTCCCTCCTGTCTCCACCGTACGAGTCCCTTCCTCCAGCCTGTCGGTAGGTATCCCTGGACGACCCAGCTCCCCCAGCAGCAGGTCGGTCCTGGTACTCGAGAAGGATGTTTCCGATGTAGTAGACGGCGATGTGGATCGCGTCGGCGACTCCAGAGACGGAGAGGACTCGCTCGGTGGATCCGGGGAGCATGGCCTCGGAAGCGTTGAGGCGGGCTCCGGAAGCTTCTTGGATCTCCTTGATCTTGGATCCTCCCTTTCCGATGCTGTGGGGGAAGAGGGAGGAAAGGAGAGTTTAGATGCGAGCTTGTGGGGAGGAAGGGACGGAGAGGGAAGGAAGCGGAGGAGACGCGAACTCACACAGTACCCATCCTCGAGTTGGGGATGATGAACTTGATGGTGACGGCTCGGGATCCAGGAACGGAAGAGACGTCGAAGGGCTCGTCGTTGATTCGTCGAACGATGAGTCCGAAGGCCTGGCGAGGAGGGAAAAGAGGAAGGGAGGAGATGGAGGTCAGTGACCGAGTTTCGACGGGGGGGAAGGAGAGAACGAGTTCTCAAAAGAGGCGGATCCACGTAGCGAGCGAGAGGATGTTTCGATGGGTGAGAGAGCAGAGACAACGGAATCGAGCTCACCTTGGAGACGGCATCGAGAGCTCCCGAGACGTGAAGGATTCGCTCAGGGTTTCCAGGGATGGACTCGGAGACGGTGACTCGTGCTCCGGACTTCTCCTGCAGATACCAAAGCGAGCCAAAGAGAGACAAAGTCAGCTCCAGCTCTTGTTCGCTCGAAGCAGCAAACAATCAACGCGTCGACGGCACAAAGGAAGGGAGGGGAGGGAAGAACGAACCCTGATCTCGTTGACGTGCTTTCCAGCCTTTCCGATGATGACGGACGCGTCCTGGGTGACGATCAAGCATCGCATCTGGATCTGTTGGGGAGCAGCCTCTCCGCTGTGGGTGGCGAAGGGAAGGAAGAAGGGTCGGATGAGCTTGGAGAGGGGAAGGAGGAGGAGGAAGGGAAGGGAAGGTGAACGAACGAATCGGGAGCTGGAGGAGGAAGAGTGCTGGTGGAAGGGGTAGATTCGGCAGGGGCGGTGGTGGTGGTGGTGGAAGTGGAACTGAAGTGATATTGAACGATCATTGAAGAGGAAGCGAAGGAAAGAAAGGAGATCAAGGAGAGTTGAAGGAAAAAGTCAGCGACCTCGTTCGTCCCTTCCTTCCCTTCCTCCTTCGAACCTCAAAAGTCTCGACTGGACTCACGGTGCGGCAGCGTCTTCGGTAGCCTCCATGGTAACGTCGTCTCCTTCCATCTTGGGCTTGTCTTCGGTTGAGGTGATGGTGGTGGTAGTGGGTTTCTCTGCGTCGTCGGCTGTGATGTCCTCCTCGTCTTCTTGGATGTTTGCTCGCTTGTTGGCGTCCTTGTCGTCGGCCTCGGAAGAAAGAGCTCGCTTGTTGTTGGCGTTAGGGACGGTTTCCTTGGGGCTGGGAGACATGATGCGAGGAGAGAGGGGGTGGTTGGTGGTGGTGTTGAAGGGACTGGAGTCAGTCAAGCAGAAGAGGCGCGCGAGGAGGAGGCAGCGAGGGCACGGTGTTGAGGTCGACAGGGTCCGAGGGAGGGAGGAGCGGAGGAGGTCGGTGTTTATGATTTGTTGTTGATCGGAGTTGATGGATGATGTGCGTGGTTGAAGAAGGGAGGGGAGGGGAAGGGAGTGAGGATTGGGAGAGGGAGGACGAAGGGAGGAGGGGGAAGGAGAGAGGGAGAGGAAGGGAGGAGGAGAGAACGAAAGCACCCATCCTAGACCTACAGACTCTCTGCTCAACTCGTACAAGCTCACTCTAGACTCTCCTCTCGTCCAAGCTCCCTTCTATACGAGTTGAAGAGTCGTAAAAGTCTTGTCGACGATCTCACGAACGCTTGATCTCGTTCCTACCCCATCGCGCCCTGCCTTCGTGCTCGTTCGTTCGTTCTCTCCTCACGCGTTCCCGTTCGAGAGGGAGGGATGGGGGTTTGGGGAGGATGTATAGAAGGAAGTCGACGAACCTTGGGGGAAGGGAGAGGAGAGGTGGGGAAGTGGATATCGATTCCTGAGGAGAGAGGGAGAGATGCAGTTGAGGAAGAGGAGGGAGGGAGGAGCAAAGAGGCGAGGAGGAGGTCGAGTTTTTTTCTTTAGAGAAGTCGATTCAAAGCCTCCGACCTCCGTCTTTTCGGCAGATTTTGGTATGGGAATTAGCGTGGGAGACTAGATCGTGAGATGAGATGAAGATCGGTACTATCCTCTGAGCAAAATTGACTGAGAACGAGACCCTTCCAGCCTCGTCGAATAAACAAAACTCGGCAGCAGAGGGAGAGAGGTGAGTCGAGCTCCTCCTCACTGCTTCCCTTCAAACGACGACACCCTCGAGCTTTCATCTATACACTCCGCAGCTCCTCCTTCCTCCTCGCGAGCATGGGCAACTTTACTCGAATCGTGTTGGGTACGGCTGCCGCTCTCAACCTTCGACGTTCCTCCCAACCCTCCTCCTCCCAGTCTCCTCCCTCCTCGTCGCACGGTCCCATCTACCTCCCTCCAACGGCTTCCGTCTCTTCTACCACTTCTTCACCTCCTCCTCATGCGCAGCAGTCTAGTACCCTCAACGGCTACGCTCCCGAGTCGAACGGACGAAGGACTGCTCAGGACGAGAACGACGGAGGGTCGTTCAAGAGCGCGGAAGGCGTCACCTATCACGAAGAGGAGGACGACGATGAAGAGGAGGAGGAAGGGGACGAGAGTGGGAGTGAGAGCGGAGAAGATGAGGAAGGAGAGGAGAGAGTGCCAGTAGTTCAAGGTAAGTAGGTTCTTCGCTTTCAGGAAGAAGGGAAGGGAGGAGGGGGAGGGAGGTGCGAGCTCAGCTTCGCTCCCTTCCCTCCCACGAGATGGTCCCTTCCCGAGCTTCGTGAAGATTTGCATCTTCACTTGCACCCACTCTCAACCTTCCCATCATATCCCTCTTCCAAATCCACCCCGAAATACCCTCCTCCTCGTCTCTCATCCTCTCGTTCCTCGAAGCTCCTTCCCTCCTCTGTCACGAGCTCACTGCCTCCTGCCCTTCTTCCTTTTTTCTTCCTTGCAGTGCCCTACTCCCAGATCCTCCGACGACACCTCGTAGTCCCCTTCCTCGCCATCCTCTTCTTCGCTCTCTTCTTCGTCCTCCTCACCTTCGCCTGGTCAGTCTTTCTCCCACCCTTCTCAGCTCCGCTCTCCCACGTTCCCTCTCTCCCCGCGTCGCGTCTCATCTCTGAACCTTCTCCTCCCTTGTTCGTTTTTCTTCCGCAGGCCACCCCCCATCGGATTAGGTCACCCCTACCCTCATCTTCCCCATCCAGCTTCCTTCCTTATCGGTCTTGCCGTTCAGTCCCTCTCGCACG
Source organism: Mrakia gelida (assembly GCA_024345305.1). NCBI lineage: Eukaryota > Fungi > Basidiomycota > Tremellomycetes > Cystofilobasidiales > Mrakiaceae > Mrakia > Mrakia gelida. Next base: position 100,552 of record BRON01000019.1, read on the forward strand.
TGAGTTTCTCTCTACCCTCTCCCTCGCTCGACCTCGTTTCGCCCCTTCTCCGCTGAGCTGACGCTCTCCCCCCCTCACTCGCAGTCCCTCCGAATCCCAATCTACACCTTCCTCCTCCTTCCTCTGAACCCTTTCCCCTCTCGCTTCATCCTCCCCATCAACGCCGTCGTGCACACCACCGTCGTCGAGATCTTGAGGGTGCTGGCGATTCTGGTGATCGTTCCTCCTTTGAGGGATATCACGCATGAGGATGGGTGGGTCGAAAGAGGTCATCCCAGTGTTTGGAGTCAGTGGGAGAGTGAGTACTGTTTCTCTGTCGCTCGTGAAGTGATGGGACTGAGGGGGAGAGAACGACGGGAGCGAGAACTGACGCGAAGCCTGTTTGGTTTCGTTTTCGCTTTGCTTCAGGTTTCGATGCTGCTTGCTGGCTTGGGTTGGGTTGGGCAGCTGGGGAAGTTGGTGTTGGGATATGGCAGAGTGAGTTTCATCGTCCTTCTTCCCTCCGGTATCGCGAAGTTGAGGAAGCCGGGCGAACGAACCGACCCTCGTTCGACGCGTCTCGCTTTCGTCCTTCCCTCCCCTTCCAATCTTCTTCCCTAACCACTCCTACTTCTCCTCCCTCTTACACTCTCAGCCTTCTCCCGCCTCTCCTTCTACGCCCCCATCCTCCCCCGAACCTTCCCTCGCCCTCGACCCCCTCTCCAACCCTTCAACTCCACCTCCCCTCCTCCTCCAACCCAAAACCACGCTCGCTTCGAAGCAGACGAGTCTGGATACTCCCACGCTACCGTCAAGGGGAGCAACGGCAATCCTAACTCCCACAACGCGTACTACCATCACTCGGACGACGAGCACTCGGAACACTCCGACGACGACGAGCACGACGGAGATGCGGAGGCGCTGGACGAGGAGGAGGAGGAAGGGTTGGAGGATCAGAGTGGGATCAGAGATAGGTCGATGAGGAGGAGGAGGGTGAGGGTGAGTGCTGGACCCAGTAGGAGGAGGAGGAGACGAGAGGGGGATGAGATGGAGGTGCTGGAGGAGCAGATTTGGGAGTTGATGGCGTTGCAGCAGAGGGAGGGTGAGTTCGGTTTTCGTTTCGCGTTTCTGTTCAAGGCTGAAGTTGGGTCGGGGTCGGGGTTGGGATTCGAGGAAGACTGGGGGGCTGGTTGGGGAGGAGGCGAGAGGACGAGACGCGTCGAACGAACGCGAGCGCGAGCTGATCTGTTTCCGTTCGTCCCTTTCTTTCAACCCAACAGACATCGAAGCCCTTCTCGGAGTCCCTCTCCCCAACATACCCGCTATCATCTCCGCTCTCTGGAGGATCGACTCCTTGTTCTTGAACGTTGGAATCACTCTGTTCGTCCCGCTTTTCCCTCACCCCCGTCTCTCTTCCTTCCCTCGTCGCCCCACTAACCCTCTCTCTTCCCTTTCCTTTCCCCTTCACCCTCACCATCCCTCAACCCCAATCCAACCCTCAACCCACCCAACTTCATAGCATCCTCTCCTCCCTCTTCTCCCTGCACCGAACCGACCCCCTCCCTCACCTCCTCTCTGACACCGCTCCCATCTTCTTCCTCGTCGCCCTCGGACACGCTGCTGTCTCCGTGTTCTGGTTGGTCGGGATGAGAGGGCTCGGTGCACCGGTGACGACGTATGTGAGCTTGTTTGTGGGGTTGGGGAGTTTCTTTTGGGGGTTGGGGAGTTGGAGGGCTTTGGTTTGAGTTGACGAGAAGCGAGGGTGCGAGGGTGGAGGAGGGAGGGTGGGAGGGAGATGGGGTTGGGTTTGAGTTGTACGCCTACTATGCTTCTTGGGTCTTTCTTGTTGGCCGAGTGGGAGGGGGTTGAGGAGGAGAAAGAGAGAGAAAGGGAGAGCGAGAGCGAGAGCGAGAGCGAGAGCGAGAGCGAGGGACAAGATCGACGCGTCGCGCGAATGAATCGTTCTTTGCATCTCGTTGGCTTTCCTCTCTTTGGATCAAGGGTGCAGCTCAGACCAGGAGCATATGTTGAATCAATAGCGAGCTGCACACATACTAGAGGAAAGAGAAAGAGAACGAGAACGAAGGAGGAATCCTAAAATCTACGCGTCGTCGTCGTCGTCGAAATCATCGTCCATCGCCTCCCAGTAGTTCTCGAACTCTTCCACACAGTTCTTCAACCACTCATAAGCCTGCCGATCTACTTCGTCCCCTTTTAGGTAAGGATGACCGGGGGGCCTCCTGTACGTGATCCTCCGAATCCCCCGTCTGTCCTTTCCGTCGTCGTCCGCGTCCCACCTTGCCCTGACCATCCGTTCCACGGCTTCCCACCTGACGTCCGAGTCTCCTAGATGCAGAGACGAAAGAAGAGGACAGAGGACCTTCTCCTCGTCCCCGTCTCTCTGAAGCCCGTCGATGAACGCGTCCGAAATGGTGGAGTTCTCGACCGAGAGGTAGGTGAGCGATGGCATGTGCTTGAGGTCCGCGAGGAGGTCGAGTTCGTTCCATTCGGGGAGGGATTGGGAGTCGCCGAGGATGAGAGTGGTGAGGTGAGTGGTGTTGGGTAGGTGAGGAGAGGGAGGGAAGAGGAAGTTGTGGTGGGATTGGTGCTCGCACTCCGTGAGGTCGAGTTTGTTGAGGAGAGGAGCGACGAGGTAGGAGGAGGAGTCCAAGAGGGGTTGTCCACTGTATTCCGTTATTGAAATTGACGTGAGGGATGGGAGCTCGAGGAGGTTCATCTCGTCTGTGGTGGGGATTACGAGTCGAAGGCTGTCGCCTCCATCGAGGACGATGGTTTCGAGGTTGGGGAGGAGGAGGAGGAGAGGAAGAAGGGATGTTTCCCATTCAAAGCGGAGGCTTCGAATTTCGAGGTGTTTGAGGGTTGGTATGAAGGTGGGTGGGAGATAGAGGAGGAAGAAGGGTTCGTTCCAGCAGATGACTCGAAGGGAGGTGAGGTGAAGAGGACCGGACGCGCCGAAAAGGATCCTCCAGATGTCGTCGAGACCCGTTCCTTTGCCGAGCGAGGCTTGGAGGAGTCGGAGGTCCGATCCCTTTCCCTCGAGGAGGCGGTAGACGTCGCTGATATTCTCGCCCTCTTGGGTGAGCCAGACGGAGAGGAAACGGAGACGACCTCTCGCGAGCAAGGTCTCGGCCTTCTCGAGGGCTGAAGAGCTCGTTCCTCGTATCTTGACGTCCTCCCAGAGTTCCTTGTCTTGGATGAAGACTGATCTCCACCTCTTGCAGACTCCAGCGAGAGCGAACCCTTTCCCGGCGGACCAAGGCGACGACGACCGAACGACGGAACGACCGATGAGGAGGAGGAGTTCGGGAGGGAGGTAGGAGGTGAGGTTCCTCGACTGTTGGAGGAGGCGTTGGCGTGCCTCAGCGATGTGCATGTAGTGCGAGGAGACTCCTGGGGGTTGGTTCTTGCAGTGAATCGCGAGTGCACAACTTTGAAAGGTGCTGGGAAGACGAGCGAGGAGGCTCCAAAGTCGTCTCTCGTATCCCTGGGAAGGAAGAGGTTCGGAAGCAAGCAAGGTCAGACGAGGACGCGATGAAGATCATCAGAAGCTCGACAACCCCGCGTGTAAACAGAAAGAAGGGACTTCGAGCAGGAAGGAAACGTAACTTACCTCTTCCCCTCCGGCTGCCGCGTTCTCCTCGTCCATCTTCGCCCAAGCGTGTGGACTACCATCGAGACGGATGGACATATCCAACGTCTTCAGTTCTAGCAGGACCTCCGTCCTAGACTTGAAGATACGAGCTACGTCTCCAGCTGCCTCGACCGCCTGCGAGGAAGGGAGGAAGCGTCAGGACGAAGGAGAGGGAAAGGAGGGAAGGAGAGGTCGAGCTCACCTCGTCGAATGACTTGAGGGCCTCGTCGAAGTTTCGCATTCGAAGTTCCTCCATTCCGTTGCGAAAGGGAGTCTCCCATGGTTCCTCGGGGGTCATCGAAGATCCAAGGCAGCGTCGGAGGGTGAACTAGGGTGAAGAAAGAAGTGATGGCCGTCGAAAGCGAAAACGAGAAGTCGAGCTCGACCTCCTTCTTGACCTCGTTCTATGACTTTCCTCCAAAAAGGTTTGCTCGTCTTGAACAGGCAAAGGGTCAGTCAGGTACCTGCGCAGCTCAAAATACTCTCAGGACCGACTTTCTTCTCCTTTCTTCCCTTCAGAAGGCTGCTCACCTCGTCTTGCCGTGGAATGTCCTCCTTCACCTCCCCACGTCGCAGACCCTTTTGCCCTCGCCGTCGTCTCCATAAACTCCTTCGACTTCTAACAGGCAGAAACAGGTTCTATCTTCTACGTTCCTCTCGATATCGTGTCTCGACTTCAACCGGAACGCTTGCTCTGCTCGACTGCGAATGGAGAGGAGGACAGTTGGTGAGCTCGACCGCTTCCCTCGGCTCCTCGGAGTTCGACCTCTTCTCTCGCTCGACGATACAGCGCATCTCTCGATATTGATCTGACGAGTCGTGCTCATCTCCTTGCCCTCGCAGACTTCTCGTCACTTCTTCTCGAGACTCGTGCTAGAGCGTCGTAAACGAGCGGAATGGTGAGCTCAAGCTTTCCTTCCCTCCCTCCCCCCCTCGTCTCACCTCGACTCATCTAGGGACCCTTACAGCGTCGTCCAACAGATCCCCTCGTCACTTCTCGTGCGGCTCGCCTGCCGATGTAGACTAGAACTCGAAGAAGAAGTCAACTCGAAACTCCAAGGGATTCTTCTCCTTGGTGCTTCCCCTCGTTCCTTGGACTTGATCGCGGAACCTCCAGCTCTTCGAGACGACGAGCAGTTATCTCTCAGTCATCGAGTTCTCCACATGTGGTAGCTAGGGAAGGAGCTCGACTCGGTTCTGCTCTGGTGAGTCCCACTCTCTTCTCGTTCTTCTTCCCTCCTTCTCGACCTGACGCGTCCTTGATGCTCGCTTCTTTTCCTAGATCGGCACTTCACTCGACGCTCGAATCCTAGTCAGCCCCATCACCTCCTGAGAGTTCTATCCTCCTCGTGGCACACGCGTCCCCCATCCCTTGGGAGGAAGAACCGATGACGAGTCGTCTCGTTTTTCCCTCGACGCGTCCAAGGCTTCTTCTCGGGTGCTGGAAGGCGGACGAAACGAACCAAAGAGGAAGGAGACCCGAAGCTGATCCTCTTGATTACTCGCTGACTTGATACGAGGAGAATAAACGAACTGATCATCGAACTTTGCGGTCCGCGAACGAGCTTTCGACTCTTCAGCCCTCAACCACATCTCTCTTCTCTCTTCAAGACCAACACCCTTCCTTCCCTTCCCCTCTTCTCCAGCTACCGTCTACCAGCCATGATCATCAACGGACATCCAGTAGGACGTTCTGCTATCGCTTTGACCGTGAGTCGTCGTCTCCCTTTTCGCGATGGCTTTGACGGCTCGCTCGCGCTGACCTTCCCTCCACCGTTCTTTCTTCTGCAGCTCTTCGCATCGATAGGAGGTTGTAAGTAACATCCCTCTTTCGTCCCAGCCATCTCTGAGCTAACCTTTGTTATCTTTGTTCGCTTCCATTGACTATCAGTGTAAGTAACATCCCTCGTCCGTCCCAGCAATCATGATGCCTGAGCTAACCTTTGTTCTCTTTGTTCCCTTCCATTTCTTAGCTTGTTCGGCTTCGACATCTGAGTATTCACTCTTGATGTTCGCTCCTTCGTCCCAGCATCCTGAGCTAACCCTGCCTCGTCCTCGCCGTCTTACAGTGGTCAGATCGCCGGCATCCTTCCTCTCCCTGAGTGAGTATCCATCGACTTTCCCCTCTACATCGTCTTCTAACCCAGCTCATCCCAATTCCATCCTCGTCTTCGCTCCGACGCTCCTCAGCTTCATCCAGCGCTTCGCCGAGATCAACCCAGCGGACCCAGACGGGCCCAAGGTCTTCTCGAACGTCAGGTCCGGACTTATCGTTGGTCTGTTATCCATCGGGACCCTTGGAGGAGCCTTCGGAGGATCGTTCGTTAGCGACGGGTTGGGCAGGAGAAAGACGATGACTCTTTCGGCCTTGGTCGTGTCCGTTGGTGAGTCTTCTTCGTTTCGTTTCGCTTCGATCTCGTAGCTGACGACCGCCGCGCTGTCTCGTCCACTTTTACAGGAGTCGCGATTCAGATCTCCAGTGTCGATGTCTGGCAGCAGTTCGCCGTAGGACGACTCGTCACAGGACTTGGAGTTGGTGAGTTCAGGAACGCTTTCGTTCGAGATCTTCCTGAGCGCACTTCCATGATCGAAAAACCTTTCCCGCTGTAGAATGCGCGAGCTCACTCTCCTTCGTCGTTTCCAGGTGCCCTGAGCGGAGTCGTACCCCTCTATCAGTCTGAGCTCGCTCCCAAACAGATTCGAGGCTCGCTCGTTTCGACGTATCAACTTGCGATCACATTCGGCCTACTGGTTGCCTACTGCCTGGGAATTGGAACTCGAGAAATTGGCGGAGCTGGATCGTGGAGGACATTCGTCGGGTGAGTCGACGCGTTTGAATGTCGACCGTCGACGCGATCGTGATCTGACCTTCTCCTTCCCTCTCTCTGCCAGTATCACCATCATCTTCGCCACCATCCTCGGAGTTGGAATTCTCTTCATGCCTGAGAGTCCTCGATGGCTCATCCAACGTGGTCGAAACGAGGAGGCGAAGGAAAGCATCGCTCGATTGCGAGGCGTGAAGGTCTCCGACAGTTCGTTCCTCTCGCTTCCCTTCTTCTCCCTTTCACCTTGGTCCTGACGATCCTCTCTTCTTTTCATTCGCAGACGACCGATACGTCGAGTTCGATTACGACGAGATCGTCGAGGGTGTCGCCTTGGACGAAAGGGAGGGAGCGGGATCGTTCGCCGACTGCTTTGCGCCTCGATGTGAATCAACCTTCGTCTCTCTCTCGTTTCGGGGACCTCTGGCCCGCCTCACTGACACTCCTCCATCATTACGTGCAGTGGTCAAGCGAACTCTCCTCGGGATGGCGCTGCAGATGTTTCAGCAACTCAGTTCGTTTCTCTTTTCCCGCTCCCGCCCTCGCTCTCGCTCTCGAACATGTCGAACACAAATGCGAGCCTCTTTCTAACATCACCCTTCTATCCATCTCTTCTCGTCACAGCCGGAGCCAACTACTTCTTGTGAGTCTCTCGGTCGAGTCGAGTCTCTGAAGTGTCGCAACGAGATCAGATCACTCATTCCCACCCTCCGTTCAACAGCTACTACGGATCCACCATCTTCAACGGAGTCGGAATCTCTGACTCCTACGTCACGCAGATCATCCTCGGAGTCGTTAGTTGGCTCTGCACCTTCCCTGGTATCTGGTTCCTCGAGCGATTTGGTCGACGACGACCTTTGATCTACGGTGGACTTTGGCAGAGTGAGTCGCTTCTCTCGCTTGCTTCCTTTCGCCAGCCAAACCAGTTCCGTATTGAGACTCGATCTCTCGTTCTTAGGTGGCTGGTTGTTCGTCTACGCCATCGCCGGTACCATCAGGGACCCCGAGACCGATCAAGCAATCGGGAAGCTGATGATCGTTGCGACGTGCTTATTCATCTCTGTGAGTTCCATTTTTTCCTCTCTCTGAAGTCCTGTACTGACATCTGCCCTTTCTATCTTCTTCAGGGATACGCCTCGACCTGGGGGTGAGCCAAATCGAATCGAACGAACTCGACGCGTCGTCCCGTCTCGACGAGAGCTGACTTCTCCTTTCTTCTTCTTTCTCCCAATCAGACCTGGAGTCTGGGTCGCAACTGGAGAACTCTACCCTCAGAGGACTCGATCGAAGAGTACGTCCACCTGTCTCGCGCTTCGGCCGTCCAAACCGACGCTCATCTCCTCCCACCCTCGTCTTTTCCTCCAGTGCAAAGCATGTCCGTCTCCATGAACTGGCTCTGGAACTTCCTTATCGCCTTCTTCACGCCCTTCATCACTGCCAACAGTAAGCTTGAGCCTCCCCTTCCCACTCGGCACTGCTCGCTCGAGAGTTCGTGAGCAGCGACGACATGGATTGTTCGACGCGTCTGATTAAACCCTCGTCCCCATCCCCTTCTTCTTTCTCAGTCAAATACAGCTACGGCTTCGTCTTCGCTGGAGCCAACTTCATGGGCGTCACGATTGTTTACTTCTTCCTCAAGGAGGGATCAGGACTGAGTCTCGAACATCTCGCTGCTCTCTGGGAAGATCGATCGACTCCCGTACGTTCCTCGACCTCCGTCTCTACTAGTCTACTACATTTTCTCTTCTTTGTTGCTGAATCTCTCGTTCCCTCTTCCCATCAGGCATGGCGCTCATCGAGCTGGGGTGAGTCTTCAGTCCTCGACGCGACCAACTCTTCTCTCCTCCTTCGCTGACCTCCTCTTCCCTCTTCTCATCATCTTCCCCTTCCACCAGTCCCTCCCGGATACGAAACCCGAGCAGGTGCCGGAGTCATCTCACCGAAGGAGAAGATCGAAGGAAGCAACATCGAAGGTCCCATCGTCGAAGGTCAACACGTCGAGAACGTTCGACTCCCGACGGAGAAGATCAGCTCGAGGTCGAACGCTTGAGATGACCAGTAGTCTCGCTTTCCTAAACTCTCTTCTCTTCCTCCACTCGGTTCGTGGTAGGACTCTATCGCTTTTCTCCCCTCGCCTCGTTTTCGTCCCACTCGACGCGTCTTCTTTTTCTTTCTGTGTCTTGCTCTTGCTTCCATCCTTAGCACTTAGACTTGGTCTCGCTCATCATTTGTATATCTATCGAATGTAGCTCATCCTCATCTCAATCATCGAGACTTGCCTGTTTCGAAGGAAGACGAACGCGCGAGCGACGAAACGAAGCGGGTGGAAGTCAGTCGTTCGGGTTGGACCCTCGCCTCTTTGTTCGGTAAAAGAGGGGTTTTGTTTGCCCCGATGGATTTTGAGCTATCTGAGCTTGCATGGGCCAGCCTAGTTCCCGTCGGAAGGTCGGAAAAGTGGAAAAGAGAGAGAGGAACGCGACGCGTCGAGTTCGGTCCGTTTCCATCGCTCTACCTCCTTTCGTCCTTCCGAGTGTGCATCTGATGAATAGCGGCGTTAGATACGACCATGGTGGACCTAGTTAGGAGTTGTTTCTTACATTTGGAGCCAGGAGCGGGAGAAAATCTGCTGGGCGAAGAGAAGAACGCGAGCGAGCGACGACGGCCGAGCAAAGCTTTCTGCGAGAGTTTTGACGCGCCCACTACGAGCATAAGCCATCTCGGGATCATTGCATTTCCCATCAGCTATGTACAGCATGCTAGATCCCGAAAGCTGAGGAGAGAGAGACGATTAGACGTGAGGTTGAGCGAAGATCTCAACTCAGCGTCGAGCTGTTCGAGCAAGAACTTTTGAGTCGGACATAGACGCAGAGACCTCATTCGTAGTACCAACCAGCTTCAAAGGTGCAACGAGGGGCGGAAAAGGCCAGGAGGGATCAGAGGGGGAAAGAAGGGAGGAGGTTGAGCGACGAGATCCAGCGCATCAGCTCAGCCTCTCTCGTGTCCGACATCCTTCTCTGACACGGAATTTTCTTTCGGTCGCCGTCTTCTGAGGCTGCCTCTGAGTTCGGAGAGCTTGCTCAGCTTGCCGATTCTCGCTTCGAAGATGGTCGTCAGGCGTGACGAAGAGGGAAGGGCGAGGGAAAAGGAACAGCTTTCGAGGTAATCCTCCCTCTGAAACGTCCATCCTCTCCTCCTCCTCCCTCCCTCCTCCCCTCTCCTTCTCTTCCCTTTCCGTTTCTCTTCTTCGTTCACCATGTCTCGGGATCGACTTGCTGGTATGAGGGTGAGTTGGTTCATCTGCTTTCTTGGGGATGAGCTTGACTGACGAGCTTTCGTTCTTTGCCTTCCCTCTCTCCCTCTTCTCGTTCCATCTTGTTCTCCCTCCTCGTCGCTCCCTACCTTCCCTCTCATCCTCCCCGGACGGTCCCTCTCGCTGGGTGGAATCAGCCCTCTAACGGCGCTCCCTCTGATTCTTACAATCAGCTCAACTCTCCTAGCCAACCTCAAGGGTAAGTTCAACTCCTTCTCTCGTTCGCCCTCCTTTGATTCCAACCCACGCGCCCCCTCCTCCCTCCCTTCCTTCCATCTCTCGACACACCTCGCAATCCCACCTCCTCTCTCTCTCCTCGTTTCCCTCCGACGCTGACTCCATACGTTACCTATCTCTTCTCTCCTGCAGACAGTACGACTACGCTCCTCAGCAGCAGCAGCAGCAGCAATCTCGACGAGCTCCCAACCCTTACGCTCAACAGGACTCGTCTTACGAGATGCAGCAGCCAGCACCAACTCAGGGAGGAGACTTCTGGCAGGAGGTGAGTGAAACAGCTCTCATAGTTGGGCTTGGATCGGTGGATGGATGGGTGGAGGGCTCTCGCTTGTTGAAACGAGCGAAGGAAGGAGGAGAAGGGAACGAGGGAGGGGCGAGGGATGGGCAGCGGGCGATCCTCTCCGCTTAGCTCGTTCTCTCTCTTTCGAGAAAGACACTGGGAGAGCAGGATGTCGAGGAGTGTACTTCCCCTGGTAGGGAACTGCTTGGCCAGATCCACCCACCTCTCACCCTTATCTCAGCTCAACAACCCGACCTCGCTCGCTCCTTCCCCCCTTTCCCTCCTTCCCTTTGACCTGACCTCCTCTCTCTTGCTCTCCCTTCTCGCCCCTCCCACTCGTCTCTCCTACCTTCCCTCAGATTGGAGACATCCGAACCTCCCTCAACCAACTCCGTTCAGCCATCAACCAGATCAAAACCCTTCACGCTCAGTCGCTCAACTCGACCTCGGGTCCTCCTCCAGAGCTCGCTCAGCTCGTCGATGAGACCAGGTCCATGTCCCAGGAGCTCAAGCAGTCCATCAAGAGGGTCAACTCGAGTACGTCGGGAGATAAGGGGAAGAAGCAGCAGGTGAAGGGTGTCAAGGAGCAGTTCGTTGGACTTTTGGGAGAGTACCAGGTGAGTTCAGCTCTTCGTCAGACCTTTGGCTTTTGAGAGGCAGACGGAGCGTTCGCACAGACGAGCTTGGGTTCGAGAGCAGGGAGCACGGAAGGGAAAGGAGACGGGCAGTTTGGGGAGAGAGTCTGGAGCTCCATCTTGGGTTCAGAGGAGCTCGCCTCGTCCTCTTGAACGAACAAGGGAAGGAAGGAGGTCCAAGCAGTGTTGTTTGTCGAGTTGGCTGACGTCCTCTCCCTCTCCTTTCTTCTCTCCTCCTTCACAGAACATTGAGAAGACCCATCGATCCAAAGTCAAGCAGAGAGCTGAGCGTCAATTCAAGATCGGTTCGTCCCTCCACCCCTCTCGCCCTCCTTCGGAAATCACCGCGGCTCTCGATCCTCCTTTGAAGGTCAAAGCTCACCATCTTTCTTCCTTCGCTCTTCTTCCACCACTACAGTCAAGCCCGACGCTACTCCCCAGGAGATCGAGAACGTCCTCGAGTCGGATAACCCTCAAATCTTCCAGCAGGCTGTGAGTTTCGACCCTCTCGCTCGACCAGCTTCCTTCCCTTCTGTTCGAGCTCGAGCTGACCTGATTTCCTTCCTTCGTCCCGTTCGCCCTCCTCGCCTCGCTCGCCAACAGCTCCTCCAAAGCAACCGATACGGCCAGGCCAACTCGGCTTACAAGGAGGTCCAGCAGCGACACGAGGATATCAGGAGGATTGAGCAGACTTTGACCGAGCTCGCTCAGCTGTTCAACGATGTGAGTTGAATCGTCTCCATCAACCCACCTCCTTCGAAGCGGCTTTGGCTCTTTCCTCCTCCTACCCTACTTTGGGTGAGACGGGAGGCTGGGTTGACCGAGGTCCTCGAGCGAACGAAGCGAAGCTGACCTTCTTCCTTCCCTTCCCTGCCGTCCCTTCCCTCCCCCAGATGGCCATGCTCATCGAGCAGCAGGACGAGACGATCAACGTCGTCGAGCAGCAGGCTATCGGTGTTAACAAGGACATGGAGGATGGATCTCGGCAGCTTGATACGGCTGTTATTTCCGCCCAGAAGGCTAGGAGGTTCGTCCCACTTCTTCCACCTCCTCGCTCTTGCTCAAGAACGCCCTTCCTCGCGAGGTTCGAGCGAACTGGTTGGCTGACCTTCCCCCCTATCTCTGTGACTCCCCGCCAACAGAAAGAAGTGGATCTGCTTCTGGATCACCAGTTCGTCGCCTCGCCTCTCCTCCCCCCTGCCCTTCCCTTCCCTCTCACTAACCTCTCCCCTTTTCTCCTCCTCTCACAGTCCTCATCCTGTGTATCATCGCAGCGGTTGTCGCGGCCGTCGTCGTGACTCAGAAGTAAGTGCGTCCACTCCAATTCCTTGCCTCTACGCCGCCCCCTCCCCCCGCGTATGGACGCGTCCCGATTTTGACGCTTCTCGTGTTCTTCTGCACCTCTTTTCTTCTATCTCGCAGCAAAAAGTAGATAACCCTTCCCTCCTCGTTCTCGACCTTCTCCGACCGATACCCCCCTCTCCGACCCCAAACCCCAGCAAACTCGAACCTCAAGAAGACACGTCGGCTGGTCCTTCTCCTTCTCTCCTCTCCCTCCTCCTCGCTCGTGCTCGCTGCTTTTCTCACTCTACTCTACATCACACCCTCTCTTCTCTCTCCTCTCTCCCTATGCCTTCCCGTATATCACACGCCCTACCCTGCACTCGCTCTCGCCCCCTTACATAATCAACCCAACCCTCTCATCTTCTTTCTACAAGCTCGTTTCTCTTTCTCGTCTCGCACGGACGTTTCCTTCTTCTCCTTCATGTTTCGCACACCCCTCTCTAGTTTTACGGTCGTTCTGGCTTACCCGCTGGGTATCCTCCTTCTTGGTTCCTTGCTAGTTCTTTCTTGCTCTCGCTTTATACGATCTACCTTTCGTTGCTTTCTCGTTCTTCTTCTTCTCGCAAACCCTGTCGCCTCTCTTCTTCTCGCCCGAACGAAAACCGCTCACCGGTAACAAGGATAAGTTCTCTGCCCTTCTTCCTTCTCTACTTCGGCCACAAATCCACCCCAAACTCGAGCTCACCGTACCCTGACCATTCCGGCCTCCCCTCCCTCCACTCTCCTCCCTCCGAACCCCCATGCGCATCTCCCCCTCCCTCTGTTCCCTCAAACCACCACTCCCTCTTTCGATGTCCTCCTCCAACCCCCTCTTCGACCCCTCGCACATCCCAACCCTCTCCACTCGAATCCCTCTGCCCTCAAAAGGAGGAGTCGTTCTCGTCCCTTGTTTGGCGACTGGAACGTGAGTTGAGCTCAGCCCTCTCTCTTCTTTTCTCTTCTTTGTTTGCTCGGGAAGCTGATTCATTTTGCGTTTGGGTGGGTAATAAGATGGTCCTGGGGCGATAAAGCCATTTGGGGATGGAAGGAGGAAGGTCAGTCCTTCCGCCCGTACCCACACTCTCCCAAGGGAAGGAACGAGCGAGCTCACGAGCTCACTTTGCGTTCGTTTGGGAGGAGCAGATTTCAAGAACGTCCAAGAAGCGATGCCTGTCATCTTGGGTTCCCAAGGAGGGTTCTTTGATACGGCTGAGGTCTACTCCAACGGGGAGAGTGAGGTACGTACGTGCGAATTGGGGAGGGTGGGCTGAACGAGTCGGAGGGATGGGAGGGACGAGGTTGGGTTAGGCTGAAGGGGAGAGCGAGAGTTGAGCTGACTTTTTGCTGGGTTCGGGTTTGGATTGGGGGATGTACATATAGAAAATCATCAAGCGTCTGATGGATGGGCTTACGGAGGAGGAGAGGGGGAAGGTTGTCATTGCTACGAAGGTGAGTTGCGAGCTTCACGTCTCCCTTCCCTCCGACGGACGAGCGACGATGCTCGCTCCTCACTTTGGACGAACGCTGATTCTTTCTCTCCCTCCCACCCCTCGTCTCCCCCTCGTGCAGTGGCTCCCCATCCCGACTCTCCGAAACCCTTTCCTCTTCAAGTGCGGAGTCGTCTCGGCCTTGCGAGGATCGTTGAAGAGGTTGGGCGTTGAGCAGGTGGATCTGTATCAGATTCATGGTCCTATCGGCGAGTCCTAATGGGTGATGTCGAGCTGGTTTGAGTAGGGAGGGGGGCTGAGGAGGGGAGGAACAGCGAGGGATGGAGGGAGCGGGCAAGGACTGACGAGCTGCGTCGCGTTGCGTTCGTTTGTTCGTTTGCAGGCTACCACTCCTGGGAGACACAAGGAAGGGAACTCGCTGAGTGTGTGAAGCTTGGATTGGCTAAGGTGCGTCCACACCCGCGCCTTCTTCTTCTTCGTTTCTCTTTTCCTTCGCTGTCGAACCGTCGACGCGAACGCTCATCTCTCGCTTCTTCCCACCCACCCATCCACCAACCCTCCGTTCAACCCACTCACCTCACCAACGCGATACTCCATCTAGGCCGTCGGAGTCTCCAACTTCTCCCTCCCAGAACTCATCAAAATGCACGACATCCTCGCTTCCCACGGCGTCCCTCTCGCGTCCAACCAGATCGAACTCAACCTTCTTCGACAGAGCCCCTTGAAGAACGGACTGATGGAGGAGATGAAGAAGAGGGGGATTGCTTGTTTGGCTTGTGAGTGGACCTTGTCTCGGATCAGATTGAGAGAAGGTGGGAGGGAGATGGGAGGGACGAGTTGCTTGTTTCGAGCTCGAGCTGACCCTTTTCGCTTCGATGCCCGCAGACTCCCCTCTTGCGCAAGGTCGACTTTCCGGGAAGTACAGCGCTGAGAACCCTCCTCCTTCGGGACGAAAGTACGTCCCGATTTTGCCTTTCCTCGATCCCCTTCCTCTCGTCTGGTCTCGACACGTCGAGCTCACACGAATTTCTATCCTTCCCTCTCGCAGATTCTCCAACCTCCCCATGTCTCAGATCGATCCTCTCGTGAACGAGATGAAGAAGATCGCTGAGGCTAGGAACGTCCCCGTTTCGGCTATCGCGATCAACTGGGTTTTGTCGAAGGGTGAGTTCGAACGAAGACAAAGCGTTGACGAGGGAGCGAGGCGTGGCTGGGAGCAGAGCGTCGGACAGCTGAGCTGACTGAGTCTCGGTCTTTGATGTGGGCTCTGGGATGTGCAGGTGCTATCCCTCTTGGTCAGTATCGCGAAGCGACGCGGACGAGAGGAGAGATTGGAAGACGAGAGGAACTGACGACGCGTTGTTTTTGATCGAACAGGAGGAGCGAAGAACGCTCATCAGGCTAAACAGGTACGTCCGAATCCCACTCGGTCGTCACATTGATCATCCCCTGATGGTCTGTAGAGAATCTCAGCCTCGCCGACCCTTCGTCTCACCTCTTTCTTTGCGTCGTCGTTCGTTCGTTAATCAGAACGGTCAAGGTCAGCTCTCCTTCTCCCTCCTCTGCTCTCCCTCTTCCTCTTCCATCTCGCCCTCTTTCGGTCGCTGATCCTTCCCGCTTCTCGTCGACCGAACAGCTCTCGGATTCCGTCTCTCCGAGGAGGAAGTCCTTCGACTCGAAGCGTTGGGAGCCGAGGGAAAGACGTTCGTTTCATCTCCCCTCCTTCTTTGTTTCTTCGTTTCCTCGCTGACCCCCTCTTCGTCCCTTCGTTTTCAATTTTCGCCGTTCTCAGGAGCTTCTGGCAGCACGGCTAGATCTTCAGCTCGTCGCAACAGCACGAACAGCTTCTCTCACTTCGTCGTCGCGTCGTCTCGAAGCTGGTTCGTTTCAGGAGTTGAGAGGAGGTGGCGGACTGGAGATAGATAAGCAAGCCATGGTATTTATGTGCTGGAGGTATTCGATGCTATTGCGAAAAAGAGAAGGGAAGAGCTCAAAGCTCTGACCTCTTGCCGAGCTTCGCTCATCACTCCTCTATCTTCCTTCTTATCGGTTCCACATCTTCTTTCAACCTCTCGGTCCAAAATAGGCCTCTCATGTATCGTCTAAAACGCGCGACTCGAATCTACTTCCCCTCCGCCTCGTACCCTCCCACCGAAACCGAGTAGGTCTCTTCTAATCTTCCCCTGACGTAGTCGCCGGCGAGGATAGGCTCGTAGCGAGCTGGTCGAGTCTCAGAGACACACGTGGAGAAGGGCTGCAGAGAAGGGATGGAAGAAGAGGATCAGCGACGAGGAGGGAGACGAGTGCGGGAAGGCGATGTGAGAAGACTGACGACGAGAGAAACGTCGTGATCTGTTCCGAAGAAGAAAGGGATCGAGAACCTCTCGGCTCCTGATCGATTGATAGCTCGGTGTCGAGTGGAAACAAAGATGTCGTCTGAGAGGAGAGAGAGAGGGAGAAGAAAGTCGCGTGAGATCCAAGCGTTCGAGGAGGGCAGACGCGACGAGATCGAGGGAAAGAGTGAAGACTCACTGGACCATCGAGCGAGCTGATCGGCAATGCTGTTTACGCGACCAACAGCGGAGGAGAGAGGTCAGAAAGTAAGAGAAGAAGAGAAGAGAAGAGAAAGCGGAGGGCGAAGACGCACTTGATCACGAAGGTCCCAGGAATGGGAGGAGCAGAAATCCCTGCGGCGGAAGATGGGCAGGATTCGAAAGCGGAGTCAACATCGCTCAGTGGTAGACGAGACGAGCGAAGATTCGAATCAAGGACTCACAGACCCCCTGCTTGTTCAAGACCTGCAAAGCCTCAACTCCATCGAACTGACGAAGGATCGTGAAACACTGAGGTAGGAGTGAGGAGGACACGTATGCTCGTCAGTAAAGAACTCGCGAGACGAGAAGGGTAGAAGGAAAGTATGCTCGTCAACTCGGTTAAACTCGAACACGACGCGACTCTCCGTTCGTTATCGCTCTTCAGATCCTCTCCACGACCTTCCCTCTCTCCCCTCTCACGACGCCTCCTGTACACTCACCTCGTAGTCCGTGTGAGCACCAATACCGAGGACTCGGTCGTCTTGAGGACCAGTTTGAGGAGGATAAAAGAGCAGCCGCATGATCGCGGCCATGTTCTGGGTCTTTTGTCAAGATGGGAGTAGAGCGTCAGCGAGCGAGCTTGATGAAAGGAGAGCTGGACCGAACGAACCTTGTCGTCAAAGAAGTTGCGAGGAAGTCCGAGTGCGAGAGCAAAGAGAGGGAAGAGTCGCTTTCCGAGCGAAAGGATCTCCTGGCTGTCAGAGGTGAAGACAGTAGAGCGTCGAGTCAGCGTTAGTTTTGAAAGAGACGCGTCGTCGAGCAGGCGACTCACAAGTAGGTCAGAACCCCGACTCGGAAACCGTCCAGCTTCCCTCCATCGAGCTGCTCATCAGGCCACATGTTCTCTCCGTGCTTCCCTTCGGCGTCGAGAACGGGGTTGAGGTTCGGTGGGTCGGAAGGGTGCTCTCGAGAGACGTTGAAGGCTTCGTGACTGAGAAAGGGAGGCGGAGGGAGGGAGGAAGATCAGCGACGAAAAAAAAGCTGCAGGTCGACACGAAACACCTCAGAGAGAGAGAAATGATGAATAGCAGTACGCACAGATCACCTCGGTTCGCAGGACTGAGAGAACGACAGCAGAAGGAGGAAAGATTAGGGACCCTTTTTTCCCGTCTCGGACACGTTGAGTTTGATTTGAGCGGAAAAAGAGCAGGAAGGCTAAGAAGCTGGCAGACTCACTCAGTATTCTCGCTCATGAGGCCCATGTACCCTTCAAAGTTGTTGGACTTTGAGATATGGATCTGGTTTTCGTGTGCAGAGCGAAAGAGGATGGCAGGGTCAGCTCGAGCTCACCTCCTCCCGCTTCCCTCCTTCTCCGTCCGCGATAAGCTCACTCACCTTCATCTTCTCCTCGTCGCTCAACTCCCTGAAGAACTTCCTAGCGTAATCAAAAGTCTCTTTGACGAGTACCTCGGGCACGGAATGGTTCTTGACTGCGAGGAAAGGGAAGAGAAGGCGAAGAGAAGGACGGGAGGGTGAGCTCGAGCTCAACTCAGCCTTCGATGAGAAGGATCAGAGACGAACCATAGAAGAACCCAGCAACAAGGCAGGCCTCTCGAACCGAGTCCACGAGCTCCTCATCGGGAAAAGAGAGGTCGCTATGTCGTCAACACAGAAGGGAAGAGAAGATGGGAGGGGAAAGAGGACGGGAGGAGAAAGGTGAGCTTCGATTCGTTCGCTTCCTCCATCGAGAAGACGAGACGCCTGACTGACATGATGGGAATTTCGTCGAAGGATTTGGACGAAAGGGAAGCAGCAGCATCGAGAAGGGAGGTCGAGGGCATGTTTGAGGTCAAGAGGGAGGAGAAGGCGAGGTCGTGGATAGAGGAAGGACGAAGGGCAAACCGGCAACCCAAGTTCAAGCGAGGCGAAGTCTCCTCGGCTTCGGACGAGTTTGGATCGTTTCTGCGAGCAGATTTTCTTCGTCCTTTTGGAGCTTTGTCGTCTGTTTTTTCGAACCAAGCTGGTCTGGTTCCTTATCTTATCTCGGAGAAAACGCGAACAAAGCTCGCCGTCCCCTGAGAAGCTTCGCGAGACGTTCTCGTCGATGGCATTTTCCCCCTTCACCCTCACATCCCATCCTCGACCGCCGACCAGGAAGAAACGAGACTTCTGGCTCCGGTCTGAAAAAGGTCAGAAGACTCGCTTGGGCTCGCAGAGAAATCGAAGCGCTAATCGGTCGGGGTATTTAACGCGTCGTTCGACTTCGCCCATCTCTCTCAATTCGGACCTTTCCCTTCTCTCCTTCCAACACCCATCATCTCCAAAAACATGAATATCTCTCCTCTCAAGGTCAGCGCTTCACCTCTGCTATCCTCAGCTCCGTACAAGAGAGAGCTGACTCGATTCCCCAGACCTCGCCCGCTTTCCTCTCCACTCGACTCTCGCTCGCTTGGATCCCTGAACCGCCCTCTGAGCACACCGACACGCTCGTGCTCACCGGATCCAAGTACTACGTCGATTGCAGGGTTCGGAAATCAGATGGGGAGATCGACTGGGTGATGGCGGGCGAGACTGAGCAGGTTGGAGGAACCGGTGGTGAGCTTCGTCGTTCCTCCGTCGTCGGCTCTATTCCTTTCACCTCCGTCGACTCTCGGCCCTTCTCTCCTCTCCAACCTGACGCTAGATCTTCTTCTGATGCAGAGCGAGCCATCATCAAATTCACCAACGTCCTCGACTCTCGACTTCCCTCGACCAACACCGTCCCCTCCTCCGACACCGCGACCTTCACTCTGCTCCCTTCCGGCAACACCCTCGAGGAAGGAACCATGACCAACGCCACCACCTCACTTTCGCAGAAGTTCGAAGAGGTCTGGGCTCCCGTCCCTGTCCCCTTCGGTTCGGCCGTCCTGATCCTTGAGTCGATTTCGGAGGGGAAGGCGAGAGGGTTCGTTGGAGTTTGCGGGGAGTGGGCTTTGGGTGTGTTTGTGCAGGAGGGAGGTGAGTATGGAGGGTGGAAGGGGAAGAAGGGCGAGAAGGGTTGGGAGGTGTCGTGGGAGCAGGGTGCGGAGAGGGTTGGGTGGGTTGGTCGTGAGGAGGGAGGAGAGGGCGACGCGTGGAAGAATTGGAGGGAGGGAGATGGAGTCGAGTGGGCTGGAAGGAGTTGGAGAGTTTTGGAACATAGCTTGACGGCGTAGGTATCGATGAGAAGGGTGTTCGGTCGGAGTTGTAGGGAGAGGGAAGCCGTGAAGTGGTTCCGTCGACGCGTCGCGTGAGAGGGGCGGTGGTTTTGGAGATTGAGGAGGTCAAGGACGTAGAGGATGTGGCTCGAGGGTAAGCGGGGTGTCCAGAAGATGTTTCGAGTCTGGCAGAGAAAGACCAAAACGTGGGTCGAGAAGTCAGCATCGGGCAGGCGCACAAAACAGAGAGAGAGAAGAGTGACCGAAGGAGAACCACCCTAGTACTTACGAGAAGCGAAGTTGGTCGAAGGGATGAAGCTGCGAGGACATTTGAAGAAGAGGTCGAGGACGAGGTGCATGAAGGACGGAGGTAGGTCGAGGAGCGGGGCGTGGCTGGGGAGGGAGGGCATCGTTTCACCTGCGTTCGAACAGAGAAGTTCGGTCAGCAAGCGGCTCCAGAAAGGAGGTTCGAGTGCGACGAAGGATGAGACGAGTGGACTTGCCTATTCGTCGCCGAAGGTACGCTCGTGGAAAACCTTTCGCTTGGGCTCAAACTTCTGGTCGGCGCTGAAACCCAAACGTTTCAACATCGGTGCGAGCGACGTGAAGCGCTCCCCAGCGTAGCAGTCGACGATCTCATCCCACAAGTCGTCCCCCATCTTCCTCCTGAGGGCCTTCGGGAACATGGCGAGTGTTGGTTTCTCCAGCGATATCAGGACTCGACCCACGACTCCGAAGAGCTCTTGTTCGACGGCAAACTCGAAGAGCTCGAGGTCTTTTGCTTTCTTGGCGTAAGCGAAGAGACCCTTCTCCGTCTCTGAGGCGAGCCAGTCGATTTGATACTTGACGGCGAGGAGGAAGAGGTCCTTGGTGTCTGGAAGAGGGAGGGAAGGGATGGGACCTGACGTCGACGGGTCGATGGCGAAGAGGAACCTTCGAACGGTGTCTGCATCCTCGGTGAGGTTGATCATCGGCATGAAAGGGTTTCCCGGAGGTTGAGGGATGTCGAGGAGGTCGTCGAAGACTGGGGAAGCTCCTCTGAGGATGAGGGATCGAAGGGGGAAGAGGACGTGAGCTTGGATGGCGGAGGAGGGATGGGGAGGAGCTCGAAGGACGATATCGGCCTTCTCGTGGTTGAAAGTCGTGTCCTCTCGATCTGGAAGGGTCGCCTCGGCGGGGACGTCGACCTTGTTCTTGGCTGAGCGAGAAGAATCGGAGGAGGAGGAGGGACGAGGTGGCATGGCGGTTTTGAGGGAAGGGAAGAAGGTTGAGCTTTGAACTTCCTTCCTTCCCTGAACCACGAGCTCCTCCTCCCTTCTTTAAAAAAGACCCCCTCCTCGACTCCTTCAACATGTCCCTTATCACCCTTCCCAACGATATCCACCTCGTCTCTCTCCTCCCGATTCTTTAAGCTCGCCTCGAGAGGCAGGACCTCTTCCATCTCTCGCTCGTCTCGCATCACCTCTCCTCCCTCCTTCGACCCATCCTCTTCGAAACCCTGGTCTTCACCATCGGAAAACCATCCTCCCTCGTGCGAGCCAAAGCTCTCTCTTCTTCTTCGGAACTCGATTCCCTCGTCCAAAAAGTCGTGTTCAAGGAGGACGAGGAGGGAGGGGAGGAGGAGGACTTCATGGACGTTTGGACGACCCTCCTTCCTCTCCTCGTCTCTCTTCGAACCATCGCTTGCAAAGGAGCAATCCCATCCGAGGACTTCTGGACGTTTCTCGAGAACCTTCCTTCCGTTCATCTCAAGGCCATCGAGATTGAGGACGGCTTCGTCGAGGACGATCTCCTCCCTGCCTACTTCTTCCTCCTCACAGGTCTCGAGGAGATTCGATTCACTGTAGACAACGCAGACTCCAGCATCCCTTACCGTCACAAGGTCTCGACCAGGGTAAAGGATCTCGTCCTCCGAAACAGCTCCACGCTCAAGAAGCTCGACATCCAGTCCCAGGCTCTCTACTTGAACCAGGCGAGTCCCTCGCTCGTCTTCGCTCCTCTCCCTCTCTCGACACGGAACGATGTACTTCGACCATCCTCATTCCTCCCTCCAACCCTGGTTCCTCTCCCTCCTCGAACACACCTCGTCCGCCTTCCAGACCATCTCCATCCACACAGGAGCCATCAGCATGCGATCTCAGAACGGTCAGGTCCACATGGCTCCAGGAGGACTCTTCGCGACCTCTAGCTCCAACTTCGGTTCGCTCAACATTCTCTACACCGACGCCCTCCCTCTCTCGGAAACGACCCTTCTTCCTCGTTTCATCAACAACGAGACGGTCGCTCAGATGGGAGGGATCAGGAGACTCGAGATTGGGAAGCCTCCCGAGGGTGAGAGAGGGAAGAAGGAGTGGGTCCCGTTCGGGAGGAAGGACGCGATGGAGGTGTTCGACGCGTTGAAGGGCTTGAAAGGGTTGAGAGAATTGAGCGTTACTTTGGGTGAGATTGGGGAGGACTTGGTCGGAATGATTGCTGCTGTCGGAGCCGAACTTGGGTTGGAGAGACTCGAGATCGAGCTTCGAGTGGGGAAGGACGAGGAGGACGACGCGACGGGAGATGGGTTGCTTTGGGCGGACGTTTTGGTGAGCTCCTTTCTTTCTTCCCTCTCGTCTCTTCCGTTCGAAGTTGATACTGACTCTTCTCCGCTCTTTCTCTCTCTCAGGACCCTCTCATCTCCGCCCTTTCACCCCTCGCACCAACCCTGCGAGCTCTCGTCGTCGCCGACAACCGAATCACGGACGAGCGAACTTCCCTCTTCCATCGCGACGACTCGAACTCCGTCTCCACCTCCTTCGACTTCCTTCCTACCGTCCTTCTTTTCGCCAAACATCTCCCCAAGGTCACCTCAATCCGATGGATCACGCGAGACGGAGCGAAGGACGACGAGGTCGCGAGGGATCAGCTTTGGGTCGCGTCTATTGGAGGAGGGTGGATGAGATGGGTCGGTTGACGAGGTGGAAATGTTTTGAGTACCGGTAGCCTACGATTCACATGCGTTTCAAGCTCTCTCTTCGATTTCTTTCTCGTGAAATCGAAAGACAACCAGGCGAGTGTTCGACGCGTCGACGATTGAACTTGCTTTCTCGCTCGCAATGTCTGCAAGAAAACGCACAGATGTCTAGTAAATCCGGCAGTAAAGGACCCAGCTGCTACTCTAGTGTAGCAACCTCCCACCGAACATCCTCTCGAACCGAGCGCGGAACCCTCATCCTCTCCATTCCTCTCTTCCTCCTCGACTCCCACAACGTAACACAAGCTTCCACCGACACCCCCGCCTCATCCAACACCAAACTCTCCAAAAGCGGACAAAGCACCTTCTCTGCCTTCCCCTCCTCGACCGTCTCTCGAATCGTCAAAGCCTCAAGCAGCGCGTCCGTCGCTCCTCGTCCGCACGAAAGTGACCTGAGCGAAGGGAGCAGGGCGAGATGCTGGATGAACGTTTCCTCATCTTCCACGCCTTCAGGGTAGAACGATAGGTCCAGGGTTTGGAGGTTGGAGGAAGACTTGTTGAGCGTTGAGGAGAGGATGGGGATGTAGGATTGAGGGGAGTTGTGGAGGGAGACGGTTCGAAGGGAGGGGAGATTGTAGAGGGATCCGGAGCCGAGGAAGCCGCTTGATTCGCATTCGAGGAAGAGATTGGAGAGGTTGGGGAGGGAGAGGATGGGACTGATGAGGTTGGAAGAAGAGGGAGGAGGGAGGATGATGAAGGTGTTGGCTGTGACTGAAAGGGATTGGAGGTGAGGGAGGGAGTGGCTGGTGTCGAGGATGACGGTGGCTGCCATGAGGTTGAGGGTTCGAAGGTTTGGGAGTGCGCTGGAGGGGAGTCGAAAGGTCGTGCCGATGAGGGTATCCGGGAGGAGTTCCGAGAGGAGGAAGTGGCGAAGAGGAGAGGGCGAGTCCGACGACGCGTCGAGTCCGAGGAGTTTCCAGAGCTCCTTCGACTCGAAATCGCTCCCCTTGAGGTGTATCTCCAGCGCCTCAAGGTCCCTTCCGTTTCCACCGAGCCTTCCTAACATCCGTCGAACGTAGTCTCCTCGCCCTCGAACGACAAGCTCCTTCACGTCCGCCTTCGCCAACAACGCGTCGAGCAACCTCCCTCCGTCTTCCCCTCCTTCCTCCGCTTCTTCCCCCTCGTCGCAGATCCTCCAGATCCTCCGATCCTCTAAGAAAACCGATCGCCATCGGGAAGAGACTGCTGCAAGAGGGAAGGCGGCTCCCGAGTTGTTGGCCGCGTCGACGACGAGATGGCCAATCGAAGAAAGCAGTTCGGGAGGGAGGTAGAGCGTGAGATCGCGATGACGGAGGTAGTGGTCCAGGTGAGAGGTGAGCTGGAGGAGGAGGTCGTCGATGGATTCCATCTTGATCCTGAGAGCGGAGAGGAGGTGGGCTTGAGTTGGTTTGGGGAGTTGTGAGAGGATGGCGAAAAGTCGAGCCGCGTCCTGACACGATCGAGAGGAAAAGCGAAATCTCAGTAATGTTATCTCGCGAGACATGAGCGACCTACAGCCTTGGCGACGAGAAGGCGTAGTAGACAGTAGAGCATGAAGAGATCGAAGTCCGAACTCACCTGAGACGTTGGAACGATCTTCCCTCCGTCCTTCTCCGATCTTCCTGGATGGAAAGCGACCTCCAAGACCCTCAGCCTCTCGAGAACGACAGCTCGAGAGGACAGAACGAGGATCCTCGAATCCGAGAGGTTGTACGCCTGTAGAGACGAAGCGAGAATGGTCGAAAGGAGCAGATCAGAGATCGAACGCGAGTCAAAAAGAGGAAAGGAAGGAGGGTCGAGCTCACCTCGTCGAAGGCCGTCAAGGCTTGATCGAAGGCTCCTTCTGCGAGAAACTGGATCCCTCTCCGATATGTATCGACCCATGGGAGTACGCGGAGCATGTGTGTGTGTGTTGGAGGTAGCTGCGAAAAGGGGGGGGGAGGAGAAAAGTGGTGTTGAAGTGGTTGAAGGTCATCCTCGAATGTTGAGCTCGAAACTCTCCTCCCTCCCTCCTTCTTAGCTTGTTCCTCGACCTGCCCAGGCAAACAGAGGAATCTCTCTCCGGCGCGAAGCTGAAGGAAGAGCGAACCGATATCGACATGAAGATCTGTTTGAGCGATCTGATCGGGAGAGAGGAGGAAAGACGACGAGTCAGCGGGCGACTTGTCGAAAAGGAGGCGACGCGGCGCGAAGGAGAGGGGAGGACAACGACTGACCTATCTACTAGCTACCTTATCAGAGCGATCGTGTTACTAAAGTGCCTCGTCCGGACACCAGGAGAGACGGTGTCCGTGGCGGATTTGAGGGTTCGCGAGAGGGAGACGTCCAAGACGACGAGGACGATGGCGGGAGAGGACTTGAGGTGGCAGCTCGTCTGTCGAAACAAAGCCCAGTCGAGCGGATGACTGGCACGAGATCAGGGCGGAAGCCAGCGAAGGTTGTCAAGAGTGAGAAGGATGAGGAGCTCACCGTCTACTCGTCCAACTGCGACGCGTCGAGCCTTCTCGTCCGGCCCACCCTCTCTCCGACGAGCCTCAGCAGTGCCCGCCTTCTACCCTCTAGAACAAGCTCCTATACATCCGACTTGACCTCAATATTAAGCTTCTCCCTCACTCCCTCCTCCAACTCCCCAATCTCCATCATCAACTTCTCCCTCTCCTCCTCGTTCCCGACGAGCAACGTCAACATCCCTTCTCCCCCAACCATACTCATAGTCACAAGCCTCCTAGCGAACTGTGCTCTAGAGATAGGTGTTGATATCGTCCCCAGTCCCATACCACTCTGAGCGGCGTGTCCGTCCGTTCGAGAAAGGTCGAGGACGACTTCTGACGTTGGCCCTCCCTCTCGAACGGCGAAGGGTAGAGCTCCATCGAGGACGAGACGTTCCGGTCGGTTCCATCTGAGGAAGGCGTGGCTAATAGTGTACGGGTCGCCGATGAGGAGCCATGTCGTTGGCCTCTGGCGGGTGTCAAAGGAAGAGAAGGGTGGTTGGACGATGGTGAGTTCGAGGACGGAGGGGTTGAAGCGATGAAGGAGTTCGGTTCGGATGAGGTGTTGTGTGCTTGGAGCTGTTGAGAAGCTGAGGATGATGTGCAGGGAGTGCAGTGGGAGTGGAGTTGCATTGATCGACCTGGTGTTGAGCCGAGAGGTTGGGAGGAGGTGAAGGAAGGATGGAGTGAGGTGGTCGGAGGAGGTGGAGGAGTGGAAGGTGTAGTCGAGGACGAGGTGACGAGTTTGAGAGATGGATAGGAGGGGAGTGACCCGAGATGGCTGCATGGAACATGTAGGGGAAGAAAGAGTGAGCTGAAGCGTGGGAGGAAGTCGAGAGCATGGAGGAGAGGGGGGAGGGAAGGAGAGGTCGAGCTCACCGAACTGTCCTCCTCTTCGTTCGGAGTCGAGCAGAGCAACCGTTCCATTTGAAGTCGAGACCTGATCTCAACAGAGGAGTATAAGAGAGGCCCAGCTGCCTGTAGGAAATCGAAGCAGACTCGGGAGAGGACGGCGAGGGCTGGAGGGTCTGCAACTTGAACGAGGTGAAGGAGGACATCCCATGGCAAGATGAGTTGAGCTCGCTTTTGAAGGAAAGAAATGGGAGGAAAGTCAGTGTTGAGAGGATCACAGGATAGAGTAGGTCTCGACTGACCTCTGACATGTTCAATAATAGTAAAAAGTTGGATGGAACGAGTCGTGGCTTGCGTTCGAAAGGGACATATCGAGCTTGACTCCTTCTTTCCCGTTCGACGGCCATCTCATTTCCCTCCCTCCTCTTCTTCCTTCGTTCACTCTCCTCCCTCTCCGAGCCCAGTTACCAAATCACCATGATCCCTCGACCGTGCTGGGAATCCCTCTACAGACGCGGAATCCAATTTCTCAGGGAAGGAGCCGTCGACGAGGCCCTGAAGGTCTTTGACCAGGTGAGCTTGACTCTCCTCCTCCGTCCCTCCCTCCCTCCCAAGGACTGACTGCTCCTCCTCTTCCTACAGGCTCAATCACTTCGAGCGAACATGAGACCAGTCTTTCGATCGAGATACGCTATCCTTCAAGTCCTCCAGAGCATGGAACTCGCGTATCTGGGAGGGACCGGGCTCGAGGTCAGCTCAGATGTCGAGGCCGAGGTCAGTCCGTCTTTTGCTGTCTCCGTCGTTGTCCTCCTAATCTCGGAACCCTTTAAAGAGTGGGAGGAGCAGATCGATAGAGTCTTATCATCTTGGCCTCGGATTACGACGCTACTTCTTCTTTGTCGGACTGACTCCATCTGCTTTCCTCTCAGGCCACCGCTCGACTCCTCGCCTTCTTCTCCCGACTTCCCTATCCTCTCCGAGCCTTCCTCGTCGTTCCCTCCCCTCCCTCCGCCGAAGACCTCCTCGAATCCTCATCCCTCGTCCAACTCGCCGAATCAAAACTCTCGAAGCTCCTCCGAACACGACCTTTCATCGACTCCCTCCCCGTCGAACTCCTCACTCACATCGGTCACATCCTCGTCGACAACGCAGACTCGTCCGCCGTTGCGTTCGTTCTCGCGAGCGTCTCTCATCGATGGAGAACCCTTTCCTCGAGGACTCGACGATGTGGGGAATCATCAAGCTGGAGACCTCGTTCCGAGTCGAGGAGAAGCTCGCTGCTTTCTTGACGAACGGACGAGTGCGACGGCTCACGATCTCTTACGATACCCAAGACGAACAGGAGTTGGACGGTGTCATTCAGACGCTGGAAGGGAGAGCGGACAGGCTCCAAGAGCTTCGCGTGACGTCCTTGGGAGGCGTCGCGTTGGATGAGGTTTGGAGGATGTTGGACGCGTCGACGGACTTTCGCTCCCTCATAACGACACTCCCTCGCGGGTTCGAAGGATCGTTCCCTCTCCCCTCCCACCACATGCCTTCCCTACGCTTCCTCGCCCTCACCTGCCAAGACAGAAGCGAAATCGACGGCCCTCCCCTCTCGCTCCTATCCCTCCTCCACCTCCTCCCCAACCTCGAGCGAATCTTCCTCTTCAACCTCAACCTCACTCCCCATGGGATCGAGCACGAAGCTCTCCTCGTTCGGCTCCCAAGGTTGGAGGGGATCAGTCTAGAGGGATGCTCATCATCAGAGCCGTTGCTCAAAACCGCTCAGTTCATCCTCCCTCGCCTCCAACAGTTCTCGATATCGTTGTCGTTCTTCGAATCATACATCCCTTACCTCTTCCCCCTCTCCCATCCTCCCAACACCACCTTCCTCTACTCCCTTCGCCTCGACGGCTCCATCGTGGACGAGACCTCCCTGATCGAGCACCTTCCCCACCTCGACGCTCTCATGTTCCTCTCCCTCGAAGAGACCGGAATCACCGACGCCGTTCTCCTCCCGCTCGAGATGGTGTACGACGAGGTGGAGGCTGAATTGAACCCTGAATACGTTGGGGAAGGGAATTGTCTCCACCTTCACTCAGTCTACGTCGCAGGGAACGACGTGAGCGAGCAGGGGTGTCGACGACTGCTCGCGTCGAGGAGGAACGGTTTTTTCTTGGACGCTGGTCCTGAGTTTGATCTTCTCTAGTCTAGTCGACTTTGCTTTCCCGTTTGCAATCTTAGTTTCATCTCCGATCACGATCTTAGTCCAGGTTCTCGTCTCTTTGTCTCGGTCTTGAGAAAGGAAAGGGACAACACCTTCAACGCGTCGTCGAACCGCCAACGCTTACGACCTGGGAACGATCACAGAGAAGTCTTTCTCGGACCACCAAAGTGCGTAGCGCAGCATAAATAGAGATGTTTAATACTCGCAAGCCAAGAAATCCGGTATCGTCCTCGACCTCGTCGCATCTCCCTCCTCAATCACTCCCACCTCCTCCTCCCTTCTCTCCTCCCCCCTCGCCACCTCACCACCCACCACCCCCTCCTTCCCCTCCTCCCACCCCAACCTCCCCATCCTCATCCTCCATCACCACCCCGAAATGACTCCTCGAGTACTCCTGGATCTCCCTGAGGAAAGTCGGCATGTCGAACGCGAGTTGATCCATCGGAGGAGGGTAGTGGTACGGTTCGGAGTAGAAGGGAGGGTTGTACATCGAGTTGTCGTTGAGCGAGTTGGGATCGGGATCGTTTTCGTTCGAGCTGAGCATCATTTGAGGGAGGGTCATCTGCGGGAAGAGAGGAGAGGAGAAGGTGAGCTCGCGAACGAAAGACGCGTCGACGAAAGGTCGAAACGAGAGACAAACCTGGGCGTTGGTGCTGCTTCCACTCCCACTCGGTTGATCATGCAGTCTCCCCAGCCTCTCCTCCTCCTCGCTGAAGATCCTACTCTTCCGTCTCCCTTCGTCCTCAGGCTCTCTCCTTCGCATCCCCTCGTCGTCGTCCATCCCACCCCTCGCTTTCCCGAGCTGCTGCACGTCGAACAACACCCTCTCGAACGCCGCGAAGTCGAGTCCACTGAGATCGAGTTCTTCGACGACGTTGGCTGCTGCTGAAGAGGTGGTTGGAAGCAGACTCGAGCCGTCGTTGAGTCCCGAGACCATGGGACCTGGAGGAGGAGGAGGTGAGGGGAGGTGAAGCGTTCGAGGAGGGATTCCGGTGAGAGGTGGTGGGATCTGGGACGAGGAGGAAAAGGGAAGAGATGGCGAGAGTGGTAGTGGCATGGGTGGATAGGAGGAAGAAGGCGGGAACACTCCTTTTCGACCGGCGAGGAGCAGGAGAGCTTCGAGGGCTGGAGTGTCGTTGTTTCCGGGGAGGTTCGAGAACGACGACGACCCTGTGTGATGAGCTGGAGGGGAGGAGGAGGACGGGGAAGAGGATGCTGGTGGAGATGATGTCGGTTGTGGTTGTGTTGCGGTCGTGGTTGTGGGTTCGGTTTTGCTCTCTTCCTGACACGAGCTGGAGGATCGTCGGGACCTCGAACTTTGGGAGGACGACCGAGCTTGATGAGACCGTTGAGCTTATCTAGACGTTTCTGTTCGATGGCGGCGAGTTCCTCCTCCGAAAGGATCTATGTATGAGACGGAAGTCGGATGAGAAAGTCAGTTCTGCGAGTCTGAAAGCGATAAACGAGACGCGTCGTCCTTCGCGGCTGCTGTCGTCTTGAACTACGGTTCTCTCTTCGCCCACAACCGCAGAAAACCTCGAGCTGCTCACCTTCTTAGGTCTGCCCCGCTTCTTCTTGATCGTCCCATCCGGGTACAGTTCTGGTTCTGCTGGAGGAGGTCGATCCCCGTCCGCGATTTTGGGTTTGTTCTTCGATCCGGGAGGACGACCTCTCCCTCGTTTGACGGGCGGTGTTTCCGATGATGTTGGGTTCAAGTCCAGAGTATAGGATGGAGAGTACGGGTTGAAGTGTGGAGGAAGAGTTGAAGGTCCTGCTTCGGCGTTGGGGGGACTTTGAGGGTGAGGAGGGGGGAGGGAGGGAAGGAGGGATGATGGTGAGGTTGACGAAGGGAAGGACGCCGCCGTTGTTCGAGTTGAGGAGAATCGAAGGGTTGGGAGGTGAAGGGAGATGGATGTTTGAGGAGGTGAAGCTCTGTTGGTAGATATTCGAGCTTGCTGCTTGGCCTTTGAGGCGGCGAGAAGGAGAGGACGGAAGGAGAGGCCAGGAGGAGGCTCGTACGAGGCCATGGATGGAAGCGAGCTCGCTCTGACGCACACAAGGAGACGGAAGCTCATCAGCAGGAGTTCAGACAAGGAAAATGACTATAGACACTCACGGAAATGGGTCCGAGTCTCGAGGATTGGCTTCGAACGGTTTCGTAGTCGGAAGGAAGCGAGGGAGGAGGAACGAACCGAGCTCACCACGTTGCGCTCCCTCCTTTCCTTTCTTCCCTCTTGCTTCGCTCGTTCCGGTCGGCTCTCTCCTACGAGGCCAGGGAGGAGGGGCCCATTCGTTTCCTGAGCTGATCATTTCCACCATCTGCCGCTCTTTCCATCCCAGAAGGCCGATTAAAAAGTAAGAAAAGAGCACGTCGACTTCGTTCATCAGATCTCTCTGCCTAGATAGCCTCCCTCCTGTCCCCAGCGCCAGCACCAGCACCACCCCTCACCTCCCTCCTCCTCTTCACCCTCTCTTCCATCTCCTTCAGCAACCTCTCCTCCTCCCTCTCCTCTTCCTCCTCCATCCTCTCCAACTCCCTCAGCACCTCCTCCCTCTCACCTTCGTCCTCCAACTCCATCGCCTTCTTCTTAAACTCCTTCACCTGCCTCTCGTACACTTCGTCCTCCTCAGCCTCAGCTTTAGCGAACGCATCGTCGTCGAGGAGGGTTTGAGCCTTGAGCTTCTCTATCCAAGCTCGCATCGACGCGCCCGTTGCTGGTTCGTGCTCGGCGGCGGCGGGGATGGGTTGCTGAGTGTAGAGGTCCGTTGGAGGTTGAGGTGGAGCTTGAGGCTTGAAGTCGGTTTGGGAGATCTGAGAAGAGTCGAAGGGAGATCCATCCTCGTTGACGAAGCGGATCTCTCCCGTTGACTCGTCGTGTGCAATCTTGAGTGACAAGGTTCCTTCGATTTCCCCGTTCCCTCCTAGTCCTTGGAGGAGGATGTCGTCAACCGGAGCACCTGCGGCGTCGTCGCCTGCTCGAAGATCGATCTTGGCGATGGCGCGTTGGAGGATGGCTTCGAAGGCTTCGGCGAAGGCGTTGTCGTCGAGGAGAGGTTTGGGTTTGAGTTGTTTCGAGTTGGCGTCGAGGTTGAGAGCGACGAGAGGGTTCTTGATTGCAGAGGGAGGAGTCCGAGACGCAGCGAGCATGGCCCAGGAGGGGAGGGGAGTTCGATCTTTGGATGTTCGGGAGGGTGACTGGGCGAAAAGAGAAGACGATGCGAGAGGTCAGCGAAGGCGACGAGAGGAAGGGAAGACGCGAGACCTTCAACGAACCGATCCAGTCGAAGAACCCTCCTCCCCATCTTCGATCTTGGGAGTTGGAATGGATCCATCGGCGACGATCTCTCTGCACGAGATTCCGGAGGGAGGTTCGGAGAGGTGCGTCGAGGAGAAGCCGGGGACGTTGCAGAGTCGAGGGGTGTTGACGATGAGGATCTGGTCCAAAAGAAGGGAAGATCAAGTCAGAAATACATGTTGATCGACGAGTCGCACGATAGGATACTCACGTAGTTGCACCTGAGTGAGTAGAAACGGGAGAAAGTCAGCTCAGTGGTCAAAACGCGAAGGCATCGAAAACGGGACGCGACTCACGTCGAAACCTCCTTGATCAGCCCAATCCCGTCGGTTCCAATCATCGAGCAGTGGAACTGGAGTCGAAGAAAAGAACGCCGAGGAACGTCAGCATCTCTCCTTCGTACCTAAACGCGCCGTTTCGCGAGAACGAGACTGAACTTACCTGAACCTCGATCTCCCTCCCTCGCCCAGTCTTGTCGCAGAGTGTTCCTCCGCCCCACCTCTGAACGAGGTATCGTTGACCCGCTCCTCGACCGAGAGCGATGGGAGGGAGGTTCTGATCGGCATTGATGTCTGCTGCTGCTCGCTGTGAGGGAAGAAGGGTGAACGAAGAAAGGGGCGCGAGGGTCAGTCAAGGTCGAAAGGGCGTGAAGACGAGGCGTACGAAGAGGACGAACTCCGAGAGTGTAATCATCGTACTGGAATGAATGGAGAGTTGTCGAAAGAGCAGGATGAGCGTCAGCGTCAGCATTTCGCTTCGGCTCGAAACGAGCAGGTCGCGCGGGGAGGACAAGGGGACGAGCTCACGTTGGGATCGATGGCTGGAACGTAGCCTCCAGGTAGAGGTGGCCAAGGAGGAGGGGCGGCTCTGAACTGCCTGACCTCGGTTCCATGACAGTAGGCGTAGCTGAACCATCCTTGCTTGATCTGGACGAGACGGCGAGGAGCGGAAGGTCAGCTTCGGCGCTCGTGCGACTTCGTTTGAGAAAAGTTAAGCGCGCGAGACTCGACTCACGTAAAGACATCCTCCGGCGAGATGGCTGAGCAGCTTCTCGGGTAGTGAAGGATCCATGGGAGGTACTGGAGGTGGTGGAGGGAGGGCTGAGAGCGGTTGAGGAGGAGGAGGGAGGAGGCAGAGGTACGATCTTGGGCCTGGTGGAAGGAGGAGATGTTGAAGAGTGTAGTTGGAAGTTGGAGGGGAGGTAGAAGATGCCGAGGACGAGTCTTGAACGTCTGAGGGTGGTGTCGAAGGTGACGAGAGGATGATCTGTTCGAGTCCATCTCCAGAGAGGGAGGAGAGCTGAGCGTCGAGCTCATCAACCCCTTCGGCTCTCTCTTCCCCTCCTTCCACGAGATTCTCCACCTTGGACTCCTCTTTCTCATCGAGCTCCATCCTCTCGGGTGAAGGTTTTGCCTCTACAGCTCCGAAGAAGACGTCGACTCCTCCTCCTGTTGAGCTGTCGGACGATGGGAGACCGTTTGCGATCCAGCGCTGAGCTTGCGAGTGTTCGATGGGAAGGTCGTTGAGGAACGAGAGCGAGTATTTCGGATGAGAGAAAGGGTCCGGAGGGATGGAGGCGAGTGTAGAAAGTGATGTGGAGGAGGCGAGAAGGAGGAGAAGGGAAAGAGGAAGCATCGTGATAGCTGGGGAGAGAAAGGGAAGGAAGGGAGAGAGGTCAGCTCGACGTTTGGATCTCAACGTCTCTTCATTCGAGCTCCTTGAATTCTGGAGAAATGGGAGCGAGCCAGAGATGCGAGAAATCTCTCTTCGGGAAGCACGTAGTCTCTCGTCCCCTCACTTCCCTCACAGCTCCTTGTCTCGAGCCTTCTCGAGCTCAACGAAGGACAAGTCCGATCTCCTTCCTTCGCCCTCCCCTCCACTCGCGACTCCTCCAAAGTCTGACGTAGAATGGGGGACACTCACTTGAGGTTGCTCAGTTCTTCCAAACTGTTGTTCGAACCAGAAAGAGGAGATCGGACGACGGAGATGCTGGTCGTTGCAACCCACCTTCGTTGGACTCGAATCGCTGACACGTCACTCGAGAGCTAATTCGCGCAGAAATCGTCCTTCAGGGACTCCTTGGGCAGATTTTCAAACTATATCAGATCAAGGGCTGATTCCGTGATGACCTATCACCGTCAAACAGAAGGTGGATGGCAGAGGGGGCAGAAACTCACTCCTCGACGCTCACGTTGACTCGTCGTCCGTCGTCGTGCTTCGTTCTCTCTTTCCCATCGAGATGCATCTCTCTCAATGAGGATTTTTGGAACCCATGAATGAAATTAATACCTATATCTATCAATACAATATCGGCCCTCGTTGCATCTCTGCTGCTCGTCCTCGTCCGACGCGTCGTCGTTCGTCTAAGCGAAGATTCCGAAGTGAGGATCGATGGCGACGGGGTTGTTGAACCTGAGAGGGAAGTAAGTACAAACGAATCAGGGAAGGTCGAGAGAACCGAGGGAGGGGCGAGAGAAAGGAGGGAGAGGAGGTGAGCGAGGAAGAGAGACGCACCTGAGTCCGAGGTTGAGTCCACCGATGGCCTTGAGCTCCTCAGCGGTAAGATCGAACTCGACGTGGTTGAGGTTCTCGGCGATGAGTTCTGGGAAGTTGGATTTCTGCGAACGGTCAAAAGGAGGGATGGAGGCGAGGAGGTCAGTTGGGAGATCGAGGGCGAGGGGAGAGACGAGAAGCGACGAGAGGAAGGAGGAAGGACGAACGGGGATGACAGCGATTCCCTGCTGGGTCGACCATCGAAGAAGAACCTGAGCGGCAGCTGTTGAGTCGAAGAGATGAAATCGTCAGAAAAGCGAACGGAACACGGGAGGCGAAGAGACGAGGAAAGACGCGACGAACTCTTCTTGTGAGCCTTCGCGATTCCAGTGATGAGAGCGTGCTCGAAGAGGGAAGCGGTCGCCTTGTCCCATCCGATCTCGATAAAGGAAGCAGGTCCGAAGGAAGAGTAGGCGGTAATGGCGATGCCGAACTGCTTGGCGAGGTCGACGAGGGGTCTGTGAAGAAGAAGAGACGCGTCGAGGTCAGCGAGGGAGAGCGACGACGATGAAGAGGATGCCGTGGTGAAAACGAGCGAAGACGTACTGTTGAGTGAGGTAGGGATGGTGTTCGATTTGGAGGATGGCGGGGAGAACCTTGGCGTACCTGAGGGGAGGTCGAGAAGAAGCGTCAGCGAGGTGAACGAGTCGGGCGTGGAGACGCTGATTCGAAAGCGACGAACGCGCTGAGAGCGAGGAAGAAGTGAGAGAATGAAAAGCTAAACTCACCTCATGATGTCGCAAAGAAGGACACCAGCGACGTTGGCGAATCCGATGTCTCGAGCGAGTCCGAGCTTGTGGACCTCCTCCATGGCCTGCCAGGTCTCTTGGAAGGGGGTGTTTTGGAGCTTGAACTGGCTCTTTCCGTCGAACGCCCACTCAGGAGGGTATCGGGTGGCGGGATCCACGTAGCTGGAGAGTGAAGAGGAAGAAGTCAGCGACTGAAGATCGAAGGGAGGAGCGACGCGAGATCGAGCGGGAGAGAAACTCACGCGAGAGCGATGGGGAAATCTGGTGACGAGAGCAGGGATGCAAGGAGTAAGCATGGGATGATGCGTGCAGAGAGTGCGAGAGAAGGGGAGAAGAGCTGTACTGACGAATGAGGTAGAGATCGAAGTAATCAAGTCCCCAGTCGGCGAGCTGCTTCTTGACCATGGGAAGGACGTGCTCCTTGGCGTGGAAGGTGTTCCAGAGCTTCGAGGTGATGACTAGATGGAGTGGAAGAATGGTCTTGAGGTCAGCGAGGTGAACGAAGCGAAGGGAAAGCGAAAAAGAGAGATGGACGAACAGAGCTCGGATCGTGTCACAAGTCCGTCCTTGATGGCTCGAGCGACTCCATCTCCGCACTCCTTCTCGTTTCCGTAGTCGCAAGCTCCATCGAAGAGGCGGTATCCCACTCGAATGGCGTTGTAGATGGTGCTGTGACGACGAGGGAGAGTCAGAAGAAGGCTCAGGGAGATGGAGATGAACGACAGCTCGAACGACTCACTCAGCAGCATCCTCCTTGGGGACCTTCCAAGTTCCCATTCCGACCTGAGTAGGAGTGAAGTGGATCATATCGAAAGGAGAGGTGACATGTAGGAGAGCGGTGGAGGGAAAGGTGGGAAGGACGAAGAAAAAGAGATGAGCTTGCGAAGGACGAACGAGGACGTGAACCAAGAGGAAGAACGACTCACGAGGGGCATAAGGTATCCACTTCTGAGTGCTACTGACATGTCTGAAATGATGATTTGTTGTGAGGTGTGTGTTGGTTGTTGGTGGTGAGGAAGAGAGAGATGTGGTTGAGGTTTAAAAGGGAAGAACGGGCTGGGGTCCGGCGTTTCTCCTCGAGAGGAAGGACTTGGAATGACAGCTCGTCGGTAGGCAGAAGATGGGAAGGTACCGCAAAGAGCCCTCCGGGGTGAACTCGCTAGCGTAGCCGATAGCATGGAACAGACCAGAACATCGTTTGAGTGTTCGGAGGAGACGCTGATTCGAGGTTGGGTCCGGCAGGGAGCGAAGAACGACGCGAACTTCGAAGGAAGTAGAACAGGTGAGCGCGTCGGATCTTGAGCCGCAAGACAGGACGAGGACGAAGGTCAAGACCGGGAATGTAGACGAAGTCCCAGAGCGAGAGGTTCCTCTCGGTAGCGGGTCGAGAGTGCTCCAGAGCGACCGACACTCGAGAAGAAGAAGGTCGGCTGCAGGCGACGAACGATGAGCTTGTCGAGCTTGCGGAACGAGCAATCCTGAGGATCTAGTGAGTAAAGAGAGGAAGGCGTCAGCGGTGTTTGCCCAAGCCGTGCTCTCGAGAGGGATGGAGAGCCGTTCGGATAGAGGTACGAGGGAGGGCTGAGTGAGGGAAGGAAAGTGCGAGCTCACATCTTGTTTCTCATTCGCTCTGCTCGTCTGAAGTGTCTTGTTACGCAGCTCTCCTTTCGGAGAGCGTCCCAATTCGATGATGGAGGTCCAATGAGCTGGGATTGCTATGATCCGTGATCTTGGAGGAGGAGGCGAGCGTCCCTCGAAAGCTTCGAGCGAGGGAGGAGGGGAGGAGGAGTTGGTGGGGCGGTCGCTCGTCGATGGATATTGAGCGGGAAAAGAGACCTTCTCCGGAATTTGAAGTATCCGTCGATAGAGTAGACTGGTGACGTTATCTTGGTTGATCGAGAAATGGCCGTAGGGGAGGGAGAGGCGAGGAAGACGACGGGAGGGAGGGAGGGGTGTTGAGCTCGAGTTGAAGCGGGAGGAGGAGCTGCGAAGAGGAAGGAAGTTCACAGAGAAAGCTAAGCTATTCAGTCGTCCAGATAGGGAGAGAGTACATGATGGGCTGGGACCAAAGTCGACATCTCGACAGAAGCGGTTGAGAGCTGCAAAACATGGACGGGAGGGAAGGAAGGAAACGAGCTCACCTCCTTTGCCCTCCCTCTGAGGTCCTTCCCTCGCAACGCCCACGACCCTCCCACCCCATTTCTTCTCTACTTTCTCATCCCGACAGTATGACCTCCTCCTTCGACTTCTCCGATCTCATCTCCGGAAACTCCGCTTCCCTCGTCGTCGGTCCCAAAGCCTTCCCCAACGAGATCTTCGCACACATCTCCTCCTTCGCCGACGATCCCACGCTCACTGGACTCGCCAGAGTCTCGAAGGAGATGCGAGTCATATCGGAGGAGGTCCTCTATCGACACATCGTAGTCAAGTCGGCGGTGAGTCCACGAAGAATGAAGGGCGAGGAGGAGGCTGGAGGTATCAGTCGAGCTTGACTTCCTTCCCTCCGGTCCTCCCTCTTTGCTTCTGCCATTCCTCAGTCACCTCGTCTCAGCAGAAGCACTGACGGCGTCTTCATCCTCTTCTACAGTCCGAATACCTCCCCATCTTCCAACCAAACCTGTCGAAGATCCGTCGATGGACGAGATCCCTCGAGCTTCACGCTCTCATGGACGAATCCCTTCAACATCGCCCCTTCTTCCACTCTCTCACCGACCATCCTCTTCCCCTCGATCCCCTCATCTACAACTGTGGAAACCTGTACAAGATCGCGAACAGCAGCTTGAGGCACGTTTTCCTCCCGCAAACGGTCGAGATCCACTCGAGTAGGCAGATTCCTTGCGGGTTTGTCACTCTTCAACACCACTCTTCCTCCCGATGACCCGTCAAACCCTTCAGATGATCATCTTCTCCAACGTGGCTCCTGGTCGATCTGAGCCAGCTTTCCCCAGCATTGCAGCTGACTATCATCATCCCTCCAAGGAAGAGTACCCGGCTCTCGAGGGAGTCGTCCTTCGCCTCACTCAAGGTTGCTCGTCGCAAGCTTTCGAGGAGAGGCTGCAGGGTCACTACGGGAGACAACGTAGGCATCACAGGGAAGGCTGGAGTCCCTCGATCGAGACCGACTGGAGGAGAGTCTTGAAGGTTGAGGAGTTCGTCGAGCAGTGAGCTTCGCGTCGTCGCAAAGGTGAGCTCGCTCTTTCGTACTTGACCTTCTCTTCGTCTCTCATCACTCATAACCCTTCGCCAATCCTTTGTTCCCCTCTCCCTCAGTCAACTTCGCCTCGACCAGTCACTCGTCCCGTCTCAGGATCCGTAACGTTCGTCTTCACTCCTCGAGTCAGTCCTCGCTCTCGTTCTCGTCCTCTCCCCGCCCGTTTCCTTGCATTCAACGCTGATCTCACCTTCTCTTTGTTTCAAAGATGCTGCGGTACCATCTCCACCCTACCTCGCTCGATATCATGACATCTAACGACGCTCTTCTCCTCGTCTTCTCGTCGACGCGTCGCAAGTTCAATCCCTCCAACTCGTTCCCTCCCCTCCCTCCCTCTACAAGACTCGAGCATCCACATACCGAGCTTCTCTCTTCAACTCGCTCCCTCAGCTCACTTTCGCCACCTCCCCTCCTCTCTGTGCAAGCCGACGCAGCGAGCTCGCTCGCGGTCCTCGCGA
Source organism: Mrakia gelida (assembly GCA_024345305.1). Lineage (NCBI taxonomy): Eukaryota > Fungi > Basidiomycota > Tremellomycetes > Cystofilobasidiales > Mrakiaceae > Mrakia > Mrakia gelida. The sequence goes on from BRON01000019.1 coordinate 138,754, forward strand.
CGTCTCTCTCTGCCTCCTCGTCCCCTCTCTCCCCTCCCCCACCGCCTCGACTCAACCCACCTCTCACTCCTCCCACAACGCGTCTCTCATCTCCCTCAGAAAGTCAACAACAAAACAAAACGCGTCTTGTCGGACCTTTCATCAACCCTCGGCGGTCGATTTGGAGGAGGCCGAGGGCTCGCAGGGAAGTGAGGAAAAATAGGTCTGTGAGAAAGAAAGCTCTGCAGCAGCTTGCGAAGACGGCGAAGGGTGACAGAGGGCTGAGGGATCGCTTAGTGAGGACGGTCGAGGAGGAGCTGAGTGACCCGGCGAGGAGGACGAAGGAGGGAGGCGAGGGAAGCGAGGGAGAGGTGGGTCGACGCGTCCCTTCGCGTTTCGTTCTGTTCTTTCTTTCGTTCGTTCGTTCTCTCCTTCTTGAGCTGAACCAACGAAAACAGCGCAACAGCGACTCACAAGCCCTCATAGCAGTCCAACCAACCCAACCACACTCGCAAGAGAATTTTCCCGACCGAAAACGGTGACTCTTCGACGATGAGGTCAGAAAATCGAACTCTCCGCCTCGCCTGCCTTCTGTTCTGTTTCGGCATGCCCTTCGGTTTGCTCCTTCACCTCTGGCTCCAACTCCAACCCAACCCCCCAACTTTCCTTTCTCCCTCTCCCCTCTCCTCTCCCCTCGTTCGAATCGCAAAGGATCCAACTTTCTTCCCCTCCGGCGGCCTAGGAAAGAAACCCACCTCAGCCAAGCTCGCTCTCAAACTCATTCCCGCTTCCTCGCTCTCCTCCCCTCCTCCTCCATCTTCCCTTCCCTCAGTGGATCAAGCAGAGATCATGGCCACTCCCCAAACGATGAAACCTCTCTCTCCCACTACTCCTCTCGAGGTGAGTCGCCCCCTCCTCTCTCTCTCTGCAAGCGAACGGGGAGGAAGGGGGAGGACACACCGAGGCCAAGGGAGACGAGGGCCAGCCAGCGCTGACCGATCTGTCTTTGCCCTTCTTCGCCTTTTGTTCGTTCAACTACGACAACAACAGCCATCTCGAAGTCACAGTCCTCCTCGAACGAATACGACGGGATTGAATATCGGTATCGGTGGAAAGAGTGTGAGTCCAAGAGAGCAAAATGAAGGGAGGGGAGTTGGAGCGAGAAGGAGAGGGAGAGGTCGTCGGGACGGTCCGAGAAAGAGCAGAGAGGGAGGGAAGGATCCCAACCGGTCCTTTCGAGTCTTTTTTCGTTGGGGATGGAGGAGGGGGGATGGGTGTGGGTCCGCTTGGGCGAGAGGAAAGGGTGGGTGGGGGCTGGAAGAGGGGGGGCAGAGGAGGAAGGAGAGGAGGAGGAGAGGGCAGGAGGGAGGGAGGCAGAGATCCGAGGTCGGCTTCGCCTGTCTTGCCTTCCTTCTCGCCTCTCTCGTCCTTCCCCAACGAGTTGGACGGGGGTTGTTTAGAGCGTGCTCAGACTCAGAAGGAGCTCATCCTAGTTCGACTTTGTTTGTTCCCCAAAGACTGAGAGCAGCTAGCTGACTTTTGTTTTGCTCCTTCCTTCCCTCCTCCTTCCCTCCCGCCTCTCCTCGCCTCGCTCGTCATCCCTCTCTCCTCTGCTTCCTTCCTTCGCTCCTCCCCTCCCCTTCGACGTTCGTTTTTCTTGCAGGCACCCGTCTCCCCTGGATCCCTCTCCCCTCTCCTTCGACCTGAACCGGTTCAACGCCACCCTTCCCCTCCCTCTCCTTCTGGAGCGACTTCCTCCTCTCCGATGCACTCGAACGCTCCCTCCATCGCTCCTTCAACCAAAAAGCCAGGCTTCTTCTCAAAGAGATCAGCTTCAGCCTTCGTCACCCCTTCACCTTCAGCACCTCACTCACCATCAGAAAAGGAGAACAACAGCAACACCAACCATCCTACCAAGGAGAGATCTCACTCTGGTTTCTTCGGTTCGAGCTCGTCCTCCTCCCAACATCACCCTTCCCCTCCTCACTCGTCCAACGCAACTCGTCACCAGAAACACCATCCAGGTCCTCTACACGACTTGAAACGATTCCTCCATCATCACATCGGTCACCACGAGAACCATCCTCACAAGGAGCATCACGCCGTCCTCGGACTCGGACTAGAGAGCGGAGCCGTCACCCCTGGCTCGGGAACGCATGGCACCCCTTCGAGAGCGCCGTCGATTCATCAAGGAGGAGGAGGAGGACACCACGATGGAATCGGAGGAAGCGTAGCTCACAAGGCTGTTCCTGAAGGATCAGCGAGTCCCTCGAGTGCTGGAATCGGAGCATCAGGAAAGGAACCTCCCCTCCCTCCCGTCGTCGCAGCCGCCGTCGACAACCACCAGCACCAGCAACAGCAGCAACCTCGCTCTCCTACCTCTCCTACCTCCAAAGCAGCACCAGCCACCTCCTCCTCCTCCTCGGCATCTCCAGCTCAACCTCCTCGAGCTCCCTACATCCCCAACTCCTCCCTCCTCAAACCCTCCGGTCTCCCTCCCTTCCAAGGCCCCACCCCCCACTCCTCCCAACCTCACACACCCACCTTCGGAGGAACCCCTCCTCATTCCAACCTCGCTTCGTCCCTCCACCACCACAACCCTTCCCCTTCCCTCGCTCACGCCACCCAAGCTCACCTCTCTAAGAAGTACGGCAAATGGGGGAGGGTCCTCGGATCCGGAGCGGGAGGAACCGTCCGTCTCATCAAGGGACCGAGTAAAAGTGGTGGGGTCATCTACGCCGTGAAGGAGTTCAGACCCAAGAGGTTGGGAGAGTCGGAGAAGGAGTATCAGAAGAAGGTGACGGCTGAGTTCTGTGTGGGAGTGACGTTGAGGCATGTGAATGTGATTGAGACGGTGGATATCGTGAATGATCATGGGCACTACTACGAGGTGAGTTCAGCAGCAACAGCAGCGCATTTTTTTTGTTTTCAATATCTACTTTCGAGAGATGGAGAGGGAGTTGAGCTGACTTTGCTTTTCGTTCTCGCTTCCCTCCCTCTTCTCTTCTCCTCCTCTCCCTCTCCCCTCCCCCTTCCCCCACCCTTCCTCCTCCCACCCCCACCCCCCTCCCCTCCTCAGATCATGGAATACGCCCCCTACGACCTCTTCTCCGTCGTCATGTCCGGAAAAATGACCCGTCCAGAGATCTACTGCGTCTTCCGTCAAGTCGTCGACGGAGTCAACTACCTCCACGGAATGGGCCTCGCTCATCGAGATCTCAAACTCGACAACTGCGTCATGACCACCCAGAACATCATCAAGATCATCGATTTCGGAACGGCGACGGTGTTCCAGTACCCTGGGAAGAACGAGGTGAAAGCGACGGGGGTGGTGGGGAGCGATCCATACCTTGCCCCCGAGGTGCTGAGTGGGAAGGAGTACGATCCGAGGAAGACGGATGTGTGGAGTTTGGGGATGATGTTTTTGTGTATGATTTTGAGGTGAGTTTTGGGGCTGGGAGGAGGTGGGGGTGGGTGGGGTGGGGCGAGAGCTCGAGTTCGACTTCGTTTCGCTGACTTTCGCTTTCCTTCTTTTCTTGCAGGCGATTCCCGTGGAAGCTCCCCGATCCCAAGACCGATCCTTCGTTCAAGGTACGTCTCATCTCGCCGTCGTTCTCTCGTCGAGCTCGTCGAAACACTTGCTCGTTTTGTTCGAGCTCGTTTTCTCGACTTCACCTCGAACGCGTTTCTCTCTTCAAAAACGTTCGCTGACTTTCCTGTCGCTTTTCTCCACATCCTCCCAGCTCTTCGTCAACACCCACCCCGAGCTCTGTGGACCTCCTCGACCTCCTCCCGCTCCTCGAACGACCCACCACTACCACCACTCCCCTCTCTCCCAAGCTCCTCCCTCTCAAATCCTCGACGTCACCGACGACGATCCCCAACGCTCCCTCACCAAAACCTCCTTCTCCACCGTCTCCACCGCCATCTCGGAATCCTCTCCCAACGTCAACGGCGTCGGAGGAGTCCCAGATCAGTCGAACGGAGCTTGGCTCCCTCCCAACCCTTCCCAGTCCGCCAACCCAAGCATCCTCACCTCGGAACCCGACCACAACTCCCTCGAGGACGACAACGGTTCGCTCTCGGACGAGGCTCGAGCCAAGCTCTCGGAGGAGAAGAAAAGGGAGAAGGACAGGATGAGGATGGCTCTCAAGGTGACGGCGATGCCCAACCCCGTGGATCTGCGAGTCGACGTGATGGCTTCCCCTCAGGAGATGGATCCCAGTGTCCTCACCTTCGATCGACCAGGATCGGAAACGACGAGCGAACCAGCTTCGAGAGCCGTGACTCAACTCGGAGGAGGAGCAGCACCTGGAGCAGCGACGGGAGGTCCTCCTTCGCCTACGCTTTCGCCTGGAGGAGGAAGGACTCGTCAGGAGCAGGAGTTCGCAGATCAACTCTCCAAGGCTACCATCGGACTTGTTATCTCCCCTTCGCCTCCTCTCAACAACGGAAACGGAAACGCCAACCTCGCCGTCAACGAGCCCTCAGCAGCGACCGTTCGAGCTCGAGCAGCCACCTCCCCAGCCCATCACGGAGCTTCCTCCCCTTCCATTCCTCCCCCCTCCTCCACCACCTCCTCCACTCCTCAAGCTCCCAAAACCTCCACCACCGCTCCCCAACCCCCAGTCAACTCCTTCGTCGACAACACAGGCGTAGACTCCATCTTCCGACTCCTTCCTCGCGAAACTCGTCCCGCCCTGATGGCCATGCTCTCCGTCGAACCCTCCATTCGATGCACCCTCTCGGACCTCCTCAAAGGAAGAGGGAACGACGCTCTCGTTTGCCGATGCGGTGGTGTCGAGTGTGGAGGAGGGATGAATACTCCTCCGGGCACGAACAGTCCTCCGAGAGGATTGGCGGAGGGGCTCGATGGAGCCGAGTGGGATACGGGGGATGAGTGGTTGAAGAGTATTAGTTGTTGTTCGCATTTCGGAGGAGCCCATACGGCTCATACGCATGTGAAGATTGAGGCGGGGAGTGAGGAGAAGACGAAGAAGAGGTTCTTTGGTTGATTTCGTTTCGTTTCGCTCGCTTTCATCCATCTCTCCCCCATCTTGTTTCTTTCTCCCTTCAGTAGCCATCTCTATCTCTTCGCGTTCGTTCTCTACACTCAGCGTCTCTCTCTTCTCGTTCTATAGCCTTATCCCTTCCCTTCCCTCTTCTTGCTCTTTTCGTCGACGCGCCCTCTCCCCCTTCCCCCCCTTCTTCCCCTCCCCACACGTTCTACAAAACATACACACACACACACCATAGCGGCCCCACCTTCGTACGTTCTCGGACTCTTCCCTTTCCTCGTTTGTCGTATATGTGTGCCCTTTCTTGCTCTGTGGTCGTTTTCTTGCTTTGCTGTGAAGGAGGGGGAGGAGAGGAGGGTGTGCGATCGACCTTCGTGTCTTGTACTCTACGTTCTGGATCTATGCGCTGCCTTTTCTTGATCTTCTGATGGGCGGGAAAGGGAAGAAGGGGAGGAAGGAGGGGGAGACGCGTTCGCGACGAGAGAAAGAGAGATGGGGAGAGGGCATGAAGATCAAGAACTGAGAGAGAGACGAAGAGCTAAGAGAAAACTGGAGAGAACACCGCGAAATATTCTATCTACACGAACATCAAACTGACCCAGGAACCAACGAAACAGACGAACAACCAACGACGCGTCGCTCCCTCCCTCCCTCGCTCCCTCAAATTCCCGGCAAGACACCCACGTCCCCACTGAGCAACTCGTCCAGTTCTTCTCTCCATTCAAAGAAGCTTCGAGGTTTCATGGCGGAGATGCTGGCTTCGTTGACGTAGCCGTACGAGATGGCTTGGACTTCTTCGTTGCTGGTTTCGAACGGACGACGAACGAGGGAGGGGAGGTCAGGATGATGGTTCGTTTGAAGGAGAGGGCAGGACGTATGAGAGCAGGAGAGGGAGAGGAGAGTCGAAGAAGAGAATTGATGGAAACAACGACGAACTTGTAAGTCAAAGCGATGGTCTGGAAGCGAAGACGAGCGAGAAGACGCGTCAGTGCGACGTCGACCGTCAGAATTGACAGCGGAGGAGATGCACGAACAACAGGTTTATCAGTCTCCTTTGCGTCCGCTCGACGAGCTCCTTGGTCATCCAAGGCGTGGTTGATGGGGCAGTTGCAGATCTGTATTCGTCCAGGCGAGAACGAGGGAGAAGTCAGCGTCGACGAAGGACGAGGCGAGACACTCCTCGAAGTTGAACGAACCCTTCTAAACTCCTTGAACGGAACAGCTACGATCTCCTTGATCTGAACGGTACGGGGCTTTCCTGGAGCCCACTCGGGGGAGGGCTCGAGGCGGACGACGAAGAGCTCGGTCGCCTGAGCGAGAGATGAGAGGAGGGGAGGGCGAGCGTCAGGTCGGATTGAAGACGCGACTCGAGCCCAGCTTTGGCTCGACGGACGAGACGTTGGGCGAAAGAAGAAGGGAGGGATGGGATGAGCTCACAAGTCGGTAGTGCATGAAAGGGTTGTCGAGTCTGAACTCGAAGTGAGCGGCGTAGACGAGCTGGTCTCGGATCTTGCTCATGAGTTTGACGAGGTCTGTCGTTGGCGAAGAACGAAGTAGGAGAGGGGCGTCAGTCTGGTGAGATTTGGGGAGGGCACAAGAGTCAACGAATCGAATGATTATGAAGCGAAAGAAGAGGAAGAGTGAAATGGGGAGAGGAAAGAAGAGAGCGGGAAGAGACAGCGAAACGAGACGACGCGAAAGAAAGCGAGCTCACCATCCGTAGTGAAGACTCCAAGCTTCCCGAGCCTGAACTGCTTGCACTTGACTCGATGGGCAGGCCATCCCTATCCCATCCAAAATTCAAAGAAAAGCAAGCGAGGAGGGTCAGCATCTCGTCCTGTCTCGTTCGTTCGTCGTAGAGCTGCTTCGCTCGGACTCACCTCGATCAAGCACTCCCTCGAGCAGAAGGCGATCCTCTTGCACAGCGAGCACTTCTGCAAGGTGTCTTCTTCGTGAACGGGGCATGCGAGCTTGTTGCAGTTGTAGCAGCGGAGGCAGCTCCTGATGTCGACGGGCTTGAGAGGATGAGTTGGCGGTTCTTGATCGACGATGTAACATCTAACAAAAAAGAGTAGGAGTGAGTCAGCTTGGAGGCAAGGAAAGGCAAGAGGGCGTTCTGCGAGGAGAGGGGAACGTTTGGAGTGGCTCTGGGAAGGAGGGAAGACCGCGCTGAGGCGACGACAAGCGCGAGGGAGGAGAGGTCGAGCTCGCTCATGATGAGTTTGCTTTTCTCGGTCTCTCACGGCCCAGCACTATCAGCGAGAGCCCCAACGGTGTTGCCATCTCGAGCTGTATCGAACTGTCCATGATCCCAGAGCCCGAAACCATGGAGAGGGAAGGAAGGAAAGAGTCCCACTCCGTTCGCTCTCGAACAGGATCATCCTCGACCTTCCCTCCCCTCCCTCCGTCCTTCCTTCCTCGCTCAAACCCGACGAAGCAAACGAAGACGAGCTCACCTGCAGAAGGGCATATCTCCCAGTGGGTGCGGACATATCAACCACTCAGGTACCTCAGTCCGAGGAGCCTGAGGGGTCGTAGCGGGAGGAGGGGAAGGAGAAGGAGCTTGAGCTCGTTTGTTTCGTCGAGCCATCTTGATCTTCTGGTAGAGCGAGAGTGGGGTCTTGGGTGAAAGGCAGAGTCGTGGGGTATGGAAGGGACCCTGGCGCTCTTGTGGAGTGGGCTGGTGAAGAAGAAGGAGTAGGGAAGAGCGAGGGAGAAGAGGAGGAGAGGCTGGCCCATCCAGTCTCCATCGCTCTTTTCATCCTGCTGGAACAAGACCCGCAGCCCAAAGGGCAGGTTTTCAAAGTGGCATTTGAATACTATGGGAGGATAGAGGGGATAAAGAGGGAGTCAGATAAGGAGTTTGAAGAGTCTAGATGAAGATTTGAAGGACTCACGAGCGATTGAAGTTGACGCGAAAGAAAGAGAGATGGAGGTTTCGCGAGAGAGCTGAATCGATTTCGGACTTCTCTGAACGAGTTCAGCGCCGTAGTTTTCGACTCGACATGAACGAACAAAATCAGAGGTCGATGGAAAACTTTTGCGATGGAAACTTCAGAGTCACATCGCACGATGAAGAATGGTCGACCTGCGAAACAACGAGGTTTGAGCTCGCTCTCAAGCAGCAGAAAGAGAAGAGAAAGACGCGTCGGACGACAACCAAACAGACTCTTTATCCTCCCTCCCTCTCTTTTGGACCTTCTCCTGCGTCCAGTTCTCCCGAGAGGCTCCAAAACTTCGAGGGTAGCCTCAGGGATTATGAGCGTCGCCTTACGTGCTCAGATTGGGCGATTGATAGACTTCTGTTTTAATCAACGAAGGAGAGCGAGGAAAGAAAAACGAAACCAGGGGCGAGGCATCTCCGCCTGCCATAGTGGTTTTCGATTCGCGACAGAGAAAGTGCGTCGACGAGTTCGTGAACTTTTTTTTTGGAGTAAAAAGTAAGTTGGTAGATCTTGAGCTTTGAGAGATGATGGAAAAAAGTCTCGGAAGGAGCAAAAAAGTGGATCGAGAAGAGGAAAAAAGGGTGACAGAGACGCAAAACGCGACCCGGACGACTCCTGCAGCGGCTTGGACGCGACTAGATGCATTCTCGGTGGGAGAACGTACTCAGTCGACTGAGGAACACATGCAGGAGAGCCCGAAAGGTGTATACGAAGTAAGGGAGGCACCCTGCCGTGTCAGTGTCCAACGGGGCGACGCGTCGACTTCGACGCGAGAAGCTGAGCTTCGTCTCCTGAGAGAGGATGTTGTGAGGGAGCACTATCCCCCCTCTGAGTTGGTACTCGCCCACTTCACCCATCACAGGAAACAAGCCTTTCGACTGAGCTCGATGGACCGAGAAGAAATGGCGCGACGGACTTCGGAGGGACGACGGCGATTCCTGAGGCGAGCGAGATCCTCAGTCAACATCGTGGCAACGTAAGCGCCCACGTCTTGATTGAGTACTGCTCCTTCAAATGAAGAGTCTCGGGACGTAAGCGAGAGCCATAGCGAAATGAGAAGGTGGACGTCCAAACGAAAAGCGGGAAGTCGACTCCAGGACGCGTTCTTCCTCAACGGCTCGCAGAGCTCAGTGAAGAAGATGCAGGAGCATCGGGACGGATCAAGTCGAGGAGAGCACCTACATTCCTCGGACAGAAGCTACACGGAAGAAGAAAGCGTGAGAGCAGAAGGAACGGACGCGTCGGCATCTGAGTCGCGAACTCGAGATCGGTTCCCTCTCGCTTGCTTAGATAGAACGAACCGATCACGAAACCACACCAGCTAGAGGAAGACTGAAAGATCCACAGTATGGAGGGAAAGTAGTAGACAAAAGAAGGAAGAGAAAGGAATGAGGGTCGAATGACAACTGAACTCCTGCCCGTTCATCGACCGCGCTCGAACGATTCCCTCAAAAGAGGATGGGTCGAGTCACTTCGAGAACAAGTTAGGGGATATGTTTTGGATCTGAGAGCGCCGTGATGCGGTCGCTACCTTGCTGAAAAAAGTGAGTGGTTGCTTCAGATCTTTTTTCAGTCGCGTCGATTCGCGCCGAGAGCTCGACTTCCAGTCCTGGCGTCGTTCTCGCTATTACCGAGCCTGTCTGGCTCAGGATAGCGAGATCGATGTGCGAGACCAGAGTAGGAGGTTCCCGGTAGAAATCGATATGCACGACGACGAGCGAGGTGACTGTCCCTCGTCTTGAAATCGCGTCGCTCGAACTCGAGATCTGCGGGAAAACGAGAGACCGGCCTCTGGGCAGCCGAACGAGCATCCGCCTAAGGGGTTTCCCACAGGCGAACTCTCTTCCAAGCAGATATAGGATGACCTTTCGCTCGAGATCCGACGACCGAGCAGTTGAGTGAGTCGAGGAGAGAAAAGGAACGCCGATTGCTGCCACGATGTCAACCTCTTAGCTACCATCCTAACCCCTCTCAGAGACTGGCCCATACTCCTTTGGAGACTCTGAGAAGATGCTGATAGTTGGCTATAGAGAGAGGGCGCAGAAGACGGCGGTGAGTGACGACGCGCGTGAAGAGAATTGAGAAAGATGGACGGACGAAGAGGGATGAAGGAGGCGGAAGAGGATGAAGAGAGAGGGAGAAAGAAGGAGGGAGACTACGATAGAAGTGGAGAGAGAAAGAAGAGATTGAAGTCGAGTCCACCAAAAACGGACGAGAGGTACTGGAGAGAAGAGGCGAGAAGGAAGGGTTGGATCGATGAATGTGGTTGGGAGCGAGGTGTGAAAGAGGGAGGGACGAGTTTGAGGTCGGTTCGAGGCGAGCGGTTTTTGCCTCCGCGGCTTTCTTTTGATGGAAGTTGTGCAAGTCAGATTGAGCAGAGGCAGTCACCATGAGATGTCATGAGGTTGTTGTGAGCGAAAAACTTCGTCAAGCCTGCGAGAAGAGGACGAGAAGCGAGATCGTCGTCATCGAGGTGAGCTCCCGAGATTCGAGGGCTGGAAAAGCTTCCCATTCCCCCTCTGTGCGGTGAAAAGCATCTCGGTAGGCCCTCATATCTACGAAGGCAGCTAAAGACCTCTCCCGAAGTTTTTCTCTCCTCGCAAACGAGCCAGAAATACTCACTGCGGCTACGCAGTCCGAGTGAGCTTCGCCTTCCTTCCCTCCTCCTCCTCCTACCCTCAATCGAACTTACTCAACGCCGACCTCTCTCTCCCACCTCCAATCTCTACTCGCTGGTTCGAGGCCCCCATATACTCTCCCATCGATGCTTCTCCGGAAAGGGAACGCTTTGATCCTGCTTGTGACGATCTCCTTGACCGTGCTCGCCTTCACCTTCTTCACCTCGACCTCGACCTCGACCTCCTCCTCCCTCTCTTCCTCCTCGCGTCTCTACGACTCCCCGGAATGGGATCTTTCTTCGGACGACTCGCTATCAGGAGGAGTCCACATCCTGCCCATCGATCTGGGTCATCCCAACGATCTAGGAGATCAAGGGGAGATCACCTTCGTCGAAGAAGATAACGACAAGAAGCTCGAGCTCAACTCCCCTCCTTCCTCCCCTCCTCCTCCCTCTCAAGATCACGACTCGGACACCTCCCCCATGGTCGGCTCACCCACTCCTCGTCCCAACCTCTCCTTCCCTACCCGCCCACCTTTACGAACTCGTCTTGAAGCGTTCCTCCGTCGTCCAACGCTCAGTTACGAGTCCGCCCTCGAGCACAACGTCAAGCTCTGTCCGTTGGAAGTCCACGATCGTCAAGTCAACCCGGATCAACTCAACGGAGAGAGGGAAGGATGGAAGAAACTCACCAAGGAGGAGATCGGGAGGAGGAGAAGAAGTTTGGTGAATGGGTTGTGGAAGGTAGAGGAGAGTGGGGGAGAGGTCGTTGCTGGGATCGAGAGGGAGGGGGGTCGAGGAGGAGGGAGGGGGATCGTCGTTGCTGGAGGGAATCAGGTCAGTGCGAGCTCCTCATTCCTTTTCTCTATCCACTCCCATACCTATCATCGCTCGTCCTGATCCCCTTTGTGTTTCTCTTTTGCGTTTCTCAGGACACAACAGCTCGAATCCTCACCCTCCTCCGAATCCTTCGTTCGAAACGACTCAACTCGACCCTCCCCGTGCAGGTCTTCCACTTCAAGGGAGAAATCACTGCTGAGCACGAGAGGGAGGAGATCAGGCAGCTGGGTGGAGAGTTGTTTGAGTTCCAAGGGGAGGAGAAGGAGCAGGGGGTTTGGAAGAACTTCCGTGAGTCGCGATCCTCATCTGCTCTCCCTCTTCCTTCATCCGAACTCACTCACCCCTCTTTTCCTTCTTCTCTTCCCACAGAAATCAAAGCCCTCGCAATCCTTCAATCCACGTTCTCCGAAGTCCTCTACCTCGATTCGGTGAGCTCGCTCTTCCCTTCTCCCCTCAAACTCGACGCGTCTCGCTCACTCACCCTCCCTGTCCCTTTTACCTTCCATTCCCCAGGACAACCTCCCTCTCCAAGACCCCTCCCACCTCTTCGACAGTCCCCTCTACACCGACGGAGGTCGAGCTGTCTTCTGGCCTGATCTCAACAAGGATCATCGTTCGTTCTTCCCTCTCCCTCTCCCTCCCTCTCGTCCCAAACTGACCGACCCTCCCTCCTTCCCTTCCTTCGTTCCATCGCAGCCGAGAACGCCATCTTCCGAGTCTTGGGAGAGGAATGCCGGCATGAGGAGTGGCAGATCGATTCGGGTTCGTCCCCTTTCGCCTCGTCTCTTCTTTTTGCTCGAACGAGACGCGTCGTCCTGACTTCGGTTTCGTTTTATTGAAGGTCAAATGCTGATCGATAAACGAGGGAACCAAGGGCTGAACTTGGCTGCACTGCATATCGCTGCTGTCATGCAGAAGGATCATGATTTCTGGTTCTCGCTCTCGGGTGGGGATAAGGACACGTTTGTGAGTTTCGCGTCGTCCCTCGCGTCGTCGTCTTCCTTTCCTCCCTTCGTTTCGAGTCGAGTTCGAGTTGCTCCTCTCTCGAAGAAAAGACCTCGTACTGACTCTTCTCCTGCTTATGACGCTCGTGGTCCCCTACGTTCGCCCTCCAGAGATACGCCTTTCACATCCTCGACCTCCCCTTCGCTGCTTCCCCAAACTGGCTCTCTTCCATGGGCTCGCTCAACCCCTTCGACAACAATCGCTTTTGTGGACATTCGATGCTGCAGGTGTGTCTCCCTCCCTTCCTCCCTATCTCTCCATCCCAGTCCTCCTCGTCTCCGTCGCGTCCCTCCCTGACCCACCCACCCTCCCCTCCCCTGTCCCTTCGCTCCCAACCGTAGTATTCTCTCCCCACCCTCCCCCCCACACCTCTCCAGCCCCTCTTCATCCACGCCAACCTCCTCAAACACACCGCCGGCCTCCCTCGCGGATCCGTCTTCTCGCACATCAAGTCTGTTCGTCCGTCCATCAAGACCACCCCCGATGGCCGGCGCGAGGGTTTGGACGGGGCGAGAGGTTGGGTTTATCAGGGGCCGGGGAGGGGGATGTGTGTTGATTTGGAGGTGGTGGGTGGGGAGGGAGAAGGGGGAGGGGGAGTGACGACGACGGAGTGGGAGGGCGCGAAGGAGTTTGAGGATCTGTTTTGGGAGATGGGAGGGAAGGTGGGAGGCTGGTGACACTAGATTGATTAGACGAGCCTTTCAGTGATTCGCTTGCTTGCGTGGTCCGTGATCGGGAAGGAACAATGAAAGTGCTCGAGGAGTGTTCTCTGACAGGATTGAACACCGTCGACGTTCGACGCGTCTCGTTTTCTTTCGTCTTTTCTCCTCGACTCGACGAAGCGTCTCTCATCGTATACAACCCCCGACTCCCACTTGACACTCATCATCAGAGCAGTACTTCTTTCGACGAAGATAGATCTACCAGAAGTTCACAGCGCTCGGGTACCTTTTTCGATCCAACCCAACGAGCAACAAAGTCAGCTCGATCGAGCGTCTTGCTTCGCGTCTCCTTCCCCTGTTCCGATCAAAAGTGGGGTCAAGACTCACCTTCCGTACTTCCACCAAGTTACATGCTTCCTCTTGAACACAGCAGGTACGAGGAAACGTCTGAGGATGGCAGGGAAGGGAGGGAAGTCCTGTTTTCAACGACGCGTCGTTGGAAGGAAAACGAGTCAGCTTGCAGCTCGTTCGTCCGAGGCGATGAAGAAAGGAGACGAAGAAGAACCATTCCTGGCTTGATGTTGACGACTCCGATAGGCTGTTTCGAGAAGAGGAGACGGGTCAGCGAGCGAGACGCGTCGACTCCAACAAGCACGCCTCGGAACTCACCAAAAAGGTATGAGGATCATGAGCCTTCAACTTCCCCTCTACAATATCATTGATCTCTTTGAAGTCCTCCTTGGTCAGCTTTCCCTCCAACCTCTCGGGCGCGAGGGTGTTGAGTTCGTTTCGGAGATGAGGGACGATGGTTTGGAAGAATGGCGTGAGGAGCGCGTGGAGTCTGGTTGCGCTGAGGGATTCAGCGGTGGTTGCGGGGTTGGTTGAGAAAGGAGTGAGGTAAGTTTCGAGGGCGTTGAGGTGGTCGTGCATCTGTCGAGGAGAGTGGGGAGGAGAAGCGGTGAGCGACGACGCGGGAGAAAGAGCATGAGGAGAGGACGAACGAGCTTGTGTTCCTCGAAGTTGTCGTCGAGACCTTGAACTCCTTTGGACGAAAGGTATGGGAAGAAAGTCTGTTCTTCAAGGTCGTGGTGATCGTGGATTTGGTGGAGGACGCAGAGAGCGTAGAGGGCGAATGTGGATTCGTCTGGTGAAAACGAGACGACGCGACGAGGAACAGATCAGCTCGAGCCCCCAAGACGGGGAACGAAGACAGATCAGAGCGCACCGCCTTTGCACTTCTCGACTCCCTATGGAGGTTAGAAAGACGTCGAAGATAAGGTCAGCTCAGATCTCTCGAGCCAAAACGCCACTCCCGCTCTGTTCTTTCTCTCAACGAACTGACCTCCCAAACCGTCTCCAAAGCGTTGATCAGGAACCTGCTCGTGCAGCAAAAGAAGTTCAAGTCAGCATACATTCCACTAGAGAAGTGAAGACCTCACTCACCAGTGCACATGAGCCATCGTAGCTCGCTGATACTCGAGTTCAAGCGCGTCAGGCAGCTTCTCGGGTGCGAGCTCGACGATGTCCTCCTTCGCTTTGACGATAGCTGGGTCGACGAGAGTTGGGCACTGAGAGGGAGAGGGAGTAGACATGCTGATCTTGAGGTGGTTGATGAAGGTTGGGAGTGAAAGGGAGGGACGGGATTGGTTCAGGGAAAGACAGGGCTGAACTCGATCCATGAACCATGCATCCGAGAAGGTTGGTTCGTGCCTTCGGTTCCGATTTACGTACTGAAGAACACTGCAGTGCTGTCCAGCTTTTCTTGGGGCAAGAATACAGGTGCGCATCGCATCGTTTAGGAGGTGCGACGAAGCGGAAGGGAGTCAGAACGAAAGAGAAGAGACAAGAGCGCGAGCTCGCGTTCCTTGCGCGACGCGACTTTAAGCACGACTCTGGAGCGAGGCAAGAGCGAGGCAAGACGCAGAAGCGAAGTTGATTAGGGTCAGATATAAATCGAGGTAAGTAGAGCTAGCATACGAAAAAGAACGAAAAAGAGCGAAAAACAAGAGGAAGTTGAATGAGCGAGCAAGATCGACGCGTCGGACGATAAGGATATGCAGGACAGGCAGAACTACAGAGTTCGAAAGCGAGAGAAAAAGCCTCGTCTGCCCAATGAGTCATGGCGCACAAAGTATAGAAGGACTGAGGTCCGCAATAAGGAGCAAACCCAATAGTCGACGCGTCGAGGGGGAGTCGCTTCGAAGTAAAGAGTAAGGTTACTGTGCGGAAGAAAGACTGGTCATGATATCAGCGAGAAGATTTCGGGCAGAATCTAGACTGAGGACCTTACATATCCCAAGAAACGAAAGGTGTAGGGAGAAGAAGACCGCAAACGGGCTCACCTTCAGAACGCGTCGACGTCGCGATCTCCCTCCTTATCTCAGCAGCCATCTCCAAGCGTGCGATCCTACTCCACCAAGCATACCTCCACCTCCAACGAAGCCTGATAAGGCTCTCCAAACATCCCGATCTCCCTCTTCAACCTCTCCTCCTCCTCCTCCGTCCCGACCAACAACTTCAATTTCCCTGCCCTCCCAGCCAATCCCAACTCCATCACCCTCCTCGCAAACCTCGCTCTGGAAAGCGACTCCTGACCCATCCTCAACCCCACCACTCCCCGTCGAGGGAATCCAACGTGCTCCTCTCCGTTCCTAAGATCGAGTACAATCTCATGTCGAGGACGCGTCGACTCCATCCCTCCCGTTCCAAACGGCAGTGATCCACGAAGAACGAGCCTCTCGAGTCGATTCCATTTGAGGAACTTGATGAAGAGAGGCGAGGAACCTCCCGTTTCCGTCCAGACCATCGGGAGCGGACGAGGACGAGCGATTGTAGGAAGGGGAGCCAATGAAGAGAGAGACGCGTCGGAGGAAGGTCCGGCGACGACGACCGAAAAGATCGCTGGGTTGAAGAGATGGAAAAGTCCAGATTGAAGGAGACCGTGGTCGCATTTCGGGGAGGTAGGGTTGAGGATGAGGGTGAGGGATTGGAGAGGGACGGGGGTGAAGGTGGTTGTGTTGGTGTGTTGGACGAAGGACGGGAGGGGATCGAGTCGTTCGAGAGGGTGGGAGGAGAAGTTGAGGGTGAGGTGACGGGTTTGGGAGAGCGAGAGGAAGGAGGTGATTCGTGAGGGGTTGGTGAGCTGTGGTGGGTCGAAGAAGGGAGGTCAGCAAGAGGGAGAGGATGAAAGGGAGAGACGGGCGAGAGGGAGGGAGGGAGGGAGGGAGGAAGATCGAGCTCACCAAAGCGGCTCGAGATGTCTGATCGAGAAGAAGATCCAGTTGGGATGGCGAATCGATGTGGATAGATCGATAGAGGGAAGGCGCCGCCGCTGTTAGGAAGTCGTATGAGACTCTGGAGAGGAGGGCAAGAGCTGGGGGATCTGAGACGTCGACGAGGGCGAGGATGACATCCCAAGGCAGTTGTGCTTGATTCTGCATCGAGGAAGATCGAGAAAAGTTAGCTCAGATCGAAGTGAAGTCCTCGGAGGATGGAAACGAACTTCTGGCATGGTCCAAAGTGAGATTGGTCGAGAGAGGGTGGTGGATGGAGGGGAAGAAGGAAGTCGAGCTCGCTGCTCGCTTTCGATTCGACCGTCGTCAGCCCTTCATCAGCCCCCTCCTCGGAAGCTTTCCTCTTCCGGTCGTTGAGCACTATTTCGCGAGCGTCTGAACAGCTTCTTTCAACATGCTCTCACTCCGAGTACCCCGATCTGAGGCGTGCGAAAACTCTGTGAGCGAGAACCAGCTCGACGCGAGTGATTTCACGCCCGTCTCCTTCGATCGAGCTCGGTTCTCCCTGCGACATCGAGGCTGCCACACAGGAAGAATCAAACTTTGGAAGGAGAGCGCTTGACAAGAGAGGACGTCGAAGAGGTAGAGCCTTCGAACTTCGAAGAGCCCAGGCTCGGAAGAACGCGTCGTCGTCGACCTTCCTCGCTGACTCTCGTTTACGGTTCTTTTCCGAGCTCTCAGATGAAACAGACGACTGAGATACATCTCAGAGCCTACCCGGTATCTGTTGATCCCCTCTCGAGTGCCGTCCCAACGAAAGCTTCGGCAAAAATGAGCTCGACACGGCGCGTCGCGCAGATCTTCCCTCCCTTCACAATCTCGGCTCCTTTCTCGTGACTGCATTGAGCTCCACCGGTTTCGAGCTGCCGAATCGTCTCCATCTGGATGTATCAGCGAGGAAACCCACACGAGATCGCAGTGGGCCGAAGGAGGGGAGACGAAGCGAGGCTCCATTCGGTTTTGAACGAAAGCGTGGACGTCCTCGCTTCTGTCTCCCAAACCACGACCCCCACGTCCTCACGTCTAGAGGGAGTTCATGTACCCACCACTTCATACAGCGCTCTACTAGAGCCTCGACAATTCCTCCCTCTTCGTGATTCTCAAGGCAAGGGGAGGTTCTTGGAGTCACCCTCGCTTCGCTCCACCACCGCCCCTCCACTTCCTCCTTCCTCACTCCTCCTCGGCCTCTGGACGTCGCCTCTCTCCCTTCGGAACAGCGGCTGCGACAACATATCAGCAACTCAGGTCCACTGGTGGCTGCTTCATGAAGGTCGGACGGCAGAGTAGCAGGGGAGGGGAGGAGGACACAGCCAAGGAGCCTAGCGAGGTGAGATTTCTTTCTCTTCTGAACCGTCTCTCCTCGTCTCTCTTCTCAAATCCGCGGATGGGGGTCTTTCTCAGAGCTAGGTGGAGCAGGTGGCAGGTTGAAGATTGTTTATTTGGGAAGAGGGAGAGGAGCTCGGGCGAAGGAGAGCTCGAGCTCAACCCGCAGTGCGAAGGGGAAGGGAGGAGGGAGGGGAAGGAAGAGCGAGCTCAACAGGTCGAGACGTCTGGAGAACTGTATGTTCTGAGCTCGATGCCTTGTAGCACTCGCTCCCGTGAGCTGGCTAAGGATTGAGTCCAATCTCATGACGCTTGGGCCGGGAGGAAATTAGAGGGAAGGGAAAGGGGTCGGCGAGTGCGAGCTCGAGGTCGAGGTCGACTCCTCGAGAAGACTCCACGTCGGCGGTAGACTTCAGAGGTCCACGAGATCACTGGTGGATGAGCTGTCGGATACCGGAGAAACGAGCATGTTTCGTTGCTTCGTGCATCCGGTGTTGGGAAGCGGTGGGGAGGGAGGGAAGAGGAGGACGGACGAGCTTTCGACCTTCGACTGATCTCGAAGGTCGACCTTTCGAGCAGCCCGCTGCCTCTTTTGTTGAGACCCTGAGTGCTGGAGTCAGTTATGAATATATCATAGATACATTCTGCTCGAGAGAGTACGAACGAGGGCGTTGTGTCAAGAAGGGACGGAGGAAGCAGCCTTAGCAGCTTTCGGGGCAGCGACCCGTCGCGCTTCTTTTCGTCTTCTTTATCCGCTCATGAGCTCATCCTTTCTACGCTGAGATCGATGCGCTACAGATGCTGACCTCTTTGCTATCATCCTCTTTCCATCCCTCCAGCGATCCCCATAACAGCTCTCAAGGAGGAGCAGCTCGTTTTGCATCCTCAGCAGCCCGCAACGTCCTTCGCTCGGCCCTTCCTCGCCTCCCTCTCCAGCTCGTCCTCCCTTCTCTACAGCAGACCTTCAGTTGGAATACCTTTATCTCTAGGAGTGAGGAAACTTCTCTGGAGCCTTTCTATCTGCAGGTTCTCGCGTTGCGTACTTCGAGACGCGTTCACGAGGTTCACTCTGGCGCTCGACTCCATGCGACCCAAATATCCTCATCCTCCTCGACCCATGCGCACCACCACCTTTATCCTACCAGGAACTCGACAGCTCAGCCAGAAACCTCTTCCTCTCCCTCAACATCGCTATCTCGACGCGTCGAAACAGGCCAACGCGGAGCCTCCTTCCCTCGTCCAGCGTGGTCCTCCTTCCTTCATTCGTCCTTGCCGCCATTTCGGACGCATGCGATGCCATCTACAGGGTCCGATAGCTCGTATCGGAAGGCCGTTCATTCGCCTTCGTCCGAGGTTGCTCTCTCGCTCTCTTTCGGCCCCTCTGCTCGACGAGACGAATCTCGACCTCCTCGCCGGTCTTCATCGCTCAAAGATGGTCGAGGAACGCTCCTGAGGACGTGATTCGACTCAGGGACGCTTCTCGACCCTCTTGGTCGCTTCCAGGGCTGAGATACCGTCTCTCGATCGACTTCCAAGCAATCTCGAGGCCTTATCAAGGAAGGAAGGAAGACTACAGTATTTGCGCTGCGAACCTCCCCCGAGCCTGAGGCAGCGCGCGTCCACTTTCCTCCTCCCAGCTACATGCGACACCATCTCTCCTCGTCCACCGCATGCGTCCTCCTCGAACAGGGATCGGATGGGCAGATCAGGAGATAGCGGACAGAGGGAGGTTTGGCTGGGCGTTCCAAATCGGTCCTTCCTTCCTTCTTCTCGAGTCGATCTCGCCTCGCCTCCTCTTCCTCCAACTCCATCTACCCAACAGTCCTTGGATCTTCTCCCTATCCGACAATGGCCGACCACAAGAAGGAAGAAGACAGCACCATCGTCAACGTTCTGCAGCGAACTGGAACTGGACATCAAGAGTACCCCATTGACGAGAAGAACGAGTTCGACGACACTCCTCGAACTGTTCGTTTTCCTTCCTTCCTTTCTTCCCTATTCGTGGGAACATCGTCGCGATCGGTTCTGGGATCGCTTATTCTTCCTTTTCTTTCCCACAGGGAGAGGTCCACAAGTCTGCTATCGAGAGTGGTGAGCTTCGAGAACGAGCTGCTGTCGACGGGGTCAGTCGCGACGTTCGGTGCTAATACAATGCTTCCTTCCTTCCCGCCCTCCTTCCTCCCATCTTTCTTCCCTCCGTCTTCATCAGACCTCGTCGTTCTCTCTCACGATGTCGACGCTGGTAAATCTCCTTCTTCATCTCGAGATCGAGCGCGTTCGTTCCGGCGAGGCTCGAAAGCTGACTCTCTTACTTCTTTCACTCTCCCTCTCTTTTTCTTCAGTCTACGATCGAGCCATCCTTCTCTCCATTGAAGAGACCACCGAAATCCTCGAGCATGCCTGGGCCGAGCACTACGACGGTGAGTCTCGCTTCACCTCTGCTTGAGTTCGTCGCGTCGAGCTCGATCGATGCTCACGCCCTGCTTCCTCTTCTATCGCCTTCGGCATCAATAAGACCCTAACTTCCCATCTGCTGTTCGCGCCAAGATTGAGGTGAGCCTCCAATGGGCTATGCTTTCCCCGATCCCCTTTTGCCCCTTCCCCCTCCCTCCCCCCTTCTCTCCTCTCTTTTCCTCGCCCTCGCTCTCCCTCAGCTCCTTCTCCTCGGACCTGACCTCTTTCCCCCCCTTTCCCCCTTTCCTTTTGTCCGTCAGTACTTCCTCTCCGGTGACGCTTCGACCCTCGAGAACTACGAGCTCCTGCTCGAGGAGATGAAGATCGAGGCTGCTTTGATCCGGTTCTCCTCGCCTTACCCTGAGGTTCGAGCCGTCGTCCCCTGGTGAGCCCTTCCTTCCCCCCCTCTCTTCTTCCGCCCGTAATCGACCGCTTCTGATCTGCCCTTCCTTTTCTCAGCATCGATGACTTTGACATGCCTGCCTCTACCTTCCGAGTCTGGGTCATGGGAACTTTGTGAGTCGACGCGTCTCGCCTCGTCTCGTCTTCTTTCACGGCTCATGCTGACTCCCCCGGTCCCTCGTCTTCGCTCTCTCCAGCTGGTGTGGACTCGGAACCTTCATCAACCAGTTCTTCTCGATCAGGTCCGTCTTAAGTTCTCGCCTTGGCCCTCCTCTTCTCTCCTTCTTCGTTCACTTACTCTTGCTCCTTCTCGTCGCCTCTCGTCACAGGCAGCCCGCCTTCACCCTCAGTCCCAACGAGGTCCAGCTTCTATCCTACCCCATGGGAGTCTTCATGGCGTGGATTCTTCCCAAGAAGGTCTTCCGCCTCTTCGGCTACAACGCGACCCTCAACCCCGGACCTTTCAACGAGAAAGAGCACATGTGGGTCGAGTTTTGCTTCTCGCGACGCGTCTCGCTCCTTTCCTGTCCTTCCCTCGCTGACTCTCGCCTCTTATCTCTCACTAACACAGGCTTCTCACCATCATGGTCAACGTTGGAATGAGCACTCCCTACACGATGTATGTTTTGATGGTTCAGCTGCTTCGTGAGTCTGCTCGTTTCCCCATCCCACTCGTTGGCTCTGCTTCGGGTTGATCTTCCGCTGACTTTCGTCCTTTTTGTCTTTCGCCAGCCTCGTTCTTCGATCAGCCCTGGGCCGGTGCGATTGGTTACCAGGTAAGACCGTTCACTCCTCGACGAGAGCGTTGGTGTTGGCGGCGGTCGAGCGAAGGAAAGCGACGCGTCTGATCTTCTTCCTCTTTCCCCCCTTTCGACTCAGATGCTCATGTCGATCTCCGTCCAGCTCATCGGAATGGGTTTCGCCGGTGATTGCAGCCTACATTCACGCCGAGATGTACGAATAAAAGCTAACATCGCCCAATCTTTCCTCGCAGGAATGTGCCGTCGATTCATCGTTTACCCTGAGCGTGAGTCAAGCTCGACGAGGACGAGGAATAAAGCGAAGAGAGACGCGAGCTGATCTCCCCTCCCTTGTCCGCGCTCTCGCAGACTGCATCTGGCTCTTCAACTTGGCTACCATCGCTCTCAACAAGTCCTTCCACGATAAGACGAACATCGGTAAGCTCGCTCGCACCTTCGCAGCTTCCCCCTTCACACATACTGACTCTATTATCTCGCTCTTTTACAGTCGCCAACGGATGGAAGATCTCCCGAATGAAGGTTCGTCGACGGTCGCTCGCATTCGTCGCGTCCTCGTTTCGCTCAAGAGCTGACTCTTTTCTTCTTTCGCACCTCCCTCGTCCTCAGTTCTTCCTCATTGCCTTCTGCGGAATGTTCGTTTATTTCTGGCTTCCTGGGGAGCTGTTCTACGCTCTCAGCTACTTCAACTGGATCGATTGGTGAGCATCTCTGTCTCTTCGAACGAACGTCTCGTCGCGTCGACCTTCGCTGACTTGGCCCCTCTCTGTTGCCTTTAGGATCAACCCTACCTCCGTCGCTGTCATGGCTGTCTTTGGATCCATCTCGGGTATCGGATTCAACCCCATCCCTTCGTTCGATTGGAACATCGTAAGTCGTTTCGATCTCAATTTGGAGAGGACGAGCTCGAAGCTGACCTCCGGTTTCTTTCGCCCTCGCAGTTCTACGGGACGAATGCTGTGAGTGACCATTTACGTCTCTCGTCCTACTTGATGGTCTCGCTGACAATAGTCATCCATCACCTGCCTCTCCTCTTCGCTGTTTCCCCTCTCCCGTCTTCCTTTCCCTCCCTCTCTTCGACGGCCTCGCAGATGATCTACCCTGCCTTCACCACGATCAACTCTTTCTTCGGAACTCTGATCACTGGACCTATCATCATCGCGATCTGGTACACAAACACGTACGACACCGCCTACTTCCCTATGATGTCGAACAGGATCTTCTCCAACCTCGGAACCTCCTAGTGAGTCGATTCGAACGACGCCCTTCAGCCTTCCTCTAACTGACGCCTCTCTTCTTCTCATCCTCTCCAGCTCCGTCACCAAGATCCTCGACGACGAGAGGAAGCTCGATCACGCCAAGTACGCTGCCTACTCGAAGCCCTACATGGTGCGTTCTTTGCTTCGACGCGTCCCCTCGCTCGAGGTCTTGCATCCGTCCCCGTCGCTCGTTTCGTTGGAGGCGTCGACTGAGACTGCACCTTCTTCGCTCACAGGCTGCCTCCAACTTGGTCCTCTACGGATGCTTCTTCGCCATCTACACTGTAAGTATCTTCTCCCAATCGTCCGCGATCGAAGTCCGACTCAAAACTCACAAGACGCGTCTTGCTCTCGTTCCACTTCACTCCAGGCCACCGTCACCCACACCATCCTCTACCACCGAAAGGAGATCTCGAATGGATTTAAGGTTGCTTACAAGTCCATCCGAGCGGGTGAGAAGGGTAACGCGGCGTTCAAAGGTGAATTGTCAGAGAACGAGGGCGGAAGGCGAAGGCGCTCGAAGACGCGTTCGAAGCCGTTCGCTCACTCTACCCCTCTTTGTTACGGCCCCTACGCACCAGACTACCACAACCAGGCCATGTCCAAGTACGCTGAGGTTCCTGAGGTCGGTCGGCCGCTCTTCTCGCTCTTCTTCGACGCGTCGAATCGAACCGAACTGACTTTCCCTCTTCGTTCTTCCTTTCTACAGTGGGCCTACCTCGCTCTCACCGTTTTTGCTATCATTCTGGGATGCATCGGGCTCACCGTCTGTCAGTCCTTGATGTCCCTCCCCGCCTCGTCGCGTCTTTGCTGACCGTTGTTTCGTTTCGCTCGTCTTCAGACCCCACCAACGCTTCCGTCTCCTCCATCTTCTTCGGTATTCTCCTCTGCATCGTTCTCGGTAAGTGATCATCTCCGTCATCAGTCCATCACCACTTCATCGTTCCGAGAACTGCGATCAGGCTCCGACCTCGTCGAGCTGACTTCCCTGCCTCTTTCCCACCCTCCCTCCGCACTTCCTCCCCATTGCTCCACTTCCTCGTCTTATCTTCCACAGTAATCCCAATTGGAATCATAACTTCGATCACTGGTGTTCAAGTCACCCTCAACGTCTTCGCTGAGTTCATTGGTGAGGCGAACGAAGATAAACCGGCGAGCGAACGAAGTCGAGGCTGACACTCTCTCTCTTTTTTGACCGAACAGGTGGTCTCATCTACCCCGAGAATGCTCTTGCCATGAACTACTTCAAGACTTACGGAGTCATGACCACGTGAGTTCATGCTCTCGTCTTGCGAGACGGCTTCTTCGAGCTCGACGCGCGTCGTCGACTGACTTCGATCTTCGTTTCCTCTTTCAGCATTAACGCCATCGCTTTCGCCCAGGATCTCAAGCTCGCTCACTACATGAAGATTGGACAGAGATACGCTTTCGCTGTTGTACGTCGGCCTCTTCTCGTTTTTGATCTCTTGGAGACGAGTGCTGACTCTTCTCGTTTGCCTTCCCACCCAACAGCAAGTCTGGGGATCCTTGATCGCTGCTTTCGTCGCTACCTCGATCCTCAACTACCAGACTACGATTGAGGGGGTCTGCACCGTCGATCAGAAGGACCACTTTGCGCGTTCAAATTCCTACATCATCTTCTCGAAGCCGGGCGTTCGCGTCGCTTTTCTGACCTCGCTTCTCTTCCCCTCAGATCTGCAACGGAGACAACACCTTCTTCACCGCTTCCGTCTTCTGGGGCTCTCTCGGACCCAAGAGAGTCTTCGGAGCTGGAGGAATCTACACCGGTCTTTTGTACGGATTCTTGGTCGGAGGTGAGTTTGAGATCGAGGGTGGGACTCGGACGCTAGAGACGACGATGCTGACAACGACTCTTCCTCCCTCCTCGCAGCTCTTCTTCCCATTCCCTTCTACTTCGCTTCCAAGAGATGGCCTACCTCGATCGTCACCAAGATCCACATCCCCGTCGTTATCTCTGGAGCTCTGATCTGGTAAGCTCGACTCGACTTGACTTCGACTTCGACGGCGTGCTGATCTTCTCTTCTCTCGTCTTCCTCTCCTTCAGGGGACCTTACTCGACTATGGCTAATGTATGGCCCGGCGTCATCGTCGCTTATTTTTTCCAAATCTACATCAAGAAGAAGTATCTTGCCTGGTGGTCGAAGTGTGAGTCCCTCGTCGCGTCCCGTGCCACCTCTCGCTCTCGCTGACGACCGTTCCCTCTCCTTCCCCCGTCAAGACAACTACATCCTCGCTACCGCCTTCGGATGTGCCATTCCTCTCTGTGGTATTGCGATCTTCGTGAGTTTCTCTTCCCATCGAGCCTTCGCTGAGGCGGAACTCGACGTCGACGCGACTTGACGCTTAACCTCTCGTCTTCCTTTCTTCAGGTTATCGTCGACAACAACAATCTTACGCCGGACTGGATCGGCAACTCGATCAGTTTCAATGGTGCGTGAGAACGGCATAGACGAGTAGAACGCGGGAGGGAGAATGTCGGGAGGGCCGACGGAGGAACGTGGACGAGAGACGGGATCGCTGACTTCCCCTTCCTCCTTTTCCCCCTCGCTCTCCTCTCTTCGACAACAGGTTGCGACGGATCTGCTTGCCGAGTGAGTACCTTCACCCGACCTCGAAGGACGGAGCGAACGAGCGAGACCGACGCGTCGAACTTCGGAGCTGACCTTTCCCTCCCCTCCCTCCCACTTTTCTTCCCCTCTTAGCTCATGGAGATCCCCGAGATTGGTTACGTCGGAGAGGCTCCCGGTACTGGAGCTTGGGCTTAACTTGATGAGGTTTGGGGAGGAGGGGGTGGTGGTTCTAGTAGATTATCTTCTCTGTGCCAGGTTTACTTTACGTTCAAGTTTTTGCGGTGGTTTTGGTGCGATTGATGACTTCTCTTCACGTTTATTTTTCTCGCGGTCTCCCGAATGTCAAGCGACGTCGAGAAGCACCAATCACGGGTAGAACGACCTGCCGAGTGAAGAGGAGAGAGGTGGATTTTCGACTCGAGCACGACGCGTCGACGTTTGAGGACATTCGATCCTCAGCGCCTCAGCCTCACGAGAAAGAGGACTTTCGAGTCCAGTTTTGCCTCACGCGCGACGCGTCACGTTCTTCTCCTTCCCCCAGTAAGCCCTTGAATGAGTCGGCGAGGAATAAAAGAGCAAGAGAACGGGAACGAGCAAGAAGCAAAACGAGACGCGTCGCGGTCGCACGACAGAACGAAGACCTTTCCGCCGGAAACCACGCAGCGCGAAAGACGAGTCCATCAGAACAAACTAGATACCCTCCAGCTCTACTTTGACTCCCAGACCCGATTCCAAAACCATCCTTGCTCCCCGCCATGACGATCCGGATTCACCCTCTCCAGCTCCCTTCCAATCTCCTTCACTCCCTTCTGATCCACCCTCACCCTCTCCAAACCCCTCCCCCTCCTCGACTCCATCATCGTCCGTATAGAACCAACCTCAATCGCACTCCTTGCCAGGTCCAAACCGTGCAACAACGGGCAGAGGACGTCCGATCCGTCGTCGTGAAGGGTGAGGGCTTCGGCGAGTTTGTTGGAGACGAACCCGCCGCCGAGGCGAAGGGCTTTGAGGGAGGGTAGGGAGGGAAGGTGGGAGATGAAGAGGGTTTCGTCGATGTTGTGATGCCAGGGGAGAGTGAGGTATCGGAGATGGGAAGCGTTGGTGGTGCTTGGGGACAAGGGAGGAAAGAGGAAAGGGATGTAGGATAGGATGGCGCTTTGGAGGTCGAGAGTTTTGAGATTTGGAAGGTGAAGGGGGATGCCCTCGTAGGATTCGAAGGTGTTGGTGTATACTCGACCGATGGTGAGATGCTGGAGGGAAGGGAAGGTGAGGTGGGTAGGGGGAGAGGATGCAGGCGAGGAGGAGGAGGAGGTTTGGAGGGATTGAAGCGTGAGGGAGAGGGTTCGGAGGTTGGGGAAGGGGTTGGCCGACCGAAGAACGAGCGTTCCTGCGCGAACGTCCAGGGTCTGAAGGTTGACGAGTGAAGAGGCGGGTAGGTCGACTGGATTGTCGGTCGCTCCGTAGGAGTAGATTTGCAGCCGACGGAGAGGGAGAGGAGCGGATCCGGACGCGTCGAAGAGCGTGGACCAGAGCTTGGAGAGATGATGATGGTCCGTGCTCTCTCTCTCTCCACTCAGGAAGAAGACCAGCCGCCTCAGCGCACCCCCCTGACCTTCCAGCCCCTCCAGAGCCCCTAGAAGCTGTTGTCCCCTCGATCGGTAATTCAGCGTCGTGAGCTCTCCATTCGCCAGAAACGCGTCCACCTTCCTCCGGTCATCCTTCCCGTTCAAGATCAAGGTTCCCCATAGGGTCCTATCCCCGAGGAGGACGGCTCTCCATCGCCGAGAGATTCCAGCGAGAGGGAAGGCGAGCTCTGAGTTGTCCGCGTCGTCGACGACGTGGCGGGCGATGGAGGAGAGGAGTTCGGGAGGGAGCTGGCTGATGAAGTCCCGTTGGGAGAGACGACGTCTGAGGGTTCGTTTGGGTTGTGAGATCTGGAATCGGAGGTTGGTGTGGGGGGGTTTCATTGAGGGAAGGGAGAGGAGATGGGCTTGAGTTGATTCCGAGAGGAGAGCGAGGGCAGCGAAAAGGCGAGCAGGATCAGGCGTCTGGTCGGTGGAAGAGTGTGATAAGTCGAGAAGGCGAAAGTCAGCCATCATATGGCCTTTATCATGTCCTGGTTTTTTCCCTTGGAGGTGAAAAGGAGGAGAGGGAAAGACTGACCTGTTGAGCAGAGGGTGAGCCCGAACGGATTTCCTCGATCCTTCCTCCTCCTCCTCCTCGAAAGGCGAGGTCCAGTACGCTGAGTCTTCCTAGGACGACGGGTTGAGACGCGAAGACGGCCGTGGATGTGTTCGAGAGCTCGTTGGCCTGTGGAAGAGAGAGCCGCCTTTAGGTCAGAAGGAAGAAAAACGAAGGAGGGGAAGGAAGGGAAAGTTGAGCTCGGACGAACGGTATCGAAGGCGGCCAGACCGTCCTGGAAATCGCCGTTTTCGAGACGTCGTATGCCTTAAGTATACCAGAGGCTCCAAGGGGGAAGAGGGAACGAGGTCATCGCGAGCTATAAAGACGGAGGGAGGGAAGGAGAAGGTCGTGGGCTGAGGTCAACCTCGAAATGAGCTTGAACTTGATCTCCCTCGTCTGTTTCAGCCAACAGTCACGCGAAGATGGCGATTCATCCTTCTCATCCGATCCCTCTAGCAGCCAAAGTAGTTCCTCCAACTTCCTCTTCACGGAATCCCGCTTCTTCGAGCTCAGGAGGAGGTCGACCGACTCGTCCCTTCCCCACCTCCTCCGATGGACCCTCCCTCGCTCTCCGAGCTTCCTCCTCATCCTCCCCAGCCCCACCTCCACCAGCAGCACCTCCTTCAGCTCTCCCTCAAAGCTACACTACTCAGCTCTCGGATCTACTGCTGAGCGCCGTCGTTCCTGGGATCCCAAAGACGAAGGGGAAGGGAGGAGCAGGAGGAGGAGCGAGCAAGCTCGTCGACTCGGAAGGGAGGAGGTTGTTGACGAGCAAGAAGGAGGAGTTAAACTTGACTACTACAACTCAAAACTTCAGGTACGTCGCGCATCCTATATGACTCTTTAAAGTGTAGAGAAAGGGAGGAGGGAAGGGACTGGCGAGCTCGACGGGGACGGGAGGGAGGGAGGAGGATGACGTTCGCTCCTTCGACCTCTCGAGCCCAGCTTCTCTCCTTCTATACAAGACCTCACGATCTGAAAGCTGACTTCTCGTACACCTTCCTCTCCTCTTCACTCTCCTCCAGGAAATTCGTCCTCAAAGTCAGCGTTCCTCTCTCCTTCTCGACGTCTCCTCTCATCGTTGCGCTCGGCTAACCTCCCGGCTCCCTCCCTCCCTTCCCTCTCTTTCTTCCCCTACCAGATCGGATGGCTCTTCACCCTCCAAGATCATATCGAGCAGCTTATCTTTTGGCATCGTCCTTCTCACTCGGTCCTGTTTCTCATTTCTTGGACGATTCTCTGTTCGTCCCGCTTCATCTCGCCGTTCCCTCGTGCTTCTCGCTCGCTCGAGCTCACCTTTCCCTGTTCCTTCGTTCGTTTCCTTCAGCCTTCAAACCCCATCTCCTCCTCCTCCTCCCACCCATCATCCTGCTCGCTTTCCTTTTAGCTCCCTACAACCTCCCTCCGCTCAAAGTCTCCCTTCCTACGCTTCGAGCAACGCCCGTGTGGGAGGACGAGGACGGAGGATCAGGCGAGAGCGACGAGGAAGCCGGCAGGAAGAGGGAGAGAAGGACGAGTGCTAGTTCGCCGACGAGGAAGGGGAGTGTGGGTGTAGGGAGGAGCTTCTCGGTCAGTGGAACGTCAGGAGATAGGGCTGGGAGGAAGGCAGAGGTGAGTCTTTCAAGTTGAGAGCCGCGTCGAGGATGAAGAACGAGGACAAGACGCGTTCGACGCTGACTCGATCGCTTCTCGTTTCGCGCCTGATAGACCTCGGCTCAAACCCACGCACTTATCGAGGAGCGAAAGATTGAAGCCAATCTCTCCTCGGTTTACTACCAGAACATCCAAGGGATCCAAAACCTCATGGGCACTTTGTGAGCCGACACCACTGTCTTCTTCGCTTCGCTCTCTTCGCTTTCGCTCTCAACCGAACTGACTCCTTCTTCTATTCTTCGCCTCGTCACTCCTCTCACTCGATCACTCTTCCTTACTCCTCAGCGCTGACGGCTACGACTCCCTCGCACCACCTCTCACAACCTTCTTCTCTCCCACCCACCCTCTTCACCAAACCTTCATCGCCGCATCTCTTGTCTCCCTTCTCCTCTTCTCCTTTTTCGCGAGCTCCATCCCTCCTTACGCTATCCTCCTCCCTGTCGGCTGGGGTCCTCTGCTCGTCGGATTGATGTGAGTCGTCTCGCTCTCGTCCTCGTACCTTCGCTCGTCGCGTCTCTCGTTCGTTGACCTTCTTCACGTCCTTCGACTTCTCCCAGTCCTCCGACCACCTCTCTCCCCATAACCCCACCTCCAGCCCTCACGGCCATCCTCTCGAAACTCCACCTCCTCATCCTCAACGATCGCATTCCACCTCATCTCCGCTCCCGCCCTCGTCGAACCGTCGCCGTCTTTGAATCGCAGAAGTTCGGCCCGCCTGGTTCGTCGAACGCGAAAGAGGGTTCAGGGTGGGGAGAGTCGAACTGGGGTGGGAGGGAGGTGGGGAGCTCGTTGCCTGGTCTGGGAGGAGGTGGAGGAGAGTCAGGAGCGGCGGTGGTGCATGGGTTGAGCGAGTTGGTTTTGGAACCGAAGGAGGAGTGGGAGTGGCTGCCTGGAGAGGAGTGGTATGTTGATAGAGGTGGGGAGTGGGTAGATGGAGGTTCCGTTGGGGTGGATGCTGGTGAGTCGGTCTTTTCGCTCTTGTTTTCTCGCTCGAGCTCGAGCTTTGTTTGACGCGTCTCGCTGACTCTTTCGTTTCGTTCCCTTCTTTCGCCTCGTCTCGCAGAGGGATGGTCCTACCTCAACTCGCATCACCAACCCTCGTCGACTCCGTACACGAGTGTGGGACCTGTTGGAGCGTCGGGAGAGGACGTCGAGGTCGGGACTGTGAGGAGGAGAAGATGGTGGAGGAGGGGAGTGAAGGTCGTCGACGAGTAGGGTTGGCGTCGCGTTTTTTCCCTTTGACGATTACTGATGACAGTCTCAGCCGACAGAGCTCGTTTGAATTCCTTCCTTCTCTATCTCCTTCGCTCTACCTCCCTCAGTCCCGAGGCACGATCTTCTTCGAAACACTGGACCTGAGGGGAAGGGAAGACATCGCCTTCTCCTTCAACGAGCCGACGCGTTCATCCTTTGACGTCGCTCGTCGCGGCTGTCGGTTCGATCATGTCGCGTGGAATTGAAGAGGATGACTTTGGCCCAATGTCATACATCCCGTGCAAATCACCTCTCGAACGAAGAAGACGAAAACTGTGCAGCTACGCCAAAACCAACCTTCCATCGTCTTCTCCATCCCCGGCTCGACTCAAACGGCGACCTCCCCCTCCTCTCCTCCTCTCTTCTCACTCGCTCCGTCAACTCCTTACGGACTTTGAAGGCAAACATGATACCTTCTCTATCCTGGTCTGCGGACTTTTAACTCGGGATCGATCTTCTTCGAGCTGGCGAGTTTGATGAGGGACTGAAGAGGTTCGACGAGGTGAGTCGACGAGCTCGCCTCTTTGCTCGTCCTTCCCTCCTTCGACTTGGTCTCTGACGAGCTCTCATCCTCTCTCTTGCAGGCTGCTCGTGTAGGAGGATTCGAGGCGGAGGTCTTCCCGTCTAGGAGGGAAGTGCTGGAGAGACTGAGAGGGATGGAAGAGGCTGTTTTGAGAGGGAGAAGGCAGGAAAGGGAGGACGAGGGAAGGAAGGATGGGGAGGAAGCCGTTGGGTTGAAGGATGCCGTAGACGACGACAAGGTGAGCTTGATCTTCATTTTTCCAGTCAAGTGTGTAGAGGAGAGTGGGTTGTGTGCTCGAACGTTTCGGCTCTCCCGAAGGAGAGGCATGAGGAAGGAGGAAGGGGGCGAAGGAGTCGAGCTCGAGCTGACCTTTCCACCTCTTCGTCTCCTCTTTCTTCTAGGACGCTCCTCGACTTTTCCTCCTCCTCTCTCGACTCCCCGACTCCCATCGAACGTTTCTCCTCACACAGGCACCCCTTCACTTCTTCACCACCGACCTCCTCCTCGCTCACGCTCAAGCCCACCTCAACCGACTCCTCACCTCCCGAAACCTCATCGACTTCCTCCCCTTCGAGATCCTCTCCATCATCGGCCGAATAGTCCATGAACTCCCCAATGAAGAGGACGTCAAGCACCTTCACGTCGGCTTCCAGCTGATCGCTGTGTCGAGGAGATGGAGAGCGATCTTCAGCGAGGACCATTCCTTCTGGAACGAGGTCTTCATGGGACACAGAGACACCCTCCTCAAGCTCGAAGCTTTCGCCTCGAAGGCGCCTGTCAGGATCCTC
The DNA here is from genome assembly GCA_024345305.1 of Mrakia gelida. Taxonomy (NCBI): domain Eukaryota; kingdom Fungi; phylum Basidiomycota; class Tremellomycetes; order Cystofilobasidiales; family Mrakiaceae; genus Mrakia; species Mrakia gelida. The sequence continues at coordinate 170,302 of BRON01000019.1, forward strand.
TACGTCAGCCCCGAGAGCATGATACCTCGTAAAACGCTCTTGGCGGCGCTGAAGGGGAAGCTGTCGTCGCTGGAGACTTTGGGCCTGCACTTCGAGGATGGGGACGGATCGATCTTCGAGGACCTCTGGGATGCCTTCCTTCCTTCACTCCCTAACCTCCACACCCTCACCCTCTCCCACCACGGCAGCGATCCCCCGCTCATCCCTCGCCTTCCCAATCCGCTCCTCTTCCCAAGTCTCTCCAATCTCCGCCTCAGGGGCTTTGAACCGACGGAGGACGCGTCCCTCTGGCCTCTCCTCCAGCACGTTCGCCCACAACTTCGTTCCCTCCACCTCGCGGAATGTTCCCTCAGTCTCGCACCCATCGGAGGAGTCCCCAACGGTCCTTCCTTCGTCGTCCACCTTCCTATGCTCGTCAACCTCACGATAAGCGAGGACTCTACCCTTCTCGACGGAAGCAGCAGCACCTTCCTCCTTCCCAACCTCGAGGATCTCAACCTGTCCTGGTCCGACCTCGACTACCATCCCCTCCTCTTCCCTCCCAACAACCACCCTCCGAACACCTTGAAACTCACCTCGCTCGCCCTTCGCGGCGAACTCGTCCCAAACGAAGCTACCCTCGTTCAAGCTCTCGGACGGATTCCCGCGTTGGAGGAGCTCGACGTGGCCTGCAGCTACATCTCGGACGCGACGATCCAGGCTCTGATGGTCCGAGAAGGCGTCGAACCTTGTGTTCCTCGTCTTAGAAAGCTCAACGTCGAGGGCGACCTGGACTGCACGCTTGAGGCGGTGATGAGGATGGTGAAGTCGAGGGAGAAGCTGGGGTGGATGGGAGGCGGCAGAGGGGCTCTCTTCCTGGGGGACCGTGATGATCAGCCCAGCGAAGTTTCTCGGAGATGGCTGGAGTTGAACTTAGCTGAGCTACTCTTGTACGACGATCGCTGATACGAACTTTTGTCGATGTGTCGACTCTTTCGTTTGCTTTCGTTCGGTTTCTTTATTCACATCTCGTCACTTCCTTATATCTGTACCCCAAAAACAAACAAAGAAAAACATGCATCGTTTTCCGTCTGAGCTCTCCCTGATTTCAGCGAGACGCGGCGGGCCGACGAGAGAGAGGTCAAACGGGAACGCGACACGTCGTCCCTCCTCTGGACCTCAATCCTCTCTCTACCTCTCTCTTCGATTTTGAGTGAGGGCAACGATCAAGAACCAACGAGATCCGGCTATCTCTTTCCATCGCGAGACGCATCGAACCGACGATAACTGCAGCGCGACGCGTCGTGCTCTCGAGCTCGTCTTCTCTTCTTCCCTCTTGTTCTTTCACTCTATCCTCAGGTTCGTCTGAAGACGACAACCGATAATCAGAAGCAAAGCACTCTTGGTCCTTTCTCTTCCCACTGCGAGACGCATCGAACTGACGAGGACTCGAAGCGCGACGCGTCGCGCCTCTCGAACTTCTCTATCTCTCGTTCTTTCTCTTCTTCTCCTTCTCCCCACCCCAAACTCGATTGAAGAAACGACGATAAAATACAAGCATGGACTGCCAAACTAGTAGTACGTACCAACTAAACTAACTATGTAAAACAGCGTAACGAACGACCAACCGACCTACACCCCAACTCCTCTTACTTCCCAACATACTTCCTCACAACCTCCAACACCGTCTTCCCTCCCTCTCCAGCCTTCCCCCCCTCCACAGCCTTCTCCAAATCCTTCAACGCTCCTTCAACAGCCTTCTTCGAATCCTCCTGCAGCTTCTTCAACGCTCCCTCCCAGTCCTCCTGCTTCGACTGAGCGTCGGACGTCTTGGATCCTTTGGCGGCGGAGTCCTTGGCTGCTGAGGCGGTGGAGGAGAGGGAAGGGGTGGAGGAGAGGGTGGATTGGAGATCGGATTGGAGGGTGGTGAGTCGTTTTTGGAGGTCTTTGGAGACGGAGCCGGAGGAGGCTGGAGGAGGGAGGGAAGGTGGGTGGGTGGGAGGGAGAGAGGGAGGGAGGGAGTCGGAAGGTCAGTTCGGCGAGGGAGGTGGGATTGAGAAGGGAGAGAGATGCGAGAACGTACTCTTCAAGGTCTCAGTAAGAGTCTCAATCTGCTTCTTGGCGGCCTCGTCTACAAAACACGAAAAACAGCGAACGCGTCGAGGTCAGCGAACGCATTTCGAACTCCATCTCGCTCTTCCCTCTTCCTCCTCCTCCCCACCTTGCTCGCCACCTCAGACGAGAACGTCAAAACTCACACTGCTCCTTCCCACCCTTGGCCGAATCCTTCCCCGAGCTTCCAAGCTTGACGCCCGACTTCGAAAGGGTGAGAGCGACCAACGAAGCGAGAGCGGGGGAGACGGTCTTGATGGAGGAGACAACCTTGTCGGTATCGAAGTGCTCGACGGTAGCCTGACCAGCGGAGGCGAGGGATTGAGCTTGTTTGACCTGAGGAGAGCGAGAGAGGGAGGGGAGGGGAGAGGGGGGGTCAGCGACGCGACGAGGAGGAGCAGAGAACGAACGAGAGGTGGGGATGTATGCGAGGTGAAGGAGAGGAGAAAGGAGAGATGACGGGGAGTAGGTGGGAAGAAAGGAGGAAGGATGGAAAGAAAGAGAGACGACGACGACTCACCAGCTTGTCCGTATCGATCTTCCCTCCCTTCGAGGCGATCCAGCTCTCGATCATGTCAGCAGGGATTCCAGCCTTCTTAGCGAGGTCCTTGACCTGCTTCAAGACCTTATCAAGGTCCTCTCCGTCGGCTGTGAACGAAACAAAACACCAAAACGAGTCAGCTCCAGTGCCCCCTCCTCGTCGCGTCGCTCAGACTGAAACTGCGAGACGAAACGACTCACCCTCCTTCAACTGCTTGATCAAATCCTCCAAGTTCCCCTTCCCATCCTTGCTGACCTCCTCGGCCTTCTTGTAGAGCTTCTGAGCGGTCGCCTCGAGATCCTTGAGGGACTCTCCTCCCTCGGCTTTGATCTTCTCGGAGATCTTGGAGAAGTCTCCCGTGGCGAGAGCGGCGACGATGGGTCCTGAGGCGGGGACGTATTGGGTGATGAACTGCGAACGAACGAACGAAGGGTCGAAGAGTCAGTAGGGAGCTTGAGGAAGAGAAGCGAGGAGGAACGGAGGGTAAGTAGAGGGAGGCTCGTCGAACTCACATCAACAACGCCCTTAAACTCCTCACCGACCTCCTCCTTCAACCCCTCGAGCACATTCTTCCAATCCACCTCGCTCGCCTTCCCACCAGCATCCTTGAGAGCCTTCTCAGCCTTGGCGATGTAAGGCTCGACTTCCTTCCCACCGATCTTCTTGATCTTGTTGAGGGCGCCAGAGATGTCCGAGTTCTTGACGTCCTCGGAGAGGGAAGAGAGGAACGAGTTGAGTCCTCCGGACTCTTGGATCTTCTTGTACGCGAGTTGGGAGATCCCGAAGGCGGGACCGAGACCGGCGAGGGAGGCGGCTTGGGAGGCCTGGGGGGGAGAGAGGGAGGGGGTGAGAGGAGGGAGAGGGAGGAAAGGGCGAAAGGTCAGCTCGACTCGTTTTCGTTATCGTTCTCCCTCGTCCTCCCTCAAAGACTCACGAATCCCGAAGCCTGTTCCCCAGCACCCTTAGTGGTATCGATAGTGGTGTGAACCTTCTCAGCGAGCTCTCTGTTCGAAGAGCAAAACAAAAACGTCAAACGTCGAAAGTCAGCTCGAGCTCCTCCTCGCTCACTCTCCCCGCCCTCGTTTCGTCGAGTCTTTGATGAGTGGGGGATGAAGGACTAACCGAATAGGCTTAACGTAATAGAACAAGGACCCTCCTCCAGCAACGAGAACTCCCAGAACGATCCACATCTGATCCGAAACGAACGAAAACGAAGAGGGAGGAGGTGAGCTCGAGCCCGAGAGATGGGGCTCGCATGTTGTCTCGGTTTGAGCGCGCGAAACTCACGGGTGTATGGGTGTGAACAGGAGAGGCAGCGCTGGTGGTGGTTTGGAAGCGGATGGGTTGTCGGATGGGCTGAAGTAAAGAACGAAGAAAACGAGTCAGCGAAAGGAAAGAGGAGCGGGAGAGAAGAGAGGGAGGGCTGAATGAAAGACGAACCTGAACGAGCTGAGATCTCGTCGAGGAAGAGCTCATCCTCAGGGAGGAACGAGCGGGAGTGGAGAGCGTGGAGCGAAGCATGTTTTTGTTGAGCGTTGGGTTGGTGTTGGGTTGGGTAAGGGTTGTTGTGGTTGGAGGCGAGACAGGTGAAGCAGGGGGGAGAAAAAGGCGAGGGAGGGAGTCAGGCGTCATCGAGAAAGTGGTGACGCGAGCGCCCGCCCCTTTGGTTTTGTCTCGCTCGCGCTCTTCTGGTTTGACTCGTGAGAGAGATGAAGGGGGGAGGCGAGGATAGCCGAGTCAGTGAGAGATGAAAGAAAAGCTTCCGATCGAGGGAGGCAGGAAGGGACGGGAAGAGGCGGAGAGGGAGAGAACCAAAGCGGTTCGAAACGACGCGACGAGTCGGTCGCTCACTCGTCCCTCCCTCTTTGTGCGAAGACAGGTACGCAATCCATCAACAAGATACGAAATGTACGTTCTTCTCCAGCCACCTCATCAAATCCTCGTCCACTCCGTCACAGCCGTCAACGCTAACTTTCCCCTTCCCTCCTCCCATCCTCCCCAACCCCTCCCTCGACTTCACCATCCTCACCAACGCCTCTCCCGTAAACTGATCGTTCGACTGGATCGCCAGCTCCGAAAGAAGAGGAGCGCAGGGCTCGACTCCTTCTTCGATCGTCAGAGCTTCGAGCGTCGCGTCCGAAGAGTGGTCGTCGTACGCGAGTTCGAGGCTCTTGAGGAGAGGCATCCGTCTGAGGTCTTGAATGAGGATAGCCTCGTTTCGGACGTTCTCGCCGTGGATGAGGAGGGTCGAGAGGTGGGTGGTGTTAGAAGGGTAGTGGTCGGGAGGAAAGAGGAGAAGATGGTAGTCGAGGGAGGCCCAGCAGAGGTTGAGGGTTTGGAGGTTGGGGATGAGGAAGGTGCTGCTTGTATCGTCGAGGAGGTCGCTTTCGAGTCCAATGTCGAGCGTAGTGAGGTTGGGGAGCCGAACGACGAAGGGAGTGGTAGCTGGGGTTCGTCGGATGGGAGCTAGGCTGAGGGAACAGGCGCCAGCGAGTTCGAGCGACCAGAGTTGCTTGCGGACGTGTTTGAGGAGAGGGTAGAGGGACCTGTTCTCCGCTGGGCGGAATTCCGAGACGGTGAGGTGGACGAGGTTGGGAAGAAGATGTCGATGAGGAAGAGGAGCGATGGATTTCATGGCCGGGTCGGCGTTCTCGAGACGGAGGGTGTGAAGGTTGGGAACTGAAGGGAGGAACGCGTCCCAAAGGTCCTCGAGCGTTCCGTTGGCGTCCACGCAGACGTCCAGCTTCTCCAGCGAAGATAGTTTGCCCTTCAGTGCTTGCAGAATGCTCTTCGTGTCCGTACCGCAGTCGAAGATCCTCAGGACTCGTACGGGAGATCTCAGCCCGAAGGCTTCGAGCCTTGCGAGGGAGGCGCTTCCCTCCGTCAAGCTGACCTCCTCCCAAAAGGTCTCGTCCTCGCCGAAGATTGCTCTCCACCTCCTCGAGACGGCGATGAGTCGGGAGCCAACGTGGATCTTGTGATAACGGGCCCCTTGGTGAGCGAGTCGACCGATGATGGAGAGGATCTCGAAGGGGAGGAAGTCGATGAGGTTTCGGGCGGTGAGGAGTCGGTTGAGGTGGGTTTGAGCGTGAGCGAGGAGGAGGTCGGTGGAGAGGAAGAGGAGGGGGGATTGGGTGAGAAGAAATGCTCGATGGGGTTCGGGGAGTCGAGAGAGGAGGAGGAAGAGTCGAGGAGCGTCCTAGAAGGAACGGGGAGAAGGGATGAAAAGGTGATCAGCTCGAGCTCAACTCCTTCATCCCTCCCTCCTCCCTCCTTCTTCCCGTTCGGGGAAGCCGAGCCGTTCGAGCACATAGCACAGTCCCCTCTATAGATACGACGGGATATATGAAGATGAAGCTCACCTTGTCGTCGTCTACGGCATCCTCCTCCAGCCCATCATCTCCCTCCCCATCTGCCCTCCCTTCCTCGTCTTCGCTTCCCTCCCTCCTCCCTCTCAAAACAGCCTCCTCCATGCCTCTCAGTCTCTCCAGCACCTCCCTCCATCTCAGCCTCGAATCCTCCTACACGAGCAGCCTGGGAGGTATAAGGAACAGCGCTGGTTAGAGGTGGGACGAAAGAGGGAAGGAGGGGAACGAGCTCATCTCACCTCATCAAACCTCTTCAGTCCCTGATCAAACTCGCCATCTCGAAGAAGATCGACTCCTCGTTGGAAGTCGACGGACCAGGACAGAGGAGGTATCATTTTTGCCTCCGAAGACCTTGGGGAATCGAGGGAGAGAGTGAGAAGAGAGGAGGAGAGGAGGGGGAGGTCGACGTTCGAGGCGAGCGTGAAATCGAGCAGACGGTGGGAGGTTTGTTTTTGGGCGTCGCTGTACAATTTTTCGTCTTTCGAAGTGCAAGAGTGCTTTCAAGATAGGCGCAGATTCGAAGGAAGATCCACCTTTTCTCGTCTCATGCAAAAAAATCGAACGAACGTCCGGCGACGACGAACGAGGTGTGAGAGGTGAGCGCGTCGTCTCGCTGAACCGAACGAGATGGTTGTTCTTTTCCTCGCTATTACTTAGTGGTCTCACGGGCATCCCCTAACCCTCTCTCAAGGCTGACATGATAACAGGCTGTGTCTTTGTAGATTCACGGAGCTCGCTGGCATCCTGAGCTGCTCAACGCGTCCCTTTCACGACATCGTCTTTGTACGCGTTCATCTCGCCCCTCCGTTCCCTTTCGTCTTCGTAGCAAACCTCAAACAAAATCAGGGCTATCTCATATGACACCCACACAGTTATCTCGAGCTCTCGCCAACTCCCATCAAGTCCGTCGGCTCAGGTTCCACGACGATCTCGACGCGTCGACTCTCCCATCTCCGGTCACTTCGTCTTCGCCCCCTCTCCCCCCTCCCATCCCACGACTCTCCGTCTCAACCGCAGCACCAACAGCCCTCCTTAACTACTTCAGTCAGCCCAATCTCACTTTTTCCTCCCACCATTTCCTCTCCCTCCTCCCATCTCTTCATCTCTCATTTTGTCCTCCCATCCATCTCTCTTCCTCGCCTCCCCTTCCAAACCTCACCCCAAACCACCCCCTTCAGTCCCCTGTCTTCCCCCACCGCTCCGTTACACGCGATCCTTTCCAACTCCGCCGTCGCGTCTTCGCGTTCGAACGAAAGAAAGAAAGCAAAAGAAAGAAAGAAAGAAAGAAAGAAGTCAAGCGAGCGGCGGCTGCTCTGACGGTTTTTGGAAGACGTTTCGGGTTGAAAAAAGGTGTTTACGGGGTTGATTGGGGTGTGAGGAAGGGAGTTTGCTGGGTTTCGAAGGCTTGAGTGTGAGGGGAGAAGAGGGGGAGGAGGTGCGAGGGTGGACGCGTCGAAGGAGGTCGAGGGGTTGACGGAGGGGCTGAGGGGATGAGTCGGTGCTGGAGAGCTTGAGGAGGCTGGTCCGAAAGGATGGGAGGATGTTGGAGCTGTTTAGTGGTGCTGAAAGAGATTGGTAGAGATTTGAAGAGGTGAGAGATGCGCGAGTGGGGAGGTCGAGACGTGCGAGGGATCGAGCTTGATTCGGAAGGTGGAAGTGGGACCGAGGTCCAGTGGTATTGAGCGAGGCTCGAGAGACCATATAGGCCGCTTATCCGTTGGTGAACATCGTTTCCTTCGAGAAGGAAGGATGAGGAATGACCTCGCGGCCGCAAAACAAAACGGACGTCGAGTTCGATGGCATCAGAGGAGGTAAGCGAGAGCGTGGGGTGCTCATCGACGTTTGTCTAGACTCTTGTCCCGTAGTATTGACTACCAAGATGTCGAAGAAGGGAAGAGGAAGAAGAGGAAGACGTGAGCCTCCCCGAGGCTGTCACGGTGAGGGCTGAGGCGAGCTCGACTCGGTCCTGAGGCAGGAAATGTCTGATAGAACCGAGCAAAATCCAAGATATAGAAAGGTTACTCGAGGATGAGCTTCCGAACTGTCAGCAAAAGTAGGTCAGAATTTCTTTGAGCGCAGGACGAAGGTGAGACGAACGTGAGCGAGACAGGCCTGCGCGCGAAGCGATGTTTGGTGGAGAGCTGGACAGCGAAGGAAACGTGAGAGCGAGCTGAATGCTGGTAGGGCATTTGCTGACATATGCATCGATAGCTGAGAGAAAGTTGAGAGGATACTGAACGTTGAGTCGATAGAACGAGGCGTGGGAACGGAGAAGGAAGGAGGTTCGAGGGTGAGCTCCTTCCGCCGTCCTCTGAACTCGCTGTGAACGTCCGAAATACTCAGAAATATTCAGCGAGGTAGAAAAGAGGTGCGTCTCGGGTTTGAGCCAAAAATTGGAGGATGAGCGTGAAAGGGAGAGGCTTGTAAGGGTGGTTGTTGACGGTCGGGAGGGAAGGAGTTCCTTCCTTGAGCAGAATCAGGTCACGGCGGACGTTCCTCTCCCCTCCCTCCCTCCCAACTTCCTTCGTCTCTTGTGGATGCACTCTAGGTCTTCTTACAACCGACCCAGCTACAACACCGAACCCTACCCTCCTCCTCCACCACCACCTTCAGCTTCGAATCGATCTTCCTATAGAGACAGGTCGTACGAGGATCGCTACCAACCCCAGCCCCAACCTCGCCACCCCCCTCCTCCTCCCTCCTTCCCTCCCTCCTCTCGTCCTCAAGACTCGTCGTCTTCCACCTCCTCTTCCCACTACGACAACCGAACTTCTTACTCGGACTCCAGCTACCGAACTTTCCCTACTTCGAATCGAGCTCCTTCTTCTCACGGCTACGACCCTCGTCAACCTTCTTATCCTCGACCTCGTTCGGCCTCTCCCCCTCGAACCTCTTCAACCTCAAACACCCACAACCCCTACCAACCTCGATACAACCAAAGAGAAGAACTTCACTACCACCACCACCATCAACCTCGACGCTCACCTCCTCCTCCCTCGTCCAACTTCTACAACTCGTACCCTCACTCCTCCGATCCAACCATGCCGCGAGCTCAGACTTCCGCTTCTTCTTCCTCGACAACAACGTTGGCAGCTCAAAAGTGAGTGAGATCGTTTCATCAGGCTCTCGTATCGTTTTCTGGGATGAAGAGGAGCTCTCGGCTCTTCGAGCGAGTTCCCAGAACTCGCTTGATGAAAGGGAGGACGTGGTGGAAGGGGAGGAGGGTCTTGGGCGAGGTCGCAGCACCTGCCCATTCTCTGTTTTGCTCCCTGTTCTCGCCAGAGGGCTGTAAACTTTGCACGAAAACCTCCTAGACGTCCGGGTTTGGTGTAGGATTCTGAAGGTTGTTGGAGAGGTGGCGGATGGGGCGAGCAGCGAGTCAGCTCCTCCTCCTCCAGATCTTAATCGATCGACGTGTCTTCCATCGCTCCTTCCTTGCCTTCACCTCCCTCTCCTACTTCAACTTACTGACTCTCTTCTCTTCCTTCTTCTCCTCCCTCCAGAGCTAAACGTCGACCTGCTCCTCCTTCCAACATCGCCGGTCCTTCTTCCTCCCGCACCGTCACCTCCTCCAACGGTTCTTCCAACAACGCCATCCCTCTCACGTCGTACCAGATCGAGACCGCTCATCTCCCAAGCGGGGAGACGAGAGAGTACGTCGTCGTAGCAGACGACTCACCTACACCACCACCGAAGAAGAGGACGACGAGAGCTGTCGTCGCCGCCGCGAGCGGTGCTGGATCGTCGAACGCCGCTTCTGGATCGAGCTCTGCTGCTACGAGGAAGAGGAAGGTCGAGGAGCAGACTGTCGGAGGTTCCTCTGCGAAGAGACCTGCCAACAACTACGCGAGTCACGATCAGAAGGTGCGTTTTCGCCACCTCTCGTTCCATCTCGCTCCCTTTTTTTCCTTCCCTCTTCGCGTCAGCTTCTCGTTGTATGTTGCTGACCTCCTCTCGTTATTCCTCTCTTCCCTCTTCTCTCTCTCCAGCCCGTCGCGTCTGGATCCGGAACATCAGGTCGATCTCACGCCGCTCCTGCTCCTCCAGCACCTCCCGCTCCTCCGGCCTGCGACGACGCAGAGGGTCACTACATAATCAACAAAGACGACGTCATCTACGGACGATGTACGTTTTTGTTCCTCTCCTTCTTCTCTGTTGAACTCGCTCGACTCTCTCGCTGACACCACCCCTCGTTCTTTTCGTCGCGAACAGATCGAGTGATCCGGAAGCTCGGAGAAGGGACCTTCGGAAAGGTCGTCGAAGCCGTGGATCGAACCTCGAGGAAGCACTACGCCGTCAAGATCATCCGAGCCGTTCAGAAGTACAGAGACGCCAGCAAGATCGAGATTCGAGTGTTGAACGAGCTCAAGAAGGGGGATCCCAACAACGAGAAGTGAGTCGCGTCGTCCTTCTCCTTCCCTCGCGTTCCTTCGCCGTTTCGTTTTGTACGACCGTCGCTGACCTTTCTCCTCGCGTCCCCTCTCGCCTCCCACTCTTCTCAGCAAATGCGTTCACCTCATGGAGTGCTTCGACCACCGGAACCACGTCTGCCTCGTCTTCGAGCTCCTCGGATCGTCCGTCTTCGACTTCCTCAAGGAGAACCAGTTCACGCCCTTCCCTATGGCTCACATCCAAGACTTCGGACGGCAACTCATCACCAGTGTCGCCTGTGAGTCTCTTCTCTTCGCTCTCCCTCGTTTTCCTTCTGTTTCGCGTGAGACTGACCCTCGTTCTCGTTCGTTTTCAGACCTTCATCGACTCGGTCTCGTCCACACCGATCTCAAACCCGAGAACATCCTCCTCGCCGACTCGAGTCACAGATCCGTTCCTGCCAAGGTCGGTACTACTTCTTTCTGCTCGAACATCGTCCCTCGCTCTCGAACTGACTCCTCTCGTTTCGTTCTTCTCTCGTTCAGACCGCTGGAGGAGCGAAGAGGCTTATCCTGAACAACCCCGACATCCGGCTCATCGACTTCGGATCTGCGACGTTCGAGAAGGAGTACCACTCGACGGTCGTCTCGACGAGGCACTACCGAGCTCCTGAGATCATCCTCGGTGAGTTTGATCGTTTCGTCCTCGACGATCTCGAGCGAATCTCGCTGACCTCGTCGCGTCTTCTCTCTTTCCCTCAGGTCTCGGTTGGTCCTACCCCTGCGACATGTTCTCGATCGGCTGCATCCTCATCGAGTTCTTCACCGGAGAGGCTCTCTTCCAGACTCACGGGAACCTCGAGCACCTCGCGATGATGGAGATCGTGATGGGGAAGATGCCGATCGACTTCCTCAGGAAGGCTACGTTCGTCCCTCCTCGTCTTCGCTTCTCTCGGTCGTCCTCGAGCTCGACTGACCTCTTCTTCTCTTTCTTTTTCGTCTCGAACAGGAGGTCGAAAGCTGAGATGTTCAAGAACGGCAAGTTGGACTACCCGAACGCCCAGACGGACAAGGCTTCGAAGAAGTTCTTGAAGGGAATGAAGAACCTCGAGGTTCGTCGCGTCTCTCTCTTTCTTCTTCTTCCTTCTCGTCTTCGACCTCGCTGACCTCCTCCTTTCTCCTCTCTCTGTTCTCCAGCAAATCATCCCTCCGACGAACGTCATCCAGAGCAGGTTCTGCAACCTCATCAAGCAGCTCCTGCACTTCGATCCTGCTCGAAGGTTGGACGTCAAGGGTGCTCTCGAGCACGAGTTCTTCTCGCTGCAGATGTGAGTCACTCTTCTATCTTCTTCCTCTTCCTCTTCTCTCACTGACGAAGCTTCTTCGTCGTTTTCCTCTCTGCCCCTCAGCCCCCTCGAGTAAACCTCTTCGCTTGCTCGCCCTCCACGACGCGACTCGTCGTTCGTTCTCGCTCCTCGGATCCTCTTCACGACCTTCCCTCTCTCCCCTCTCACGACACCTCCTGTACCACCCTCATCTCCACCCTCGGCCTTCGTCTCGTCCTCGTCTTCGCCGGATCATTTCCCTCCTTCCCTCTATCGTCAACGCTTCGCGTCTCCCCTTTGCTTCAACCTCCTTCGCTTCCCTATCCTTATAGCTCTTCCGTTCCACCCTTCCCTCCATGCTTACGTCCCACCCCCCTCGCGCCTACTCTATCGTCCCTCTCTCCCTCTTGCTTTGTTCCATGACCCCCTTCTTCTTTTACCACCACCCTCTGTTTCCCAAACCTCTCCCTCCTGTAACCAGCTCGCGTCTCTCGGTTTCTCCTCTTCAACTTGACTTCGTTTTTTCTTCTCTTCTCTTCTATCTTCGCCTGTTCTCGTTTCGCATCTCCAACGTCTTTCTTTCTATACTACCAAAACACCAGTCCAACGCGCGCGATCTCTTGACGTCGACTCGAACTTCTTTGACGTTTTGATCTTGACTTCTTCTAGAAACGAAACCACGCATAACCGAATACCGAATACCGAGCACTGAATAAAGAAGAGACAAAAAACGAAGACCGAACAACGAAACCCAAAAAACTGAAGGAACGAACGAGAAGAAGAACGACGACGACGACGACGCGAAGATGGAGATGGGAACGAAGCAAACGACGAGATCAAGAACCGAGATTGGAGAGGGAGAGGGCAAAGGCAAGAGAAACAGTGGAGGGAGATGGACCGAGAGAGGTGGAGATGGCATCTAAGGTGGGGAAAAGAGGAGATGAAACGTTGCGAGATAAGGACGAGAGCGAGGGAGAGGGAGAACCGAGACGCATCGAATCAAACGGCGAGGGTCACGACCCACCCATTCCCAGCAACCCTCCTCCTCCTACCATCACAGCCACCAGACCTATCCCCAGCGACGACCACCCCAGCATCGGCGGCCCTATCCGTTTCGGGCCCGACGACGAGGCGTACGTGCTCGCGAGGGAGATCGAGAGGGAAGCAGCTCCAGAAGCGTCCGTTCCTACGGCTTCGTAGGGGAGGAGGTGGTTCTGAGGAGCTACGAGAGCTGTGGATTGGGTGCAGGCGTTTTGGAGGACTGTGGGAGAAAGGAGCGAGGGGGAGGTAGATGTCAGGAAGGGAGGGAGGACGAGGGTGGAGGGAGCGAGGGAGAGGTGGGCTGAAGACGAACCAGTGAGTTGAGCGCCTACGCCTGGATACCGACGTTGACTGATGTTTGTGGTGTTTCCGGTCTGTTTGGGGGTAGAGGGGGGGAGAGAGGATGCGGTGGATGCAGGGGGCGGAGGGCGGGGGAGGGGAGGGAGGAAGATAAGAGAGGCAGAACGAGGACCGGGAGGGCGAAACGAGCGTCAGTTTCAGATCGAGAAGCGAAGAAGGCAAGTTCCGTCGAGGTCGTGAAAGTCGGCTCGAAGTGTAGACGAGACGTACGAGAGCAAGGCAGTTGAGACATCCGATCTGGAGGAGAACGAGGAGAAGCGAAGAAGGAGTGAGTGGAGCTCGGGGCCGCCCGACGAACGACGTGCGTGGGCTGAAAACGAGAGGGAGGGAAGGCTCGACTCACGAACTGGTCTATGCGCTCTTCTGTGCAGAAAGCTTCTCCGCAGGCTCTGTGGATGGGATAGCAGGGGTCAGAGATGAGACCGTGGAAAGGAAGAAGGTTGGGAGCTCACTCTTCGGTCTTCAGCTGCATGCAAGGCTAGCTCGAAAACAAACCCCAATCGTCCTTCTTCAGTCAGCTTCGCGAGCTTCCCTCCCTCCTCCCTCCTTCCCTTCTCGACGCTCTTCAACATCCAAGATGGTGGATAGGAGCTCAAAGGACTCACAGGCTCGAAAGTGAGATAATCGTTACAGCTCCGCCGGCATACGGCGGGAACGACCTCAGCGAGAGCTGCCTCTCCCACTCGCGCGGCGTGGATCGTGATCGTTGGATCTGAAGCAGCTCCCAGGACGATTTGGAGGGCCAGTAGACTCGCTGAAGCGAAGTTGGCGGGTTCGGTGGTAGGGGCAGCTGTTTGGGAGAGAAAGAAGAACGAGAAAAGGTGAGCTTGGGGCTGAGGGAGCGAAGCCAAAGGGGAGGGAAGGAAGGCAAAAACACGCACCTAAGGACGCGAGCGGAAGAAGAGCAAAGGCGAGGAGACCGCGTCGTCGAAGGAGTCGCATAGGCCTCTTGCTCTCCTGAGCGACCTATAGGTGAGGTAGGAAGGGGGAGGGGGTAAAGGAGTGTAGTTGGGTAAGGGAGGAGTGAGAGTTGGGAGACAGCGGAGGAGGGGGGAAGGAAGGAAAGGGAAGCTGAGGGAAAAAGAGGCGTTTCGAGAAACAGGGCCGAGAGAAACGGGCAGGGGAGAATGAAAGACGCGTCGAAACGGTTTGAGGGAGGACGTCGTCGAGAAGAACAGAAGGGGTTCGAAGTTGTGTGTGAAAATTGGTAGATCTGAAGATCGAGATAGCAGAAGCTGATCAGTACGAGATTTACACAGGTGAGCGTACGTACGGCGAGATGGCTGGGAGGAGTGGGGAAGGGTGAGAACTTACCGATACCGCGTCAAGCGATCAGAGACAAGAAGGAAGGGAGGGCGAGATTGGGCACGATTCAGACCGGGCGGATCCGAGTTGTTGTTGTTGTTGTTGCTTTTCTCGAACTATAGAAGTGAAAATCTTCTTCGCTCCTCGACGAGCTCCTGGGTTCAGCAAAACTGGCAAGGAAAGAGGCGATGATCGGGTCTCCTCCTCCAACCTTCTTCAAGAGGCGTCTGTCGCGTTCGTTAGCAAAACGAGCAAGCCGAGTTTGGCTCTGTTCGGGGGCCACAAGCTTCGTAGATTTGCTAAGAGGAGCTCGAAGGGGGTCCTCTGCACCCTCGAGCTGAAGGTATGGAAGAAAAGAGAGCAGGGGAAGGACGAACGCGTTTGGTAGATCCACGCAGATCGCGATCTTCGAGGATGAGCCCCACCTCGGAAGTTTCTGAACGACTGGAAGAGGAAAGAAAACGCGAGGAAGGTTTTCCCTGGGTGTCTCGAAGGATCCTCGGAGCGAATGAGATAGTCGAGTGGGACGAGGAGATGGAGCAGCCGAAGAAGGAAAGGCGAAGAAGACGGCCGTTCAACTCGATGTCGAGACGCGACGTGAAGGACTACTGTACTGCTTTCTGCCCAATCGTTCTCGAAACGTACGAAGCTCGACTCTTGAGCGGACTCCATCTACTCTAAAGAATTGCTCCAGATGCATAGAGTTGGAACAGACCAGATCGAAAGGGAAAGGAAAGCTCCATCTACGGCGCGTCGCGGCTGTTTCGGAAACGAGCGCATCTCAACTTCTTGCCGTCCAATCTACAACCGCCGAGAGATCTACGAGACCGGCGGCGTTGATCCGAACGAGTAAGAGGAGGAGCGATGTCTCATCTCACTCAGAGTGCTCGAAGGCACGACAGGGGAAAGAATAAACAGAAGAACCGACGCGTCGTTGTCGTCCAGCCTCAAAGCCATCAACTCCTGGTTCCGCTCTTCTCATTGCTCTGATATGACACCGGCTACGATGAATCACCAGAGAATGGAAGGCAGAATTAGGAGGAGAGGCGGAAGGAAAAAGGACGGGTGCGCGGTCTAAAACGGACAGCAGACGGATGGACGAGACGTCGAGAAGGAGGAACGAGAAGGAGGACGCCAAAATGAAGGGATGGGATGAGATACAGAGAGAGCGCTGTGGGCGCTGTTGGCAAATCCTGATAGGGAGAGTTGTGCTCCGAGACACGAGCGAGGGAAAGCTGAGGAAAACGAGCGCACCCCGAGGCGGGCGCGTCGACTTTGTCAAATCAGACAACACGAGCGCTCGACTGGACGGCTCGTCCCTCTCAGCTAAGCTTCGCAAACTGGAAATGGTTCTGTATAGCCAAGCATTTGATTCGAATTGGAGAAGAAGGAGGGAACCTCCGAGGTCAAGCGCCACGACTTCAACGAACCCCACGCGTCGAGTTCGATTCAGCTCGAGCTCACTCCCTGATGAAGGCTGGGTCTCGCGAGTGACGTTTCACTCTTGAAGCATCACTCTCGAAGACGGCACCTCCCTCTAGGGAACTAGCTCTGAGTCGAGCGTGTAGTAGAGCGTGAACGAAGAACGCGCCTGACTTCGACGACCTGGGGGACGACGATTTCTGCACCTAAGGAGAACACGAGTCAAAAGCGCTACGGAGTAGTGGAATTGCCCCAGCGTCCCTCCAGAAGCAGAAATAACTTCCTCTGAGGCCGAGAAGGAGCCTGGGCGGGACGAGGGGAAGTCGATGTTTAAAAAGAAAACGCTCAACTCCTGGACGCGCCCTCCCTCGACGGCTCGCATATCTCTGCTGAGGAGATAAGTGAGCCCCGAAGAAGGGTTTGCTCAGGAGAAGAACGGATTTCTCTAAAAAAAAAATTGAGGCGGGAAGAGGAGACGAGAGAGCAAAAAACACAGACGCGTCAACTTTTGAGTCGCGGGTTCAAGATCGGTTCTGCTCTCTTCAGTAGAAGGAATGAGCTGACACCAAAGACTCGTCGACGCAGAAGAAGGCCGGCCGAAATATGAATAGTGAAGACGGGAAATGCAGGACGAGAAAACGAAAAGGAGGGAACGAGCGTCGACTGACAACTCCTGCTCGTCGATCGATCAGCGCTCGAGCGATTCGAAGAAAGACGAAGTAGAAGGTATCGCGTCGTGATGGAGAGCGTCATCATGTGGTCACGACTTCGAAGAAAGCGTCCAGACTGGCTTCCTCCTCCTTCCTCACATCGCGTCGTCTCTTTCGAGAGCTCGACTTCTGAGCTTGAGGCGTGAATCTCGCTGCTGTACACTGTGTGGATGAAGGCAGCAAGAACCTCCTCAAGTACAGAGAAATGAGTATGTGAGAGGAGAGGGAAGGTCAATGACGCGAGTTCGACTCGGTTCGAGCTTTTGGAGTCGCGTCGCTCGAACTCGAGGTCTTTGTAAAGGCAACAGAGCGACCTCTGCCGGACTGAGCCCACACCCGCTTGAGAATGTGTCAACGAGCGGAGATGAGGGCGAAGCTGGCAGAGGAGGTGGTTTCGTTCGAGATCCGTCGACTGAGCAGTCCAACCAAGGAAAGAAAGGAACGAAGATTGCTGCCCCGCCGTCAACTTCTTGAGCTACGCTCCCAACCCCTCTCAGAGACTACCTCATGTTAACTTAAGGACTCTGAGAGGGATGATACGAGAGCTCTAGAGGAAGAGGGCGCAGAAGACCATCGGGAGTGACGACCCGCGCGAAGAGAGGAAAGAGGGACGGACGAAGAGGGATGAAAGAGCAGGGACAGGATGACAGAGAGGAGGAGAAAAAAAAAGAGAGACTAAGATACAAGTGGGGAGAGAAGCAAGAGATCGAAGGAAAGGAGTCGAAGAGAAGAGAGGAGGGAAGAGCGAGGGACGGGGACGGGTGGAGCGGAGAGAACACTCGCGAGACAAAGTGCTCGAGCTCGAGAAGCTGAAGGACGCTTCTCCCGGCTGTCCCCGACCGTACCCCAACCCGTACCCCTATCCCGCTGTTGATGAGGGAAGAGAGAGAGAAGGTGGAAAAGAGGAAAGGGGGGAAGGGGGAAGAAAAGGAGATGGAGAGCGTGAGTGACCTCCGTCAGTTCGACGCGTCTAAGAGCGGACGAAATCACCAGACTCAGCACCTCCACATGCCGAGCTCCTCTTCAACAGGAGGTAGATAACTGAGCAGAAGCGAGGGAGATGCTCGATGTGTAGAAGGTGGGAGCGAGGTGCGAAGAGTCGTCCGTGACGACCGACGTCGCTTCGACGAGGAATCTCACCACTCCTTCGCTTCCCCACATCTCAGGCTCTTTGCCCAGCCGTATCTCGAGAGATAGAAGAAAGGAACGAATTGTGCGAGAGAGAGAGAGAGAGAGAGAGAGAGAGAGAGGGGGGAGAGAAGAAGAAAGGGAAGCGGTCCTCCTCTCGTGGACGACTCGTTCGGCTTGAGATGAATCGAACGACGAAGCATGCATCCATCCATGAGGTGAAGGATGGGAGCAGAGCCCGTCGTCAAAGTCACCAAAATGCACGAGAGGGACTGGAGAGGAGCGGCGAGAAGAACAGGTGGACCGACGAATGTGGTTGGGAGCGAACGGAAAGCGGGAGGCAGGAGCTGAGCTCAGCGAAGGCGAAGGCGAGTTTCCAGCGTTGGAGAAGTTTTTCTGACTTCGATCTTGATTCAAGGGATGGGACTGCTTCAGCGGCTCAGAAGAAAAGCTTCCTCTGATTCAGACCCAGGATAAAAGGACAGACAAGTCCGAGGACTTGCGAGCTCGAGCTTGAGCTTCGCACTCGTCCCTTCAACCCATCACCCTTCTCTCCTTCCTTCAACCTTCCAATCCAGCTTCCGAGCTACCAGAGTCAGCTATGGCGAACACCACTACGAAGGGATACACCAACATTCATGGAGGAAACCCTCAGGTGAGTACGAGGAGGGAAACGAGAGAAGAGGAGCTGGCGAAGGAGGGAGGGAGGGTCGAGGCGAGCCAGGTCGTGAGCTCTCGAGGCGAAGGAAAAGCTCGAGATGGCGAGGTAGAGAGCCTACCAGAGACTGCATAGACGTCGAGAATTTTCTCTGCAGCAGCTCTGCCTCGAGAAACTCGATCTCTGGAGGAGGAAGAGGAAGGGAAAGCAACGATGTTGTCGAGCTCACCTTGTCGTGCTCTTCGCTCGAGATTCAAGCTGACTCTCCTCCACCTTCTTTCTCTCCACCTCATAGGCTCTCATCGAGAAGGTCATCCGATCCAGGATCTACGACTGCCAGTACTGGAAGGAACACTGCTTCGCTCTCACAGGTGAGCTCGTCGTCCTCTCGTTCCCCTTCCCTTCCCACCACCTTCCCTCCCTCCCCTCGTCACTTGACCTTCCCATCCCTCTCTCGAACTAGACTGACATCTATCCTCAATCTTACCTCATCAACTTCCATCGTAGCTGAATCCCTGATCGACAAAACCATCGCCATCAACTCGGTAGGAGGAGTCTTCGCCAACCAACGTCCGACCGAGTTCTTGTGCTTAACGTTGAAGCTGCTGCAGCTGCAGCCGGAGAAGGAGATCCTGATGGAGTATCTGTTGGCGGAGGAGTTCAAGTGAGTCTCGTTTCCCCTCTTGACCTCTTGGTTTGAGGTGGAGGATGGGTTGAAAGGGTGGGGTGGGGAAGCGTCGAGGAGGGAGGGAAGGAGCTGGTTGTGAGCTCGACGTGTTCAGAGAGACTTCTCGAGGACGTCTCTCATTGACAGGGGCATTGGGAAGTGTATAACTTGTTCTTGGAGGGTGTCTAGCGCGTGATACATTGGTGCAGGAGTCGGGACAGCTCTTGAGGCCCTGAGCGCAAGCTCGACCAGGTTGTCGACCTCTCCCTCCATTCCCCTCGTCGTTCATCTCCTCGAAACCCACCCTTCCAGCTCAACGCAACGACTTCTTTCATCCTCCACCCCCTCCTGCATCGCCCCCAGATGCAGACTCTTTTCTTTCGAACTGTCGACTCCACGAAGCTGACCCTCTCCTTCCTTCGTTCTCTTCCTCACTCTCCTCAGATACCTTCGCGCTCTCGCAGCCTTCTACGTCCGTCTCACCTTCCGCTCGGTCGAGGTCTACGAGATCCTGGAACCTCTGATGAAGGATTACAAGAAGCTGAGGTTGCGAGATGATGGTGAGTCTTCACGTTCTGCCCTCGTCCTCCGTCTTCTCCTCGAGCTCGGTCGCGTTCGTTCGTTCGACGAGCTTCGTCCATCGAGCTTTTGGGCTTGATCTGCCCTGCTTGGATCGAGACAACACCGGAACCTCGAGCTGACTCCCGCCCTCCTTCTCTTCTCTCGCTCTCTCCTACCTCGTCCCGTTCCCTCCCTCCCTCCCTCCGCGCTCTCGTCCAAAACTCCTCCTTCCTCACCGAACAGCCGGCTACTCCATCCTCCACTTCGACGAATTCATCGACCTCCTCCTGCACGAAGATCGAGTCTTCGACATCATCCTCCCTCGTCTAACCAAACGGGACGTTCTCGAGGAAACCGAAGGACTCGCCAAACGCGTCTCAGTCCTGGAAGAAGCTCTCGACGGACCTCCCTCCCCCACGGCCTCGCCATCACGCCGTCGTCGGAGCGGGAAGGAGCGTGCGGGCTCCGATGTGGAGATGGAGGAGGGGGAGGATCGGGGACGAAGTCGAAGCAGGAGCAGGAGTGGGAGTGCGAGTGGGAGCGAAGGAGGGAGATACGTCAGTCGAAGTCCGAGTGGGAGTCGAAGCAGGAGCAGGAGTAGGAGTGGGAGTGTGGATAGTTGGAAGTCGAGAGAGAGGAGTATTAGTCCGGATAGGT
The DNA here is from genome assembly GCA_024345305.1 of Mrakia gelida. Classification (NCBI taxonomy): domain Eukaryota; kingdom Fungi; phylum Basidiomycota; class Tremellomycetes; order Cystofilobasidiales; family Mrakiaceae; genus Mrakia; species Mrakia gelida. Next base: position 190,506 of record BRON01000019.1, read on the forward strand.
TGGAGAGGATCATGGCTGAGGCTGTCGGTGTGAGAGGGAGGGGTGGGGTCGAGGAGGGGAGGGTGCTCGTTGCGGAGGACGACGGAGAGAAGCTGGAGGGAGATGTGTAGCTTTCGAGGATGTTTTATGTTCTTGTCTCATCGCCGAAAACAGCGTCAGCTCTGCTCACACACTCAGAGAGGCGAAGTAGATTTTGTAATGAAACCCCTTCTAATCAAAACAAGGCTCCTTGAGAATCCACCTTTTCGCGAAAAGTCGAGGTCGTCGAGTCGTCACCTTCCCTCCTCTTTCTCGCAACGACCATGGTCCTCCTCCCTCGTCTTTCGTGCTTGGGCACGTCTCCCCTCCTCAAGCGAGCCATCTCATCTTCCCTCCCCGCTCAATCTAGGATTCGACCCTCCTCAGCGTCGTCCCGATTCCCTTCGACCACTCCTTCCTCCTCCTCCACCTCCGCCGCTCCTTCTTCTTCCACCTCCTCCCTTCCTTCCTCCTCTCGCTACACCACCACCATCTCCTCCTCCCACCCCTTCTCCTCCGCCTCCCTAGCCTCGGCGTCTTCGCCAGCAGCCCTCGGACAGGCTTCCTTCACTACTGCGATTGGAGGCGGAGGGGAGTTTGACGTTTCTCACGATTTGGAAGGAGGAGGATCGAGAGGAGGAGCCATTTGGGATATCCTCTCGGGTCCAGCAGCTGAGAGGAGGAAGGCTCTCATCCTCAAGGCTCAGGATAACCTCCTCAACCTCGTCAACTCCCATTCTTCAAACTCGAAAGCTACTCCTCCTCCTTCGTCGACATCGGAAACGGACCTTCTTCACGACCTCTTCCTCCCTTCCTCAACCTCCTCCAACCTTACCTCTTCAACCTCAACCTCGACCTCAACCATCGATCCTATGATCCTCCCGACGACCCGTTCCCTCTCCCCCTCCACTCTCCTCCTCTCCCCTTCCTCCCCTCTCCTCTCTCTCCCACCCATCGACCTCAGCTCAGCCTGGTTCTCCCCCTCCCACCCTTCCCACCCTCCTTCAACTCGAAAAGAACCCTCCCTCGCCGAACAACACCTCCGAATCGAGGCTGCCACCGACGCGTCCAGCAGAGTTCTCGGAACCCTCTCTGAGGAAACGAGAAGGGAGGAGGAGGAAGCGCTGGGAATGGAGTTGTTCAGGGCCGTGGCGATGGGGAGGTTGGACGCTGAGGTTGATAAAGGGTTCACGGGCGTTGGGGATGTGCTGGGTGGGTGGATTGGAGAGGAGGAGGATGGGTTGGGAGATAGGAACGTGGATATGATTAGTGTTAAGAGGCAGAGGAAGAAGATGATGTCGAAGCACAAGTGAGTTTTTGGGTCGAGCTCACGTCGTCAGACGTCCTTCCTTTCTTTCCCTTCGTCTCTTCCCTTCCCTCGCCTCCTTACTGACTCCTCCCTCCCTTCTCTTTCCCTCTCCGATCTCTCCTCTCAGGTACAAGAAGAGAAGAAAGGTTCGTCATTCCATCTCCTCTTCACTCTTCCCTCTCTTCACCCGTCGCTCCCTCCTTCGTCGCCAAACTAACCTTCCCTCCCCTCGCTTTCGTTTCGTTCCAACAGCAACAAGCGACTATGCGAAAACGTGCTGGACGACGATAATCTCTTATGGCGATTTGGTGGAAAGGAGGGAGGGAGGCAGAGGGTCAGCGTACATACGAGACGAGAACGAAACGAATGTCTGTTTTTCTTTTGCTTTCTCTCGATCCCTGCTGGTCGTTGTTTCGCACGAAACAGGCAAGAGCAAGAGCATTTCCAAAGAGGAGTCTAATCTAAGCCGAGTGCAAACGGTTCCGACGAGAAGAGATACAAAGATGGCAGCGAACGAACGAGGGAGGGTAGAGTTGGGTTGGGTTCGGAGAGAAAGAAAGAGAAGGGAGGGGAGAAGCTACATCTTCCCCTCGTTGTCCAAGAACCTCGTCAACATCTCGAGCGACTCGATGGGTTTGTCGTACGGTACCACTATTTTCCACCAACACAAAGCCAAAAGTCAGTGAAAGCCCAAAACCAAACGGACGGTCGGACGCGTCGTTCGTCGTTCGACATCCGTTTCCTCTCGCAACACAAACACGAGAACGAGAACGCGAGCGCAGAATAGAACTCACTATGTCCCGCCCCCCTAACCGTAACATACGTCAATCCACCATGCTCCCTCCACTCCCCAGCCGCCTCGCTCGAGTTCTTGGAGACGAACCACTCCTTGAAGGGTTGAGCGTTGAAAGGAACGGAGCCGGACCATTCGAGCTTGGAGGTCCAAGAGAGTTGGTGGATCCAGTTGCATTGCTGCGAGCGTCGATTTGAAGCGTGAGGGGGGTGGGAAGAGGGGGTGAAGAGATGTCAGTGAGCGAACCGAACCGAATTGACGCGCTCGTGTTCTTCTCTCTACCCTCCCTCTCCCCCCCCCCATTCCCCTTCCCCTCCTCAAAAACGTATTTCAAGGTGGAGGGTTTACTCACGAAATCATACTTCCCCGCATAAATCAACACCTTCACTCCATGTTCGAGCAGACTCGCCACGTAGAGGTAGGTTTTGCCCGTCCCGTCCATTTGGCCGTTGAACGCTGAGCCGACGACGGAGGAGCAGCCTTCGAAGGGAGGGACGGAGGAGTGGATACCCAAGTGGGAGCGGACGGTTGGGAGGTCTAGGTAGGTGGAGATGCCGTTGCTGTGTGAGAACGGAAAAGGAGGAGCGAGGAGTGTCAGGTTGCGTGGGACTACTGTAAGGCTGAGGCGAAGACTGAGAGAGGGAAGGGCGAGAAGAAGGAGAGGAAGGAGGAAAGGGACGAACGAGACATCACCGTAGCAGAGGTACCCGTCGCAGGGTTTGGAGACTGGGGAAGAGGAAAAAGGGGAGGGCAGGCAAGGTCAGCGAACACGAAGTTCGACGCGTCGACCTCGAACTCGACTCGTTGCACTCACTATCGTAAGGGTTCAACCCCGTAGCAGTGAACGGAGATCGGATCTTCTTGTAGCAGAAGTCCAGCGCGGCTTGGCAGGCAAGAGCGTCGAATCGGTCTTCGCATTCGGCCTAAACAACAAAACGCGACCGAGGTCAGCGCGACGAATTTCGAGCGGGGAAAAAAGAGAGAGGGACGCTGACCTTCATCATCTCCTCGCATCGAGGAAGAGATTCCTGCATGGTTGCACATTCGATGACGGAGAGGACGGGAGGGAGACCGGAGAGGGAGGTGCAGACCTGGTTTGACGAAACGGAACGACGAGGTCAGGTTGGGAGAGGGAGAAGAAGAGATGAGAGAAGGGAAAGGGCGAAAGTGAGACGACGAACTTGTTTGTAGTGCGAGAGGGTGAGATCGAATCGATCCTGAGGGAAGAGAAGAAGGTCGGGGAGGGAGGTCAGTTCGAGCGACGCGAAGAAGAGATGGCGAAGAGAACGGACGGTAACACCTGAGGCAGCCGAGGAAAAAGAGCGAAGTTAGTGAAGTGTACGGAAGGGAGCGATCAGGAAGATGGCAACGCACCGTTTCCGATGATGACACCTGCGAGGAAGCCAGAAGGCGAGGTTAGCGGACGCGTCAGATTGAGACCGGAGCGGAAACGACAAGGACGAACTCTTCAGGTTGATGGGGTGCTTCAAGTTCTTGTTTCCGTCGACTACGGCGGCTCCGAAGATGGGGAGGTACTGGGGAAGAGTGAAAGGGGGATCGGTTTAGTCGAGAACGAGGATGGCGAGAACGAAAGGCGAGAAAAGAAAGAGTCGAACTCACTCGACCCCCGTAACTCTCTCCGCTCTACAAGATCGATCAACAACTTCAGTCAGATCTCACTAAAATGCTCACACGAGTGGAATGTTGGGCTCACGAGATGAAGTCCTCGTCCCTTAAACTCCGTGAACGTCTCGAAAAAGATGGCGATGAAAGCTTGAACGTCGACAGCTGCCTGCTCGGTGGTAGCGACGGTCTGGCCGTGCTCCGAGTAGGAGAGCCCAACTCCGATGGGTTGGTCGAGGAAGAAGGTGTTCTGTAAAAGCGGAGACGGGAGGTCAGTCGTGAGGAGAGCGAGGCAGAGAGGACAGGACGCGGCGACGAACGAGTTTAGTGTTCCAACTGTAGGGGTTGGGCTTGGTTCCGTCGATACCGAGAGAAGCATTGGCGACCGAGCAGGGGCCTGAGCGAGAGCGAGGACAGAAGTCAGGTCGAGTTGGTTCGTGGCAAGAAAACGAGAACGACGAGAGGACGCGGACGAACCGAGCTCCTGATGAACAGAGGTCGAAACGACGAGAGGGTCAGAGAAGGGCCAAGCAAAGCGAAACAGAGAGAGACAGCTGACCATGAAGAGTCCCTGGAGAGTCAGAAAAGAGTGAAATGTCAGCGATGAACAGAAATCGAAGTACTAATAGCAAGGAGAGGGGCGAGGACGAACCGTCGCGCTCGAGCAACCTCTGCAAAAGATCAACCGACCACGCACAACGAGTCAGCTCCTACAAGAACCATCTGACATCCGACTAGTCACTCACGGTCCACCGTTGATCCCTGTCCACCCCATCCCAGAGGAAATTAAGCTATCAGCCTCAACACAACCGACGGACCTGAGCGAGATCGAATCGAGTCGAGTCGAGCTCACACATCAAGACGTCGTCCTTCTCAGGCTCTGACCTCGAGAGGAAGAAGTAGAAAAACAGCTCTTTCCCATGGGAGTCTACGTCTAAGTACCCCGTGAAAGATCTGAGAGGTGAGTAACGAGGCAAGGGAGGGTCAGACGAGCGAACGAACGACCAGCATGGGCTGAACGAGGGAAGAAAGGTCGAGCTGACTTGACATCCGGATCGCACCACCCCGTAGTCTCCTTGATCCTCACTCGATGGTCCGGGAACTGATCGTGGTAGAGCTGATGCGAATGAATCCGAGCAAGAGTCAGTTCCGGTCATTTCGAGAAAGAAGAAGGAGGAAAGAGAGCAAACGAACCTCGGTGTGGACGTCTCCTCCATGGATCTGACTGAGCTTTGCCTCTCCTCCAGCGAAGAACGAAGTCTGTTCACTGCGTTTGAAAGCTGCTTGGGCTGTAGACGAGAGGGTGATGAGCCCTATGAGAGCTGTGGAGAGGAGCATCGGAGGAGAGGAGGGGAGAAGATGGCGGTTTGAAGGGAGGAAGGGAAAAGAAGCACGAGGGTCAGCTTGGACTTTCGGAGGAGCGCGATGGAAGGGTTGGGTGATGCTGTGCGGGTCTCTGAGATTCTGAGAGTGACTTGATCTCGGAGATGAAAGTGTGCTCAAGAGGTTTCGAAGATCAAAAATTGTGAGATCTTGCTTGGAAACGACGAAAAGCGTCGCTAAGGGCGAGGAAGGAGAGGTCGACCAACTCGCCCGCGTCGACGAGCTGACCTCAACGTCGACCTCCTCCTTCCTTCGTCCTTCACCATGTCCGAGCGAAAAGTCCTCAACAAGTACTTGTACGTAGACATATCTCTTTTTCTCTCTACGCTCCTGTGATTCTCAGCTAACCTTGCCCTCTTCGTGTCTCTCTCTAGCCCTCCGAACTTCGACCCTTCCCTCATCCCGAGGAGGAAGCTCAAGGACAAGAACAACCAGCAGGTAAGCTCGACTTCCTTTTGCTTTTCTCTTACTCTCAGACGTGAAGCTGACAATCTATCTTGCTCTCCCCAGGTTGTTCGTCTGATGGCTCCCTTCTCGATGAGGTGTAACTCGTGTGGAGAGTACATTTACAAGGTCAGCTTGCTCCTCCCTTCCCTTCCTCCCTTCCCCTCCCTCTCCTCTCCTTCCGCCTCGAGCTCGTTCACTGACCCCTCTATCTTCGACGCTTTCTCGCTACACAGGGAAAGAAGTTCAACGCTCGAAAGGAGACTGTGGAGGGAGAGGATTACATGGGAATCAGGGTTCGTCTTCACCTCTTCCTTCCTTCCTTTGAGCTCCACCACTCGACCTTCCCACCTCGCTTCACTCTCCTTGACCTCGTCGACGCTCTCAAGACTGACCTTTTTCCGGTTTGGACGTGTTCAGATCTTCCGATTCTACATCAAATGCACCCTCTGCTCCACCGAGATCACCTTCCGAACGGATCCCAAGAACGCAGACTACCTCGCTGAACATGGTGCTTCGAGGAACTTCGAGGTTCGTTCCCTCCCTCTCCACCTCTTCTACTCCCACATCGACGCTGCTCGCACTCGATCTCAAGATCCCCTACTGACTCCTGTCTCTCTCTTCTCGTTTGGCGCGATGGAACAGTCCTGGCGAGACGACGAAGCCGCTCAAGCTGAGAAGGCCTACATGCCCGACGCTGGGGACGACGACGAGGAGGAGATGGAGAAGAAGAGGGAGGCGGAGGATGCGATGCAGATTGTGGAGAACGCTCAGGAGGATTCTAAGAGGGAGATGGACATCATGGATGCTTTGCAGGATATTCGGTGAGTTCTCGCTTCGAGTTTCGTTGAGCTTCGAGCTTTCCTCCTTCCTCTCCTCCCTCCCACTCGACCTCGTCTCTCCCCTCCGTCTTCCAATCGCACGCCCTTGCACTCTCCACCTTCTCCTCGTCAGTTCTCCGCTGACCTTCAACACTTGGCATTTCTTCCTCGCTCTCAGACAACGAAACGCCCGAAACGAACGCGTAGGCATGACCGGTCCTCTCGCCTCCTCCTCCTCCTCCAAACCTCTCGCTCTCACTCCAGAACAACAACTCCGTCTCGCCGAGGAGGAAGAAGACGAGCTTCTCGTGCGTCAACACTTCAGTCGGATCGCCTCAGGCGCACCAGCACCCTCATCATCGGTCGATCTCAAGGGCAAAGGGAAAGCTGTCGCCTCTTCGGGAGGACTGGATGGGTACGGATCCGATTCGAACTCGGACGACAACGACGACGACAACTCGGACGACGAGGGGGGAGAGCCGAAGGTGGTAGCGGACGATGCGGCCGAGAAGGAGGAGGAGAAAGTGACGGTGGTGAAGCGTAAACTGGGAGGGGACGACGAGAGTCCTTCGCTTGAGGCTCTGCTGGGGAAGAAGGGTCTTGCTCCTCCTCCGACGGTAGGGGGTGGGTTCGGGTTCGGAGCTGCAGCGGCTAAGAAGAGGAAGGTTGGGGCTGGGGTACCCGGGCTGGGGGGGTTGGTGAGGAAGAAGAAGTAGCGGAGGGAGGGGAGGGTGAGGGAGGGAGGGCGACGCGACCCTTTGTTTGGGCCTTGATTTTATCTTCGCTTTCTTTCTGTATAGCCGAACGAATGGTGTAGTGTAGGAGTATGTACGATGAGCCTTCTCTACCTCGAACACACACTCTCTCTCTCAACCCATCTCAATCAAAATCAAACTCGCCTCTTCAGGAACCACCTCCCTCTTCACTTCACTTCGCGCTCCCCTCTTCCCTCCCTCCCAACTCTCACCCACCTTCTCCCTTCCCTTCTCACCATGCCCCCCCTTCTCCTCTCCCCCCTGCAACTAACGCTAACCCTAGCAACCTACACCATCGCCCTCCCCATCTGCGCTCTCTCCCTCACGGTCACACAGGTCTTCGTACGTCCCACTTCCCACTCCTCCTCATCACCTCCTCGCTCCCGTTTCGTTCGCTCACCTTCGTTTCCACTCGCAGGGATTGGAAACGAACGAAGAACGACTTGCTCGTGGAGCTACGAACATCGCTGGCCGAGGAGGAGGGCCGAAGCTTGGTGCAAAGGGATCGTTCAGTGGAGCGAGAGGAACGACGATGGAGAGGAGGTTGAGCTCGACCGTTCGTTCCTTTCTTCCCATCCCCCTTCTTCCCCTCTCGTTCTTCCCACCATTCTTCTCCTCTTCCCCTCCCTCTCTTCTCACTCTCCTCTCCACCCTCGAACGCTGACTCCCTCGTTTGGTCCGTCGCAGAACTCAGCGTTGATCCCTGTCCCGGAGGAACAAGAACAAGATGAAGAAGTGGAGGAGGAGGGGTTCGTTACTTGTGAGGAGGAGGAGGGGGGGGAGGTGAGTCTTCTACCAAGACGAGAAGGGAGAGGGAGGAGGGTGCGAGAGTTGGGGGAGGGGGAGAGGGTGAGGAGGGAAGAGATGGGAGTGGGAGCGAGGGCAGGAACGAGAGGAGGGAGATGGTGCTCGAGCTGACTTTTGCTTCTGCTTTGTATTGGGTTGGGTTTGGGTGAAATAGGATTTGGACATCATTGACGACTCCTACAGTCTCACTCCTCGACTCCTCGTGGATCTGTTCGCTCTCGACGTGCCTGGAAACGACGAGCTCGTGGGACCTCCTTCGCCTAGTTTCGTGAGTCTCTACTCCCACGCACTCTCCCTTTCCCCTCCTCCCTTTTGACTCGTCCCCTCGAACTGACTCTGCTCTGCGTTTGCGTTCGACGCAGTTCTCCTCCATCGACCAAACCCTCCCCTCTCTCCTCTCAGAACCCATGCCGTTCAGCTTCAACACTCCCTCGCCCGACCCAGGAGACTCCCCTACCCTTGGAGGATCAAATTCAACAGCTTCTTCCTCGCCTGTTCTCGCTACTCCTGGAGATTGTGAGTTCCCTCGCTCCGTCTCGTCGAGTTTCGTTCTCTCCGAACCCAAGCTGACCACACCTCCCTCCCTCGTTCGTCCTTCGCTCAGCACCCACCTCCCCCCTCTCCACCAGCACCAACACCAAACCCAAACTCCCTCGACCCTCCTCTCCCGATCCTCGATCCAAGAAGTACCCCTCCTCCTGGTCGTCCTCGTCGCGACGATCCCTCGCCCTCGCTCAAAACGCAGCTCATCACCAGCAGGTCATTCATGGGCTGCCTCACGATCACAGGCGAGGAGGAATGGGGATGGGGATGGGGATGGGGGGAGGAACGTTCGAGACGAGTCAGGGGACTCCGTTGAGGGGGTTGGGGTTGATGCATGCTGGGTTGGAAGGAGGAGCTGGGAAGGGAGGGGGAGGGGAGGTGAGTTCGAGTCGAGCTTCGTTTTTCGTTCTTTTGTGGTCGTTTCGTTCCGAACCTGGATGTAGAGGGGTGAAGGGAACGAGCTGACGAAAGTTTACTCGGTTTGGTTGGACTGCGGTTGGTCGAAACAGAGGAAGTGAGGACACGTTGAAGCTCAAAAGGAAGACGCGTCGTCGCGTCTCTTTCGTTTTCGTTCGTTATGTGAGCCCTTCTTCTCCCTATACCTCTCGTCGCCGTTTTTCTGACTTGATGTGGGTTTGAATCCGAACAGAACATGCTTTTCACCCAACGTGTCCTGTCTCGTTTCTTTCTCTTTTCGTCCGTTCGTCGTGGAGTCGGAGGTGAGGAATCAAGCTCGCTCACCCATCGCACACTCGTAATATGCTAGCTATAAGAGCGAATGAACGTAGTTTAGTCTTTTGATTCTAATGGGTTGAGTTTTTGTGCTGAGAGAGAAGGGGAGGAGTGAGAAGCGGGGAGAAGACGCGACGCGACGAGACGATTTGGGATTTCGAGAGCTGCGAGCTTCCTTATGGGTTGGGCGAGACTCGAGCCGATCCTTGAGCGAGTACGCAGGGGATTCGGCGTTCGCAAGACTCGCTCCTGTTTTGAAAATGCCCGAAAGGGAGTCGTGCATCGAAAGTCGAATACGCGACGCGTCCTCTCTCTTTCCCACCACACGTTAACCGCAGCTCCAAAGCAACCATAAATACCTCCCTCCAATCTACATCCTCCCCCCATTCTTCTCATTAACAAGAACGTATCGATACCTCGCCTTCCCAGCCTCCATATCCTGAATCGCACCATTGATGTCGTTCTCCATCGACCGCTTCGAGATCCAAGGCTTGATGTTTTTGGAGACGGCGAGGTCTGGTAACGCAAAAACGCGAACGAAGGGAAGACGAAGAGAGTTTAGTGAGAGGGGGAGAGAAAGAGAAAGGGAGATGGAAGAGCGAAGGTACGAGGACGAGAGCGAAAACCTCACCAAGCATCTCCTGGATCTGAGTAGGGTTCCCAATGGCAGATCCTCCGACGAAGACGTTCCCCATGAGGAGAGGGAAGACTGGGAGAGCGAGGGAGCCTTCGGGGACACCTACCACTGTGAAAGAGACGCGAACGAGGAGGAAAAGAGAAGGGGAGAAGAAGAAGACGACGCGTCAGATCTCGTTCGCCTCGTCGAACCGAAAAAAGCTCGAAAGAAACGTACTGATCAATCGTCCCCCAGGTCTCAAAAGCGAGAGGTACCCAGCAAGAGGCATTTCAACGTCGTTCGTCGTGCAGATGATAAGGTCGAGGGTCCTCGAGTGAGCCGCGAAAGCTTCGTCCGAGCCGTGAGTGGCGATGAAGGTGGTAGCTCCCATGGCTTCAGCGTCGGCTTTCTTGGAGGTTGAGTGGGAGATGGCGGTGACGTTGGCACCAAGAGCTGATGACCGAGATGCAAGAAGAGATGGAGAGGGGAGGGGGAGGGTCAGCGCGAGACGAGGAGGAGAAGAGGGTCGAGTCGGGACTCACCCTTCGCGAACAAGATCCCAAAGTGACCGAGTCCTCCTACTCCGATGATCCCGACGTCTTTGGCGGTGGTTCCTGCTCCGTAGGTGGAGAGAGGACTGTAGACGGTGATTCCTCCGCACTAACGAAAGGGAAATGGAGAGACGAAGCGAGTCAGCGACGAAGACGACTCGAGCGAACGAACGAGAGAGGAGAGGGGTTAGGGCTGAGACTCACGAGCATGGGGGCAGCGAAAGCAGGATCGATCCCATCGGGCATGGGGAAGACGAAGTGAGCTTTGGCTCGTTTGGTGTCGGCGAATCCTCCCATCGTCTTCTCGCCTTCGGCGGCGCCTGATGAGACGCGAGAAGAGGAGTGAGCTCGAGTCGACGTTGAGACTTCCACGCACGTAAAGGGGACGAGACATACCGTAGACGAACGTGGCTCCGCAGGAAGGAGTGTGTCTGTTCACACAGTCTGTTGTAGCGAGGAGAGATGAAGAGGGAGAGTCAGCTCGTCGCGTCGAGTTTCGTTCGTTTCCTCGCTCCCGCAAGACTCACAGACTTCGTCTCCCTTGGTACAGTAAGCGCACTTGAGGCAAGACTCAGCTTGAGCTCCGACCCCGACGAGCTGACCGAGTTTCACTGAGGCGTGGAACAGAAGAACGAGCCGATCAGGACGTGAGCTCGCTCTTCGCAACGTTCGACCCAAGACGAGAAGAAGCAAGACTGACAGTGCTTGACCTCGCTTCCGAGTCGAATAACAGTACCAACGATCTCGTGTCCGAGAACGGCAGGGTAGTCGGTAGGTCCCCAGCTGGAAACGAATGAAGAAAAGAGGAGACGCGTGAGCTTCGATCTTTTCTTCCATCGGGGCGCGTTCGACTCGACGTACCCAGAGCTCATGAGAGACATGTCCGAAGCGCAGACACCACAGTACTGGACCTTGACTGTTGAAACGAAAGTAAAAAAAGACACGAGGTCAGTTCGGAACGAAGATGGCTGGACGAAGCGGGAGGAAAGAGAAAGACCGGGACGAACTATCAACATCGGTCTCTTCCCAGGTCTTCGCGTCGTAGCTGAATCGCTTGAGTTCCCCTTTGGAGGCGGTCCTAAAGACGGACGAGGATAAAGCAACGAGGAAAGGGGAGAGTCAAGGTGAGCATCGGCGAACTCGAAGGAGCGATAAGATAAGGGCTGAAAGCGAACGTCGAGCTCACTTCGAGAAAGCACCCCATCCTTCGAACTTGTCGGTAGTGGAAGGAGAAGAGGACATTCTGAGTGAAGTTAGGGTGGGGTTGGGTTTGAGTTGGGTGAGTTGGAGGAGGGAGAGGGTTGGGTCGAGCGGTGATTGTTGCAGGCTGAGGAGCGGAGGGAGGGCCAGCGACTTTTGAGCTTTGGTTCGAGGGTGGAGGGGTGGAGGGAGAGAACGAGGTGAAGGAGGACGAGAGGAGCTGGATAGTGGAGGGAAAGCTTCCGAAGAGAGAGTTTGGAGGTCGAGCTGAGGGTGGAGAGGTGGAGTGGAAGGAGCAGGCGGGAGGGAGGCGGGGGTGGAGGTGAGGTCGACGGAGAGATCGCCCCCTCGTCGTCATGAAGAACAGGGCGAGGCAGGTTTTCAGAAGAACGAATCTGGAGAGAACCGCAAGAAGTCAGAACCAGTCTGTTTAGTGGGAGAGGAGTAGGGAAGGAAGAGCCAGGAGCGAGAGGGCGAGAGAGAGAAGGAGTGGAGGTCGTTGTGCTCAAGCTCACCTTCTTTGCTTCCTTCCTTCGCTGCATCAGAGACCCTGGGAGAAGGTCAAACCCGTTGACTGGACACCATGTCCGCTATATCGAACGATCCAATACTGTCCTTTGACGTTGATAGATCGAGCTGCTGGCGAACGCAGGAGGAAAGGAAGGAAGCGGAGGGAAGTGGAGGGGGGAGGGAAGGTCGACTCGAGCTCGAGCTCGACAGCAGTTTCTCCTACGATTCAGCTTCGATAATTCACCGAGAAATGCTGGCACTGATAGAGAGGTCAGAAAGAGTCAGCTTGTGATGTTTTGGAGTGTACTCCATGTTCGCCGTTGGCTTCAAAACCGAGCAACGGCGAAACGGAGTTGGGTCACCTCCGACAACGACGAGCTCGCTCCTCTTCCTTCCCTCCCTCCCTCCCTCCCTCCTTCCTTCCCACCCTCTCGATGCTCTTCAATCTTCCCTCTACATCGACAATTGCAGCCGATCTTTGGTCGGTAGAGTTAGAAAGCTCGCTGTTTCATTTTCGTCAAGGAAGAACACCGCAAGCTCTGTGGGCGTATGAGCGAGTGAGGGTTCCTTTCCTCCTCTCTCTCTTCCCTCTCGTATCCTCACTGAGATCTAATCTTCCGCTTCTACAGTTCATCGGCCTACGCGGAGAGGAGTACCGTCTCTTCGCTCACGCTGAAATCGTGTATGCGAGGCTGGAGACTCTCGAGCTCATCGCAGCAGGCTGGACAGAAGCTCGAGATGCCGACGGCCGAAGCGTTTTCCATCGGGAAGGATTGACTTGTGAGCTGAGTGACTTCTACAGCGGCAAAGTAAGTCCTCGCCTTGAACGATCCCGACTTGTGTGTGTACGACGGTCTCGCTGCAGGACAGGCGGGTGCCAGAAAGACTCGGAATCTGGTCGCCAATGTTGTCGACGCTCCTCTCCTGACCTTTCTCCGCACTCTTCTTCTCTGCTCTATCTACACACAGATCACCGATCGACTCTTCCTCCTCTAAGATCGACTACCCAACTACCTCCAAACCGCTATCCTCTCCCCTGCCGCCGACTCGCATATCGTACAGCCCTCCTTCGCCGATCAGCTGTCGTCCCTCGCCCTCCTCCTCTCCACCTCCATCCCGGCCTCGAACCTCATCGATTCACTTCCCGCGGAGATCATCTCGCTCATAGGTCATCACTTCGTCAACGATGAGACACGGATCAGGCCGTACTCCAGCAACAAGAAGACGGAGCCAGGAGATCGACCCTTCGACTTGATCGCGGTCTCGAGGAGATGGAGGGACGTCTTCCTGAACGATGCTCGGATCTGGGGAGATCTGAGCTTCGTGGAGGGTCAAGATGCTCTCAAGAAGCTGGATTGCTTTCTCGAGAAGGGAGCGCTGAAGAGTTTGTTTGGGAAGGTCGAGGAGGAAGAGACGATGAGGATCATCGTCGAGTCGTTGAAGGGGAAGGGTTCGTCGCTGAAGCGACTGGGTATGGAGGTCCCTTCGGATATGGACTTCGGGAACATCTGGCAGATGTTCAGTCCCGACTTCGTTCTCAGCGACCTCAGGCTCACGACCGGAACCTCGCTCTTGCTCGACGCGTCGCTCCCTCCCATCCACCTCAACATCTCCTCCCTCACCAACATCTACCTCGACGGACTCAACTTCCCTTCCTCCCTCGCTCCCTTCCTCCGGCGGCTTCCCAACCTCCAATCCCTCCAATTCTACGCCTGCGTGATCCATTTGAAGGAGGTTGAATCGTCGAAACCGAACCCAACCATCATCGACCTTCCCAACCTCACTTCCCTTCGGTTCAACGAGGACACCAACATGGACGACGAGGATGGAAGTGTCGTGTTCCTTCTTCCCAAGCTCCAGCACTTCGAAGTCGGAAGCGTCAACATCCCAACCCTCCCCATTCTTTTCCCTCCCTCCCCTCATCCTCCCAACGTCGGTCACCTCGTCACGCTTTGGATGCCCTACGACTATCAACTTCACGAGCCTTCCTTCATCCAGCAACTCCGCCAGCTTCGCTCGCTCGTCAACCTAGGACTCGGAGACTCAAACGTAACGGACGCGACGCTCAAAGCTCTCGCTTGGACGAAGGAGGAGGACGGACCAGGAGGCTGCTGTCCCCTGCTGGAGAGTCTCGACTTCTTTGACAACTCCTCGTTCACTCAGGACGCTCTTTTCGAGCTCGTCAAGACGAGAGTGACCGGGTCGGAGGAAGGCAAGGAGGTCAGCGTCATTCGCGAGCTCTACCACTCGAGCTGCGATGGAATCGACTTCGATCCTGAGCGATTTGAATGGATGAGGAGTCATATAGATCATTACTCCCCCACTCCTTGACACTGCGATGCATCGCACGAAGGAATGGTCGGTGAGTCCAGTCTCTCTCGTCGTCGCGTTTTCCTTTTCGCCGTCCAACCTTAAGCTAACTCCTCTCGCGTTTTATCTTCCGTCCACAGATACCAATTTCCCTGAGTGTTTGATCTCCCCACCTCAACTTCTCCTCCCATCCTCCCAAGTCGCTCCCTCACCTTCGCCTTCGCCCTCGCCCTCGCCCTCGCCCTCGCCCTCGCCCTCGCCCTCGCCCTCGCCCTCGCCCTCGCCCTCGCCCTCGCCCTTCCACCCTCCCTTCCTCGCCTCGCCTCTCTCATCCTGCTACGGTATGGGACCCAGTGTAATCTCCGTGAGCTCCGTCCAGTCTTCGGTCCCATGCTCTTCGATTGAGCCTTCGCTGACTCGCATCTTTCATCTTCTTCCTTTTTAGCCTTCCCTCGCCGACGACTCCCTTCGCCAACTCGACGTCCTCGTCGTGTTCTCTTCCCTCTCCGCCGCCCTCAACCCTCTTAGGATACAGCTTGGACCTTTTGACTCCTACTTCTCTTCGCTCGCTCTTCCCTTGGTAGTCGTCGTCCTCCCTCTCTCTCACATCCACATTCCTCTTCGTCGCGTCGCTTTACTTCACTTCATCTGCCTCGTCCTTTACATCCCCTCCCCTACCTCATCACGTTTCGCACTAGCCCACTCCAATCCTTCTTAGTCCTCTCGCTCTCATCTACGCTCTTCATACCCTCGTTCAGTTCTCTTAGCTCATTTTGACGCGTCGTGGTAGCTTTTTCATTCTTTTAATACCCAGCTCTCCTTCTCGTTTACCAGCGCTTCTAATATGATATCGACAGTAGTCTCGATTGATATCTTTCCCTTGCGAGAGAAAGAAGACGCGAGAGCGAGCACAACGAAGTCAATCCCAACCTTCGCTCTCTCCGAAGGACCTCGACCCCCCTTCCCGGCTCTCCTCGTCAACCCACCCCCCTCGCTCCACCCGCGACCATGTCAACGAGATCCTCCGACGAGCCGAAGTAGCGATCGATGATCTCCAGAGCGAGGAGAGGTAACTGAAGAAGCGGAACGAAGCAAGAGAAACGAGTCAGCTCGGGTTGAACTCTTTCGACGTTCGTTCGAGGAATTTGGAAGAGTCGAAGAGGAGAGAACTTACCTCAACTCGCCTGTTGTGGGACGGATTCCGGTGCCGAGAGCCGATCGAGAGGGGAGACTGATGAGGACTGCGCGAGGGACGAAAAGAGGAAGACGCGGCGCGATCAGTTTTGAGTCGACGAGCTGGAGGCGACGAGGATGCCCGAGGAGGAGAGCTCACGCGAGGATCAGAGCCTGAGGAGGAAAGCGTAGAGGCGCGAGAGAGGTTGGCGAGGGAAATGCTGCGTTGATTCGGTGGAGTTGGGTGCAATGCAAGACGACTCGTCGAGTTGTCGACTGAGGGAAGGCGAAACAAGGTCAGACACGTTTCTCGGAGGTACGAAAGTGAGAGAGTGCGACTCGAGAGTATTATGAGAGATGCTGCAGGCTTACCGGAAGGTCCGAAGAAGAGGTCGTTCTCGTAGAGGTGTGATTTGACTAATCCTCCTTCCCGAGATCGACGACGACGCGAGAGGACAGAGAAGGGAAAATGGCAGTCCGTAGTTCTAAAAAGAAAGGGAGAGAGCACATCAGTAACTCTGTCGAAACGGACGAGTAAACGAAGGGGCGACTGACCGAGATCGATGGGTCGAGAGGCTGCCGTTTCGAGACGCGTCGAGTCGGAGTGAGATCAAAATGAACTGAGGAGATCTGTGAAGACGTAGATGAAGGGAGAAGTCAGCCGAGCACGAGATGGAGGCTCGGATAGCAAGTGAGGGAAGGAAAGAAGGAGAGATGAACGTACAGGAAAGGTCGCGAATAGATGGTTCGACGACGACGAGGTCGGGCGAGGCGACGTCCGAGAGACGGCATGGTTGAGGGAGGTGGAAAGCCGTGAAAAAAATAAGAGGTGGACCTGAAGTCTGTGTGGAAGGTCGAAGAGAGGCAGCGTCAGTGGAAGGGAGAGCGAGCATTCGGAGAAGAAGGGAGCGAATCGAGGGACGAACGAAGGATTCAGGAAACGAGGCGAGCGAATGACGGTGAGGTTGGCGAGGAGGGTATGCGAGGAGATCGAGAGGGAGAAGATGGGACTGAGAATGAGAGAAGACAACAGAGTGGATCAGCTTCGCGTCATTGAGCAAGAAGGAAGACGACAAAACTCACGCGTCGTTCAAAGTACCGTCACTTTGACTCCGCTCTCGAGCAGCCTGTGACTCAGATCGAACCATCTGTTGAGAAAGATCGACAGTAATCCTAGTCAAAACAGCTGTCCGATCACGGCGGGTAGTAGAAGAAAAGCTCACGGCTTCCAAACCGTCGTCGAGTTCGGCGTCGTCTCGATCCAGATCACCTCCTCGAGTCCAGGGAAGAGCTCCTTGGAGAGGTAGGCGACGAGAGCGTTCCCCTCCGCCTTGGGTGGTTCGAAGAAGCCGTTCGTGGGAAATGGGAGGATGATGATCCGCTTGACGGAGGGAACGGGCATGGAGGGAAGGGCGAAAGGGTCGGAGGACGTAGTGTTGGAAAGAGAGATGACCAGCTCTTCCACGGTAGAACCGCCGAAAACCCTTTGATGATCACTGCAGAGGTTGAGCATGTTTGAGGTGGGTTTGATAGCTCGAAGCTGCTCGAGCGTAGCGTTGACTCTGACAAACTCGAGAACTTCCGGACCCCAGCGGATCTCGTCGAGGATCTCGGTCAACGACGTGAGCGAAATCCTGGAGAGTGAGGGAAGCGACCAGACTCCTTCAAGAGCGTCCTCAAGTGGTTCTCCGTAGCTCTGCTCGTTCCAATGTCTTGTTCCGATGACGAGGTCTTGGAGGTGAGGGAGAGTGACCGTTCGCGCGCTGTGGGAAGCTGGACTTTTCGAAGGGACGACCCGACCGACTTGGACCAGCTGGAGGGATGTTAGGGAGGCCGAAACTGATTCGAGGAGGGTGAGGACGGATATGATGTTCTCGATGCCGACTCCTAAGCCTGATAGGACACGAATTGGGCGACGAAGGTAGGAGAGGGAAACGTTGAGAGCCGCAGAGCAGGGTTTGTCTCGTTGATCCCATTCTTCCTCGAGGAGTTTGGCCAGAGAAAGTCCTTGAGCTGAAGTCTTGATCCGGACCGTTGACCAGAAGAAGGACGACGCGACGGTCTGGGGAGAGAAACAGAGGAAGGGTCAGCACAAGAGCGAGAGGATCCCAGGTCTCGCTCGACTCGCTCAAAGACGGGCTCACTCTCATCTCCCTCGACACCAGTCTCAGCGAGGCGACATCCTTCAATCTCTCCTTCTCCAACTCGGGGGTGAATAGCTCGTCCCTTCACTCTAAGATCTCCGGAAGGTAGGACGACGAATCGAGGGCGAGGACGGAGGCGGGAGGTTTGACGTTTCGAAGGATTTCTCCCCAGATCTCGGGCGGGAACCGTTGAGCGGCGGACATGGTGAGGGAGATGTAGGTGAGGAGACTGAGTTCTAGTGAAAGAGGTGGAGAGGGAGAGTCAGATTGCACGCGAACGAGGCGAGAAGAGGGAACGAAAGGACCAACGACGAACGAGCTTGAGCGAGAAGGAGGTGAGAAGAGATGCTGGAGTTCGATTCTTGAGGATGAGGCGTCGACTTGGAAAGATCTGGAGTACAGAGAATGTGTCCGAGTCAGCTATAGAGAGGAGATGTCAAAAAGAGGGAGGGATATCGAGAACGTACGGTCTTGAAGAAAGGAAGGAAGAGAAGGTTGAGCTCGACGGAGTTGACCTTCAGCGGCTTCGTTGCCGTCGGTTTTGAGTCTTTAAGAGGAGGTTTCGAGGAATTGGATCGACGGCGAGTACGATGAGGTAATCCGAGGAGTAGCTGGAAGTCTTGGGGTAAGAAAAGCTGCTGAGAGCAAGAGGGAGTTGGCGGACACCTTGAACTTGATTTCGTCGAGCTCACCTTCTCCTTCCTCAAGCGTCGATCCCCCCTTCCTTCGTCCTTTTCCCAACCCCTCAACCCAAGATGTCCTTCTATGCTCTCCCCAACGACATCCTCTCCGGATCCTTCCTCCCCATCCTCCAAGCTCGCCTCGAAAGAGCGGATTTCCACCACCTCTCGCTCGTCTCTCGCGAGCTCTCCTCCCTCCTTCGACCTCTCCTCTTCCACGCCCTCACCTTCACAGCAGGAGAGCGTCTCGCAGTCGAACGAGTCGCAGGCCTCGCCTCCTCTCCTCACCTCACTCCTCTCGTCCAGATCATTCGATTCAAGGCGATCAAGCATGGAGAGAAGGAGGAGAAGCAACCGAGCTGGAACATCTGGACCTCCCTCCTCCCTCTCCTCTCCCATCTCACCTCTCTCCACGTCGTCGAAACCATCGGAAAGGTCCCTCCTCACAACTTTTGGAGCCTTCTAGAGGCTCTGACTACTGTCAAACCAAAGGCCGTCGAGATTACGGACGGATTCATGGACGAGGACGGACCTCCTCCCTCCTTCTTCCTCCTCTCAGGACTGGAGGAGATTCGATTCGATGGAGACGAGGCAGACTCCAGTATCACCTTCCGTCGCAAGGTCTCAACCAAGGTCAAGGATCTCGTTCTCGGAAACAGCTCCACGCTCAGGAAGCTCGACATCCAGTCTCAGGCTCTCCACTTGAACCAGGCGAGTCGCTGCTCGTTTCACGTCTTCTTTCCACTCCCCCCTCGTCGCTGACCCTTCCTTTCCCACTCCTCCTTCTTCTCCTGTAGATTCTCGTCCCAGACTCCGACAACGCTCCTACATTCCCATCCCTTCTCTCCCTCACCATCGCCGCCAACGTCCACGGAGTCGAGTACCCCCAGTGCGACGAATCACTCAACTCCCTCGCGACGTGGTTTCATGTCCTTCTCCAGCACACTCCCAAGCTCGAATCCTTCTCCATCTTCCCAGGAGCCACCTCCTCCAGATCGTACAACGGCGAGAGCTTAAGGAATCCCAATAACCCCTTCTTCGGCGTAATCAGCTCGACGACCAGTTTACCGGTCTGTCTCTATTCCATCGCCTCCCCTCTCACCGAAACGACCTTTCTCCCTCTCCTCTTCGACAAGAATGCAGTGGGATACCTTCCCTCGCTCAGAAGGCTCGAGATCGCTCGACCTCCTCCTCGAGACTCGTCCTTCATGTACGAGTGGGTTCCGTTCGGAAGGAAGGACGCGACGGAGGTGTTCGACGCGTTGAAGGGTTTGAAAGGGCTGAGGAAGTTGAGCGTTACGTTGGGTGAGATGGGAGAGGATCTCATCGAAGCAATCTCTGCTGTTGGAGCTGAAGTTGGGTTGGAGAGTCTTGAGATCGAGCTTCGAGTTGGGAAGGGCGAGGAGAACGCGTCGGGAGACGGGTTGCTTTGGGCGGACGTTTTGGTGAGCTCGTGCTTTCTTCCCTCTCGCTCTTCCTCTCGAAAGTCAACACTGACTCTCCACCGTCTTTTCCGTCTCTCAGGATCCCCTCATCTCTGCCCTCTTACCTCTCGGTCCAACCCTTCGAGCCCTCGTGGTCGCCGACAATCGAATCACTACCGAGCGAACGTCCCTCTTCCATTCCAACGACTCGAACCTCATCACCTCCCTCGACTTCCTTCCCACCATCCTCCTCTTCGCCAAACATCTCCTCAAGCTCACCTCAGTTCGATGGATCACGCGCGACGGAGCGAAGGACGACGAGATCGTGAGGGATCAGCTTTGGGTCGCGACTGTCGAGGGAGGGTGGATGAGGATGGTTGGTTGAGGGCGGAAGACGTTGCCGATTCGTTGCTTTCTTACTGTTCACGATCTCCATGCCGTTTCTGCCTTGATTTTCGTTGGCCTCGACTCGTTTCGAGGGAAGAGCGAAGAGGAGGATTCGATCGAGCCTCGTCTGTTCGAGCTGCCGAGCCTCTGTGCGCGAGGAAATATATCCGACGATCTTTTTGAGCTGCAGGAGTGAAGGGGGAGTATCTTGGCCCAGAGAGTCCATAGAGCTAGAGCAGGCTGATCGTCCCATGGTCGTCAGGGGTCAACGCGAGACGAAGGAGAGCGAGAGCTCAGCTCTCCTCGTTCTCGAAGTTGGCACCCAACTCCTTCGACCTCCTTCCATCCTTCTTCTTCGATCATTCTCATGAACCCATTGATCCCATCATCATCCTGGACGATAGATCTTCAACGTGGGATTGATCTTCTACGAGCTGGAGAGTTTGACGAGGGTCTGCAGTATCTCGACGAGGTGAGCTCGCTCTTTTCCCCTTCCCTTCCTTCCCTCGAACGCTGTCCTTCTAACGTCTCTCTGTTCCTCGGTTTCCTGATGCCCAGGCCACTCGCATAGGCTGGCTCGAGGCCGGTCTCTTTGCTTCTCGCAAGGAGGTTCTTTCAAAGCTTCGAAACATCCAGCTCGCGGGAAGGAACGTCGTGGAGGAGGAGGAGGAGGACGACCTCGACTTGGATTCGGAAGACGAAGAATACGACTTCAACGACTACGTGAGTTTTTTTGAACTCGTTGATGACCCTGGAGCTCTTTGGTTGACCGCTCGCCTCTCCCCTCCCCTCCAATCCTTCCTCCTCGCCAAATCGTCCCAATCCCTCCCATCTACCAACCTTCAACTAGCCCACGCTCAAACCCATCTCAACACGTTCCTCCCTCTTCGGGACCTCATCAACAGACTCCCAGAAGAGATCCTCACCCTCATCATTCGACTCGTCGTTCGCGAGCAGGATTTCCTCCACTTCACCGACCGTCAGGCTTTCCAGGAGGTCGCTCTCGTCTCGCATCGCTGGCGACAGATAGCTCTTCTCGATCCAATACTCAACGGGGACATCACCATCAAATCCATCGACGGAGCCAAGAAGCTGAGACAGCTCCAGGATACTCCGAGGAGGGTACGCGTCAAGGGAGAGGCACAAGGCCAACGAGCGCATCGACGGACTCATCTTGCCCGCTCTCACAGGGAACTCCGAATCCCTTACCTACTTGGAGGTCCGACTCGGACTGCAGGAAGGACTGGAGGACGTCTGGAACCTCTCGAAATCACCGCTGGTCCTCGTCGAACTGGACCTTAGCAACAGCAACCTCAACCCCCGTCGGATCCCTCTCCCTCCTACCCCCAACCATATCTCCTCCCTCCGTCACCTCAGTTTATGGCACTTTTACCCCACGGACGATCGGTCCCTTCTTCCTCTCCTCCAATACCTCCCTTGCCTCCAAACCCTCGTCTTGTTCAACTCCAATCTCAACTTCACCCCTCCGGCCGGATCTACCTCCTCCTCCCCATCCATCGTCTCCCTCCCTCATCTCAACCATCTCGAGTTCGTAGGCTGCTACGACATCGAAATCCTCGACTCCGTCATCTTCCTCCTTCCTCGCCTAAAGGACTTCTGGGCCGCCTCCTCGGACGTCCCCTTTGTTGAAACTTCCGGTCCTGGGAAGTTAGGTTGTGCAAGTTATTGTATCAACTTAAGCTATGAAGATGAAAGGTCTTTAGGTCGAAAAGAAAGAGCGACGTGTAACTACGTGGAACTACCTGGAAGTGAAACGTGGAGGCGATGGAGAGTATTAAGCAAATATGAACAGTAATCTCGACGCCGTAATCAACATATTCAACACCCTTCCACCCCTTCATCTTCCCTCCCTCACCTCACCCTCCCAACGTCGCCTGCCTCGAAGAGCTCCACCTTCGCCACAACTGGATGCTTGAGGACGAGGCCGTGTTCATCACTCAGCTACGACAGCTTCGATCCCTCAAGGACCTCGGAGTCGGATCAGCTGGACTCTCGGACGCGACGCTCGACGCGTTGGCGTGGCCTGAGAAGGTGGAGGAGGGAGGGAAGGTGGGGATCTGTCCTGGGTTGCGAGAACTTACCTTCTTCGGGAACGAGGCTGCGACAGGGGAGGCTTGCGTGCGGCTGGTAGCTTCTAGGGAGAAGGGGTGCGAGAGGGGGCAGTGCGCGAAACTTCGTCGTTTTGAGACTGGTGACATTGGAGGTGAGGAGGGAATGGATGAGGCTTCTTTTGATTGGCTTTTTGACCACGTAGACATATTCCTCCTAGGCAGATTCGGATTATCTAATCAAGTTGGCGGTTGAGAGAAAGGTTAAAGGAAAAACGCGTCGTTGGCTGCTCGAATTCGGAATAGCAAATATACAAAAGAGTATACGACCGAGCTCAGGTCAGCCGGAGTGGTGAGAGAAGAAGCACGAAAACATCATGGCGAGAAGAAAGAAGACAACTGCGAAAACGCTTCGACCGATTCGTCGCGTCGAGGAGCAAAAACGAATGGAGGCTGTAAGGATTGAACTCACGACCTTACACATGCTAAGCGTATGCTCTACCAACTGAGCTAAACCCCCGTCGAGAAAACTCGATGTTAACGTTCCGCTTCTTGTCACTATCTTCCAAAAATTGGAAAGCCATGTGCGTCGCTCAGAGACCGAGTCCCAGCTTCGAAACAGCAGTAGGTTGGGTGAAGTCGTTGAGCTGTAGGACGCCGGGAATCCAGTCTGCTGGTTCAATGCTACCTTTTCTCATCACTCAAACTATATCTTTTCGCTCTCTTCCTCTCTGTTCTTTCGTTTGTTCTCCCTCCTCCGCTTCAGACTTGTCGTCCCTTCCCCTGACGTCGTTTCCAGCCCTACGTCAAGTGCCCTTCTCTCTCTCTCTCTGATGTATCAACATTCATTCGGCTCCTCGATTCGGCTTCGAAAGACGAAGCTTTTCTCGAACGAGAGCATCAGGAACGACGCGTCGCCAATTGTAAAGGACAAGATCATTCATCCAGCGACCTGCTCATGGACATCCCTGTGCAAGAAAGTGTACGCCGTCTTCCCATCGTCCGTTCCCATGATCTGTTCGAAGCAAGGACCGAGCCAACGAAGATCGAAGAGTCAGCGACGCAACGACGAACAGAAGAGCAGATGAGAGGCTCGACTCACCTCCTGCATCTTCGCTAAGCTCAACTCGCAGAAGTCCTTGACCGACTCGACCGAGTTCATGATGTGTCGATAGTTCTTCCCGTTCTGCACACGCGTCGAGAAAAAGAGAGAGCTCGAAGTCAGCTCTCGTTCGCTCGCTTCCCTCCTCCGTCGATTCCCTAACCTCCCGCCCGCTTCGTTCAAAAGGTGAGATGTCGAGAGACGAGACTCACCACTCCCGGCAAACTCCTCAGCAGCTCCTGAGCACTCGTGTTCCCGCCCGCCCCGTCGCCCTCGTCCCCATCCGCACTCCCGATCAGGATCGCCTTCTCCGCGCTGGGTTCCGAGTGGTTGATCTTGAGATCCTTGAAGATGTCCGCTGTAGCGAACGGGGAGGAGGACCAGATGATTCGAAGACGAGGGAAGGTGAGGGTGAGGAGGACGAGTCGAGATTGGATGTCTGAGTCGGCGACGGCTCGATCTCGAGTGTTCGAGGAGCCGGAGGTGGGATCCGAACGAGCTTGATGCGATCCGGGGGCTTTGAGTTCGATGATGGACTGTGAAAGCGAGTATAGGAAGAGGGAAGAGGTCAGCGCAAAGACGAAACGAGGGAGAAGAGCAAGCGAGGGAGGGCGAGGGAAGAACGAACCTGAAGGGAGAACGACTTGTTCTGCTCGAACTCGATGAGAAGGATGGGCTGCTTGTAGTGAACGCTCATCGTCTCGCATTGAGTGTACCTGTAATGGTGGAACGAAACTCCAGTCAGCGACACGAAGGGAAACGTGAAAACGACAAGAAGCGAGACGCGTCAACACTCACAGTCTCCCCGAGTTGAAACTCTGGATCAAATCCGGTATACTCTTCCTCTCAACACACATCTCGGGGTTGAGGATGTAGTCTCCGACTTGCAGCGTAGCGGGGATGATTCGGACGTTCGACGCGTGGAGAAGGGACGGGAGTGTCGAACGGAACTCTCGCATGTCGACGATGACCTGAAGAGAACGAGTGCGAGTGACAAAGAGTCAAGGAGGAGTCGAGTAATGCCGAGAACGAGGAGAAGAGAACTCACCGTAGAAGGCTCTGACTCAGCAGCCAAAGCAGCCGCACCTCCAGCGATCCTCGTCGAGATGACTTTGGCGAGCGTCGACTGAGTGCTGCTCGCTTCGGCTGGCCGTCCTCGAGGATCTCCTGAAATCGGAATGAGCATCGTCTGTAAGAAACCACCGAACAAGCAACCAGCGAAACCCGAGTCAATTCGAGGGTCTCGAAGGGAAGAGGAAAAAAGAAGACGACGCGACGAAGATCACTCACCCCCTTCTCCCTGATCAACCTCTTGAACGACTCCATCTCCTTCCTCAATCCACTCAGGTACCTCTGCTCCTCTACCGAGTCGATATACATCATGAAGTAGACTCGGACTCCAAGGCCTGGATTCGAGCTTCGGTAGACCTGGTTCGAACGAAACGAAACGAAGACGCGTCGAAAGTCAGCTCGGCTCGGTTCTTCCTCGTCCGTCTCCGAAAAACGAGCTCGAAAGACCACTGACCTCCACCCTCCTAATGAACCCCGGGTCCGCATCGTACATCACGATATACTTGGGTCTCAGCTCCTCCAGCACCTGATCATCGTCGTCTCCCTTGTACGGACGAATGACCACCAGCTGTTCGGGCGAGAGGACTCCGAAGTTGTCGTCGAAGTCGAGAGGGTTGAAGTAGTGGGTTACGGAGTCTTGAGCTGAGGGACGAAGGAGAGTTTGAGGGGCTGAGGAAGCGTCTCGGTCGGAGGAGGCGGTGTTGATGGAGGAGGCGAGGGAGGTGAGGGAAGCGATGGAGGGAATGTCTTCGATGTCTTCGCGGGAGAAGATGGAGTGGGCTGTGGAGGATGAGGGTTGAGAGGTGTCGTTGTTGGTTGAGATTGAGGAGGAGGCGGAAGAGGAAGGAGGGAGTTCGATGATGTTGATGTTGGAGACGCGAGTCCGAGAGGGAGTCGAGGGAGGTGCCATGGAGGATTCGCGAACGAAGGAGGAGGACGCTCGTTGTGAGGAGGGGGGGACCGAACCGGCTTGAGAGCTGGCGAGAGCGAACTGTTGTGATGAGTTGTGTAGGCTGAGGGACATCGACGAAAGGAAAGAACGAGAACGAGTCAGCTCAGCAGAACCTTCGTCGCGTCGAACGAAAGGGAAACTCGACTCACAAATCCGCGATCTCTTCCGCCTCGTCCTCAAGCTCAGCATTTTGCTCCTCCGCCTCCCCGGTCTCGGCGTTCCTCTCCTTCCTTCCACTCGTCATACTCGCCGCCACGCTTCCACCTCGCACTCTCCTCCTCTTGAAACTCGGCTGACCTCTCCCTCCTCCTCCGCCCGCGCTCGATCCTCCTCTCCCACTCCCACTCGAGTTCCCCTTCCCGTTCACACTCGACCCCGCCCTCGCCTTCGATCCCCTGAGGTTCCTCGACATATCTCCCAACCCTCCCTTCCACCAGAAGTACGTCCTGAGGAGTCGTTCCATCATCGTTCGACCAGCGTCCGCGTCGTTCTCGGGGAAGGGGTCTCGCGAGGAGAGGTACTCTCGAAGTTGAGAGCAAGTTCGATCTCCAGTGGCCATGACGAGGACGGTGTTGGATCCGGAGATGGCTGGCTCAGAGCAGAGGCGGAGCGAAGGAGGTCAGCTCGGTTCGACTCGACCTCGAACTCCTCAGACGCGTCTCGTCTCGAACTCACTCAGATCAACCGTCGCCTGCACACTGATCTCCTCCTCAATCTCCTCCAGCACCTTTGCCAGCAACGACCACTTCGGCAACTCCTCCAGCACCGGCGTGACTCCAGGCGGCCAACTCGATCCTCCTCCCTCTGCGAACCCATCCCAATCATTCCTCCCTCCTCCTCCTCCACCGAACCCAGTTCGTTCCCTCTCCTCCCTCTCCATATCCCTCATCGCCTCAGCTTCATCCTCGTCCTCCTCATCCCTTCCCCGGTTCGGCGTCGCTCTACTCGCAGCAGCAGCCTCCTTCTTCGTCGGCGGAGGAAGGTAGGCTCGTCGTTTCGCGACGTGGAAGAGGGTGTTGGCAGCGTCTAGGTAGAGCCAGGGAGATTGGTTTGAGTTGCGAGCTGCTGTGGGTGCTGAACCGGGTGGAGGAGCTGCTGCTGTAAGGATGGATTCGAGGTAGGTGTGGAAGGTGATGGAGTCGTAGGAGAGGAGGTAGCTGAAGGGTGGGAGGAGGGAGGAACGAGAGGGAGAGGTGAGCTTGGGACGCGAGAAAGAGAGGATATGTGAGGCGAGGAAGGCTCACTTGAGGAGGTTACGAAGCGTTGTCAAATCTGAGACGAGTCGCTTGGTTTTAGGACCGACTCGGTGCCAGATGGGATCGAGTTGACCTCGAACGATTCGGTCGAAGTGTCGGAAGAGAGCGTTCTCGACGGTGAAGTCGTCGAGTTCGACCTGTCGAGCGCGAAAAGACGATATCGGTTAGCCCTCGAAACTTCTCGTCATCACGAAGGTGCAGATGGTCGACTCACTCCAGTACAGCTCTTCCTCAGCTCAGCCAACGTCGCGTCCATACACTCGACGATCGCGTTCTGAATTTCCTTCATCGGCGTCGTGAGCGGCTGATAGAGCTCGACGACGTCTGCTTTGCGTTGACCAAGGGAGGAGTGAACGGAGGCGTGGAAGCTGGGGGGTCAAGGAAGGTTGGAAGTCAGCTCGAGGGAGAAAGAGAGGTCGAGACGCGAGAAGAGGAGAGGACGTGAGCGCACCGGGGCCAAAGAGTGACTCGTCGGAGCGAGAGCATCTTCATGCAGGTCTGGAGGGGAGTCATGGTGGAGTTAAAGTGTTCTGGGTCGTCCGAGAAAGCTTTGAGCCATCCATCCTGTTGAGGTCGCGTCGAGTCGAGGGCAAGAGGGAGCACAGGGAGGGAAGCGGTTAGCTTCGAGCTTGTGCGATTGAGGAAGAGGTCGAGATCGTACGAACATGATTCGACTCTCGATACAACCTGACGATGAAAGCTTCCATGCTCGTGACGGTGACTCTATGAAGAAGTGAAGGCGATCAGCTCGAACGAACGACAGGAAGGAGAAGGGACGGAAACGAGCTCGCTCACTTCTCAGCATGAAGAACGACGAGACCCGAGATCATCTCTGTAGGGATGTTCTTGGTGAGCATGTCGACGACCAGGATTCGCGACGTGACCGAGATGAGTCCTCCAGCGTGGTAGAGAGCTCGTCTGAAGCAAAGAGAACGAACAAATGAGCTTCGATTCGAATGGAAGGGAGGGAGGGCGGAAGGAGGGAAGCCCGACGAGAACTGACCTCTCCTTTCCAGGCATCTCGAAACTGACGATCCTCAGACCAGGTCGACGGACTCCCATGGTAGATAAGAGTTCACCCAAGCCAGCTTCTTCATCGGGAGTAGCGTTGATCTAGAGAGAGAACGAGCGAGGGAAGGAGGCGGGGAGGGTGAGCTCGACGTTTCCCCTTCCCTTCCCTTCGCCACCACTGCTTCTCCTCCCCCAGACCTTCTCTGGATTCGAACTCACGAGTAAGACGAGCTTAGTTGGACCATCGTATATCTTGAGCAAGGTAGCTACGATCTTCCTGAGACCCAATCCTTTGGCGATGATGACGAGGTCGTCGTTCTCCGGAGGAGCAATCTCCTGGATGATCTCTTTCACAAAAGGGAGAAGGTGGCGATTCATGGTTCAAGGGTTGATGGGGTTGAAGGGGGGAAGGTGGGGATCCTGTAGAGACCTAGAAGCATGGAAGCTTCCAGAGAGATGTGAGAGAGGTGAGGGAGTCGAGAGGAAGGGAGGGGGCGAAATCGACGAGCTCACCTCCCTCGCCCCTCGAAGGTGATCTCAGTCCACCATCATCGTCAAATCCTAAAACTTCAGCATGACCACCCCTCTTCTTGCAATCTCTCCCTCCCTACCGAGCTCAAGAAGGAAATCCTCCTCTTCTGCGACCCTTCCTCCCTCGCAGCCGCTTGCCTCGCTTCGACGGCCTTCCTCGAACTCGCAGGGCCTGTCCTCTACAACGACGTCACCATAAACGGACTCGAGTGTCTCAGCAGACTCATCGGACACAAGGTCTACAACCTCTCTTCCTTTTTCTCGCACTGTTTCTCCCCGTCCCGACTGACTTTATCTCCCCTCCCTCGCTTCAGGGACCTCCACGCGCTCGCCTCCCTCCTCCTCTCTCTTCCTTCCTCTCCCTCACTCGTTGCAAAAGACTCACCTTCGTCGGAATCCCAGAGGATCGAGCATGGAGTCCCAACACCTCTGAATACGGTCTTCCATCCTCCAACCTCCTTCGCATCCCAAATTTCAACGTCGAGGATGGAAAGTGGGATTCGGAGATCGAACCCCCTCGCCTCTCCTTCCTCAACCTCTTCAACCTCACTCATGCCCACCTCTCAGTCCCTCTTCCAGTCGACCGCGCCTGGCTCCCTCTTCCATCCTTCGAATGGACCCGACTCAGGTCCCTCACCTTCGACGGATGCTGGTCTGAGGATCCTCTCTTCGACGCCCCTCTCTTCTCGCCTCAGGACGACGAGAACGCTCCCCTCGAAGTGGAGTTCAGCTTCTCGAGGTACACGTCCGAAGAGATCCAGGAGTGGATCTCTTTCCTCGTTCGGCAGATGAGGTGGAACTCCCCGCAGGCGAGGACGAGGGAGATGAGTTGGTTGAGAGGTCGCTCGCAGATTTCCGGGGTGGTGGTTCGAGTGGGGACTGAGGAGCAGGCTCGCGCATGTTGGGAGAAAGCGGAGAAGCTTTGGGAGGAGTACTATGTACCTAGGGAGGAGGTCGAGAGGATCAAACGAAACTTTCGCATCGTGAGTTCGCTCCAGCTCGACGCGTCCCTCGGCGTGAAGAGTTTTCGCTGATCATTTTTCGCACATACCTCCTTCCATCTCTCTCCTAGGAAAGTCGATAACTACCTTCGACCTCTTCGTTCACTCTTCCTCTAGTCTTCGGGTCCTCAAACGTGAGTAAACGACTCTCATCGCCTCGCTCTGATCTCGACGCGCCCTGATCACAGACGCAAGGTCTGATCAACCCTTCCTACCGTCTTGAACAGTATACCACACCACCCTCTTTAACATCTCGCACATCTCCAAACTCTTGATTCGTCCGACGTTGGGTCTCAAGCGTCTGAGTCGGAGATCGTCGACGCGTCGTCTTTGGTTCGTCGCTTCTTCCTTCGCGCCTTCGAGACGAGATTTCTGCTTCGGAAGCTGACTCCTCCAACTCTTCGCTCTAACAGGCACGTGTATATATCTTTCGATGAAATCGCTTCGACGAGCTTTCGGTCGGAAGGGGCGGGCTGGCAAAGAGAGAACTAGAGAGTGGACGATCTCGTTTGTTGTCTTCGTTCTGCTTCGATAATCGATAGACTGCGCTGTTCGTGTTGGTCTTCTTGGAACCTTCGTCTCTATGGCTCGATGAGACATGAGCTCGAGAGCAGATTCGCTCATCGGAGGGCAGAGCTTGCGGAAGTTGGTCGCGTCGAGGGCGAAGCTGGAGGAGTTCTGGAACGGCGAGGTGGAGCCGCCTCAGTTCAAGAGTTGATGGAGCTGGGAGTGAGAAGATGAGATTCCTGTTGAGAGCCAGAAGTATGAAAGTTTCCAGAGAGATGTGAGGGAGTTGGGAGGCGAGAGGGAGGGAGGGGGCGAAACAGATGAGCTCGCCACGTTTCAAGCCTCTTCGTTGGCCCTTTTTCTCACCCTCGTCTGGGTCTTCGATGCGAGTCTAGAGCATCGAAATAAGACCGGAGACGTCTAGATGAGAGAAAGAGATGATTAAAAGATAACGAGTCGAAAGCGAAGACTAAGAAAGAACGCGTCGACCTCAAGCTCGTCGCTTCCCCGACCACGAACGCGACGAGAAGCTCCTACATCCTGACACTCCAGACCAAGCCTGTCTACTAAAGATCCCTAATCCGACTCGTAGAATTCCTCCACTGGTACCCTCGCCTTTGCGTACGCAACAAAAAGCCATTCCGCTCTCCCGCTCCTCGACTCCTTCATCACCTCCACCGCCTCCTCCGTTATCGCAGCACACTTCTTCACATCCAACGTCGTCAACGATGAGCAAAGCCCTTCCCCTTCCCGTAGGGTGAGAGCCTCGATCAGAGCGTCGGAGAAGCGAGCTCCTCCGACCTCGAGCCGTTTGAGCGAGGGGAGGAACGCGAGGTGGGAGATGAAGGTGGCCTCGTCCGGAGCGTCCTTGTTCGATAGTAGGAGGGTTTCGAGGTGGTAGGGTCCGACGACGGTGGACAAGGGATGGAAGAGGAAGGGGATGTAGGAGCTTGGACTTCGTTGGAGGTCGAGGAAGCGAAGGTTGGGGAGGTCGAAGCAAGTTGCCTCGATTCCGCGACGGCCGCCGCCCAGGCTGAAGGTACGGAGGTATGGGAGAGAAACGATGTGGATGGAGTTATTGCTGGAAAGGATAGGAATGGGGGTGAAGATGCGGAAGGCGGCTGTTTGGACGTGGAGGCGTTGAAGGTTGGGAGGAAGGTTCGTGGTGTCGAGGAGGAAGTCGCTGCTACGAACGACGAGAGATCGGAGGTTGGGAAGAGGTTGAGAGGGTAGTTCGAAAGCTCCAAGGCCGATTGAGGTGACGGTGAGGTGGGAGAGAGGAGGAGCAAGGTCGCTTGCGTTGAACCCGAGGATGGGCCAGACCTCCTTGCAGGCTTCGCTGCTCGATATCACCAGAGACTCCAAGCTACTGCCTTTCCCGGCCAGACTAGCGAGAACCGGTGAAGTCCCGATGTCCGGTCCCACGCCTCTGAGACGGCGGTTCTCCCTCAGTTGGACGACGAGGTGGGTTGCCCGTCCTTTGGCGGAGAGGGTATCGACCTTCTTTGCTCCGCCTTAGGACCTATCCGCCATTTCCCCCATAACTTGCAATCCCCAACAAAGATCGACCTCCACCTTCGCGAGACTGCTGCAAGAGGGAAGGCGGCGCTGGAGTCGTTGACTGATTCGACGACGAAACGACCGATGAGGGCGAGGATTTCGTTGGGGAGGTGATGGTCGACGAGGTTGAGGTGGGAGAGACGATGTTGAAGGAGGGATTCAGACTTGACGACGAGGAGATCGAGCTTGGCATCCGAGCTGACTGGGAGGAGGGAGAGGATGCTGGTTTGGAGGGATTCCGGGAGGTGAGAGAGGAGGTCGAAGATAAGTCGTTCGGACTTCTACACGGAGATAAAACAAACCGAGTCAGTTCGGTGCTGCTTAAATGTGATAGCTAGCTCTCTACACCAGCGACTGAGAGGAAGAGGTCGATTCATCATGAACTCAGAGCGAAAAGAAGACTGACCTCTTCGTCGACGACGGCCGGTGAAACTCCTCGAAGGAAGGCCAGCTCGAGGGCCTGAGCTTGTCGAGAACGACCGCTTTGGGAGCGAGAACGGCGATCCATTGGTCTCCAAGCTGTAGGCTCTGTTCGGAAGAATTTTAGAGACAGAGAAGGAGTCAGCGAGAAGGAGGGAACGAAGAGGAAGGCAAAGAAGGAAATCAAGCTCACGTCGTCGAACTGCCTCAAAGCCTCGTCAAACGCTCCCAATCGGAGGAAATTGATCCCTTTCCTATACGACGCAGCCCAAGGTAGTTCTGGTAGCATTTCTTCTAGGGCAGAAGATGGGAGAAGAGAGGAGGGAGGGAAGGGTCGAAGCCGTTGAAGGTCAACTTTGAAAACGAGCGAGCTCAGCTTCTCCTTCCTTCCCTTCGTTTTCGAGTTGACCGCAACCCACCATCCTCCTCCAACATCTATGGCTCCTCGAACTCGATCTCAAGGCATCAGACCCCTCCCCCTCCTCCCCACCGAACTCAAACGAGAGATCCTCCGCTTCTGCGATCCTCCGACCCTCGCCAACGCTTCCCTCTGCTCTCTCGCCTTCCTCGAGCTCGCCTCGCCCCTTCTTTACGACGAGATCACCATCACCGGATTGCCTCATCTCTGCCAACTCTTCGGATCCAGGGTAAGCGAACTTCCTCATTTTCGCATCCCCGAGAGCTGCTATGTACATACTGAGTCCCTCTCCTTTCACAGCCTTCCGGTCGTCCCTTCGCCTCCCTCCTCTCCCTCGACCACTGTCGGACCCTCACTTTCGTCGGACTCAAGGAGGACCTGGTCTCGGGTACCGCCATGGCGAAGTACAGAATCCTTCACGACAAGAACCTCTCCATCGACACTTTCGACCTTACCTTTTACGTCGACGAGGAGACAGACGAAGAGGTCACCGCAACACCTTGGGCGACGCTTCTCAACCTCTTCAACCCAACCCACGCCACCCTTCGCTGCTCCTCCAATCTCGATTCCGCATGGATCCCTCTAAGTCAAGTTCAATGGACACGCCTGAGTTCCATCAGTTTCGACAGATGCTTGATGGACGAAGATCTCGAGGAGTGTTGCGCCTTCTCCCCTTCGGATCCAAACGCGGTCGTCGCCGTCGAGTACGACCTCTCTCGCTACGGCGAGGACGACTGTATCGTCTGGCTCGACTACCTTACCTATCAGATCGGGTGGTATGGCAAGGAGATGGATGGATAGGGGGGAAGCTGGTTGGAGGAGAGCGTGCAGGTTTCGGAGGTGGTTTTTCGAGTGGTGGACGCGGAGCGATTGAAGGGTTGCGCGGATAGTTTGGAGGGGCGATGGGAGCTGAACGGGGTGTACGGTGATCTGCTTAGAAGGACGAAGGAGAAGTTTCGCGTTGTGAGTTCCGCTTTTGCTTGAGAACGACTGAACTCCGAGTCGCGACTTCCTTGTTGGCGCTCGCTTTCTGCAATCACCTGCTGACCCCGATCACTCTGCTCTCGCTCTCGTACGGTTCAGGTCCTGCGACAGTGATCCTCGATCTCCCCTGGGTTGTTTCTCGTCCCCTCGCCTGCTCGGACGTGAGCTCTTCTTGAAGCTCGCTGGTCGACGTGTCGTCCATGGTTCGTCGCGTCTGCGTCCTTTACGCCCTCGAGACGAGGTACCTGCTTCGGGAGCTGACTCCTCGGACTCTACGCTCTAACAGGTACAGGTCTACGTCCTTCGATGGAAGTCCATCGATGCGCCTTCCGACGGAAGGGGAGGACTGGCGAAGAGAGAGAGGTTGGACGATCTCGTCTGTTGTCTTCGTTTTGCTTCGAGTAGTCTAGTCTATAGATAGCGTTGTTTCTTCGTCTCTCGACGTCGTCTATCTCTGTGGCTCGCTTGCCCAGTAGCTCGAGAGCAGATTTTCCCGTCCCTACTCTCGCAGTTTCTCGTGATCGACCGACACAGCACCTGCAGGATCTCGATCAAGCGAAGAGCTCGATTCGAGTTGCCTCCTCCCTCCGACCACTTCGACCTCAGCTCCCTCCCTTCCTCTCTTTCCTTCTCGCTCGGTCGCCCGGATATGATCCCTCCTCAACCTTGGTACGCTCCCTTTGATCGGGGATACGAAGCTCTGCTCGCAGAGAGGTACGAGGAGGCGCTGATCGAGTTCGACAAGGTGAGCTCGACTTTCCTTCCCTTGTTCTCTCGATCCCTTTTGCTTGCGGCCTCTCGCTTCTTCTTCGTGGACTGACGCTCCCATTCTTACCTGGGGGTTTGGAAGGCTGTTGCTCTCGGTGGAGAAGTCGTCAGAGTGTTCTCCTCTCGTCAGGAAGTGCTCGAGAACATCCGAGCGATGGAGCTCTCCTTACTCGACCTCGACGCTTCAGGACGAGCTCAGGCCAACGTCGACTTCGACCTCGAGAAGGTGAGAAGACGCGTTCCATTTCTTCTTCACTTGAGGCTGCCCTGGACTCCATGCCTCCGCTCTTCTCGAGTTTCTGAGATGGGTCGGGCGAGAAGAACGGGAAAGGAGAGTCGAGTTCAACCTCGCTCGTTGTTTCACTCTCAACAACTCGTTCAGCAGACTGACTTAGGCTCCTTGACTCAACTTGAGTTCTACCAGAATTCCCAAAGACTCTTCAGGACTCTTAGTCGTCTACCTCTCATCCTCAGAGCTCCCCTCCTCCGTATCGACAACGGCAAGTTCTTCGACCCCGTTTCCTCCTGGAAGGCTGCCTCCCTCTACTTCCCTCACGTTCAAGCTGTTCGGACCAGGCTTCGCTCGACCACTCGGAACGTCGTTGACTACCTTCCAGCCGAGATCCTCTCCTCCATCGCTCACCACATCGTCGATACCTCCCTCTCGGAACCCATCGTCGACGTCGAGTCGTCGAGATCAGCCGTCGACCTCTCCTCCGTCTCGCGTCGGTGGAGGTCGATCTTCCTCGAGGACAAAGGCCTGTGGGGGAAGGTTTACTTCCGAGGAGGAGATCGGTGGAAGGAGGAATTGGAGTTCTTCGCGTCGAGGGGTCCCCTGACAGACATCGAGCTCGGACGAGGAGACGAGTACATCCGACCCTTCGTCGAGCACCTTTGAGGGAAGGGAGCCAGTCTCAGACGACTCGTCATCCCCGAGGCCATGCAGTCGACCCTCGACGACATCTGGAGGATATGGGAGACACCAGCACGATCCCTTCGGACTCTCGGAATCTCCTGGCGAGCAGAAACACTCCTCCATCTTCCCCTCCCTCCCACTCTCGACCACATCGCGTCCCTCACCTCCCTCCAACTCGCCGGAATCTACCCTTCCCTCGACATCTTCGCCTCGGGCCTCAACTTAACCCACACCCACTCTCTCCAACCTCTCCTCGCCTACCTTCCAAAGCTGCAAACTCTCGACCTCTTCGGCCCAAACCTCACCCTCGGTCCCTACGTTCCCTCCATCCTCGACGAAGGCAAGCCCAACCCGTTCCCCTTCCCGATGGGAGAGCCAGTCGAGGTCCCAAACCTCAAGGAGCTCATCTCCAACTTCGACGGATCCGGAAGCCAAGTCAACGAACTTCCTCCCTCCTACACGCCCGGCTTCCTCCTCCCCAAACTCGAATCCCTCAACCTCATGTCCAAGACCTACCTCCCCTTCCTCTTCCCTTCCTCCCTCCCTCTCATTCCCAACGAACCCAACATCAACACCACCCATCTCAAGACACTGGAACTCACCTCTCCCTTCGCTTTCGACCCTCTCCTCTTCGCTACCCACCTTCAACACATGCCCTCCCTCTCCAACCTCGCCATCAACCTCCATCGCACCTCACCCCTCGACGGCATCGTCGACGCTCTCGCCGCTCCACCAGAGGAAGGCAAGAAGATGTTTCTGTGTCCCGAGCTAGATTCGATTTCGTTCCTCGAGTCCAACGTGGGAGGGAAGAGTCTCCGAGGATTGATCGCGTCGCGAGCGGCGCCGGAGAGTTCTTGGAGGATCGAGCAGAAGCCCGAGGGGAGGAAACTTGGGACGGTCGACATTCGGGGAGCGACGGGAGTGTTCTTGTCGGAAGATGAGAACTGGTTGAGGTTTGGATTGGCGTACTTCACGGGGAGGGACGATTCGGTGCAGACCGGGTCGACGTACAGAAGGATTAGAGGAGATGTGTGAGTCAGTAGAGTAGGTTGAGTGTTTGCGTATCTATCTTATCTATCTATTCGCACTATGGTCAGATCCTGTTGGAACGGGTCATAGCGAGCAAAGAAAACGACAAAGAGCTCGACGCGTCGAGCAGCAGCGAAACACCGTTTCCTCTCTCCTTACGACTTCAACAGTCTCCCTCCAGATCTCGAGACAAAGGATTTGCAGAATGTCATCGCCTCGAGGGACTAAAACTGCTCGAAGGAACGGAGTAAGCGAAAGAGCGAGGGTCCGACGCGAGAACAAAAATGAAAGCCCAACGAACGTCCCTCTCATCCACCTTCCTCGCGTCTTCCGTCTCCCCCAGACACCAAGCACCAAAACGCGACCAGACGATAGAGATCCGAAGTTAGAAAGGGTATAGAGACGAGGAGTGCCTGTTCCGCCGGCGGTCGGACCCGCCGAAAGATCCGAGGGCTGAGTCGAGCGAGGTCCAGGCGGCCAGTCGAGTTTGAGGTGGGAGGGATCGGACGACGATAGGATGATGGGTATACGATATGATTTGCGACTTGGTGGAATGCTGCAGCGTCAGTGATTGCACGAGGCCCGAGGCGAGGCGGGGCGAGACGAGAAGCGACTCACAAGACGAGGAACGCGAGCGGAGAACACGATGAGAGAGGAGGAGGAGGTTGAAATGGGGGAATTGTCGATCGAGAGGGATGGCTTGGATGGGCTGAGACGTAAGCTAGACGACCGAGTGAGGATCTGTGAAGAGAGAACGGGAGGAGTGATCAGAATGGAGAGACGACGACGAGACAAAGACGGGACGAAGGATGGACCGACGAGTTGAAGATGCGAGAGAGACGATGAAAGGAATCCGAACCGATGGACAGGACTTGAAGGTAGTTATTCGTCTGTGAACGAAGGAGAGATCAAGGTCAGCGGCGTCTTGAGGAAGGGGAGAACGCGCTCGCGACGACTCACCGAGGTTGAGGTCGAAGGAACGTTCCATGGCCTGCATGAACGTCTTCATCCCTCCCTTATAATTGAACTTGGTGTCGTGCAGAAGCGCCGACTCCAATCTTCCGAAGTGATAGAAGAATCCGACGGGTAGGCGAAGGAAGATGGAAGGGAGGATGTTGTAGACGTTTTGAGGCTTCCAATGGTCGAGGATTTGCGTGTTTCGAGGGTTCCTGTTGGTGCTGTCTGGTTTCAAACGCGTTGGGGCTTCATACTCGTTGAACCAAGCTTGGAGAGAGGATCTGGCGAGCTTGGGGATGTCGTAGACGACGGCGAGAGCGAGTGTCGTCAAAGGTTCCCTCTCTAAGATCTTTCCTTCCTTGAGGACGACGCAAAGCGTAGGGATGATGGTGCTGACGTCGAACTTGTGAGCCATCTCGAAGAGTGGGATGATGGCGTCCAGGTTGTCGAGATCGTCCTCGTTCTCGTCGATGGAAGCGAAGACGTCGCCGAAGGTCTCCCGATGGATCCAGCGAAGGAAGAGCTCGAGATCCTTCCCCTTCTCCGCCATCTTGACGACTGGAAGTCCTCCAGGAGCTGCTTGCCCTTCCTTGATCTCTCCTGCTTGCTGTGGAGGTCGAGCGATCTCGAGCATGTCCTCCAGGACCGAGGAAGCGGCGACGAGGTAGGATCGTTTGGTTGCGAAGAGGACTCCGTCGACGGAACGAAGGAGGATGTCGGCCGAGGGATGGTTGAAGTAGGTGCTGAACTCTTCGACGACGGGGAGGGGAGGAGGAGTGGCTGGAGAGGTTCTCTTGCGTTTGGGGGCGGCTGGAGGCATGGTGAAGGGAGAGGAGGGGAGGAGGGGAGGAGGGAGGGCGGGAGGGAGGAGGATTGAAGGATTCAGGGAGGCTTTGGGAGGGAACGACGAGCTTGATTGGTGTCTGGCTCGAGGGTGTCGAGAAGATGGAGAAGACAGCGGCTGGAAAAGTATGAGATAAAGCAGTCGGAAGGGAATGGTGGTGGGTTGCGTTGAACTCGAAAACAACGGAGAGAAGGGAAGGTGAGCTCGCTCGTTTTGGGAGGTCTCCTCCGACCGCATCGAACTCCCTCAACAGTTTTGCACCTCACCTTTTGAGAGCCTCTCATTCGCCCTCAAGCCTCCCTTCCATCTCCTCCAACCCAAATCTCGCTTCTTTGACTCGAATCCATCGCTTGGACGGGCAGCAAAGACGACCTCGACTTTCCTCCGGTTTCTCCCTCCCTCCTCGCTCGTCACCTTCTGGTTCGATGGCTTCGACCGTGAGTGATTTCTCCTGTCAAATATACAACCTCTCGACGCTTATGCTCTTGCATTTCTCTTTTCAGCGATCCTCCTCTCGTCGAGCTCGCCAACTGCCTTGGGATGTGCTCGTCCTCGTCTTTCAACTCTCGGACGATCCAACCCTCGCCGTCTTCGGTAGAGTCTCGCTAGACGTTTCGGTCGCCACATCGTCGATCCTCTACAAGTACATCGATATCAAGTCCCTCAAGCAGTTGGGGAAACTCTTCAGGGAGAGGAAACAGCGAAAGGCGAGCCCTCCTCCTTCTCCTTCGAGCTTCGGCTCTCGAACTCTTTTCCATGTCTGACCCTACTGCCGCTCTCCCTTCTTACAGAACGCCTCGAAACCGTCTCGGATCAGCCCTCATCTATCTCTCACCCAACTCCACACCCTCATCATCAATCTCACCGACGATGCGGCAGTCCTGGATCTCGAGTTTGACCTCGACCCCGAGGACTACGAAGGCGTCGCTCCTCCCACCCTCGACTTCAGTCGCATCTCCTACCACGATCCTCTTCCCATCCACTCTGTACAACTCGCCTACGCCGAACAAAACCGCGACCCGCTCGTCCAATTCCTACATTCCCATTTCCTCCCTCACCTCAACCCAACCCGTTGCGCGCACAAGAGGACGACGGATCGAGGCTACGAGCTTTGGACGTGCATCTCCGACGCTCGTCCTCTCGCTTCCTGGACCAGGCTCAGGACGCTTCGACTCGACGGAACGGTCCCCTACATCTTCAGACAGCCCCGGTCGGTCGAGGAGACACAGTTCAAGTTCAAGATCGGTTTCCTCTCGCGTGAGAGGTTCGGCGACCTCGACCGGATCGAAATCGTTCTCGCTTCTTTCGAAGACCTGTATACACCAGATCGCGAGGACTCAGGATTGTACTTGCTGAAGGAGCTGGACCTGAAGGGGAACTTCTTCGGTGCTGAGGACTTGAAGGACGGGACGATCGTGCTCGAAGTTGGCTCGGAGGAGGAGAGGGTCGCGGTGGAGAAGGCAGTTGCTGCTCTCGTTCGGACGAAGGAGAAGTTCCAGGTCGTTCTTGTACAGTAGCGTGCGTCCGTTGCCTTCTTTCCCTTGTTGGTCACAGAAGGAGGAAGTGGACCTCGTTGGCTGATCTACTCTCTTCGTTCGTTTTCTTATCCAGACGCGTCGAGCTGTCCCCGTCCTCCGTCCTTTCTACCTCGTTTTCCTCGGTTTTGGAGCTCTACCGAGGTCAGTCTCAACTGAACTATGCTCCGCTGGACATCAGTTCTTGAGAGAGAATGACAGCTCATCCTTCGCTCTTCCTACTTTGTTCGCAGATTTTCCTCGTCGTCTTCCCTCGCTTTCGAGTTGGTCTTCCTCGGCATCCTCGTTCGATACGCTCCTCTCCAGAGGCGATACGGCTCTTCCATTATCTGCTCTATATGTCAGTCTACTGTGAGTACTGAGGGACTGTCATCAGAGTTGTTCGCTCGACGAGATTCGCCGACGCGTGCTGATTTCCCGCTTTTCCTCTTCCTTCTGCCTGAGCAGGCTTCCTCCGAGCGGAGTCGTCACCATCATCGCTTCTGGTGCCGACCGTTGACGTTACCGAGGTCTCTCTTCTGTACCTTCTTCGTGAATTTCTTTCGTGAGTCTACCCTCGAAATCGAGCTCGAGACGCGACGGGACGCAACGAGCTTACCTAGTCCCTTTCTCCCTTCTTCTCCACAGATAGTGTTTCTTCTACAATGGCGATGCGAACTCATACCTTCACGCACCGACCAACATCTAAGCAGTGCAGCGACGAGGGAGAGACGACGAGAAGCTGCCGTAAAGAACACTGGATTGCACAGACCTGAGCTCTCGCCTTCCGAGCTTGATGGCGAGAGGCGGAGGATCCAGAAGCGTTCGTATCCAGGAGACGGCTGGAAGGCAACGTCATTTTACGTTGAAAGGACGACGTCGAGGACCTTTCGGTGCTCTCGCAAGCTGACCTCCAACCCCTCCTTTCCCTCTTCTTCCTCCCTTCCACATCCCGTCAGATATGATTCCTCCTCTCCCCTGGGTCCAAGCCTATCGTCAAGGTTTCAAGCATCTTCGCTCTCTCGAGTACGAGATGGCTCTTAGGTCGTTCGACGAGGCGAGTCTTTTCTCCCTTCTCTCGCTTCTCGGTCGCTCGTCCTTTCTGACCGCTCTCCCTTTCGCTTCTTCTTCGATCCATCAGTCGGTCGAGCTTGGAGGCTCTCAAGTCAAGATCCTTCCTTCGAGGTCAGAGGTTCTCCAAAGTTTGCGGAGTCTGGAGCTGTCGTTTTTGGTGGAGGAGGAGGGAGTGAAGTCGTCGACGTCAATGAGCGGCGTCGAGGAGGTGGTGAGTCGACCCGTCTCTCTCTCTCTCTCTCTCTTTCGTCCGGATGCACGACCTTGAATCGAATCGCTCATTCTTCCCACGTTTCCTTCTGGTCCCCAGAGGTCTTCTCGTCTTTTCAGCATCCTGGCTCGCCTCCCTCCTCCCATTCGAACGCTCCTCCTCAATCCGTCAGCTTCAACCTCCTTCAAGGACATCTCCTCCCTCGCTCATCAAGAGAGCCTCGAATCCCTCCTCCCAGATCTTAGGACCCATTACCCTCGGAACCTTATCGACTACGTCCCCGCCGAGGTGCTCACCCTCATCGGTCGACAAGTCTGCCACGATCGAGGCATCGACGCGTCGTTCCAACTCGCCGGCGTCTCTCGACGATGGAGAGCGATCTTCATCGCCGATGCCGAGCTCTGGGGAAGGATAGAGCTCTTTCGAAAGGATGGCTCGAGGAAGCTGGAGTGTCTGCTGGAGAAGGGACCGCCGAGGAGTGTTCGAGTCGAGAGGCACGTCGAAGAGCTCGTCGTCGACCTCGTGTTCGAGGCCTTGAAGTGGAACGTCGCATCGCTCACTTCGCTGGACATCCATCTCACGACCGAGCACGGATTGGAGGACGTATGGATGTTGTCATCGGCACCGCTTGCTCTCACCGAGCTCAAAGTCAACCGCACCTCGAGGTCGGATCCTCCTCAAATCCCTCTCCCTCTTCACTTCGGTCACATCTCCTCCCTTCTTCGTCTCACCCTCACCTTCTTCAACCCCACCGTCGACTCCTCCCTCTATCCTCTCCTCCAGCACATTCCACACCTCCAAACCCTCAAACTCCAATTCTGCAACCTCTCCTTCGACTCGCCAACCGCCTCCCCTTCCTCTCCCACCATCATCTCCCTCCCAAACCTCCTTCGAATCGAATCGGAGGGCTCCACCATCCAATTCGCAGACTCCACAGTCTTCCTCCTACCCCGTCTCGAGGCTTCGGTCCACTGGGAAGCCGCTCCCTTCGACTTCAACGTCGTCCTCTTCCCTCCCGCTCCCCACCCTCCCAACATCGCCCATCTCGAGGAGCTCGTCGTCGTCTTTGGGTGGGAGTTAGAGCCGGACCTGGCGAGTATCCTCGGACGCCTCAAGGAGATGCGGTCGCTCGTCAAACTCAACATCAGCTCGCTTTTCCTCGCGGACAACGCCCTCATCGACGCGCTCGTTTGGAAAGGCGACGAGGACGCCAACTTCTGCCCTTTCCTTCGCGAGTTGGACTTCGGGGTAGCTTCGGGGGAGGACTTGATTCGGTTGGTGAAGTCGCGATGGGAAGGCTGGAAGAGGGGGGAGTGCGAGAAGCTAGTCGAGTTGCAGGGAGATGAGACGAGCGAGGGATTGAGGGAGCAGGATTTGTTGCTGTTGAGGACGATGGTGCAGGTTACCTCTGGTTAAGTAGCTCTTCGGTGCTTGTTCCTTCGATGCGATTCAGAGAAGAAGATGATCTCGTTGGGAGGTAAAGAATGAAAGCTCGGGTCGAGCCTCGACGCGACGCGCCGTCGCTCTCACAGCCACTTGAAGTTCTGGCTCGACATCCACTACCATGACGAGCTTTCTCAAGGAATTCCCTTCCTTCGCTTCGGCTCGTCAGGTGCATCGTTTATCATCATAAAATCTAGTAAGGAAACGAAAGAGCCGTCGATGATCAACTTCGCTCAACCTCGTTATCTCCCCTCCTCGCCCAGATCTCGTGGATCTTACCAAAAACTCCCTTTTCAGGCTGGCACATCTTGAGCGTGTCTACCTCCTCGTCGAGCTTGTTGAGCCAGTAAGTGATCTCCGACGGTTCGAGCTCGCTGTTTTTGAAGAACCATCGTTGTCGAAGCGGATCGCAGACCTGGAAAAGGGAGGGCAGAGGTGGCTTGTCAGATACGGGGAGAGAGGAAAAGTAAATGGAGGTATCACTTGAAGAAGGATCTGGCCAACATCGTCGGCGTGAGCATCTGACGAAAAGAAGGCAACAAAGAGACGCGTCGTCGTTAACGAAACCAAACTGATCCGCCTACAAAGGAAAAGAAATGCGCAAAAAGACAGTCAACGAGATCTAGTACTGACCAACTCCTCTACCGCCGAGCTGACCATCGATGATCAGCTCATCGACAGAAGAGAAGAGCTTGGTCGCGTCGATGGTCGAAGCGAACGTGTTGGCGGTGTCCGAGAAGTTCTTGACGCCTTCGACTCGGAGGAGGGCACGTTCTGTTCAGAGAGTTGAGTACACCCACAAAGCGAGTCAGTGACTAAGACGGAGGGTGACTCCCCGCCAATCGCGTCGAATCGGCCTGAACGTCTCGCTTCCTGACGAATGGAGGCCAAGTCACTCACGAGCCTTTCCGAGTACAGCATGTGCAGGGAACTTGTCTGCGAGGATGGTATCCGTGGCCTCGGGAAAGATGGCGTCGTGCTGATGACCGAGAAGAAGGTCAACACGCGTCACACTAGTCGGAAAGGGACCGTTTGAACTGACGTTGAGGATCTCCAGAGCGATGTACAGACCTCCAGGCTTGAGGACTCGTCCAATCTCTTCACAAAGTGTAGAGTAGTCGAAGGTCTCGCTCAGTGAAGGT
Organism: Mrakia gelida; assembly: GCA_024345305.1. NCBI lineage: Eukaryota > Fungi > Basidiomycota > Tremellomycetes > Cystofilobasidiales > Mrakiaceae > Mrakia > Mrakia gelida. Next base: position 233,509 of record BRON01000019.1, read on the forward strand.
CCGAGAACGGAGTGATGAACGACCTGCGATGCGAAGAACCGAAAGCGACGCGTCGACTCAGCTTCGGCCGAGCCTTCTCCTTGCAGATCAAAAGAAGGCTCACATCGAAGAAGCCATCTGGGTATGGAAGATTTGTAGAGACGTCGTAAAGCTCTGAAGCGACGTTGGGAGGAAGGAAGCTGATGAGGAGAGGGAGACGAAACAAACTTGATCATTCGAGCTTCGAGCTCTTGCGGGCGGTTGATCTGTCCGATACCTACTCCTCAGTGCAAGCTTGAGAGTCCACTCCTACGCCCTCAGCAAGAGGGTACATGTCTCCCACCGAAGCGAGCCAGCAAGCTAAAGAAACGAGAAGAGATATCAAGAGTCAGACCTTCGACGCGTTCGAGCTGTGGGTCAAAAGACGTCCTGCTCTCTTCCCAGTGCCAAAACTTCCACTAACCTTTCTTCCCACATCCAACGTCCAAGAATCGAGCTCCAGGGACGGAGAGAAGATGATCGACGTCCTCGCGAACGGATTGAGGGACGAGACCTCCGAAGTACGCGATCCTCCACTCGTGCCAAGTCGTCTCGACGCTCGTATGAGTCTCGTCGATAGGCCAGCTAGGATGGAGGGCCAGTAAAGGAAACGAAATAGTGGAAGGAACGTCAAAGGTGCTCACTCGGAAGAAGGATGAGCCGGGCGACGGACGAGCTCGACGATCACGGCGGACGTCGACAGCAAACGAGGCAAGAAGAGAGGCTAAAAACTCACCCGTATGCCTCGTTGACTGCTTGCATAGGTCGACCTTTGGAGGAGGACGAAGGAGGAAGAAGAGTGGTCAGAAGAGCGGGATGGGAAGAAGAGAAAGAGGCGAACTGTAAGCTCAACGGTTGCTGACCTCGAACGATTTTGGTCCATGCTGCTTCCAGAGATGGAGTGAAGGTGATGGTCGAAGAGTCTTCTTCAGATCTGCTATCGAGAGTAGAGCCGGTATCGTCGCTGTTGATCATCCTGAGCGAGAGAAGAGGGTGGTGGTTGGTGGAAGAGTTGAGGGACGAGGGAAGGTGGAGGGAGGATCGTCGAGCTCCCATGTGGTCAAGCTTCAAGCTCATTTTCCTCCTAACGCTGCGCTGATCTCACCCTTCGGCTCTTCCGCTCTTGGAGAGTGTCGCAAAGGGGGAACATAAAGTCATGACTTCGGTCAAAAGACAAGAACTAGAAGGATGATTGGCGAGGAAATGGTCGAACGTCGCGTCGCGTCGCGAATCAACGCGAAAGTCCCAGCAGCTCGACGTTGAGCAGTGGGGATCGAGGAGCTGTAAAGCAGACGAGAGGGAACGAGAAGAGTCAGTATCCTCGGCACGATGCAACGAAAGGGAGGAATAAACCTGTACTGACTCGATTTTCAAGCGACGACGACAACGACGAACCGAAGCAAACTCTCCCTCCTCTCCATCTCCCCTCCGCTCAAACCGACCCAAACCCACCACACCCGAAGGGACTGCAGGATCTTCTCCCTCTGTTCCTCACCCCTCAATCTCACCTCGACCTCCTTTAACGCAGAGCAGCAAAGCAAAGCCTCCCTCCTCTCGTTCCACCCGCCCGGCGCTTCCCAAGGTCTTCCTCCCAGCAACTGAACCAGCAACTGATCCCTCATCCAACTCGCACTCCTCTCGTCCGACAGATCGAAGCGAACTGTAAGAGAGAAAGGGGGGAGGGAAGAAGGGAGAGCGGCCGTCCAGCGAGGTGAGAGAACGGGACAGCTCCGTTGAAGGAAAGGGATCGAAGACGCGTCCATTTCACTTCCCTGAAGTTCATGGTTGCGTAACCTCCCTTCTGGATGGGAGAAGGGTTGATACCGCGAGTGATACAGTGAACGGGATCGAAGAGGTTGAGGAGTCTCGTCCAAGGGGAGGCCACGTTGGGGAGGAGGGAGGGGAGGAGGAGACGAAGCGAGTCGAGGGGGATCTGACTATGGTTCGGAGGTTGAAAGATGGAGGTGAGATCCTCGAGGACACCAGTGAAGGTGAAGGAGTGAACCTGAGTGAGAGAGAGGTACGAGGAGATCTGGTTGAGCTCTCGTTCCTTCGAGGAGATGGACATGGAGGGAGGAAAGAGGTGAGCTCAACGTCAGCTTCTTCTCGTTCGTTCTGCATACGCTCCCCTCTCCTTCCAACTTCCATACAAGAGGAAAGGTCACTTACAGAACGAAAGACGAGAAGTCTATCGAGATGCTTAAAACCTTGGATCTCGACATCTCGGTAGAGAAGAGGGGAGGAGAGTTGGAGGAAGCCGAAGGAGGCGAGGGAGGTCCTGGTCAAGGTTGGACGGTCGCAGAAGCGAAGGATCTCACGTTTGAGTTCGATGGGGAGCAGAGGAAGAGAGAGAGGGCAGGAAGAGGGTGGGATAAGGTCCATATCGACGAGGTTGGGCAAATAGGGAAGTCGTGGTTCCTCGCCAAAAGGGGGGGAAGGGAAAGGAAAGGGAAAGAGGTCGAGCTCATCACGAAGCTACCTCCAACGACTTCGACCTCCTTCCCCCCTCCCTTCTTTTCGATATCACTTCAACATGATCCCATCTCCAACCTGGCTGGCTCCCTTTCGAGCTGGCATGGACGCTCTACGAGCTCGTTCTTTCGACGCAGCGTTCTCCTCCTTCGACGAAGTTCGTTCCATCTTCTCTCCTCCTCCCCTTCTCTTCTTCCCTCGTCCCCACCTCGTTGGACCTTCCCTGCTGGCATTCAATTGAGCCTATACTTATCGCACCGTCCTTACCGATCCCTCCCCATCAGGCCGTCAACATCGGAGGCTCGCAACTCGCCGTCTTCGCTTCTCGGGCAGAGGTCCTTGCTCGACTCCGAGTTCTCGAAGGCGCCGTCGTCGACCATTCCTTCTCGGACAGCAGAAGATCTTCGAGTTCAGACGATGTGAGTACGGCGCGCTCAGATACCGTCTAGTCGTGCCATCGCTCGAGTGAACCTATGGAGAGTCTCAGGACGAGCAAACTCTTGCTCTTGCTTCCCTCGCTGACCTCTCCTCTCCCGCTCGCTCTGTCTCTCCCCTTCACAGGACGCTCCCCACCTCTTCCAAACCCTCTCGAAACTCCCCGACTACCTCCAAACCGCCATCATCTCCACTTCGCCTCCGACCTCCACCTCCCTCGAAGGCCCTCTCCTCCAAGCTCAAGATCTCGTCGCCTCTCTTCTCCAAGCCCGTCCCTTCATCGACTTCCTCCCAGCCGAGCTCCTCACCTCCATCGGTCGATACCTCGTCTTCGAAGACCGCAGCTATCGCTGCTCAGACCCTGCGTTCAAGCTCGTAGCGGTCTCGAGGAGGTGGAGGTCAATCTTCCTCCAGGATCCTCTCCTCTGGGGATTCCTGGCGCTCGACGGCGGTGGGACGGTCGACGACCTTCGCAAGGCGGAGATCTTCATCGAGAGAGGACCTCTTCGTGGCGTGAGGATCTTCTCTAGCTGGGGTGTAGACGATCCGAGCCTCGTTGCAGGCTTGTACAGACTCTTGCAGGGGAGGACGTCAAGCCTCGAGGAGCTCGTCGCGTCGATTCGATACCATTCGGACTGGGCCGCCCTCTGGTCTCTCGTTCACCACCCATCTCTCCCCTCATCTTCCCGAAAACTACACATGTCCCTCAACTTCAAGATGTCCCGCCACCCTTTCCCTCTACACCTTACCGAAACCTCTTTCCCCTCCCTCACCTCCCTCTCCCTCAGCAATATCGTCCGTCGCGACCCTTCCTCCGTCCTCTTCCTCTTCGAACGCCTTCCAAACCTCGCCTCCTTCTCCATGGCAAACTGCCACAACCTCCTCCTCCTCCTCCCAACTGTCGACGAAACCGATAAACTCGAGCTACCGTTGCTGGCCTCCCTCGTCGTCGCCGGGAGTGAATCGGACTTCCTCCCTCTTGAACCCTTCCTCCTCATCGCGCCCCTCCTCACCTCCCTCTCAATCAGAAATGCCGACCCTTTCATCTAGGCCCTCCTCTATCCTTCGTCTCTCCCACCACCCAACTACCCAAGCCTTCAGGTACTACACATCGAGCAGGAGGACGACACCATCCACGGCCCAACCCTTCTCGAACACCTCCTCCGACTCCCCACCCTCCATTCTCTCCGCCTCAGATGGTTCGGCGAGCTCACCAACCTCATCCTACCGGCTCTTACCATCCGCACGGAGGAGGAAGGTGGTTCCGAAGACGTCCTCCTCCCCGACCTCGCGTCGCTCGACCTCGCCCACAGCGGACCCGTCTCGGACGAGGAGACCAAAGCCATGATCAGGTCGAGGAAGGAAGAAGGGATAAAAGAAGGTGGGCGGTGCTGTGTGGTGAGGGAGTTCATCGTCGGGGAGGAGGAGGTTGAGAAGGAGATGGCGAAGTGGCTGAAGGAGAACGTGGATCATTTTTCTGAGCACGAGTGGTGAGAAGATCGGCCTTTGCTTCGAACTCGTAGATAGTAAAGTCGAGTCCAGCCATCCCCTTTCCAGTCCCCCGTAGCTCGTAGATCGTCCCTTCGCCTCGTTTCCTTCGCCTCGCCGCCTCGCGTCGTTCTTTTTCTCGCTTTGCTCGCTCTCGATGCCTCTCTTTCTCTTCCTCACGTCTACCAACCTACCTTGCCACACACACTATAGATCAACTGTCTCGCTGATTTTTCAGCTCTCACCATCGTTTCTCGAGGAAAGACCTTCTCTCGTAACACGAGCGCTGGACTTCGATGCGTCGCTTTCCATTTCTCATTCGTTTTCTCTTCCTCTCGCTCTCCAAATTTACCTACCAGCCTCTTCACACACACTACAGGTCAACTCATCGCGCTGACTTCCCGGCGCTTACGCCCGTTCCTTCGTTCGAAGAACAAACGCTCGACGACGTTCGACGCGTCTCGTCCGTCTCTTCGTCTCACCCTATCCCGCCCATCCTCACTCCTTCTTTCCTCTCTGTTCGTCTGATCCCATCCCACCCATCGCCTCCCTCCCTCCCCCTACCACCCATCCCACCCTCTCTTTCCCACCTCAACCCTCCTCTTTCTCTCAACCCTCATCGCGAGTCGATGTCGAAGCCATTCAATTGCCCTCCCTCCCTCCCACCCTCCTCTCCAACGCAACCCAACCAAAGCCCAAACAACGAACCGAAGCACAAACAAACCTAACCCAAAACCCAACGAACCAACGAACCAAGACAGACCAACAGAAGAAAACAAAGGAACCGACGCGTCGAGCGGGAAGGGGGAGGCGTGGATAAAGTATGGAAACGAACGTCAGGAGGAAAGGAAGGGGAGGGTTTTCTAACTAGCTAGCAAAGAGAGTTCGTGGAAGAGAGAGGGAGGGGGGAAGCGCACTGAAGAGTGAAGTTGAAAAACGAGGGAAAGGCAAGAAGGGGGGCGAGTTGAGTCCGTTGAGATAGAGAGAGAGACAAGAGAAAGATGTCTAGGTATAAAGAGATAGGGGAGATGGTTGAGACGCGAGGCGAGAAGAGGAGAGTCCGGGAAAACGCAAGAAAGCGAGAAGGGAAAAAGAAGGAAGGAAGAAAAGGAAAGAAGAGGAGAAGAAGAAGAAAGTCCGAGGGAAACGAAAGGTCGAGCGAGGAAGAGGCAGAGGGACGGATCTAAATCCCACTCCTAGGCCTATAATAGCTATCCAACTCGTCGTCCAAATAGCTCCCCGAGTCCCTCGCTCCCTCCTGCTGGTGGTGGTCGTTCTTCATCACCTCCTCCCTCCCTCCAACAACGTACCCGTACGCCTCGTCGTTCTCCTCTCCCGCGACGTGTCCTCCCGCTCCTCCGTTCCCTCCGTACCCGTAGTTCACCCCGTCCCTAGGAGGTCTATCCTCCTCCACATCGTACGCTACTCCCCACTCCCCACTAACCTGCCTTCCAAGCTCAACGCCTTGATGTCCCTCGACGCTCATCCCTCCGATCCCGTTCCCTCCCTGGGAGTACCTCGAGCCTTCGCTGACCATGCTCATGCGATCCCCTGGGCTGCTGCCGTGAGAGGAGGAGGAGAGCATACCCGTCGAGGGAGAGCGGGTGACTTCGAGGTGCTTGTTGTTGAGAGGGGTGATGGAGTTGGGAGAGGTTGAGAGGACGTCCATCTCGGTGGGTCCTCCGTGACCTTGCGAGGAGGAGTGGCCTTCGTTGGATCGAGCGGGGGAGGTAACGAAGGGCATTTGACCCCATTTGGGAGCGGTGGAGGCTGCTCCGGCGGAGAGGGGGGAGGGTTTGGAAGGGTTGTAGGTCTTCTTGTTGGGGGAGGTGGAGATTCCGAGCTGAGGTTGGCTTCCCGCCGCTCCTCCTCGCTTGTTGTTCGACTTGGAGGAGGACGAGGATCCGGAGGAGTTGGAGCTGCTGAGGAGGGGAGTATCGGAGGAGCCTGAGGTGGAGCGAGCTCCTTTGACTTTTGCTGGGGGAGGGGCGGAAGGGTAGCTGTTGTTTCGAGGGAGGGAGGAGGAGGAACCGCCGGCTCCGGCGACGATGGGAGGAGTCCAGCCTCGTTCGTTCATTTGGGGTTGGTGGGAGGTAGAGGAAGCTGGAGAGGTGAGGTTGGTTGCTGAGGGACGAGACCGAGCGAAGGAGGTGGGGACTGAGGGAAGAGATACGCGGAGGAGGGCGAGGAAGGTCAGCCAGGCGGAGGGAGGGTGGGAAGGTGAGGGAGGGAAATAGAGGGACGAACGAGGAACCATTCCGGGTGCGACATCGGGAACAACTCGAGCTTGACGAGGAGGAGCAGCCTGTGATGGAAGAGAAGAGATGAAGACGCGTCAGGTTTGTTGATGAGGATCGTAGGAAGATGAGAGACGCGTTCAAGAGGGATCGTCCAAAACAAAGGATGCACGGCGCGATTCCTCCTTCCCTCCCCCGAGCTTGAACAGACCTCCCAGCTCGACCTGAGATATCCAGCAGCTTCGTCTCGTCCTCCTCTATCCCCTGAGCGAGGCCCCCATGCTCTGCTCGCTCTTCTCCAGCAGTAAGAGCTCGAGGAAGGTCGCGAGAAGAGGCAAGCACCCCAGAAAAACTCCGACCTCGAGTTTCTCCTTCTCGCCTCCTCGAGTTCCGCCGTTTTCCTCGATGGGGAAGAACGAGCCCTCCTCGGAAGGAAGACTCTACATCTTCGTCTCTGTAGGATCGCCTTCAGTTCTTGAGACGAGAAGGGAAACGAGAAGGGGAGGACGTCTGCCACCCTAGAAAGGGAGGGCTGATCGAGAGCAGCGAGGAAGGAGAAACACTCGTTCTTCCTCCCTCCTCCCTCGCCTCGCCAAGGCGTCAACCCTTCCCTTTCTTCCATCCCTCCCTCCCTCCCTGCTCTGCTCTCTATCTCCTCCCTTGTACAACCCGATCCCTCCGCCCGGCTCCCTTCCCAACCCAACTCGAGACCCCAAAACAGGACGTGTGCGTGCCGAAGCTCGAAGGAGGGAGGGAACGAAGACTCACTTTTGGTTTGTTTGCGACCCACCACCACCAGAATCCTCCTGCGAGAAGAACGATAGCGATACCAGCGATGATCCCTCCAACGATAGGTCCAACAGCTGAAGCAGCAGACGAGTTTGAAAGTGAACGAACAGAGATAGGGTCAGCTCTAATGGTTTCAGAAACAAGAGACGTGGGTTCGGCTCCCGTCTTCTCTTCCTTCCTTCGCGAACGAAGAAGTATACAGATAGGCGAGAGAAGAGAGGAAGGGTGTACTCACGAACAGGGGTAGAAGACCTGTATATGCACAAGCGAACCAACGAACGAATGAACGAGGAAAGAGGAAGGAGGAAAAACAAACGAGACGAGTGTCAGCTCTCTCTTCCCTCCTTCCCTTTTCTCCCTCCTCCTTTGGACTCACGAGCTCCCCGAATCCGAAGCAATCGTGCTAACGACGGTAACGACTCCCTGTCTCTTCTGAATCTCCATCCATGCTGTCCCCTCAGGGACGAGAGCCTTCTCTGTTGGTGAAGGCGAAGGAAGAGGAACGGCGAGGGCGGGTTGAACGTGAGGGAACAACGAACGTCCCAGTCGACGACGATGGACTCCTGCGCCGGGAGCAGCGGCGGCTTGGTGGGGCATACGAGGGGAGAGGGAAAAAGAGAGGCGGGAGGAGGATGGATGGGAAGGAGAGTAGGGGGAGGATGGAGAAGTGGGTGAGCGTTGGGTTGGAAGAAAGGGAAGGGACGCGCGAGGTCGACGAATCCGAGAAGGGGATGAGTTTATTTTTTACTTTCTTGGTTTGGGGGTCAAACCCGAGAGGGCGTTCCGCTTGCTCTATAGAAGAGCTGATGAGCGAAGAGAGGGAAAAACCCCTGAAGAGAACGTAGTCGGTCGGTCTATCGCGTCCTCGCTCCTTCCGGCGTCGACGTCGACGTCGCGCGCGCGAACTCTCTTCCTCTTGCTCACTTTCTTTCGCTTGTCTCTGCAGATCCTCTCTCTCTTCGATAGAAACTCTCAGCCATCTCTTTTGAAGTTTGTGACTGACGACGAAGCCGAAAACGACTCGGAATCGAGATGCTGCTTGCTCGCAGGAGAAGCGCTGATGAGGTTGAGCTGGAGCTCCTTGTCGACGGATCGTCCTGAGCGGAGAGCAGGTGTTTACATTCGAGCCGATGAAGAATCCAGTAAACTGCCTTCTCGTACTTTCCAGAGCCGTTCTGGCCTTTTTTCTATGCGAAGTTGAGCGGTCGAACAGGCAACTCGACGCGCGAACCAACTCTCTTCTCGCGGTCGTCCTTTCGCTTCTTTCGTCTCCCTCTCTCTCTCTCTCTTTTCTCTTCAACCTCAGCAAAGAAGTCCGCTCGCATACCAGACTTTCCGCTTCGCTATCTACCAGAATCTACCACATCCCATTCCCACCCCCCAACGCCGTCTCCTCCTCCTCCTCCAGTCTCTCCCTCCTCTCCTCCTCGCTCTCCTTCTCATGATCCCCCAACCCAACGAACCCCTCCCCCAAATGCTCCCTCAACCACTTCTCATCCTCCTCCCCAACTACAGCGTGATCCTTGAATCCAAGATCCAGCTTCTCGATGCTCGCGCCTCCTGTTGCCCTCGACGCGACGAGGGAGACGAGGTGAGCTCCTTGAACGGTGTGGGCGTTCTACGGTAAAGTAAAGGTCTCTAGGTGGGGTTGTGGTGGGTAGCTCTATCGAGGTTCGTGGGAGGAACGACGCTGGCGAGTGCTCGTTGAGGTTTCAGCTCTTGGAGGCTTTGGGGTGGGCTGGGAGAAGGAAGGGAGGTCGGTGGAGAAGGGAAAACGAGAACTACTACTAGCGACTTGAGAACTACGCGAGGGAGAATTAGAACTACTACTGGGCGACTTGACGGCGAGACTGGTTCTGGAGAAGGGAAGATGAGAAAGGGAGACGAGAAGGGAAGCTGAGAAGTTGACCAATTCTGGGGTGAAAGTTGATGAATAGCAAGAAGGTCAAAACTAGCCCACTCTTTATACTAAATATGATCCGCAGTCCGAAGCACCGAGAAGAGGAACGAGGCTGGAGGGAGTAGCTAGCGAAAGGGAGGAAGGACGGTGAGACACGACGCGAGACCATCAGCGGTCACAGCAAAGCCAAAAAGGGGTATAAGCTATAAAACGGAAGAGGGAGAGAAGTCGAGAACCGAGAAGAATATGTACTAAGCAGGAGAGTCGAGACAGAAGGGAGGGCCGAGAAGGGAAAGGGGAACGTGAGTGAGACGCGTCGCGAGGAGAAGGTTTCGGGCAAAGGTATCTAGAGAACGAGAAGAGTCGGCGAAGGGAAGCAGAGAACTAAATATAAACATAAGGGCGAGGCCCAGAACCTATAGAAGTGGGGTCTCTAACCGAGACAGGAGAAAAGGGGAAGAGACGCGTCGAGAAGAAAGCAAAACGAAAGAACGAACGAACCGAGAAGAACTCCTCACTTCCTCTCCAAACCCCCACAACGGACGCTTCGAGGATTTCGAGGGTGGTGAGGAGCGGGCAGAGCTGGGGGGAGGATGAGGGGGAGGAGGAAGGGGGTTGAACCAAAGCGTGGAGGAGAGCGTCCAGCTCGCCGAGGTGTTGGCTGAGTCCGAGGAAGGTGAGCGAACCGAGATGGGGGAGAGCGTCCTCGATGAAGTTTGAGAGGTTGAATCCCGACGTGAGTCGACTGAGGCAGAGTCGTTTGAGGTGGGGAGTGTTTCCGTTCGAGTTGAGCGAGGGAGGGAAGAGGAAGGGAGTGTAGTCCTTGGCCGAGAGGTCGAGTTCCTCCAGTTTTGGAAGGACGAAGCCGTGAGAGTAGGAGGGAGGGTCTTCTCTAGGGAGGTACTCTCGTCCTTGAATGACGAGGGTCCGAAGGTTTGGAATGGTGACTGGTTGGCCGTGGGGTCGGGGTGCTCCTGCTGAGGAAGGTCGAGGGTTGGGAGGAGGAGCGAGGGTCAAGTTCCTGCAGTCGACGAGGAAGAGGTTTTGGAGATTTGGGAGGTAGGCGAGGAGAGGGTAGAGAGAGAGAGGGAGACCCCCGTTCTCCCGGGTATAGCGTTCCAGGTGGAGGGTAACGAGGGAGGAGACGTGGTCGAGGGTAGGGGGGAGGGTGTACTGCTGGCGGACGAAGTCCGCGGGAGACCACGCGACCGAGAGGGTGTGAAGACGAGTTGCTGGGGAGTCCCAGATGTTCCAGACGTCCTCCAGCGAGGTCTTGTAGGCACTGGGAATGACGAGCCGATCCAACATAGCTCCCTTCCCTCGAAGATAACGGACGATCAAGTTGACGAAGTTGTCTCCTGGAGTGTCAAGTTTCCGCCCAGCCGGTTCGGGGAGCTCAAGATCCCAAAGATCTCCCCTCGAGGTTTAGAAATCGAGTTCCTCCTCCCACCGATCGTGACCTCGAAGCCGAAGTTGTCCCCAGATGCGTTTGTCGTCGATAAGGATGCTTCTCCATCGATGGGAGACCGTCGAAAGCGCGATGGCTGGGCTTGAGGAAGAGCTTGCCGCGACGAGATGGGCGATGGAGGAGATGGTCTCAACTGGGAGATAGTCGACGAGGTTCCGACCGTGGGATCGAAGGTTTCCTCGAAGGCTCTCGACGTAGGCGAGGGGAGGAGTGCCAGAGGAAGGAGAGTCGTCGAGGTGAAGGAGGAGGCTTTGGGCTTGAGGTGGGAGTCGATGAAGGCTCTCGAAGAGGAAAGCAGAGTTCTGGTCGTGAAGAGAGAGCAACAACGAGTGACGTGTGAGTTTCAAGGTCCAAAGAAAGCTCGGAACAAGGTGGAAGGAACGAGAAGAGATCGAGGACGTTGGGACGCGAACCGACCTCCTTCCTCCCCTCCCTCTCTCCCTTCTTCCCTCTCTCCTCGGCCCCCTCCAGCCTTTTCGTGTGACTCGATGAGTAGATGGTAGCCTCTGACTCGCTCCGACAGGTTGTTTTTGAACTGAGACTCACCGTTTCGAGATCGAAGTCCACTTCAGGCGCTCCTTCCTTCAATGAGTGGTCGAACCACTTGGATCCTTCGTATCCTCCTGAGCACTTCCTTCCGAGGAGCGAGGACAGCAACACGATCTCCAGCCATTCTCACCGCCTTTCAAGCATCGGACACAGAAGAAAAGGACGCGATCAGCAAGAGAGAAGCGAGAGAAGGCAAAAGACAGATGAAGGGAAGGAGAAGAAGGAGTGGAGCTCACCTCGTCGAACGAGCTCAACGCAGCATCGTAGTCCGGCTTCTGAAGCTTGAGAGCTGTGATTCCACGCTCGAAGGGCTCGTACCAAGCGAGGGGAGGGATCATGGGGGTAGAAGTGAAGAAGTGTGGGTAGGAGGGTCGTCGTTGGACGTTGGAGGAGAGCGAATCCAGGTCGGACGAGGAGGGTCAAAAGGAGCGTGAGCTTTCAGCCTTATTGATCGATTTTCTCGATCAAAACCGGCATTATGTTACACCCGAGTAGGTTGACCGTACTGCGAGAATAGCCCTCGGAGGATTTTCAGGGTCTTCCAACCTTCTTTTGCGGAGCTGAGCGGTCGGGAAGGGACCTTCCTCCTTTGGTGAGCTCGAGAATTCGTTCGAGTCGAGCTCACCGCAACGACGACCACCCCTTCTCTGCCTCCCTTTCCCTCTCTCGTCCCTTGCCATGTTGTGTGAGTAAAGATCGACTTCCTACGGTGCTCGTGTATGGAAGAACCACCGGGCTGATTCTCGCGTTTGGGGCTCGTTTTCCTACCAGCTCGTTGGATCGCTTCGAGCTCACGGACTTCCCTCCCTTCGAGTCGAAGCTCCCTTCCCTCGGTCCCAGTCTTGACTCGAAGGTCGATCTACTCATCTCTACCTCGGAGGAACGATGAGCTGAAACCAGAACCAAGCACAGAAGCCGTGAGTCTCGTTCGGAGCCGTTGAAACGAACTTAAGAAAAAGTGGGAAGCTCACCGTTTCCCTTCCTTCTCTCCCTCCCTCAGTCCACCCCCACCCCTTCTCCCACCTCTACCAGCACCACCACCACCCCTACCACCTCACCACCTCCTCGTCGCAAAGCTCCCGCTCTCTTCACTGTCCGTCCCGACGGCTCCATCCGCACAACGGGCGCTCGCCCTCCTCGTTCACCTCTTTCTACCCTTCGTCCTCGTCAACCTCCCACGCCCACAAAGGTCAATCGACTCAGGCAGTACCTCCTTCAGTGGACCGACTTCAAGGCTCTCCCTGAAGAGGAGAGGTCCATCATCGAGAAGAAGATCAAGAAGAGGGTCAAGGCTGTAGAAGGAATCAGTAGTGAGCTCGACTCAAACGAAGCGAGGACGGAACGAACGAAGCTCACCTTTTCTCCTTCCCTTCTTTCATTTCGCGTTCGTCTTCTTTCCTAGCCACCATGGCCAAATGGTACTCAGATCCAATCCCTTACATCTTCCCTCCTCCCGTAGAGATGTTCGGAGTCGAGCGAAAACGAACGCAAGGTCTTTCTTGGGTCCCTACCGTTCGTTCCCTCCCTCTCCCTCCTCCCCTCTCTCCCTTCTCGCTCTCTCCTCGTCTGACCTTCGTCTCGGCTCTCTGCAGATCGGCGATCGAGTCTTCACCCCTTTCAACTCCTACGGAATCATCACCGCCATCCGACCAGCAGCAGAACAGAAACCTCACCCTAAGAAACTCGCCAAGATAGCAGCTCGAGAGGAAGCCTCGAAACCCTCTCCTCCCGACGACGACGCGGACGTCGACCCAACGTGGGCTCCAGCTCCTGAGACTCCCCAAGTCCAGAAGCTTGATATCGAGATGCCAGCGGATTGGATCTTGATGTCGAGTAAGAACGGTCCCTATGCTGGAGCGGTGGAGAAGAAGTTGGCTGTGGATGAGGCGACGAGGGTGAGGTCCGGAGGGAAGGCGAGGGTGGGGAGTATTGGAGCGGATGGGAAGGTGGTGAAGGAGGAAGTGAAGGTGACGAAGATGGTGGCAGAGGTGAGGGTCGAGACGGATAGGTGAGTTTTGGGTTGGGTAAGGAAGAGGGAGGAAGGAGAGAGAGGACCGAGAGTGGACGCGTCGTTCGTTCGAATCGAGGCTCGATGGAACTGATTGACGCTCTTCTCCCCCTACGGATCAACAGCACGATCCGAGAATTCCCTCTTTCTCATCCCCTCGAGAGTCTCAAATACGTTCGTTCCCTTTCCTCTTCCCTCTCCTCTCGTTCTGTCCGACGCGTCTCGTCTGCTTCCTCTCTCGCTAACCTCCCCTTCCTTTCCCTCCTCCTCAATAGGCTCCCCTCTCCCAATCCAACCTCTCTGCCCTCCTCCTCGAAACCGGTCACTCCTCCATCCCAGCCGCCCAAGACGCAGGCTACCGTCCCTCTCCATCCACCTTCGCCTCCACCTCCTGGACCGAAACCCTCTGGCCCAAATCCGCCTCTTCCTCCCAACCCCTCCCCATGCCTCTTCGTCGCCGCCCCGCGGGGTACGGCGTCTCCGGTCGGGAAGGCTATCTCCGTCGCTACGAATCTTTCGAGCGCGACATCCGAGGAGGACAGGAGCTGGTGGGTGCGCCGAGGAGGTTGTTGGACAGGGAGAAGGCGAAGGTTGTGATGTCGAAGATGGCGGACGAGCAGAGGAGGAAGGAGAGGTTTGAGAGCTTCGAGGCACCGCCGGAGGGGAGTGGGATTGTGGTGAGGAGGAGGCCTTGGAGGGTTCATGGAGGGATTAAGAAGGTGAAGGAGGGGGAGGAGGGGAGGGAGCAGGGTGGGAGTGGGTTTGGGTTGGATTGAGAGGAGGAGGAGGAGCCTATGGGAGTTATACGAGCTTGCGGTTGGGTCGGCTGAGAAAGGGAGACGGAGACGAGATGCGCGCTGGAGGGGAGAGACGAGAATAAGAAAGACACAGCGACGCGTCGAAGTTGACGCTCGTGAGTCGACCGTCTGAGAAGCGATTTTTATTTGAGTCATGACTGCGAGCGCTGAGGAGCCAGCATAACGATTGGTCGAGAGTGCGTAAAGTGAGATCGGTAAGATAAACGAAGAGAACTAGAGAGAGCACAAGACGAGCAGAACAACGACGCGACGCGAGGAAAACGGGGTGGACGGTGAATCTACGCGCTACAAACTACTAGATGGGGGTATTCATCTTCAGCCCTCGGCTCTACAACGTACCAGCGCGAGCGAAGCCCCGGATCTCCTTCAGTAATCGTTTCGGAAAATCGCGACGTTCTCCTTCAACCACCGTCCCATCTCTGGATCCAGATCCTCGTCCCCAACCGCAAACTCCCTCACCACACAGCACCGCCCGCCTTCTTTCCTCCCTTCTTCCTTCCTCGACCTGATCATGGCTTTGGTCTCCGCGTCCCAGACGGGTCCGCTGTGGGCGAGGTCGAGCGATTCGAGCTTCGGGAAGAGGACCTCGGACCCTCCCTCCTCCTCCCGGACGGTGAGAGCCTCGAAGATATCGTAGGATAAGGCCTCGAACCACCTGAGGGTCAAGGATCGGAGGGTGGGAGGAAGTTGTCGGAGGCGGAGAAGAAGGGTAGCGTTGTGGCTGTCCTCGAATCGCTCCAAGATAAGGAGCAGGCTTTCGAGGTTTGGGGGGTTGATGAGCGGGAGAGAGGTGAGGAAGAGGGAGGAGAGGTGATCGTCGGCATCAGTGATGGAGAGGGAGGTGAGGAGGGGCGCGACGAGGACGTAGGGTTGGAGGATGACGCTTGAGTCGCTGCTGTCGACGGCGAGGGAGAGGAGGGAAGGAAGGTTGAGTGTGCTGGTTCCGTCGATGCTTGGGAGGATGAGAAACAGGTTGTAGCAGTTGGACATTTTAAAGGTGGTGAGGTTTGGGACCAGGTTGAAGAGAGGAAGGAGGGAAGAAGGGTGGCGGAGGGGGATGGAGGCGAGGGAGAGCGACGTGAGGGAGGGGAAACTTGTGCTGGGAAGGGATAGATGGCGTAGACGACGATGGTCGGCATGGAAGCGGTAGAGAGGAGGGTGAGGGAGAGCCTTTGAAGTCGGGAGATAGTGCCTGGGTTGCTGACGAGAGACCAAAGGACGTCCCAATCCAAGGGGTTTCGAACCGACGCGTCGAACGCTTCGAGACCTGAGGTCCGTCCTCTCAACGCCTCGTACAAGCCTCCCAGATCCTCGTCGTCTCGCTTCCAGCAATGGATCAGAACACTTCGTAGCGGTCCCTTCGCGGCGAACTCCTCCACCTTGCGAAGGCTCCCAGCCGTCCCTTCGACAAGCCAGAGATGTCCCCAAAGGATTCGATCCTGGAGGAAAACCGACCTCCACCTCTTCGAGACCGCCACGAGCTTGAAAGTTGGATCCGAATCCTGAGAGTCGTATATCGAAAGAACGACGTATCGACCGATGGAGGTGAGGAGCTCGGCTGGGAGGAAGTCGATGAAGGGACGGGCTTGGAGAAGAGAGGCGACGAGATCTTGAGCTTGGAGGAGAGGGCCATCGAGGGAGGTGGAGGTCGGAGGCGAAGTGGAGATGATGGCGGTTTGGAGGTAGTCGGGGAGTTTCGAGAGGGTTTGGAAGAGGTGGGGAGCGTCCTGTGAAGGGGAGAGACAGAGCGAGCGGGAGAGGAGAGGTCAGCGAGGGAAGCAAGAGCAAGAGTTTGCTCGTCCTGAGACTCTCCATAGGTTCACTCGAGCGATGGCACGACTAGACGGTATCTGAGCGCGCCGTACTCACATCGTCTGAACTCGAAGATCTTCTGCTGTCCGAGAAGGAATGGTCGACGACGGCGCCTTCGAGAACTCGGAGTCGAGCAAGGACCTCTGCCCGAGAAGCGAAGACGGCGAGTTGCGAGCCTCCGATGTTGACAGCCTGATGGGGAGGGATCGGTAAGGACGGTGCGATAAGTATAGGCTCAATTGAATGCCAGCAGGGAAGGTCCAACGAGGTGGGGACGAGGGAAGAAGAGAAGGGGAGGAGGAGAGAAGATGGAACGAACCTCGTCGAAGGAGGAGAACGCTGCGTCGAAAGAACGAGCTCGTAGAGCGTCCATGCCAGCTCGAAAGGGAGCCAGCCAGGTTGGAGATGGGATCATGTTGAAGTGATATCGAAAAGAAGGGAGGGGGGAAGGAGGTCGAAGTCGTTGGAGGTAGCTTCGTGATGAGCTCGACCTCTTTCCCTTTCCTTTCCCTTCCCCCCCTTTTGGCGAGGAACCACGACTTCCCTATTTGCCCAACCTCGTCGATATGGACCTTATCCCACCCTCTTCCTGCCCTCTCTCTCTTCCTCTGCTCCCCATCGAACTCAAACGTGAGATCCTTCGCTTCTGCGACCGTCCAACCTTGACCAGGACCTCCCTCGCCTCCTTCGGCTTCCTCCAACTCTCCTCCCCTCTTCTCTACCGAGATGTCGAGATCCAAGGTTTCAAGCATCTCGATAGACTTCTCGTCTTTCGTTCTGTAAGTGACCTTTCCTCTTGTATGGAAGTTGGAAGGAGAGGGGAGCGTATGCAGAACGAACGAGAAGAAGCTGACGTTGAGCTCACCTCTTTCCTCCCTCCATGTCCATCTCCTCGAAGGAACGAGAGCTCAACCAGATCTCCTCGTACCTCTCTCTCACTCAGGTTCACTCCTTCACCTTCACTGGTGTCCTCGAGGATCTCACCTCCATC
Source organism: Mrakia gelida (assembly GCA_024345305.1). Lineage (NCBI taxonomy): Eukaryota > Fungi > Basidiomycota > Tremellomycetes > Cystofilobasidiales > Mrakiaceae > Mrakia > Mrakia gelida. The sequence continues at coordinate 250,494 of BRON01000019.1, forward strand.
TTTCAACCTCCGAACCATAGTCAGATCCCCCTCGACTCGCTTCGTCTCCTCCTCCCCTCCCTCCTCCCCAACATGGCCTCCCCTTGGACGAGACTCCTCAACCTCTTCGATCCCGTTCACTGTATCACTCGCGGTATCAACCCTTCTCCCATCCAGAAGGGAGGTTACGCAACCATGAACTTCAGGGAAGTGAAATGGACGCGTCTTCGATCCCTCTCCTTCAACGGAGCTGTCCCGTTCTCTCACCTCGCTGGACGGCCGCTCTCCCTTCTTCCCTCCCCCCTTTCTCTCTTACAGTTCGCTTCGATCTGTCGGACGAGAGGAGTGCGAGCTGGATGAGGGATCAGTTGTTGGTTCAGCTGCTGGGAGGAAGACCGTGGGAGGCGCCTGGAGGATGGGACGAGAGGAGGGAGGCTTTGTTTTGTTGTTCTGCGTTGAAGGAGGTCGAGGTGAGAGTGAGGAGTGAGGATCAGAAGGAGAAGATCCTGCAGTCACTGCGAATGTGGTGGGTGTGGGTCGGGTTGAGCAGCGGGGAGATGGAGAGGAGGGAGAGGTTGATTCGATTCGTCGTCGTCGCGTGAGAGAAACGAGTCAGTACCCGTTTGATGACCTTATTTCTCCGATCGTTTTCGATGAAACCGACGCTCCCTTGCCCCTTTCGCTTGTAACACAGCTCCTAGATCGATCGTCTCGCTGCTTCGCGTTCAGGCGCTGGAACGATCACGTCCATCGACGACGGGATTTTCCGACCCATTCCTCGCCGGTGTTCGTTACGTTTTCTCCCTCATGGCGGACTGGAAACTCTGGGATATCACTTTTTTTGGGTTTCTCGTTAACACACGAAATATTCTGAAGAGGAAGCGAAGATGGAGCTGTTTGGGAAGGAGGACGTGAGACTTTCGACGAGTCGCGTCGCGTTTCGTTTTGGTTCGATCTGTCGACATCTAGACCTTCTTTTTTACCTCGAGGATCCTCGATCCTATATTTGGGAGTCTACTCCTCGACTTTATGGGACTCCACGACGGGAAGAGAGGAAGCGAGAAAAGAAAGCGTCGGCGTCTCCTCCGTCGCTCGCGACCCATCGACTCCCTTCCTCCTAATGATCAACTCAAAGTCCGGTAGATGATCAGTTCGACTGTATATCAAGTCTGCCTGATTTCAGCTCACCAGCGATTTGTACGAAACTTGCGCCCAAAATCGAACCAGATGAGCTCTCTCTCCGAAATCTCATCTCGACCTCCAACCAACTCCTCCACCTCTCCTCCCCCTGCCTCTTTCACTCAATATCATGGACGACGACGACGATATCGGTTCGTTCTCTCCTACCCCTCTCACCCCCCTTTCTCTTCGCTGACTCTCTGGCTTTCCCCCTTCTCTCAGCTGCCATCCGAGCTCGACGACTCGCGCAACTGCAAGCTCAGGGAGGAGGAGGAGGAGGGCAGTCTTCTCGAGGACCTCCTCCTTCTGCTGGCGGAGGAGGTGGGGGAGGGGGAGGACGGGACGGAGAACAGCTTTCTCAAGAGGAGCAGCAGCAGAAACAGAGGGCTGAGGAAGAGCAGGTGAGTGAGATCTCCTAGAGAACGAGATCTTGAGGAGAAGGAGAAAGAGACGAGCTCACCTCCTTCGCTTCCTTCCCTCGCTTCCTTCCCTCTTCTCCCCTCTCCCCTCCTAGCTTCGGACCATCATGAGCACTCTCCTCGAGCCGGACGCAAGGGAACGACGTAAGTTCCTCCTCCCTCAAACTGCCCTCTCCCCCTCCCCTTCTCGAGCTCATGAGCTGACCTGGACTCCTTCCTTCTCTGACGAGCAGTCTCCCGAATCAACCTCACCCGACCTCAACTCTCCCGTCAAGTCCAATCGATCCTACTGAGGATGGCTCAGGGAGGTCAGCTGAGAGGGAAGGTGTCGGATGATCAGCTCGTGGGGTTGCTGGAACAGGCTCAGGGCATCCAGAATGGAGGGTCGAGCGGAGGAGGAGGAGGCAAGATCGTGGTGAGTCTTCGTTGTGTCCCTTTGTGGATCGCCTCGAGGATCAGAGCTGACTGCTTGTGTGCTCGTCGCTTGCGATGTCGGTTTACTCGTCGACTAAAGTTCCAGCGAAAAGGACGAGACGAGTAAGCCCCCCCCCCCCCCCCCCCCCCGAGCTCAGCAGCTTCCCTTCCTTCGACGAGCTCGAGCTGACGTTCTGCCCGTCCTCCCTCGCCTTTCGCGTTCAACCAGCTCCGACGACAGTGACTTCGATCTCTGAATAAATAATGAAACCTACGAAACCTCAACCAAAACCAAACTCATCTCCAAGCTCTCGTTTCTGAGCAGAGAGTCGTTTCGCGGCAAGACGAAGGCGTCGAAAGACGAAGAACGATTGATCATGCATCCTTCTTCTCCCCCTCCTCTCCTTCCACCCCAATCATCTTCCGACTCTCCTGAATATGGTCCACCAGTCCAAACGCCTTCGACTCTTCGGGAGTCATGAACCGGTCTCGTTCCATCGCCGTGTCTGCCGTCGCGAAGTGGAGACGCGTCGAGTCAGCTCAGCTCGCTCGTTTCTTTCTCGTTTCTCTCCTCAGCTCTAAAACGGGAAGAGAGAGGGTCGAACGAGGGACTCACCGAATCTATCCCTACTCTGCTCGGCCGTCTCCCCAGGGAAACTGCAGTGCACTCGATAGATGTCCGTGAGAGCGGCTCGCATCCGAAGGATCTCTTTGGCGGTGATTTCGAAGTCTGAGGCGTGGCCTCCTGCTCCTCCCGAGGGTTCTGAGAGACAAGGGTCGAGAGTGGGTGGGTGGGGAAGGAGAGAAACAGTCAGCGATTCGAGGAGGAGAGAGAGACGAAGAGACGCGAGTGGGAGGGAAGGCGAAGGGAGAAGACGAAACGAACGGTGGATCATGACTCGAGCGTTTGGGAGGATGTAGCGGTGTCCGGCGGCTCCTAATGAGACGGAAATAAGGAGATCAGCGGTCCCTCGAGAGCAACGAAGGAAGCGAGGGAGGAAGAGACGCGATGCGAAAGGGAGAAAGAAGAGCGCGCGAACTCACCTCCAGCGAGCAACAGCGATCCCATCGAAGCTGCTTGACCGATGCAGAACGTATGTACCGGTGCAGAGATGAACTGCAGATACCCAAAATAATCCACAACGGTCAGGTCTCAGCGAGCAGCTCGAGCTCGCGTCGACGGACGAGGAAAGGGAGAGAACAAAAAACGAACCTGCATCTGAGCTCGCCAACAACGAGAGAAAGCACAAGAGACCAAGAGAAAACCAAAACAAGGTCAGTCTTCGTCCGTACATTCATCCACAGACCAAACGCTAGATCACAGGCCACTCACCGTATCATAAATCGCCAACCCACTCGTCACGACACCGCCAGGACTGTTGATGTACAGATAGATCGGTTTCGTTGGATCCGCTGCATCGAGATACAGTAAAGAGGCGACAATGATGGTTGACATGGAGTCTTCGACCTGCAGCGTCGACGGGGGGGTGGGCGGGGAGGGGGAGGGGGGCAGGGAGGGGGAGAGGTCAGCTCGAACGAAAGGGAGGAGGGAAGGAGACAGAGCGAGCTCAACGCTGAACTTCCTTCGATTCGAGGAGGAAAGGGTTTGGGGGGGAAAGGGGGAAGGGAACGAAGCAGACATACCTCAGACATACAAACCACCCTCTCTTTCAATAGCCGAGAGTACAGATCCGTTTGACCTCGGGCTCCCTGGGTCGAACGAAGGAAAGAAAGGGAGGTCAGCTTCGTTCGTTCGTTCGTTTCCTTCCTCCCTTCTCTCCCCCTCTTAAAGACGGACTGACCTCATCGACCACATAAGGAACGAAAGTCCTCTTCTGAGCTTCCATCACCTTGGGTATTGGTTTCAGGTTGCGAAGGAGGGAGGGGGAAGGGAAGGAGGAGCGAAGGAGGGAGAAAGACCGTTGCGCTCCTGCTGCTGCTGCTGCTGGGGAGGCTGCTATGCGAGAGGAGGTACACCGGAGGAGAGACAGGGGGCAGGGACGCGGGGCCATATTGTGGGAGAGATGGAAGGGGGAGGGTCGTCGTTGCGAGATGAAGCAAAGGGTGTGAGCTCGACTCGAATCAGAGGGCTGACGAGAGCGGAGTTTGAAGTCTTTTCCCCGCTTCCAGAGGTCGTGAGATGATGAGAAGTTAGATATAGATGAAGGACCAAGACTAAAACGAATACAGACTACTGAAAGCAAAAGAGAACATGCATGCAACCTTAGACTACCCTCCTCGGCCTCACTCAACCTTCCCCTTCGAACTCGACCCCGTCGTCGTCGTCGATGGCTTCTTCTCTCCCTCAGCTCGATCCTTGGCTCGTTTCTTGGCTGCGAGAAAAGAACCGTCGATGAAGAGTCATAGGTCAGCAACGAGAAATCCGACGAGACGAGGATCAAAGATCGAGAAGGACGAGAAGACGAGAACGCGGGAACGAGCCTTTCTCCCTCTTCGCCTCGAGCTCATGGAACTCTCCTCCGACTTCGGCGAGGCTGAGACGCAGCAAGGAAGAACAGAAGTCAGCAACGGAAGTTTGAGTAGGAGGACAAGGCGAAACGCAGGACTCACTGGCTCGGAATCTCCATCGGCGGTTCCTCAACCAAGAAGTAATCCGACCTCAACGCGTCCGTAGCTGAGATCCTCTTGGTCGGGTCGTAGGTGAGGAGTCGTTCGGCTAGGTCCATGGCTGCTGGAGAGAGGAGGCTGTGAATGAGCGAGGAAAAAAGGAGAGCAAGAAGAAGTCAGCGAATCGGTTCGTTTCGAACGCGTTCGTTCCAGCTCGTCTCTCGCCTCACAAACGAGCTCGGGGAAAAAAGTGATGGTGTTCGACTCACTCCTCGTACTCCTCCCTCAATCGGTTCGGCAACGGCGGGGACTGTTTCCTGAGGAGTTCGTACCAAGGGAGTTCGGTGAGTCCGAGCCATTCCGCTTCGTCGGGGGTGCCGCAGGTGTCGTAGATGGTTTCGAGTTGGTGGATCTCGTCGTTTCCTATTAGGATGGAGTAGAAATAAAAGGAGAGAGGGAGTTAGTGCGAGAGGAAGGAGCAGAGGGAAGGGAGGAAGGCGAGGGGATGGGAGAGCCAGGGAAAAAGCGAACCAGGGAAGGTGGTCTTGCGAGTGAAGAGTTCGAGCATGATGCATCTGAAAAGGAGAAAGGGAAGAGAGTCAGCGAAATTCGAGACCAAGATAGAGAGCAGCTCTCGCGTCGAGCGAGCGACGAAGCTCGACCCAACGCGTCGCGTCTCGACTCGAACCAAACCAAAACAAACGAAAAGCTCAACTCACCCAGCACTCCACATATCCACCTCCGGCCCATACTCCGTCGCCCCAAGCAACAACTCCGGCGGTCTATACCACAGCGTAATCACTCGATTCGTATAATCGCTTCTTCTCCTCTTATGGTAGAACCTCGCGAGTCCGAAATCGGCCAACTTGAGTTCTCCTTTCCCGTTGATGAGGATGTTGGAACCCTTCATGTCTCGATGGAGGACACCCTTGAAGTGGAGGTACTCGAGTCCGAGGATCATTTGGTGGCAGAGGGATTTGAGGTTGGCGGGGGAGAAGACGTATTGAGGTTGGGAGAGAACGCCCGTGAGGTCGTGGTCCATGTACTCGAAGACCATGTAGACGGAGCCTGGGGTTTGGTGGGTGGGTGGGGGAGGATGGTGATGGGTGGGTGGAGGGTGGTGAGAGGGGAGTGATGGTGTCGAGAGATAAGGAGAGGAGAGTGGGCGAAGGGTGGACGAGAGAGGAGGGTGGTGGGAAGAGAGCGAAACGTAGTCGACGCGAAAGTCAGTGGACTGCAAGGAGGCGAGGTAGAGAACGAACGGAAAAGGATAAGAACGAAGAAACGCGCGTCCAAAAAAAAAGAACTCACCATTCGAAACCATCATCTCGTACAACCTCACGACATTGACATGCTGCAAGCTCTGCAACAACTTGATCTCCCTCATCGCCGTCACCGGGAACCCATCCTTCTCCCCCTCCATCCTGATCCGCTTGAGCGCCACGAAATCCCCGGTATCGTTGTTCCTGGCCTTGTAGACCTTCCCGTACGTGCCCTCCCCGACTTGGACGAGCTTCTCGTACATCTCGTTCGAGGGTTTCCCGTTCGTGGTTGTTCGAGTTGTTTGAGGCTTGCTCTTGACGACTGCGACTGCTGAGGGTGCTGGAGGAGGAGGAGGAGGAGGAGGAGGAGCGACGAGGGCTGGGGAGGGGATGGGAGTGGAGGGTTTGGACTCGGCGGGAGGGAGAGGAGAGGGAGTTGGGAGGGCTGAACGCGTTGGAGTGGAAGGGTTGGTTCGATCTGATGCTGAGGTGACTCGAGACCGAGGGACTTTGGGAGGAGTAGGTTCTGCTGGTTCAGTCGCTCCGTAATCGAGGGAAGCCGAGTCGGGAGGAGGAGGTCGGAAAGGAGGAGGACTTCGACCTGGAGGACGATAGTACGAGTTGGTGTCCCTCGGATCCTGCTGCTGGGGTTGAGGAGGAGGAGGAGGGTAGTTCCCGTAGCCAGGGTAAGGCGACGAGTGATGAGAAGAATGACCGTCGTAGGAGTCTGAGAACTGGTCGTAGCGCTGAGGTTCCTGACGCTGTTCGAATCGATCCGTCCAGTCTCGAGGGGGAGGTCGTTCTTCGAAGGGAGGTCGATCCGTCGCTTGAGTGTGAGGAGGAGACATCCTTCGTCGTCGACGGAAGTCGAGGATCTCTCGCTCTCGATCTGGCGAAGTCGAGCGAGCTCGAGGTTCCCTTCCGAACGGGTCTGCTGGCGTCGAGCCTTGAGAGCGATCGTCCCAGTAGCCTTGTCGTCCTCCTCCTCCCCATGTATCCTCTCTCGACGGACCTCGTCGATCCTCCCATCTTCGAGAGTCGTCTCGGAAGTCGCGATCCCTATCTCTGTCCCTGTCTCTATCTCGATCTCCCTCCCTGTAGTCCCTCGGAGAGTCTCGTCGTCGTTCTGGCGACCTTTCCCATCGAGCAGGGATTCGAGCCGCGTCGAGAGCTGAGGGAGGTGCTGCTCGAGGCGGAGAGGGGAGAATCTGATACTCCGGTTCAGGGGACGGAACCTTCTCGACGACGACGGGAGTGGGTGGTGTAGGAGTTGGCAGCGGCGAGAGCTTTCCATTCGACGACGACGCGTCCTCCTCTCCCTCGACGGAGAAGAACTTGTTGAGCTTCGCGTTCCGAGGAGCGGTTTTAGAGGAGGTGAGGTTGAGTTTGAAGGTAGCTGCTGGAGCGGTGGGGGGTCGGATGGAGATGGCAGGCATGGGTTCGGGAGCAGGAGGTGGTGGAGGCGGAGGGGTCGGTTCGCGGTAGGGAGCTGGTTCGGGCTCCACGACGGTAGCGATTTCGGGTTCTTCGACGGCTGGAGGGAGGTACTGCTCCTGTTGCGGCTTGAGCGCTTTCCGCTCAGCTGCTGAGAGAGGAGGACGAGGCGGACCGAAGACATGGGAGGAACCTGATTGACGATTGCTGGAGGGACCTGTAGGGACGGCTTTGGGAGGAGGAGAGTTGGCTCGTCGACGCGGACCGTTGGGAGGAGCAGCTGCTGTCGTCGAAGGAGTTGGTGCTGGCAGTGCTAGAGTCGGAAGTGGTGCTGGGGGAGGGGGTGCTGGCGTTGGTGTTGGGTTTTTGGAGGACGATCCGCCGCCATCGACGCGACCTCTCTTCTCCGCTCGTCCGTGCGAAGTCCCTTCCTCCCTTGACCTCGAGCGATCTCGCTTGCTCGCCGATTCTTGCCCATCCCTCCTCGACCTCTCCCTATCTCGATCCGAGTCCCGCTCTCGTCCATACCGCCTCTCGTCGCCTGCTGATCGATCCGATGTAGCTGAAGCGTTGCTGTGTCGTCTCCGATGCTGATGGTGATGAGGAGGTGACCGAGAGTCCCTTCGACGATGATGGCTGGGTGATGGCGATCCTCGGGATCGGCGAGGAGGAGGTGAACGAGAGTCGCGACGACGTGCTTGATTCTTCTCCGGTCGTTTCTTCGAGAACGAGCCCTTCCTCTCCTTCTTCGAGGTTCCTCCTCGACTGGATATCGACGGCGACCTGCGAGACCTCCTTGACGAGCTGGGCGAGCGAGAACGACGTCGAGGGGAAGTGGAGATGGAGCGACGACGGTGGCGAGAGGGATGAGGAGAGCGAGATCGTTGTCGAAGAGGTGGGGATCGAGAGAGGGAACGAGAGGAAGGAGGACGCGAACGAGAGGATCCTTCGGAGCGTGGAGGTCGTGCAGGAACCGGAGGACGTCCATCTTCAGTTGATCTGTTCGTTTGCAAAGGATAAAAGTGGACGGAAGGACTGACAGATCAGCCCAGCTCTTCGAAGCCTTGAGTTCGACGGGAAACGCGAGTCTTGATTCCTCGAAACTCACCTCTGATCCACCGGCTTCCTCTCCTTCTCCTTCTCCTTCGACCTCCCTCTCGGAGGCTCGTTCGATTCCCTAGGAGCAGAAGGAGGTGCTCTCTCTCCCGCCGACGGCGCCTCTCTCACGTACGACGAAGGTCCAGTTTGAGGGTTCGAACGCGGTGGTGGTCCTCCTCCATTGAACCCTCCTCCCGTTCCTGCCACTGCGCCTGCTCCTGTTCCTCCCTCAGATCTATCCCCACCTCCTCCAAGAGCTCTCCCGTTGTTGTTCCCTCCGTTCCACCCACTCGGTCCACTGGGAGGAGCGAACCTTCCTCCTCCGAACGCCGTCTCTCCTCCCTGAGGTCCTCCGTTCCACTGATTCGAGGCCTGTCGGAAGCGATCCTGCGAAGGGTTCGTAGGAGGGAGGCGACCCCCTGAGCCGTCTGGATGCTGCTGTTGTTGTTGTTGTTGTTGAAGAGGAGGAGAGTCGGTGTTCCATGTTCGAGCTGGAGGAAGAGGAGCGGACGAGCTAGGTTGGTTCCATCGATCCAGGTTGGGTCGTCCTGGTCCTCCTCCTGCTTGGAAGTCGGTCGGAGGAGGTCCGTTGGCCTGATGAGGAGCTGGATCTCGTACGTTCCTTAGTGGTTGCGAGGACGAAGAGGGTTGAGAAAGAGGACCGTTGTTTTGACGAAACGAGTCCCAGTCGCCTCCTCCTGGTCCTTCTTCCTGTTGAGGCGGCGGTCGACCTTGAACGGGGAGTTGTTGACGAGGAGGAGAGGTTCGACGACGATCCCACGACGAGCCCACGGGTTGTGAGGTGTACTGCTGTTGAGGTTGGGGAGGACCGTAGCGATTTGAAGGACCTGCTGGTGGTGATGGACGATTGGGAGGAGGGAGACGCTGCTGCTGCTGCTGTCCGTGGAGCTGTTGCTGCTGTTGGAGATGGGGTTGAGAGGGTCCTGTAGGGTAGCCTTGCTGTTGTTGATTGAGATGGTTGCTGGGCTGGTTTGGAGGATATCGACGGTTTTGAGGACGATCCCAGCTCATCGTCGAAGAGGGAAGAGACCGAAGACGAGGAGGTGGTGGTGGTGGACGATGGGAGGAGGAAGGAAAGGGAGAGGAAGGGAAGAGGACCTGGTCCGTTTGAAGGCTGTCCTCAGAGTGGTGACCGACGGGTGTGAGCCTGTAGAGACGAAACGAGAGAAGAGGTGTGAGCTGGTGTAGAGGAGGAGACGAGAAGAAGACGCGAGCCGAACTCACGAAGGGAAGGAAACGAGAGGTGAGGTCGATCCAGAAGCTCAAACGAATCGGTTTCGAACGATGGATCCGATTGCTACGCGAGCCAAAGCGAAGTCAAGGGGAGGTCAGTATCAGGTCAGCTGTCTAGTATCTCAGAAGTCGTGTCACGGCAGAGAAGCTCGAGTACCCAGCTCGACAAGAGCTCGACCTCGTCCCTTCCTTCTCCCCCCTCCCTCCCTCTTTTCAGCTTCGAGCTCCTCCACCCTCGACGACATCGAGGCGATCGAGCCGAGTCTCGTTGTGAAGTCTCAAGACTAACCTTGATATACAAAGAAACCCACGAAGAACGTCCCAACTGAAAGCTTGCTTGAAGGAGAAGATGGAAGGTGAGGAACCAACAAACTCGAAACCGCCGAGCTGACCTTTCTCGCCTTCGTTCGTCGCGACCTCCCTCCCTCCCCGTCGTCAGTCACGTCTCTTTCCTTCCACTTTCTGAGCCTCCAAAGCACAACGTACGAAGATCCAGTCTATAGCCCCAAAGAGAGAGAGAGAAAGACGACGTAAACGAACCAGGAGCGAGAAAGAAGCGAGCTTGTAAGGTGAGAAAGAGGAACGAGAGGGTCGTGAAGCGAGAGCGAGGAAGCAAACGAGGTCGAAAAGAGATGGAGAACGAAGAGGTGAAACGGTGCGTAAGGCATGGGGGAAGGGGGTAGATAGGGTCGTGAGGGGTCGTGTGTGTGTTTCCGATTCGAGTCGTGCAAGATCAAGCGGCGACGAGGAGAACGAAGCGTCGAAGATGGGGGACCGTGAGGTATTCTGAGAGACGCGAACAAGTACGAGGTCAGCGAGGGGTGAAGAGGGGCTGGGAGAAGGGGAGAAGAGACTCACCTGGTACGAAGGTCTCGAGGTAGCCGATATCTCTGGGGAGAGGAAGCTCGTAAGGTCCAGCCTCGTCGTTCTCGGGAGGAAGGAGGAGATGGTCTGTTCGGTCGTGAGGAACGACTCGAGAAGCGACGGCTCGAAGGATCTCGGGTGATATTGGGGTCTGAGAGTGTGGTAGAGAGGCAGAGGAAGAGTCAGCGTCGAGCGAAATCGACGACGGAATGGGAACGACGTCGACTCACCTCGAAGTCGGCGACGAAGTACTGGCTGATGAGCTTCTGGATCTGAGTCGGGGTGAGCATCCAGCAGACGTCGCTGAGGGAGAGAAAGAAGACGAGCGAGGTCAGTTCAGGTCAGTTCAGGCCGTCGGTGCGAAGGCGAACGCGAGAGAAGGACGAAGACTCACTAGATGATGTCGATGTCGGCGAGCGATCCCTTCTTGAGCTGAAGGAGCTTGGTAGCCTGCATGAGATGCTCGAGCTGAAGGACTCCTTCGGGCATGTCGTGGGACTTGCACCTGCAGTCGAAGAGAAGAGGAGGAAAAGAGGGTCAGCGACGAGAGAGAGAGAAAAAGACGCGTCGGAAAGCGCGAGACGAACCATTCCTCGAGTCGAGTGATGTTGTATTGGATTTGCATGGCTGAAGGAATGAACGAAAGAGGAGAGTCAGTAAGACAGTTCGAGAAAGACGAAAGAATGAGAAGACGACGAACCTCTCTTCCAGGAGCAGAAGTTCCTCCTCATCAACAGATCGTTGAACGCGGTCACTCCAATCAACTTCAAGATCTCCGTCACCACTTGCTGAGTCACACTCTCCTCCATATGGTAGCTCTTCAGCGCCTTCCAGACCTTGTTGAGGATGTTGAGGATGTCGTCCATGCTGAACGCAGGTCCGGTGCTGCTCTGGATGAGTCGGTTGAACAGTCTCGATCCTCCCTCCGTCGTCTTGAACCCGGGAAGGGACTGAGACTCGATGATCGCGGGGATGACCATCTTGGCGAGCTTCTTCTTGGTTTCGGCGATCCAGGTGTGGTAGATGTTGTACTCCAGCGAATCGAGATCGTGCTTGACGACTCGGACGAGCTTCTCGTAGTCGGCCCATTCGAACTCGCGTCCTGCTCCGTCGTCCTCTCCGGGGTAGATTCCTTCGTTGACGTCGTGTTCGGCTACGCAGACGAAAGAGAGGAGTTCGTGGACGTTGGAGAGCCAGAAGATTCCGGGGATAATGGCGTCGTCGAGCTTGAAGCTCTGTGAGAGAGGGGACGAGGACGCGACGAAGGGGACGAGGAGGGAGTCAGTTTCGGAGCAGCGCGAGAACGAATGAGACGAGCGAGGAACCCGCTCGAGACGACGAAGGTACACCGTAGAAGAGGAGAGAACGAGAGAACAGGAAACGAAGCGACTCACCATCACGTACTGCTGAATCGTCTGCATCACGTTCGCGAGGAACCTCTCGCTCTCGGGGATCAACCCAAACTTCCACATCTCGTTCGTCGCGAGTCCGATGAGATGAGCCGGGAACACGACCTCCTTGTGACTGGGTAGGTTCTGAAGGGTAGGGATGGGGATCTTGAGGTTTCGAATGAGACCGTTGAGCACGTCCTCGTCGAGCTTCTCTGCGTCCTCCATCATCTTCATCGCCTCCTCCTCGGGATCGTCGTACACGACCTGACGGTTCTGCCACGGAGCCATCGCGTCGGGAGCGAACGCAGCGACGGAGACGGCTCGGTTCTGAGAGGCTTGGGTTCGTCGAGCGTCCGCCATGGCGTCGTCTCCTGGTCGAGGTGAGTCTCCGAGTCCTCCTGCTGAGTGACGACGACTGGGAGAGTTGTTGGATCCCTTGGAGGAGTGGGAGCGAGGATCGAGGTAGCTGGGATCTCCGGAGGAGCCGTTCTCGAGAGGACGAAGACCGTTGGGGAGGAGGGTGGGAGAGACGGGAGGAGGAGCGTTCCTGTTGAGGGCGGCGAGAGCTTCCGATCGATTGAGCGAGTCTCGGAGGTTGGAGAGATCCGATCGGAGACCAGCGATGGTAGTAGCGTCCTCGGTGGCCTGAGCGGTCGACTCGTCGACGACCTTCTGCTTCGACTCGAGCTCTCGGAGGTGATCCGCTACCTCGTCTCCGAGCTTCGCGATCTCGGCTTCCTGTTCGGCGACCTTCTTGAGACTATCTCCAAGGCGGGCGTCCAAGGAATTCTTCGACTGGACGAGTTCCTCGTAGCGTTCCTGGGGGACGGTAGGTCTCTGCAGCTCGGCGTGCAACTTTTGAGCTCGAGATTCGGCTTCCTCGTGCTTGCCCGTCCACAGGACTTGGAGTTCCTCGAGTTCTGTCAGACGTGACTGGATGTCCTTCTTCTCGGCGGTTCGACGTTGGAGCGTTTGGGTGAGCTCGATGACTTTGTTCTCGAGCTTGTAGGAGACCTCCTTGAGCTTGGTTGCTGAGCGAGCTTCGGCCTTGAGGCTTTTGAGCTGTTTTCGAGCCATTCGACGACGGTAGCAGGACTGAAGATGGATGACGCCGTGAACCTCGTGATTGAACAGTCTCCGAGCGAGACTGGGTGAGAGAGCAGAGCGAAAAGAAAAGAGAAGAGAAGGAAGTCAGCGAGAAGTCGCGTCAAACGAACGAACGAGAAGAACGAGATCGAGCACTCACAGACCTCTCCAAAGGCTTTGTAGGGTGGTTGCTGTGATCTGCAGACGTTGCTCCTTGAACGTCTGGCGAGCCCGAAAACCCCGCATCGCTGAGAAAGGAACGAGAACGCGTCAGGAAGCGAAGACGCGTCGACGAGCGCGAAGAAGAAACGAAACGCGAACTCACCACTCTGGATCTTGACGGCCGACTGCCTCGTCTCCAAGAACCTCCTCCTCTGAACGAATCCTCGACCGATCTTCTGGATCTTGACGGCGGCGACCTCCCTCCTGAGGTTGGCGACGAACTTCCTTCCGGAGATTCCTCTCCACCACGCTTGGATCCTGAGCGTCGACGACTTGAGCTTCCGGTAGTGTTCAAGAGCCATCCTCCTCCGAAGGTTCTTCTGGACGAGAGTGACGAGGTGGTTGAGTCTGTCTGCTCGGAGACCTTCGAGGTAGGCAAGCATTCCGGCTCGGAAGAAGAGCTTGGTGAGTCCGAGTTGGAACTTGTCGTCCTCGTGGATGGTCTCGGCGAGGATGAGAGAGCAGACCTGCTTGAGCTCTCCCTGCCAGTTGCTGGAGTTGATGAGCATGTAGTACCTGAAGGAGACGACATAAAGAGAGGTTAGCAACGGTTGCTCGATCTCGAGACGCGGGCGAGGATCCAAAACTCACCTCTCAGCGAAGTCCTCGTAAACCCATCGACTCGGGTATCCAGCGCAACTGATCCTGATCGTCTCCAGCACTCCACACGCTCGGAGCTGACCGAGAACCTGAGGAGCGTCCCACTCCCAAGCGGCCTTCCTCTCGTTGGGCTTGATGCATCGGATGTAGTGGACGTTGGTGTGACTGATGGTGTCCATCAGCGAGATGAGCGAGTTCTTGAAGATTGATCCGAGCGTCGGCTTCCTTCCTCCTGGTTTCCGTCCGACGGTGAGACCTTGCTGGGGAGCCATGATGTTCTGGAAGGCTGACGACCGAGAGAAGGTAGGGGAGAGGACGCTCGACCGTTTCGATCCCATCGGACTTTGAGGAGTCGTCGGCGAGGGAGTAGGAGGACCGGCGGTGGAGGTGGTGGAGGAGAGACCTGGGGAGTCGCGTCCTGGGGTAGGGGTAGCTGCTGATGCTGGAGGAGGAGGAGGAGCGAGAGCTGCCTCGAGAGCAGCTCGAAGGAAGTCGTTCGTCGTGTTCTGGAGGAGGGCGAGCTGCTCGTCGGGGACGGTGTCTCGGTTCTTGTCGATGAATCCATCCACCTCGTACTCGACGTCGATGGCGTAGTGAGCGACGGTGAACGAGTTTCCTCCGAACCTGGGCTTCTTGAAGACGGCCTTGTACTGAGGAGTGTCGAGCTGCTTGTGAAGCTTGGTGACGAACGAGGTGTCGGCTCCGGAGGGAAGACGAGACTCTTCGTCGAGGAGGGAGAGGATACCGAGCTTTCCTTCGATGACGTCGATACAGGGCTGGTTATCCGAGTAGTCGATGAAGGTCCAGCTGAGGGAAGAGATGCGAAAAACGAAGGTCAGAGACGCGTCGAAGACAGAGAAGCAGTCGGACGCGTCGAACTCACTTGATCTTCTCCCGAACGTACTCCTCCTGCTCGAGCTTGAAGACGTGAGCGTTGAACTGAAAAAGCGACGAAGGAATGAGATCGTCAGTTTCGCCTTCGTCGACGTCGGAATAAAGAGGGAAGGCTGACCTCTTGTTGAACTGGTGCGAAGCAAGAGGGCAGCGAAGAGTCAGCTTCGATTCGAGTCGCTCGAGATCGAGAAGGATCAGACTCACGCTTCTCGTTAGCGTAATTGATGAAGAATTGCTCGAGGGAGTTCTTCTTGAAGTGCTCGAACCCGTCTGAGGAACAAAAAGAGGTCGTCGGTCAGCCGTCGTTCGAGGGACGCGTCGCTCCTCGCGTTCGAGAAAGAAGAGACTCACAGATATCCAACACTCCGATAAACTTCTCCGCCTTCTCCACTCCACTCCCACCCTCTCCCAACAAACTCTCATTCACCACCGAGACCAGGTACTCCCACACACAGGCGTACACAAACTTGGCCACACTATCCCTCACGACCGTCGCAGCAGGAGCGCTCAACGCCGTCACGATCTTCTCACTCCTCGTCACCAACTGCTTCTTGATCGTCCACTTCTTGAACTCGGCACTCGGGATCCCCAACAGTCCCGTCGCGAGCTTGAGCGCTGGATCGTCGTCGGCCATCATCGCGTCCGTCCTCGTCTGACTGATCTTGATGTTTCCGAGGTGAAGAAGAGCAGCGAGGAGTCGGAAGATCTGCCACTGCTTCTCGACGGTGATTCCAACGGTGGAGAGAGCCTTCTGGGTGATGTCGAACTCGGCTGCATCGTCCACTCCAGGGATGGGCGTCGCTCGAGGTCCTCCTTGGTTGAGGTAGAAGAACTTGGTCGTGTCGATGTCGAGACCGAGATCTTTACGTTCCTTGGTGGGAGCTCCGGCGCAGAGTTGGTAGAAGATGTGGTAGTTTCGTTCGATCTCGGGTTGGTAGACGAGTCGGGAGCGTTCGAGGAGGTAGGTTCGGATTCGAGCACCGACGATTTCTTGGTCTTTGTCGAAGAGGATCTGGAGCAGACGACAAGGACGGAAGAAGCCATGAGCAGGAGTTAGCTTTTGCTCGGGAATCTCGAAGCGACCAGTGTGAAAGCGGGAAGGAGGGGAGGGAGAAGGAAACGTTGAGCTCACCTCCATGTACTTTCCGAACCTCGAACTGTTGTCGTTCCTCGTCGTCTTGGCGTTTCCGAAGGCTTCCATGATAGGGTTGGTAGCGAGCATCTGCCTCTCGACTTCACTCATCCCAGCTTCCTCCGAGACGGCGACTCCTCCAGGTCCTCGTTGACGTTGACGACGAACGGGTCGACTTGGGTCCTCGACGGAAGCGAAGTATCGAAGGATGAACTTGGCTGAGACGGTCTTTCCAGCTCCACTGTGAGATTCGAGATGGGAAGGAGGGGAGGAGGATGGTCAGCTCTGGACGTAGTCGCAGCGAGCGAGCTCGTCACCAGCCTCGAGAGGAGGGAAGGTCAAGGAAGGGAGGGAGGGAAGCGAGAGCTGGACTGACCTCTCTCCAGAAACAACGATCGTCTGATCTGCAGTTCCTCCGACCTCCCCTCCAGCAGTCTGACCTCTTCGCATGCAGTCGAGAGCTTCTTCGGCGATGGCGAACCTGCGAGGACGCGAAGAAGAAGCGAGAGGTCGAACGATCAGCTTCAGCTCGAGACGTTCTCCTCCTTTCCTTCAAGCTCGAAGGTCATAACTCACAGATGAGGTTCCAGTTCTCCCTTCTTCCTCCCCGAGTAGCTCTGAATCATCTCCTGTCCATCTGTTGGATCATCGCGAAGCGCAAGAAGGTCAGCTCTCTGCATCTCTCGTTCGACCTCTTCATTCGAGCTGATCGAGCTCCGTCCTCTCGTTCCCTTCCTTCCCTGCCCTCAGCTCGACCGCTCAACGAGACTGCAAGTTTGACTCACAGATTTGAAGAGGGTAGAAAGGGTTGATGGCGATGAGGACGATTCTGTTATCGACGAAAACGAGGAGGGCAAAGAGTTAGCCGGAGGTCGTGAGAAAGAGGGGTCTTCGAGAGACGAGGAGATGAGAGCGAGACGAAGGGCAAGGGGAAGCTCACCCAGAGTAGGTATACGGGAGATGAAGGTCGTAACGCGTCGAGATGGCGTGGAGGACTGGACGATGAGTAAGGCAGAAGAGGTCAGCTTCGTCTCCGGTAGCTCTGACGGTCTGAGAGCTGCAGGAGAAGAGACGAGGTCGAGCTTCCCTCGCCAGCTCGTCCGTCATCGTCTCTCCCTTCGTTTCGACCTCGCTCTCTCGTCCCTTCCCCAAGCTACAGACCCACGAGAGTATATAGACAAAGAGAGTACTCACCACTAGGCTCGTTCAGATTACTCAAGTTGGCGAGATCCTCCTGCGACTCTAGGAGCGGAGGGTTCTTGAGAGGAGGGAGAGCTTCGTTGGCTGTCGTGAGGGTATCCGTCGTCGCTTCCAGGGTGGTTTCCTGTCATCGTACAGATCAGAGTCGAAGGTCAGCTTGAGGGCTCAAGGCAGCTCCCTTGGACTCTCGAACGGAAGGAGCTCGAACGTACCTTCATCTTGTCATCTACGAAAGTCAAAACGACCTTCCCTGAATCGTCGACGTCCTTGTTGGTGACCTCTCCTCCAATCCAGCCAGCATCCTTATCAGGGAACCTGGAGTATCGTAAGAAAGAGGAGAAGATGGAGGTCAGTATGGGCTACTCGGCGAGGTTCAAAAAGGTCGCGTGAGAGCTCAGGAAGAGATAGAAAGAGGTGAGGTGATGGGCTGCGCTAGGGGAGGGGAAGGGGCAGGTGGTTGGGAGATGATGGGCTCTAGAGCTCCGTTCCGAGCTCGACCAGCTGGTATGGATAGCTCAGAAGGGGTGTGAGCTGTATGCGAGCTCGTCTGCACTTCCAAACGCGTTCTTTGGGTGGTTTGAACCGCCCAAACGAGCGACTTGAAGGAAGCAGGTCCAAGCTCGTCCCTTCCTTCCTTCCCTCCCCACCCTCGAAAGCGATGCCCTCCAGCGTCGTCTTCACTGCTCTTCCTAACCCACCCAAGATCAAAAGGGGAGAAGAGTGTACTAACCAAACTCTCGTTCCCTTTGAATAAGGTCCAGACATCTCAGGCTAAGTGTTGAAGCTCTCGAAAGGTGTGTCGTAAGGGTTGTTCGTGTTCGCGTTCGACTGGAGCTTCGTTCTCGTTCGCTTGGAAGGGAGGAGGGCCTGCCTTCGAAGATAGGGTCGTGAGACGAAAGGAGGGCGAGGGAGAGGGGAAAGAGAAGAGAAAAGAAGAGGAGAAGCGGGAAGGGGCGAGAGGGTGGGAGAGGAAAGTCGGAAGAGAGCAGACGAGGAGGAGGGGACGATTCGCGACGTGCGATCGAAGGCAGGGGGGGAGATAAAAAGAAGTCTCCTTGACGACTGGGGCAAAATCTCCAGCGCAGACTCGACTGTCATTCGTGACTAGTCATGCTCGAGGCACGAATCGTCGCGAAGAGAGAAGTGAAACAGAGAGCGTCCGAAGGAAGAAGAGCTGATCATCCTCGTCTCGACGCGCTTTCGCTGGCGTTTCTCGATATGGGGACGTGGAAACAAGCTGCAAGTTCTCGGATAGTACTTTCTGGGTGATACTCTGCGGTTTTTCTGACTTTTGGCATCTCGGAAGATCTGTGGAAGCCAGTGGAAAGCAGATTGGGGGGTTACAGACCCAACTCTAGTCCCACGCGCCTCCCTCGCTTTCAAGAACGTCTTCTGCCTCGAGCTCTGGTGGATCATCAGTCTGGACAGCTCAGAAAGGTCTAGCATCGTAGACAGCGACGACTTCGAGTCAAAAAAGAGGCAGAAGAGGCGGTGGAACACTCCTCTTCCGTGACGGACGCGTTTCAAAGTCGAGAAGAGCAGCAAATTTGCTCGGTCAAGTTCGAGGTTGTAGAGAGGGTGTATCCTCAGGTCTTCAGCCAGAAAATGTGCTCGGAAAAGGCGATCGAATATCGGGAGATCTCGACGGAGGCAGAACGAAAAGAGGGTCGAAGCGAGCTCCCCTCCCTCACTCCTCTCACGCAGACCACCACACCCTCCCCTCCCTCCCCTTCCCATCAACCCTTCCTCTACAAAGTGAGTACCTCTTCCCTTCAACCTTTATCTTCTCACCGAGCACCTCCATCTCGTGTATCTTTTGGAGTCGAAGCGGGTTGGTGGCGAAGGGTGGAAGCGCTGTTGGACGGACCTTCTCGTCACTCGTTCGTTCGAAGAGTTTCCATCTCCCATCTCTCCCTCGTTCAAAAAACAGCGAGCGCGAGTCGGGAAATGTCTGGTAGGACTGAGCTGAGTCGGGATGACTCGACCTCACCTTTGATGGAGTATTGAGGGAGGACGGAGGGAGGGAAGGGGGAGAAGGGGAGCGAGGCGAGGAACGAGTGGCGACCTTCTCTCCCTCCTTTTTGAAGAGAGAGAAGGTCTTATAGAGCCCATCAGACTCTTCTCACTTCTCTTCTACGGTTGAGTGCGAACCAGCACTCGACCTCACATTGTATGGAGACCCACGAGCGACCTGAGCTGCTGGTGAACCTCAGCTTCCTCCACCGCCTTCCATCTCCCCCTCCAGCTCCACTCCTCCCGGCTTGATCCCCTCTCCTGTCTCATCCCTCCTCTCTCTCGTCACGATCCATCTCCCCAACCACCCACCTCCCTCACGTCTTTTCTCCATCCCTTCTTTGTTGATGATTGGAAGAACGAAGTGCTGACGTTCCAACCTTGTCTCCTGCTTCTCCTTCCCCTTCGCTCCTCTTCTCAGATGGCCACCACCAAAGTTACCCTCGAGACTTCCGATAAGGAGACCTTCTCCGTCGACAAGGAGGTCGCTGAGCGATCAGTCATGTTGAAGAACATGCTCGAGGGTAAGTTCATTCTTTCAAAGCTCAACTCCCTTCGCTCCTTCCCTTCCTTCTTCTCAGTCAGTGACAGCTCGAACTGACTCCCTTCTTTTCGTTCCCCTCCTCCTCTTTCCCTCCCTCCCTCTTCTTCGCACCTCTCAGATGTTGGAGATTCGCCCGATCAGGCTATCCCTCTTCCTAACGTCACCGCCAACGTCCTCAAGAAGGTTCGTCGCACTCCCGTGCCTCGCTTCGACTCGGCTCACTTCGAAACGGAGCTGACGACGAGCTCTTTCCTTTCCTCCTCCACTTCCTCCAGGTCCTCGAGTACTGCGAGCACCACCGAACCGACCCTCTCCCCGTCGCTTCCGATGAGAACGCGGATGAGAACCGAAGGAGGACGACCGACATCGGAGAGTGGGACGCTAAGTTCATCGCCGTGAGTGACACGTCCTTTTCAGCTTCCCTTCTCGCTGCATCGGACGCTCCTGCTCTCGGGATGGGACCTCTGGACGAGGAGAGAGGTCTTTCTGGGGTCTGGGACGTCAGAGCTGGTGGATGGGTGGAGCTCATGGCTTTCACGAGCTTCGAAGGAAGAACGCGAGCTGACTCGACCCTCTCCTCCCTTCTTCCCTTCCCCTCGCTTCTCTCTACCTCAGGTCGACCAGGAGATGCTCTTCGAGATCATTCTCGCCGCCAACTACCTCGATATCAAGCCTTTGCTGTTAGTCTTCCTCTCGTCTCATCTCCTCGAGCTCAACATCATCCAGGTTCGCGTTCTCGTCGCTGACCTCGACTCTCACCCCGAACCTCTTCTCTCCCAACCTACAGTGACGTCGGATGCAAGACTGTTGCGAACATGATCAAGGGAAAGACCCCCGAGGAGATCCGAAAGGTCTGTCGTTCCCTCTCGTTGCTTCCGAGCTGTTTGGTCGCGAGCGCAAACGAGACGAGTACTGACCGCGTCGACCTCTTCTTTTCCTCCTTCCTTGCATCTTCCTCGCCTTCCTTCGCCTCCTAACAGCTCTTCAACATCCAGAACGACTTCACCCCCGAGGAGGAGGCGCAAATTAAGAAGGAAAACGAGTGGGCGGAGGGTGAGCACCATCTTTCTTTCTTTCCTTCCTTCCCTTCCCCTCCCTTTCCAACTCGCGTCCTGTCGTCTATCACCTCACTAACCTCTCTTCCTCTTCCCCTCCTCGTCTTCCTCCCCACTCCAACAGACAGGTAGACGGGTCGCCTCAACAGCGTCTCTCTTCTCTCTCTCTTTGCTTTTCTCTCGACACATCTCTCTCGCCTTCCCTTCTTGTCTCTACGCTCTTTCTCTCTCCTACCCACCTACCTACCTCCTCGACCACCCCTTGTACTTGTGTAGCTTTGCATCCCCCCCGCCCGTCGCTCGCGTCGTTCTAAACAACATAGCAACCGCACCCCCGCCAGCCCACCTCACCCTTTCAGTTCAGCTTTCTCTCTTTCTTTCGTTTGATTCTACTTTTGGTTAACGTTCTACGCTTTACCTTTCTTTGCTTGAGTTTGACGTTTCGATACTAACCGATACCTGCTTAGCTTGAGTTCGTCGTGTTTGAGGAGAGGAGAGGAGGAAAGAGCGGGAGGGGGAGAAGAGACGAACGAACGAACGAACGCGACGGCGGAGATGAGAACGAGGGTCGACACGACACGTTCCTCTCTCAAAGACAGCTCAGAAGTACAGTCCAAACTTCAACCCTTGCTCTTCAGACGAAGACGAAGAAAAAAAGCTCAAACGATATGGGCGTCCCATTCGAATCCCTCGACGCGACGCGTTCCCCTCCTCCCTCCCTCCTCCTCCCTCCCTCCATCCCTCTCTCCTCCTTCAACCTGCTGCCCTCTCAGCCTCAAACATTCGGCAGCACCCCCCGCTCCCCGATCTCCCCATCCTCGTACCGACTCCACGTCTCGAGCTCCGGGATCGTCTTGTTGAGCGAGGAGAGATGGAAGTTGAAGACTCGCGCGGAGCGGAGGTAGAATTCCTGTCGAGAACGAAACCAAATAAAAGGGGTCAGTGGGCTGAGGAGGGAGAAGGGGGAGTTGAGGGGGGGGGGAGGTGGGTCTAAGAGCTCGGTAGGGAGGCAGGAACACGGAGAGAAGAGGACGAACGGAGTAACCACCGTAGCCTGAAGTTGTTTGCGGGATGGGAGGTCAGGTTGAGTAATGATAAAGGATTAGGTAGATGGAAAGAGGCGGGGACCCACCAGCATGGCCGTTGAAACTTTCAAACAGCGGCGCGAGGAGGAGTGAGCGACGCTTCGAGTTCTCGTCCCGTTCGCTCGCGACCGTTCAGCCTTTGGAACGAAACTCACCAGATAGGAACTCCACCTGACTCATCTCCTTTAGCACACCAGTTTTCTCCATGGTCGTGTCTGAGGATCGAAGTTGGATCAGCGTTCGAACGCAGAACGAAACGCGACGAGACGCGTCGAAACGAAGCGAAAGCACTCACCCCGAAACGACTCCCATCAGCCTTCTCCCGCCCGCATCTCCGCCACCGACCAGACCAATCAACGCTTGAAAGAACGGGCCGTCTTGCCCATGGTAGGCTCCTCCGGCGGAGGAATCACCTTGGGCGTTGAGGGAGGCGGAATCGAAGTGATGCCCTGGGGAGGGGAGGGAGGCGAAGGGGTGGGAGGGATGGGGCTGAGAGGGACAAGGGCAGGAATATGGGTAGGTGAGGGACAAAAGGGAAAAGGTTTGGGAACAAAAGGTGGGAGCATGGATGGAGGGACGAACGGGGATATGAACGAAAGCGAGCGAGGGCGGGATGGTCGACCAGAGGGTTTTCATCGAGGAGGTCACACGTGCTATCCACTGCAAAAGGACGTGGGTTAGTAAAGGATGTGGGTAACAAGGGAAGTGGTCGACGAACGTCTGGCACTGTCTGCTCGTCGACCCAGTCGTTCGGCCCGTCGAGAGAGTCTGTTGAGTTGAAACACGAAAATCAGCTCTCGTTTCGTCCTCGAGCGATGAGAGGGAAACAGAAGCGTACTAGAGACAAATCCTCTGGAGTCGAAAGCCCAAAGGATAGCGGCTGGGATCGAGTCGTTTGAAGACTGGTAGATCGGCAGCCCTGCGAAGGAGAGAAAATGAAGACGCGTCGTCGACTTCATCGCCCTCTCTTTACAGTCAACGACATCTAGACTCACAGTAGTTCCCCAGTCCATACGGTCTCGGTCCGACGTCCGAGCGGGTTTAAGAAAGAGGGAAGTGAGCTTGCTCGTACTCCAAAATCTGCTCGTGGTTGATATTTGGCGCGTTGTCGTGCTTTCGAAGGAGTTTGACGCGAATAGACGAGGGTCAGCAAGTGGGGAGGCTAGATGAGGCGAGAGATTAGCCCACGTTGCCGTAGGTGCAAGAGAAAGGGATGTTTCGTTCGACGGCGGCAGCGAAAACCTGGTCGAGGTACGACGTCGAGTTTGACGCCTGAGTGTTCTCTCCCGTGATGAGATCGCCGTTGAAGATGCTGAGAGCGTAGCTTGTAAGTGAGCTACACTGTTGGAAAGGCTAGGGGATGTGAGGGAGAAGACAGAGCTCACACAAAGTCAGGTTTCTCGAGTTCGAGGATCGTGTCGAGAACGCGTCGCGTGTTCACGTCCTGGTGTCGTTCGAGATTGAGGGAATCAGCCCAGTTCGAACCGACGAGGCGGACAAGCTCACCTGTTGTATGCCCCAATCCTGATCCTCAGCTTCTCCGAAGTGCAGGTCGCTAAAGGAGACCACTTTAAACGTTCCGTCGTTTCGAAAGACGAGCTTGGGTTTGCTGTGAAGTTGTCCGTGCAGGTCTGGGGGCGAGAAGGACGGATTGGGAGCTGAAGTAAGGTAAGAAGAGGTAGCTGAGGGGAGGAGAGGGAGGCTGGCGAAGGCTTGATCGTCCGAGAGGCGTTTCAGAGGTCGGGGAGGAGGGTGAGGGAGGGCAAGCGACGAGGAGGAGAAGAGGAAGATGAAGAAGAGAGGGAGGAGATGAGCCAGCATCCCAGCAGAATCTGTAACGAGAGATGTAGGAAGAGGTGGGTGAGCTCGTTGGAAGGAAGATGGCTGGGAAGCAGTCGAGCAGCGAGGCGAAGAGTCGACGAAGGAAGGCGGCCGTTCAGTCGATATCGCGACCTTTCCTCCCTTCCCCCGACGACGAATTCTCTCGGAACACCAACCAGAGTATTCCAAAGTTTCACATATCCATCATCTAC
This sequence comes from Mrakia gelida, assembly GCA_024345305.1. Classification (NCBI taxonomy): domain Eukaryota; kingdom Fungi; phylum Basidiomycota; class Tremellomycetes; order Cystofilobasidiales; family Mrakiaceae; genus Mrakia; species Mrakia gelida. The sequence continues at coordinate 274,220 of BRON01000019.1, forward strand.
GCTCACAGAGATGCACTCGACGACTCCTCCACCGACGAAGCAGCGACGACCTCCGCCGGAACGATCTCCCCGTTCACGACCCTCCCTGGCACCCTAGGAATCACCACCCTCGTCGCTGCCCTCTCGATAAACCTTCCCTGCCCGGTCGACGCCTCCTCTCCCTCTCCCTCTCCATTCGCGTCCAGCGTCCAATCGAAGACTCCCGTCGAGTCGAGCCTCGTGAGCGGTCGACCGAAGAAGACCCTCTCCCTTCCGAGCGCCTTCTCGTCCCTTGGAAGGACGTCGTCCTTGCCGAGGGTGACACCGACGTAGCGACGCCATCCTTTCGGCATGTTGGTCTGGGGGAGTGCGATGTCCCAGTTGTGACCTCGAGGCTTGCAGTTGGGGATGTTGGGAGAGATGTGACCTCTGGCCTTGTTGAACGGCATCTTGTAGAACTTGACGTAGCCGGGGATCAGAGAGGTGAGGGTGTGGTCTCGACCCCAAGCGACCTAGAGGGAGGGAGGAGAGGAGAGATAGAGAGGGAAGGAGGTCAGCATCGAGCGAAGTCGGAGGGGCTAGGACGAAGGACGAGGTCGAAAGGGAAGGAAGGGAAGGAAAGAGCGAAGCTCGCAAAACGTACATGTTGCCCTGGGTGGACCTTGAAACCTCGCTGACGCGTGATGATGGATCCAGGTTGAACGAGCTCTCCTATAGACCCAGATGAGAAAGAAGAGAGCGTCAGTAAAGGGAGGAATCAGAGGAGGTGAGCTCGAGAGGAAGAAGGGAAGGAAAGGGATCGAGCGAAGACTGACCGTGGTACTTCTTCACTCCGAGTCTCTTTCCCGCCGAGTTTCTGTTGTTTTTGGATGAACCTCCTCCCTTCTTGGCTGATGCGAGTACGGACGAGGTGGAGAAGGAACGGAGAGTGGAGGAAGTCGAGGCGACCACTCGCGAGCAGAAGGAGAACATGGCCGTTTTTGAGGGGAAGGAGAGGAGAGGTCAAAACGAGACTTATCCTCCGACACCATCAGCCTTCTTCCCTTTCCTTCTTCTGGATCCATACATCCAAGTCGCTCGATATATTCTGGAACATCCATTCCCTGGTATCAGTGAGTTTGGCTCCGAAAAAGGGGTCGAAAGGTTTGTCGAGCCGTCGCGAAGGAGCTGACCTTCCCCGCTCGCTCCTTCCCTTCCCTCTTGCCTCCTTCTTCCCAGCTTTCGAGCGTAGATATCGATCCCGTACGTCTCTCGAAGCTGCGATTAACACACACATGGCATCTGTGAGTGTCAGCTCTGCTGGGAAATCCCTCGAGGCGAGAAGGCGAGCAGGAAAAGTCCGACGCTCCCAGCTCACCTTCCGTCCTCTCGTCTTCTTCTTGGTCTCTTCCAGCCCGCCCTTCGCTCCCTTCCTCTTCGATTCTCCATTCCTTGGGAGGTCCTCCTCGGAATCTGCGAGCAGTCGGATGAATCGACGCTTTGGAACCTCTGCCTCGTCTCGTTCGCGATGCTTGAACTCGCTGGACCGGTGCTCTTTTACAGCGCCGAGATCGCGACTCTCGAGCGACTCTACTCCTTCTTCATCACCGTGAGTCTTTCTCTCTCTCTCTCTTTGCGTTCAGATGCGGTTGCCGAGCTGCGAGTTCTCCCGCTTGAGCTGATCCCATGACGTCTGCCCTTCCTTAGCCCTCCCTCATCCCTTCGTCCTCGCGTCTTCGAACCCCCCTTGGACTCCATCGCCTTCGTAACCTCACGCTCAACTTCGAAGACGTCACAGACATCGCTCAGCTGGACGCTGTGATCCCTACCTCCGCGTGGAGCATCCCCAACCTTCACTCAGATCCTCCTTTCCTCTCCCTCTCCAATTCAACGTCGTCTCACTCCTATCTACGTCGAGATCCCTCACTCGTGACACCATTATGAAGCGTACCTTGTATCACATCAACCCCCTCTTTCCCATTCGGAATCGCGTTTTTGTACTTCGCGCTGTCGAACCTAGCCCCGATCCAACTCCCCAACGCGTCGACCTCATCCTCACCCTCACCTCCACCCATCCACGACAGAATTTCTCAAATCAACGGAGGGGATTCCAACTTTCATCGGCGGATCGAATTGCGAAATCAATCGTAACTCAGGTCCCGCCGAAAGGATGGGATCGGCTCGCCTTCGTCATGAGCTTTCGTCGAGTTGTCCTTCCCTCGGCGCAGGAGATTGGGATCATCGAGGACACGACGCGAGCGCTTCTGGACGCTGGGGAACTTTGGAAGGCGAGTCTGGAGGTGGTGTTGGAGTTTGTGGTATCTTCGAAGGAGCTGAAGCTGGTGGTGGAGAAGGTTGTCGAGGATAGAGGAGGGGAGGAGGCGAAGGGTCGATGTCGCGTCGTCGTGCAGTCTTGAGGAGGAGAGGAGAGGAGAGGAGGCGGTTCATCCTCATGAGTCTTAGCCTAGCTTTTGGCTCTCATCAGCCGTGACGCGCTCGTCTCTTCGAGAAAAGAACGGAGGGAGTGCGAGCGAACAGAAACGACGAAAGATGGTCGTTGACGCGACTTCGTCTTTTCAGCTGCGACGATCATCTTCTTTCAAGATCCTCTTCGTTTCGTTCGTCAGACCACGTCTGTTCTTTCTACGAGCGAGCGAGCCAAAGGAGATATCCCCTTTTCTTCTGCCTGGTAGGGCAGTTGGTTTGAATCTCTCGACGCGTCTTCATCTTCCTCCCTTCTCCTGTTCTTCTCACTTCCTTTCGATACAAGCACTGACGAAAAGTACTACATACCTTCTTCTGCGCTTTGCGTCTGTCACGAACTCACTCTAGTCGACCTCGCAAGATCAATTCTTCCCTGCCACGCTCGCAGCAAACGTGACCTCGATACTCGAATGTCGATTCCGAACGAAGCTCATCACCTCAAGCGGCGACGACCTCCCTCCCTCCTCCCTTCTTCTGCATCCCTTCCTTCAGATCACATGATCCCTTCTCTTTCGTGGTCCGGTGACTTTCAAAGAGGGATAGGCCTCTTCCGAGCCGGCGAGTTCGACGAGGGACTGAAGAGGTTCGACGAGGTAAGTCGACGAGCTCGTTCTGCTCCTCCCTCCCTCCTTCGTCTCACCTCTGACCAGCGCTGTTTCTTACATCTCGCAGGCTGCTCGTGTAGGAGGATTCGAGGCTGAGATGTTCCTGTCCAGGAGGGAGGTGCTCGAGAGGCTGAGAGGGATGGAGGAGGCGGTGTTGAGAGGGAGGAGGGAGGGAAGGGAAGAGGAGGAAGGGAGGGCAGACGGGCAGGGAGAGGATGGGCTGAAGGAGGACGCCGACGACGACGACGAGGTGAGCTTCGTTTTCATCTATGCGGCTGCGGCTATGTATATAGAGGGGATTTTCCTTTATGTTCGAACGGCTTGGCTCCCAAGATCAAGGAAAGGAGGGAACGAAGGAAGCAGCGAAGGAGTTGAGCTTGTGCTGACCTCTTCCTTCCCTCCCTCCTCTTTCTTCTAGGACGCTCCTCGACTCTTCCTCCTCCTCTCTCGATTCCCCGACTCCCTCAGGACCCACCTCCTCACCCAGCCACCCCTCCACTTCTTCACTACCGAACTCCTCCTCGCTCACGCTCAAACCCACCTTGACCAACTCCTCACCTCCCGAAACCTCGTCGACTTCCTCCCCTTCGAGATCCTCTCCATCGTCGGTCGCCTCGCTCACCAAGAGCCCCCGTAATCGCAAGATCCACGTTGGCTCCCGACTCATCTCCGTCTCGAGGAGGTGAAGAGCAATCTTCGGCGAGGACGAGACCTTTTGGGAGGAGGTCAGCTTGACGAAGGGAAGCGCCTCCCTCGCAAGGCTCGAAGCTTTCGGGCTGAGGTCTCCCTTACGAGTCCTGAGGATCTTCGATTGCGGTACGGACACGACGAGCATCCTGCAAGCACTGAAGGGGAAGCTCTCATATCTGGAGAAGCTGACCATCCACCTCAACAAGTACGGAAACGGAACGCTGGAGGACCTGTGGAACGCGTTCCTTCCGTCGGTTCCCAACCTTCAGACCCTCACCCTCTCCAACGACGGCAACGGTCCCCCTTCCATCCCTCGCGTTCCCAATCCGCTCCTCCTCCCCAGTCTCACCAAACTCCGGCTCACGGGTATAAGGCCGACGGAGAACGCGTCCCTCTGGCCCCTCCTCGAACACGTCCGCCAGACTCTTCGGTCCCTTCAGCTCGAGGAATGCACGCTCTTTCTCGCACCCTACGGAGAAGGACTCGTCTCACCCTTCGTCGTCAACCTTCCCAAGCTCGTCAACCTCGCGATCAAAGGGGATTCCGCGCTTCTCGATACACCGGTCGGCAGCACCTTCCTCCTCCCCAACCTCGAGGGTGTCAGTCTGTCTTGGTCCAACCTCGACTACCATTCCCTCCTCTTCCCTCCCAACAACAACCCTCCCAACACATCCAAACTCACCTCCCTCGGCCTTCGCGGCGAGCTCGTTGAAAGCGAACCTAGGCTCCTCCTCGACCTTCGACAGATGCCCGTCCTCCAGAACCTCGACTTGGCCAGCAACGACCTCACGGACTCAACCATCAACGTTCTTACGGTTCATGGAGGCGTCGAACCTTCTGTTCCTCGTTTGAGGAAGCTCGACCTCGAGGGCAACTCGATGTGTACGATCGAGGCGGTGAAGCGGATGGTAGCGTCGAGGGAGAAGCTGGGAGAGATGGGAGGAGGAAGAGGGATGCTCGCTCTGGGAGAGTGTGATGATCCGCCATCTACGGCCGATCGGATATGGCTGGAGTCCAACTTAGCTCAGGTATCTTTTCACGTAGATCATTGGCAGATTTCGGATTGAACCCATCGAGCGCGAGGTTTCCGTTGGCTTTGCTTGCCCTCGCTTGGACTATGTAATCTGCTCCTCGTCATCTCATACATGAATCGACAGCTTTCAAGCATACAGCGCACTTACATCCATCTCTTTCTGACCGCAGCGAGACGCAGTGAATACTTCGACGAGGCAAGAAGCATCGTGGTTGAAGAACTCGACGACTTCGCTCTTTCCCTCTGCCTTTCTTCTCGTTCAGCAAAGAGCGGCGATGAATCTCCGTTCGAATATGGTATCGTATCTACTGAACTGTGCCGATCATTCGACTCCCAGTCGTCGCGTCCGTTTCTTTCCCTCCTCACTCAACTTCGACTCGACTCCCTCTTCTCCTCCTCAGCCAACACTTCCTCCAAATGAACAGCCACCAGCCGCACCTCTTCGAAGGTGGTGTACAGAGGTATGGGCCTGCCAACCCCGACACCAAAAGAGAAAAGAAAGCGTCAGTCGAACTCCGTCAACATCGACCTCCCCCGTCGCGTCGCGTCTCCTCCCGCCCAACCTCGTCCTTCGTTCGTACTCACGCAAACCGAATAACCTCCGGCTCCCTCTCATCCCCCATCACCCCTCTCTCCACCAACCCTTCAAAAACCCTCTTCATCCTCTCCCTACCCCCCCTCTCGCTTCCAACACCCTCAAACCTCAAACTCAACTGAGCACCTCTCGCTTCCTCCCCCACCCCCTCCTCACCAAATCCTTCCTCTTCGCCGGTCGGGGTAATAACCTCGAACCCACCCTCCACCCCTTCCTTTCCATAGCGCGGGGAGGCCTTGAGCAGCGCGAGGAGGTACCCCGTGAGGAGTTTGGAGCGCTCGCGGAGGGAGGGCAAGCCACCTGCGAGGGAGATGGTGTTGAGGGAGGCGATGAGGGGGATGAGGGAGAGTAAGGGGGGGTTGGAGTGTTGGTAGCCTTGTGCGCCTGGGATGGGGGAGAATAAGGGGGGCATGGAGAAGCGGGTTGAGGGAAGGTGTCCCCACCAGCCTGAGAGACTAGTTGGGAGGAGGAGGGAGGGGTGGGTGGGTGTGGTGGCAGGTTTGAGCGGGAAAGAGAGCAGGGAGGGAGTGAGAGGGAGCGAGGAAAGTCAGTTTGAGCGAGTGGAGGAGAAGAAGGCGAGAGGAGAGAGGGGTAAAGGAAAAGAAACGAAGACGCAAACTCACCGAGGACGCGTCGTCTGGTCTTCCCACCTCGAATGAACGAACAGTCCTGCCACAGCTCCAGGACCAGCGTTGAGGTACTTGTAGTGGCACCAGACTGCGAAGTCTAACCTCCCCTCCAAAGCAAAATCAAACTCAGTCAGTCGATCGAACGCGAGGAAGTCGCGTCGAGAGCGAGCGAAAACGAGACGAGACAAGGGAAGAACGACGCGACGTACCAACTCCCCAATCATGAAGCTTAAGCGTAACGTTCCCTACGGCGTGAGCAAGATCGAAGCCTACGATGCATCCCTGCGAAAAAACGAACACGCGAACAGAAAATGAGCTCGGGTGAAGAAGAGGGAGAGAGGGAACGAAACGAGCGAAAACGAACCTTCGCATGTCCAGCCTTGGTGATGGCTTCCATATCGAAGACCTGACCACTGTAGTACTGTACTCCTGAGAACCAGACGAGGGCGATCTACAAACGGCCAACGCAGAGACGTCAGATCCCGAGCGAGGCGAGAGGCGAGAAGAGACGAGAGACGGGGAAACGAGGACTGGCCTCCTCTCCCTGCTCCTCAATGACTCTCAAGATATCCTCCGTTCTGAGCGTCCCCTCTCCCTCCCTCGGATTCAACTCAATCAACGACTCGGAACCAAGACCGTGCAGGTCGAGATGGGATTGAACGGCGTACTGAACGAGCCAAAACGCCAAACGAGAACGAGGAGGTCAGCTCGAGCTCAAGCTCACCTCCCCCTCCCTCTCTCGCTCAATCCCACTCACCTGATCACTAGGGAACGCCTTCCCCTCGGTGAAGATCTTCTTCCTCTTCCCCTCCTTCTCCGGCTGGTAGAACGTCACGAACAAGTTGTGCAGGTTCGAGGTGAGGGTCGAAGTGCAGGCGACTTCCGAGGAGGACTGAGCTCCGACGATGCTTGCGAGGGAAGGAGTGACGTTCTCGTCGATGGATTTCCAAGGGCGAGAGTGAGGGTGATCGAAGTGGCCTAGGACGGCGCTGTGGATGAGCGGGCGATGAAGGTGGGAGTGGACGGGAAAGAGGGAGGGAGGAGGGAGGTGTGAGCTCGAGAGAAGGAAGCGAGGCTGAGGGAGAGAGAAGGAGAAGAGGACGAACCGAGATCCCCAGACTGAGAGTTCCTCGTTGATGAGAGTCTTAGCTTCCTTAGGCAGGAGTCCGAGGGAGTTTCCAGCCATGTAGATCGAGGGAGAGTCTGGGGGCGACGAAGAGGGAAAGCGGATCAGTCAGATCGAAGAGTTGAGCTCGCGTTCTCTTTGCTTCCTCTTCTGCTTTATCTCCAGACCTTCCAGCCTCGCGTGGAGCATCCAGATCTTCTCAAGTACAAAGAGGAACCATCAACTCACCAACATCACCCCCCTTCGCACCCATCTCCCCCCTCCTAGGAAGCTCATAAAGATCCCTCGTCGACTTCAAGCCCGTCTCTTCGTTCAGAGCGAGCGAATCGAGGTGGGTGGCGAACTCGGGGGAGGCCAACTCCAATCCTGTAGAGGCGAGATGCGCTTTGATGCCCGACATGACGAAAGATTGGCGAGGGGAGGGGTGGTGGTTTGGAGAGCCAGCGTCGCTCGTTGGGCTTCTTTGATTTTCCCTTACATTTCGGTGTTCTCCGTTGACTTGAGAGTTTGTAATGAACCCTTTGACCTTTTTTTGACTCCCTACCCATCACCCCCTTCCCGCCTTCCCTCCTTGAAAAGAAAATGACTTCTCAAATGGATATCTCGTTCGTCTCCTGCCCACTCTACCGTTGCCTCCCTCTCTCTAGCTGACTCGTCCGCTTCCTTCGTCGCCAGCTCGATTCTTCAAGGCGGCTACGCTCACCCTCTGACTCGATCATGGCAATCTCAATCTCGTTCTCTCACCAAGGAGATGCTCATGTACCCCATCTTCATCACCGACAACCCTCAGGAGGAGTCGATCATCGAGAGTCTGCCGGGTCAGAAGAGGTGGGGAGTCGATAGGTTGGAGGAGGTGAGTCAAAAGAGAAGGAGGGAGGAGGGAGACGGAGCGGAAGAGCGAAGGGGACGGAAGGTGGAGGGAATCGGGTTGGGATGGGATGAGGGAGGGAGAGGAGAGGGACGAAGGTGGAGGAGGGGACTGTTGAGTGTAGATAAGCAGAGGATCGTTGAGTATCACGCTCCGGAGGAGGCGATGGAGGGAGAGAACGAGGGAAGGAGAAACGATGAGCTCGACTCGTTCGACCTTTCCTTCCTTCCTCCGTTTCTCCCTTCCTGTGCCATCTCCTTTGATGCCAGCATCTCTTCGATATCATACAATTATCTCCTATCCCATCGATCTTCTCATCCCCCACTTTCAACCCCCTCACGCTTCTCACGGCTCCTCTCCGATCTCCGATCCCACGAACGACCGAAACCTCGAGCTCACTACTCCTCCCCTCCTTCTCCTCCTTCTTCACTCCTTTAGTTCCTCGCCCCTCTCGTCGCCAAAGGTCTCGCCTCCGTCATCCTCTTCGGAGTTCCCTTCAACCTCGAGAAGGTTCGTCCCATCCTTTCCATCTTTTCTCAAAACCCTCCCTCCTTCGTCTTGCTGACTCCCCAACCCTCCCCAACCCTACTCCCACCCCCTACTCACCTTCCTCCTCCCCCCACCCCTCCAGGACCCCACCGGCTCCAACGCCTCCTCCCCAACCACCCCCGTCATCCTCGCCATCAAGAAGATCAAAGCCCTCTTCCCTAAAGTGCTCATCGCCGTAGACGTCTGTCTGTGCGAGTACACCTCCCACGGACACTGTGGAGTGCTCGACAGCGAGGGGTTGATTGATCAGGAGAAGAGTGTCAAGAGGTCAGCACAACACCTTCGTTTCATCTCGCGCCTGGATGTGGCGGGGGGAGAGAGACGGAGGGAAGAGTGAGAGAGGGGTGGAAGCGATGAAACGAACGCGAATCTCGAATCTGACGCGTCGTCTTCGTTTTCGTTTTTGCAGGATCGCCGAAGTAGCAGTGGACTACGCGAAAGCTGGAGCTCAAGTCGTTGCCCCTAGTGATATGATGGATGGACGGATCAGGGATATCAAGCGTGGGTTGATGGATGCTGGGTTGGCGAACAAGTGAGTTTCTTTCGCGTCCGTCTCGCCCCTTCTCGACTTCGAGCTCTTCAAGAGCCACATCAGGATGAAAAATTCTGCTGACTTGTGTGTCTATCTGCGATTTTATCAGGTGCGCACTCATGTCCTACTCCGCCAAGTTCGCTTCGTGCCTTTACGGACCTTTCAGGTTCGTCGACGCGTCTCACCTTCCTTTCTTTCGTCCCTCTTCTTCGTCCTGACTCCCTTCTTCCCTTTGCTTCTCATTCAAAATCAAACCTTCCTCGACTGCAGGGAGGCAGCCGGCTCCGCTCCCTCGTTCGGGAACCGAAAATGCTACCAGCTCCCTCCCAACGCTCGAGGTCTCGCTCGACGAGCTATCGTTCGTTCCTCCCCCCCCCCCCCCCCCCCCCCCCCCCCTCCCGTTCTTCCTCTCGCTCTTCCTTCCCACCCCACCCAACTAACCTTCCTCCTCTCCCCCTTTTCCTCTCCTCCCATTCTCTCCTTCCCTCCCGCCCAATTCCTCTTCCCCCTCCCTCCCACCTCCCCTCCTTCGCCTCCAGATCCGAGACATCAACGAAGGAGCCGACATGATCATGGTCAAACCCTCCCTCCCTTACCTCGACATCATCTCCTCCGCCTCCCAACTAGCCCCCGACCACCCCATCGCATGCTACCAGGTCTCAGGGGAGTACGCTATGGTCGTGGCGGGAGCCGAGAAGGGAGTGTATGGATTGAAGGAGATGGCGTTTGAGAGTGTGGAGGGTTTCGTGAGGGCGGGGGCGACGGTGATTTTGACGTATTTTACACCGCAGTTCTTGGATTGGTTGGATGAGGAGAGGGTTTAGAGAGGTGAGGTGTGGGTGAGGGTGGGAAGGGAGGGGGGGGGAGGGAGAGGGACGCGTTTTGTTTTTGGGTTGATGACCTTTTGTTTTGCTTTTGCTGTGGAGAGAGAGTTCGGTGCTGGTGAAAAAGAGAAGAGAGAGCATGGGATCGTTACGAAAGACGGATCGGAGAGACTAGGTGTGGACTGCGTAGGAAAAAAAGGAAGCCAGAGAGGGACGAGAGACGAAGAGAAGCGAGACGCGTCGTGAACGGAGAACGAACGAAACGAACGAACAAAAGAAAGAGTGCGAGAGTGCGAGACGGAAACGAAACCTGATGCTAGAGCTATTGAGTGTGTGAGTAGTCGTACAAGCGAGACTAAAAAAGAATGAAACAGCAAGGGAGTCGAAAGCGAGCAAGCTACGAAAACGACCACGAAACAGTCGAAGTAAACGAGACAGCCCCGTCCGCCGAAGAAACCGTCTGAACAACCGCTCGACTCGGGCACCCCATCATCTGGAACCCTCCCGGCCTCGTGTTCGTCGTCTTCTGACAAGCCTCGTGAGTGAGGTCGAAGTTCCCACCGACTTGAAGGACGACAAGCTCGGGGCAGTTCCCTCCTCGGACCTCCTCCTCCGCCTGACCGACCTCTGTAACAGCGGCAACATTAGGGGCCAGCTCGAGTGCGATGAGGAGAGCGTCGGTGATTCCTGTGTTTTGGAGGGAGAGGAATTTGAGCTTCTCGAAGTGAGGGAGGTGGGAGATGAGGGTTGGTTCGTCGACGATGGTTTTGTCGAGGTTGAGGTCGGTGAGGTGTTCGGTGTTGGGTGAGTGGGAAGAGGGGAAGAGGTAGGGGATGTATAATTCCGTGCTCGACGTTTCCAAATTGAGGATTCCGAGGCGAGGGAGGACGAACTCGGCGTCGAACTCGGACGCGACGAGCGGCGTCGAGGAGTTGTTTCGAAGGCGGATCTCTGTGAGCTTTGAGAGCGTGACGACGGAGGCAGATTGATGAAGGTTTCCTCGGAGAGTGACGTTGGTATCGACGACCGCGAACGCTTCGAGGGCGGGAAGGAGAGGGAGGAGAGGAGCGAGGGAGACGGGTTCGAGGTTGCTGTCCGACGTTTTGGGAACGACGATGAGGAGCTTGAGGGAAGGTAGGGAGGAAGAAGGAAGAGGAAACGATCCCGAGAATCCTGTCGAGATTCGGACTCGAAGGGTGTAGATGTCTGGCTTAGACAGCTGGAGGAGGTTCCAAATCCTGGCGAGATCGACTCCTCCGGGAGCCGCCCACTTCAACGATCCTACACTCCCCAACTTCCCTTCCAATGCCTTCAACATCTTCTCGAGCTCCTTCTCTCCGTCCTCAAATCCGACGAAAAGCTTCGTGATCGGTCCCTTCTCAAGAAGGGCTTCCAACTTCGCGCTCGCTCCTCGAGCCGATTTGAACGTCGCGACACCCCAGCTCGCCGAGTCCTCGAGGAAGATCGACCTCCATCGTCGAGAAACTCCAGCGAGAGTGAAGACGACATCCGATGAGTCTTCCTCCTGGATGAGGACCTGACCGATGGAAAGGAGGAGCTCGGCTGGGAGGAAGTCGATGAAGGGACGAGTTTGGAGATGCAACGCGAGGTCCGTTTCGGCGAGGGGAGCGAGGGAGGTCGAAGTTTCGAGTTCCGTCGACGAAGTAGGAGAAGATATGAGGAGGAAGACTTGGAAGTCGTAGGGGAGTCGAGAGAAGGTGGCGAAGAGTCGAGTGGTGGTCTAGAGGAGGGCAGGAGGGCAACAAGGTCAGCTCAGGCACACTTCCCGTTTCGCCTCTTCTTGGACCTGCAAGGGGCCCTCATCCTCGAGTCTTGAGGCCACTCGCTGGATAGATCGCTTCTGATGATAAAGAGTATAGAAGAGGAGGGTAGGACTCACCTCCGAGTCGAGAAGGGACGTCGAAAGATCCTCAGGACTGCCTCCTCCCTCTCCTCGCGTGGTTGCGAGCTCGAACCTCTGGAGGGACTGTAGGACCTCGAGTCTCGAACGAAGGAAGCCCTTCCTCGCGCCGAGAAGTTCCTGAGCCTTTATAGGGAAACCATGAAGAGCGAGAAGGCTGTCAGGCGTTGTAAGGGACAGAAATGGGAGGGAAGGAGGGAGTTTGGTTGAGCTCACCTCGTCGAAGGAGAGAAGAGCTTCGTCGATGGCTCCTTCCTTGAGATATGCGATTCCTCGTTCGTAGAAAGAAGCCCACTCAGGAGCAGGGATCATGGTGAGTGAGAAGGTGTTTCTGGAGTGGATACGAGGAAGAGAAAGGAACAAAGGGGAGAGAGCAGAGAAGATGGCGGTCGACGGCGAAAAGGGGAGGTCGAGCTCAACGCCCTTCTTGACCGCAAGCCACGACTCTGCAACGGAAAGTTTACGATGCCAGAGGTGAATATCAGCCCTCGAATACCATTCATAATCTCAGTACTGACCTGTCTTGCATCGGTCTCTCCAGAACAAGGCTCATCTCACCTTGCCATGGGACGTCCTCCTTCAGATCGTCCGCCTCGCAGATCCTCCAGCTCTCGCTCTACTCTCCAGTGTCTCGTTCGACCTCCTACAAGCCGCTTCACCTCTGCTATATCATGCGATCAACCTCAAATCTCGACTTCAGATGGAACGCTTCTTCTGCCAAACGGTCAAACTCAACTCGGTGAGCTCGAGGTCTCCTTCCTTCCCTCTCTTCGTTTCCGTTCTTCGTCCCTCTTGACCATGATTCACCTCTTCACCTTGCTTGCGAAGGTGTCTGTTCCCTCTCGGATCGACCCTTACCTCTCCTTCTCCCAAATCCAACACCTCTCCCTCGACTGCAGCTTCGCCTCCTCTCCTCGGGACGCCAACCTCCTCTTCCTCCCCTCCGCCATCATGTCTCGCCTCAGCACGCCTACTGCTACCCCCGATGGATTCCCTCTCCACTCCCTCGAACTATTGCTTCATTCATCAACAGCGGAGAAAGGTCATCAAATCCTCCAGACGCACATCTTCTACCAGTTCAACCCCTCCATCTACACCCTCACCATCCTCAACCCCCCTCTCTCGCCGAACATCGCGTACTCGACCGTCTGGCGAACCATGGGCAGCTACCACACTTCTTCCTCTCTCCAGTCCTGGAGGCGTCTCGACAAACTCGTCCTCCTCGGATCTCTACCCTTCGCCGTCGGTCCCTTCAACCCCGTCCGACACGAGGTCGTTCTCGATCTTCGTTCAGGCGAATACCAAGCGGGACCGACTCCGTCGCAGCGAGTTGGAAGTGTGATGGTGCCTATAGGGAGAGCGGAGATGGCTAGGAGGATGCTGAAGATGGGGTGGGTGGGGAAGGAGGGAAGGTTGAGGTTGCTGGTTGGGACGGAGGAGGAGCGAGCGACGCTGATGGCTGAGATCAAGCTGTTTGGGGACGATGTGAGCGGGGAGGTTGATGTTGACGTTGTGGAGAGGATCTGAGGTGGGTGAAGTGACGGAGGAGGACGAAGAAGGAGGCTTATCGACTGGAAGTCGACGCGTCGAACCGGACGCGACTTTTCGTTTTGGAGTGAGTTTCGTTCCCTTTGACCTCGTGTTTCCGCTTTTCAGCACGAGCTGACTTTCCGATCTCGCCTTGCCTACTTTAATTCGGTCGTCTCGTCGCTTTCAACCGTTCAGCAGTCTTTTCGTCAAGCTCGCCAACTAGCGCCAACTCTTTCCTCGCACCGATTCGACTTCACCTCCTCCGCCCGACTTCTTTCCACGCGACCCAGAGGAACGCAAGTCTTCTTTGATTCTTATCTCACGATCCTCAGGTCAGCACGCTTCTTCCTTTGCCCTCTCCTCCTTCAGTCGCGTCTCGCTCGAACTCCTTCGCTGACTCCCTTCGACTCGTCCCTCCTGCCCTCCCAGCTGAGCGTAGCACCTCAGATCAACTCCCCGTACTAGATAAGATGATCAATAACCTTACTAATATATCAATATATCAAAGAAAGAAACTACGGCTACGTAGAAAGCAAACGCGAAACAACGAAGACGAAAAGATCTAGTCGGACTCCGTCTCGTCCGCCTGGAAGAAAAGCGTGTTCTCGTAGCGCTCTACATTGGCTCTCAACCACTTCCATACCGCCGTCCTCATTTCATGCTTCGACCCCACCAACCTCTTCAGCCTCTTGACCCCTCGTCCCTCCCTCGCGATCCTCGACGCGACGAGTCGAACCAACGCGTTGTCCGTGATTTGGCCATTCGCGTCCATGTCCAAGTACTCCAGCTGAGGAAGCAGGATCGCTCCAGCTTCGTCCTCCTCGGCGATCGTGAGAGCGAGGAGGAACGCGTCCGAGAAGTCGCAATCGATGGCGTCGAGACGCTGGAGCATAGGCATCTTGGAGAGTTGGTTGATGAAGATGAATTGGTTGGGGATCCATTCGCCTCCGCTGCAGCCGAGGATAAGGGAGGTGAGGTGGGAGGTGTTGGGAGGGGAGTCGGTGGGAAAGAGGTAGTTGGCGTAGAGTTCGTGAGAGGTGTTCCGAAGAGTGACCGATTCGAGGAGGGGGGCGATGAGGTCGAACGCTCGAGCGTGGGTATCAGGGATTTGTTCGTAGTCGAGGAAGAGAGTCTTGAGCGAGAGGAGTTCGATCCTGGGAGGAGTACCATGGGGGTCGGGTCGTCCGAGAGGAAAGTTCGCGCAGTCGATGATGTGGAGGGAGACGAGGTTGGGAAGGAGTTGAAGGAGAGGTTGGAGAGGGAGGACGACGTCCAAGTCGCTGCCGAATCCTTCGAGAGTGAGGTTGGTGAGGGACAGGATAGGAGTCGAGGGGAGATGGAGCAATGTTGAGACATAATGGTCGTATATCTTCCAGATCCGTAGGGTGTGAAGGAGCGGAAAGGAGGAGGATAGGTTCCAAACGCAATCCAGGCCCAGGGAGGTGCCCAACCCGACGTCGATCTTCCTCAACAAAGCACCCTTCCCTTCCAAGCTCCTAAACATCTTCTCAAGAGAGACGTCGTCTCGCTCGAACCCTGGCGCCGTTTCTCGGCTTTCTCCTTGGAAGTAAAGGGATCTCGGAGGAGCTCTCGAGAGCATCGTCGCCAGCTTCCCAGGTCCACGCGTGGGACGAATCCGCCCAATGCCTGGATGTTGCCACATCTCCCGATCCTCGAGGAAGATAGCTCGCCAGCGTCGGGAGACGGAGCTGAGCGTGAAGACTTCATCTGAGCTTGCGTCTTGTCGTGGGAGTAGACATCGGCCGATGCAGGTGAGGAGTTCGTTCGGGAGGAAGTCGATGAGGTTTCGGGAGGTGAGGAGTTGGTCAAGGTGGGTTTGAGCGTGAGCGAGTTGGAGGTCGGTGGATGGGAAGAGTAGGGATGGCGTAGAGAGGAGTGGGGATCTGATGGGTTCGGGGAGTTGAGCGAGGATCCGGAAGAGTCGAGGAGCGTCCTAAAAGAAAGAGGAGGAAGAGAGGAAAAGGTCAGCTCGAGCTCAACTTCTTCCCTTCTTCCATCCTGGCTGCTCTGCTTTCTGTCGCCTCAAGCTGCTCGACTCTGCATAGGAACCTCTTCTGAAGACCTCAGTAAAAAAATCTGAACAAAACTCACCTTTTTGTCGTCTACAGCATCCTCTATAAGCCTATCCTCTCCCTCCCCGTCCATCCCTTCCTCGTCCTCCCTCCCCCCTCCCAAAACCGACCTCTCCACCGCCCACAGCTTCTCCAGCACCTCCCTCCTAGACGGGAAGACCTCAGCCTCATAACCCCCGATCCGAGCAGCCTGCAAGATCGAACGAGAACAGCTGGTCAGAGGCGACTCAACAGAGGCGAAGGAAGGGCATCAAAAGTTGAGCTCGAGTCGAATCGACTGACCTCGTCAAACTCCTGCAAGCCCTCGTCGAACCTCCCAGCTCGTATGTGATCAAGACCGCGTTGGAAGCCGTCCGTCCAGAGTTTGGAGGGGATCATAGCTCAAGGGGAAGAGAGGGAGAGAGAAGGAAGGGAGGAGTTGGGAGGTGAGCTTCGTTCGAAATCGGACGTCCGGACGTTCGAGTTTCGTGCTTCCTGCGAGTTGTTTTGCGTTCTTATATATCTTGTTTAGAAAGGGTCAAACCTAGTATTAAGGAAGAGGGTAGATACCGGGATAAATTTGAGCCAGCAGAAGAAGAAGGATTCGGGAACGAGCAGCATAGAGCAGAACGCGACGCGTCGAGAATTTGGTTCGAACGACGCTGATCTCGCAAGAACGAGACACCTGAAAGGTCCAAACTGCATGATCATCATATGCTACAGCTACTGGACGTCACGAACTCCTCAACCAACCAACCTCATTCACCCTCCTCCAACCGACGCGACCCAAAGCTGATCCCTCGCGACCTCGTCGTCCTTCGCTCCGTCTCGCGTGATCCATCGAATGGAGGTGACCTTGGCGAGATGTTTGGCGAAGAGAAAGACAGTGGGAAGTTCGTGTCGGCGGGATGGAAGAGGGAAGTTCGTTCGTCCGTGATTCGATTCTCGGCGACGACGAGAGCTCGAATTGTTGGAGTGACGGGTGAGAGGGCGGCGATGAGGGGTCCTGAGAGAGAGGAAGAGGAGAGGAGAGTCAGTTTTGACTTTGCAGAGGAGGAACTAGAGGGAAGACAGAAACGAGCGCACCAAAACGTCCGCCCATAGCGACCCGTCTCCCGACGCGTCGCCCTCGTCTTTTCCAACTCAAAGCTCTATCTCAAGTCTCTGCAACCCACCCTCAGCTCCAACAGCGGAAATCATTCCGAACCAGTCCTCTCCGACTTCTCCCAGGGTATCTCTCAACTCCCTCAACCTTTTCAAACCTTACAAGAGCCGTCGAAAGTCAATATCTCATCGCTGCTCGTTGGTCCCTCTCTTCCGTCGCTTCCTTCTTCCCCAATCTTCGAGCAGCAGTTATATCGTCATCATCATCATAAGTAATCCAATCTAGTCGACTCTAAAAGCAAGAACAGCGGAACAGTCTAAGTGCGAAGCAAAGCGGTCTCTAAACGAAGCAGGTCCAGGTTCAAATTCAAGCTCGAGGAGGGATATCGTTCTTGAGGACGTATCGGTATCGGACGCTTCCATCTCGAACACCAGTGACGGCCTCTCCAGCTCGGCTCATAGGCAGCTCCTGGATCCAAGGCTGAAGAAGAGGGGGAGAGCAAAAAAAGCAAGGTGAGGTCAGTTTCGACGCGTCTCGATCTTCGCTGCGAGTCGACGCTCCCCTGATGACGATTCACCAGCGGGAACGACGGTCAAGGAAAGAAAAAAAGAGTCTGAACGCACCTTGACACCCTTCTCGTGAGCGAGCTTGAGCATGGCAACGGCCTCCTTCTTCGATCCGAGGAGGGACGACCCGAGGTGGCATCCATTTCCGAGGAAAGACATGGCGGAGATGGGAGGAAGCATACCTCCGGCGGGAATGCCGACAGTGATAATGGTTCCGTTGACTAGAGGACGTAAAGGGGGGATGGGAGTGACAAGTCAGTCAGCAGGAAGCGGAAGAGGAGAGGACGAGACGAGCTGGGGAGGGAAAAGCGACGCGTACCGTTGACACACTTGATGAGCTTGTCAAGAGGGAGACCGTCGACAGAGTCGACAGTCGTGAGGAGAAAATCGAGCTCGAAAGCGTGCTTCTCCTCGAACTTCTCTCCTCCACCGGTGACTATAATGTGACTTTGGGACGCGAGGGGGAGGGGAGAGAGGGGAGAGCGAAGGAGGAGGGTTTGATGTTAGTTCAGACTCTTAGAGGCAGCATTATGGACCGAGTACGATAGAGAGTCTCTAAGAGGTGATTGCGACAAGCCGTTGCTTGGAAGGAGGGGAGGGGAAGACGCGTCGAGTGAGACGAAAAGGGCGGTCAACTCACTCGGCTCCCATAGCGAGGATATCGTCCTTCTTCTTCAGAGAGTGGGTGAAAGCAAAGACCTCAGCTCCGAGAGCCTTGGCGAACTGAATGGCGATGTCTGAAGAAGAAGCGAGGGCAAAGAAGGTCAGCTTCGATGATCGATCGAATCGCGAACGCTCGGTCAGAAAGAGGTGGTGAGACTCACGTCCAAGTCCTCCAATTCCGACGATTCCGACCTTCTTTCCGGGACCGACGTTGTTTCGGACCATGGGAGAGTAGACGGTCACTGCGAGAAAGAGGGGACGAAAGACGCGTCGAGGTCAGCTCCCGTGATGTGCGTTCGCACTTCGCCTTTGCCTCGATCCTCAGGGGCACCCGAAGTGAAAAGGTATATGGAAATGGACTCACAACCAGCACACATCAAAGGAGCAGCGATAGCGATGTTCATTCCCTCGGGGATAGGGAAGACGAATCGCTCGTTGACTCGAACGGAATCGGCGTATCCTCCAGTGGCGAGATCTCCGTTCTCGTATCGAGCGTTGTAGGTGAAGACCTTCTTGGGGCAGTACTGCTCGTTGTCGTGAGTGCCTGAGAAGATAAGCAAAGAGGAGGTCAGTTCAACGCCGAGGAAGGGAAAAGGTGAGCGAAGAGAAGCGAGACGTTGAACGAACATTGAGAGCAGTCACCGCTGCAAGAGAGAAAGAAGAGAGACGGAGCAGCATAGGAGGTCAGTATAAAGTTGTGAGAGCAAGTCTCCACTCTCCTTGAAAGAGAAGCGCGAACGAGGACGCGACCAGAGAAGTGTTGGCGAAACGCGACGCAGGTTCGCGTTGCCCTCAAGCTTCGGCCTCTCTTCTTCTCGAGAAAAAAAAAGGAAATCCGCGAAAATACTCACTCAGAGAAGACCTGCGCTCCGACTCCAGCCTTCTGTCCAACAGCAAACTCGGTAACCTTGGATCCGATTCGAGTGACGGTTCCAACGATTTCGTGTCTGTAGGCGAAGAAACTCTTCAACGGTCAGGAAACAAAGACTTTTCAGATGAGAACATTCTCGAGGACTGACCCAACGACACAGGGAACGATGGGAGATCCCCCTGCAGAGACGAGACGGAAGAGAAAGATCGTCAGCAAGAGGAAAGGTACCGAAGAAGTCGGCCCGCGTTCAACGGAGGGGCTCGAAAAAACTCACAACCGGCAGTGATGGTGTGAACATCGGATCCACAGACTCCACAGTACTCGATGGCGATGTCGACGTCGTTCTGGTAAGTGAGAGGGGTTACGAAAAAAGGTCAGAACTCGAAAGAGGAGGGCGAGTCGAACGAGGGAAGTGGAGGGGGAGGCGGCAGAGGGTCGACTCACATCTTCAGCGGTCTTGAGGTCGTAAGAGATGAGCTTGAACTCAGTAGGCTTGTTGGTGTCGTGAATAGCGTATCTGGAGAACAGATCCAGAGAGAGGACGAAGGAAGGGAAGGAGCGAGGGAGGGATGAAAAGAGAGGGAAGGGGAGGGATCGTGTGAGCTCGAGATTTTCCTTTGCCGCTTCATGCCACCGTCGTCCCTCCGACCCCCCATCTCTGCCTTTGCCTCGATCTCAAGGAAAGGATCACTCACCCTTGAGCTTGAGCGGTCATGATGAAAGAGAAGGAAAAGTGATGTAAAGTGTGAAGAGAGAGGAGGGTTGGGTTGTTGGGTTGTTGGTGTTGGAGGGGAGAAAGAGAAACGAGGGCGAGCTAAAAAATCAACGAAAGAGTCGGACTTCCGCTTTCTTACAAGGCCGGGCTTGGATTGATGATGCGTGCAGGTGGAGGTCCTCGTCGAGGGCTGGCGTTTGGTCTTGTTGCTATACAAAGGGTCCGAGGCAAGGAGGGGAAGAGCGAGGAAAGGGCGGGGCTGAACTCTGCGGCGGGTTCGAGATCGAGAAAGTGATGCGTGAGAATTTGAGAGTTGACGTAGTGGAGAGTTGATAGTTGGGAGCCTCGGGATCAGATCCGAAATCGGAGGAGAGTCAGAAAATCGAGTCGAGACGAGACAAGGGAGGAGAAGCTGCAGCGAGCGCCGTCAATTCAGCCCACGAGTTTGACCTTCATTCGCGAGCTAGCTGAACCCTCGAAGTCGATGGGATGACCTGGCTGACTTGACCGAAGTCATAAAAATATAGATCTGGAAAGAGGTGTCACGAAGACCACGATCCAGTCGTAGAAAGAGGAAAGGAACCATCCCGTCCCGCCTTCGCTGGTCGAGAGCCGACGCGACTAACCTTTCGCTGCTACTCGTTCTCCTTTCCCTCCTCTTACCTTCGGAAGTTTTCGATGAGATCCCTCTCCTTCATCGACGCCTCTCCGTGCTCCCTGGCTTGCATTTTTGATATCTAGGCTGCGGTCCCTTCCCAAGACGAGAATTAACGAAACGCCTTCTCTCGTGTTTGCGCCCTCGCCCCCCCAACGCCAACTCCCCATGGCCTCGGCTCCCTTCCCTCCCTCCCCTTCCCCTCCCTTCGCTCTCTTCAGCTCCTACCCCGACAGCGTTCGTATCGTTCAAGGCTTGATGAACGACGAACAAGATACCACCAGTCCAGAGGGTCTTGTGAAGAGGGATCAGGAAGAAGAGGAAGCAGGACCAGATCAAATCGGTGAGCTCGATCGTCCCTCCCTTCCTTACCTTCTTTCTCGCTCCCTTTCATGCCTCTCCTACAAGATCTGGTCGGATAAAAGAGGGCGTGATGGTTCAGATATAGATCTGGAGGATGCTGCGATACTTGCTTCATGTCGAGCGGGTGTAGGGGAGCAGCAGGAGGAGGGAAAGGAAGAGGGAAGGGACCGAGGATTGGCCCTCCCTGGGTCCAGGCTTTCCTCGCTCAATCTCGTCGTTCTTTACCCTCAGAGACACGGTCTGGTCGAGGACCAAACCACTAGCAGCTCTACACTCCCATCTTTGCTCTTGCTGGGGCGGGTTCGTCGCCATAGGTGAGCTCGCAAGGCTTGAACGCGAAGGGAAGAGGGAGGAGACAGCTCGAGGGGGGAGTCGGAACGTGGTCGAGTTGAGCTCGCTCTCCTCACCCCTTCTCGCTACTTCAAAGCTTAGCTATCAGCCCTGGCGAAGTCTATATTCTCCAGACCTTCCTCTCTACACTTTTTGGAGGGGCGAGAGCGGAGGGAGCTGGACTGGCGAGCTCGAGCGAAGACGGAGCCGCCCTTCCCCGGTCGTCGAGGAGACAGCGGCCTTCTAGCTTTTGTTTTCTGAAAAGCTTCGCTGACTCTCGCCTTCTCTCGTCCCCCTTTCGAACAGGTATCCTTCCATCTCCGATTTCGCCAACTGGTAGACTTCACAGTGCGAGCTTGAGCTCGGAATCTTCCATGGGTGAGTCCGACGGCTTCCTCCTCTTCCTCCTCCTCCTCCTCTCCCTTCCCTCCGCTTCGTCCCCCGTTTGCTCTAGGGCGACAGCTCCAGAGTCTCGCGGGAGCGCGTTCTCTTCGTTTCCACCTGGCTTCTTCGCCGAGCTGTGAAGAAATCAGAGCGCTGCTGTGGGGAGGAGAGCACGAACGAAGACAGTTGATTGTGGATTGGTCTTGAGCGGCTCAAACTTCCGTGATAGCCAGCTTTTGAAGAGCTTCCATCGGCCATTTGACTGACTCTTCTGTCTCTTCTTTGCTCTCTCTCATCTCTCAGTCACTACGATGTCCAGTGCCTCGGCACTCTCTGAGCAGAACGAAACAAACGGGTCGAATGGAACGAGTGAGCTCTCTTCCTTTTCTCTCGATCCTCCGGCTCAGATTCGACGCGTCGGTTCCCGTCGCGATAGAACTCTCCCCTGACTTTGCTTCCCTTCTTGGTTCTCTCCCCAGTCTCGCCATCCCAACTTCAGACCAGGTTCGACCCTCGTCATTCGCCTACTCTCACCAACGGCGGAGGCAACCCTCCAGCTTCGACGTCCGACGAGGGAGATCAGTCAAGTGCTGTCTCGAGAGAGAAGACCAAGAGGAAGAGTAGCAGTGAGTTCACCTCTCGAGCATTCGAAGCAGAGCTCGCTCTCTGTCCTTGCTGAAAGCTGACCCGAACTAATCTCTACGCTTCGTCCCCAGGTCCTTCCTCGGCCACACCCACGACCTCTCGCAAACGACCAACGCCAGCGTCGAGATCCCAGAGTGCTACGAGTCTTACTCCACTCATGACTCTCAAGACTGTGAGTTCCTCGACTACCTTCTTCTTCGCTGCCATCTTCTTCGACGTATTTGGGGCTGACGCTCCGAATCGTGGCGTTGCAGTTCACTCAGGTCGCGTCGCCATCTGCTCAGCCCTCGAGTCTTCATCAACTCATCGACGTTGACACGCCCACTTCCTCGACCTTCCCTCCATCTTCGCTTCCAACCTACAGTCATGCTCCCACCGGTCGCATGTCTCCCTCGTCGTACGATGCTCTTCAACGAGGGATGTGGGAGCACAACTCGCCTCCTCCGTCGACTCAACCTGAGGTCGCTCCTCCCCCTCCTTCGACGAACGTCGACGAGCCCGAGTACGGATACGAGGCTCTCGCTAGCGTTATGGGACTCGACCTCTCAGCACCGTTGGGAAAGCCAGGCTCGTCAGCCAAGAAGATCCCCAGCCCAACGCGTCCAGACTCACGTTCTGGAGCTGGAGGAGTCAGCGCCTGGTCCATGGGAGTCCCTTCCATCGTAGGAGCATCGTCGTCGTCGCCGAACGGACACCCATCGGATCCTCTCCCCTCCTTCCCTCCACCACCTCCTCATTTCTACCACGAGCGACACGCGTCGAGCGCCTCCGCTCCTGGGAACTACTCCTCGACACCCATTTCCTCCTCCTACCCCCCTACCGGATACATCGATCCCTCGAACTCTTTCGCCGCTACTTCGTCCCTCCCCAACTGGCCCTCGTCGTCGATCGAGAATCAGCTCAACACCATCGCTCCTCCCGCGAACCGTCGTCAAATCTCCGATGGACCTTTCGTCCTTCCTCCACCTTCGTCGCTCATGGCTGGAGGTCTCCCAAGGTCCGAATCAAGGCCGAAGGCTCCCGCTCGGTCCACGTCGTCAACATCAGTAGCCTCGAAAGGCAAGGGAGCTCAGCAAGCGGAACCCTCCACCTCCTCGGCGTCGTCGTCGATGCCTCCTCCTTCGACTCTCCCTCCTCCCAAGTCTGGAAAGGTCGCTCAAGCAGGAACGAAGACAGTTCGGTACAACCAACCCGAGAAGGCGTTCAAGTGCTTGGATTGCCCTCAAAGCTTCGTGAGTTTGCGACTTGCTCCGTTCTTCTCCTCGCGTCCGTTTCGACCCTTCCTTCCATTGACTGACTTCGGCTCTCTTTCTCGCTCTCTCAGAGTCGAAACCACGATCTCAAACGTCACCAGAAGATCCATCTCGCCATCAAGCCCTACGCCTGCACGAACTGCACGAAAGCGTTCACTCGGAAGGACGCTCTTCGTCGACATCTACAAGTCAAGCCGGAATGCGGAAAGGTCGTCGAGATGCCCAAGAGTGCAGCCAAGCTCAGGAGGGAAGCATCGTACAGCGCTCAGCCGGCGGCAGCTGGGAAGAAGGCAGCAGGACGGGCTGGGAAGAAGGAGAAGCCCACGAGCGAGGACGACGAGGAGGAAGACGAGGAGGAGGATCGATCCGCCCAAGGAAGCGACGCTTCCGACGACGACAACGACGAGGAGGATCAACTCTCGGGTTCCCCCGCTGGATCTCAACGCGACGGAGGACTGGGAGACCTCTCTCCTTCGACGAGTTTCAGACCGGTGATCAACCTTCCTCCTCCCAACGGTCTCCTTCCCGTCCTCCCTCCACCTCCTCATCACCTCCCGTCTCATCACTCCTCTTCCCACCATTCCTCCTCCCATCACTCGTCTTCCGGCTCTCCTCATCTCAGCCCCTACCACCTCCCGTCGCCCACCTCCCACGGCTACTACCCCGATTCGCACAGTGGCCATCTCCCTCTCCCTCCTCACGCGCCTCAACATCTCGCCCACTCCTCGTCTCCCTCTTCGAACTACTACCCCTACAACGCTCCTCCTCCACCTCCTCCCTTGGCGATGAACGGTTACCATCACCAACCTCACTACTACTCTCCTCACGACGAGCAACCTCCGATCCTTCCTCCCATCGGTCTTCACGCGTCGCCCTACTCGAGCGGAGAGCAGTGGATCCCTCAGCCTCAGCAGCATCAACAGAGCTACGCCCCCTACCCCTCAGCTAGTCTTGAGGAGGGAGTGAGGGAGGTCGGCGGAGGCCAGGAGGTTGGCTGGCACGGCGGAGTGGGACAGGAAGCGAGGTGGGAAGACAGCCGAGTCGATCATCATCAGAATCAGCAACAGCACCACCACGTCGACGACCACGTTCTTCCGCCCATCGAGTGGAATCCTCATCACGACGAGCACCAAACCTACGCTCATGGCTCTGTCGGAGGAGGGGATGGGCTGGTCGTTGAGCCCAATGCTGAAGAGGAGGACAGCAGCGAGGAAGAGGAGTACGAGGAGGAGGGGAGCGAGGAGGAGGTGGGAGGAGACGTAGATCGATCTATCTGAGTCGAGCTGGGGCTTGTCCATACCCACTTGCGCTCGCTCTCTTCTCGTTCATTGGAGAGCTCTCGTTTCTGTTCTCTCCCGTTTCATTGGGATCTTTCTTTCGCGTTTTGGGTTGATTGTCGCCTCCTCCTTTCCGTTCTTATCTCCGTTGTACCTTATCCGTCCTTTTCTTCGCCATCCTCTCTCTCTCTCTCCTAGGTCATCTTGTTTTGTACCTCTTTCGGAAGCTTCTCTCTCGTTGTTTGGAAGCGACTCGCTCAATTTCGTTCGTTCGCGTCGCGTCTCCCATTTCTTTCGTACACGCTCCTCATCTCTTCTCTTCTCTTCTTTGTACGGTCTTCAGTTCTTTGCCGATACTTTT
This sequence comes from Mrakia gelida, assembly GCA_024345305.1. Classification (NCBI taxonomy): domain Eukaryota; kingdom Fungi; phylum Basidiomycota; class Tremellomycetes; order Cystofilobasidiales; family Mrakiaceae; genus Mrakia; species Mrakia gelida. The sequence continues at coordinate 298,824 of BRON01000019.1, forward strand.
CCTTGTTTCTCTTGATTTTCGTGTTCTTCAGGTTGTAATGCATTTCTTGTGGATCGGACGCGGAAAGGAAAGAGAGGGCTGGACGAGACGCGACGAGAGTGAGGGAAGATAGAAGGAAGCAGCTCTCTCACGCTTTCAACGACCAAGACGCCCGTCGAAGCTGAATGCAGTTCTCGAGAACTATCGACGAAGTGTCTACGGACACTCAAGAACGCGGCGACCTTTCGACTCGCGCGAAAGAACAGCGGTCCAAAGTTCATTCAGACCACGCCTCGCTCTCTGTCTCCACCTCCGACGCCTCCCCAAACATCTCGTTCTCGAACGTAGCTACGTTCGTTTCAAACCAATCGTACGTCTCCTGAGTCATCCTGCTGTCGGTCACTCCCAGCTTCACCAGCGGAACCCGTCCTTCGACCCTCCTCGACGCGACCAGCCGACGAACCGCCCGATTTGAGGTTTGGTTCCACGAGAGGTGCAGGGTGGTGAGGATAGGACACAACCCCTCGAAGATGCCTTCTTCTCCGGCTTGGGGGATGGTGAGGGCTTGAATGGTCTTGTCGGATACGTTGTAGAAGAACGAGGAGAGGGAGAGGGAGACGAGGGAAGGGAGTTGGCGAAGGCGGGAGAGGATGTTCGCCTCGTCGAGATCGTCGCGATCGTACGAGAGGTAGAGGTGCTGTAGGTTGGAATGGTGGGAGGGTAGGTGGAAGGGTGGATAGAGGTAATGAAGGTAGCTCTCGCATTCGCTTAGGTGCAGCGAGGTGAGGAGAGGAGCGATGAGATCGAAGGGTGGGGCTGGGACGTCCTGTGTGTTCTCGCCGAGAGTAAGCGACGTGAGGGATGCGAGCTCGACCCGCGATGTACCGTCCAGGATGGGAAGGATGAGAGGTAGGTTCTTGCAGTCGAATACGGAGAGGGAGGCGAGGTTTGGCAGGAGGCGAAGGAGAGGGAGGAGCGAGGACGAGAGGGGTTCGAGGATGATGCACACGAGAGTGAGGGATGTGAGGGAGGGAAGATGATGGGAAGGAAAGCGAAGGGTGGAAGAGATATCCCGTGATGGGAGATAATCGAGTGATTGGACTTGGGTGAGAGGTGGTGATCCGACGAGGGTCCAAAGGAGATCGAAGTCGAACGACTCGGCTTCGCCGACGAGGGCGACGATGTTCCGCAGCCCAGTCTCGCTGCCTCCCACCTTCCTGCATAGGCTCCTAATGGTGTCCGCGTTTCCGGTCTCGCAGTAGAACCTCAGCGACCGGAGAGGTCCCTTCTCTAGGTAAGCGTCGACGCGGTCGAGCTCTCTCTCCGACTTGCCGGAGAGACAGAGATCTCCCCAGATGGCCCGGTCTGCGAGGAAGATGGACCTCCAGCGTCTTGACACAACCACGAGTTTGAAGGCGCGGTCAGACGAAGGGAGCGAATTGGGTGGGAAAACGACGAATCGACCGACGGCGACGAGTAGCTCGGGGGGGAGGTGGTCGATGAAGGGTCTTGAGCGAAGGAGAAGAGGGACGAGAGCGTGGGTTTGGAGGAGGAGATCGTGTATGGAGTTGGTTTTGGTAGTAGAGGCTGAGATGATGGAGGCTTGGAGGTAGTCGGGGAGCGTTGTAAGGCGACGGAAGAGGCGAGCGACGTCCTGAAGAAGTGTCGAAGAAGAAGGAGAACGAGGTCAGCGAGTCTGGTCTTCGAGCTTGAGGGACCCCTCCTTGACTCCAACCGCTCGGTAGCTTCTGATAGAAGACTTCATCAAAGAGGTTTAGCCCACCTCGTTGGCGACAGCAGTCCTGCTTCCCTCGTCGAAGATGCCTTCGAGAGCTTGAAGTCGGTCGAGGACTTCGGCTCGAGAGGCGAAGAGAGCGAGTTGAGATCCACCGATCTTGACGGCCTGGAGAGATCAGAAGAGATCAAGAACGACGTCAGCTTTTCATCAACTCAAAAACGGATAGGAAAACGGATAGGGGAGGAAAGAGAACGCGCGAAAGGAAGGGGAAGGGGAGGGAAGGTAGAGAGGTCAAGCTCACCTCGTCGAAGAAGGTCAAAGCAGCATCAACGGATCTGGCTTGAAGGGCATCCACACCTTTCTCAAAAGTGGCCAACCAGGGAAGAGGGGGGATCATGTTGACGATTGATCCAACGAGGGAGAATTTGAGGGGCCTAGAGAAAGCAGGAGGAGGGAGGTCGGGGTGGTTGGAAGGGAACTCGAACGAAGGAGCTCGACGTCCTTCCCTTCTCGTCGGTCTGGCTCGTTTTGTGCCCTGTTGGTTTTCATGGCGTCTCAACGAGCTTGACCCTTGAACGGCTCTGTCAACTCTCAGGATCTGGGTAGAATGTTTTCTAGCAAAGCAAGAAGGTCTGCGCGAGGTCGAACGCGTCCAGTCGTGAGCTCGGTCTTCGACTCGTCACCTCCTTCTCCCCCTTCTGTTACTTCAACTCAAACAACCGCCTTCCTTATCGGATATCTCGCTAGAGCCAGCTTGATGGGGAATAGAGCCGAAGCGTCGTTCGTATATTAATCGTTCAAAGTCAAGCTATGAGTCGTCCTCCTCGCTCCTCCCTCCTTCTCGTCAACTTCAGCGTTCTCCTCTCTCCTTCTCCTCCAAATCGCTCCGCCGGATAGCGTCTACACGCGTATTTAGTACTTCAAGATAATCTGAGGAAGAGGAAGAGGGGAGGAAAGAGGAAGGAAGCAGGAGGTCAGCTTCGTGTCCGACTTCTCATAACCGAGCCGCGTTCCTCCTTCGGGCATCGACAAAGAGACGACTGAGACTCACGTAAAGAGCGTGGATGATTCCGGGACTGAGTGGGGAGGGGAAGAAGGAAAATCAAAGTGGGAAGGAAGAGAAGTCAGCTCGAGGTCGGAGACGGTGGCCTTGACTGCTCGAAGGGCAGCCGAACTTGTTCGGGGAAAGTGAGACGAAACACTCACATGTATCCAAGAACAGTCAACAGGATGTTGATGCTGAAGACGGGGTAGTGACAGGCGAGGGGTCAGCACGGGGAAAAGAAAGGGGAGGGCGGAGACGACGAGTCGACGCACAAGAAATCAGCTCCGCATCCTCGCTCCCTGTTAATTCGAAGATGAGAGTAGGTCAGCAAGCAGCTTCGACGAGTACAAATGTGACCAGAGGAGGAGAAGAGAACGAACAGGAAGACTCCAAGAGGGGGAAGGACGATAGCAAGGATCTGCATGAGTTCGGAGGGAAGGAGGACCAGTCAGCTCGTGCGTGCTCACTCGTGCCGCTACGCTTTCAGCCTCAACCCAACATCTCCATCGGAAAAGAGAAGCCTGGAGAGGTCTACGAACGATCTTGAGGATATCGGAAGCGGTGAAAGCCCTGAGGGAAAGAACAAACGTAAGAAGAAGGAGGAAGGAGAGGTCAGCCGCTGATCCGAGGTGAGCTCTTCATGGAAGCAAATTCAGGGCGACGAGTAAGGAAAGGCGACGTGGGAGTTGAGAACGTACATTGTGGATGAGTTGAGGTTGGGGTTGAGTGGGTTGGCTGTTGGTGAGAGAGAAGGTCGGAGAAGAAGGGGAGGAGGAAGAGGGGTCAGCAAAGGCGAAAGGAAGAGATCGACCCCATCTCCGTCCGTTGAAACGGTGCACTAGCTCCTTCGCCATCCACCTCCTAGCATCGCTGTGAAGTGGTGTAGAGGAGGAGAGGCAACTAGAGGTACGGCTGAGCAGAAAGAACGCTCTCTCCTCGTCGTTCCTCCTTCAACTACCACCCCTCTCCTCGCTAGAACAGCATGGCACCTCGTCCTCGTCCTCCTCCCTTCCTCGTTCTCCCTCTCCCTCCCAAGCGCCACCAACTCAGGCGCTCTGACCCATCGCTCGAGCAACAATCCCAGCTCACACAGAGAGAGTCTCTACGCACGTTTGGGTGAAAGTTTGGGGGAGGGGAAGATGGTGGTTAGGTGGCGAGAGGGAGGAAGGTCGCACGCCCCAGGCACGCCCCCTCTGCCTTCTGTTTTCGAGCCTGCCCTACGTCACCCGCACGCAGTTCTTACGGCTTCGAAGCAGGGGTGAAATTTTCGGCAGGTCTAGCTTCGGAGAAAAGGCTTGGGCTGAGAGGCGGAGACTGCGAGAAAATGTAGATTTGCGGCGGAGGGGGGGGGGGGAGAGAACTCTCGGCTGCCGGAGGGAGGAAAGGCAACAAGACTCGCGACGCGTCATGGGCTGAGCGCGAGAATTCCTTCTTCCTTTCCTTCAGTGAGCTCGAACATGCTCTCAGCGTTGGAGGGAACTTCGAAGGAGGGTGTCTGTGAATTTTCCGTTCCAAAAAGGAAGCTTGGGAGACCAGTGCTCGTCCTGGAACGAAGAAGTCCGACGTCGCCGTTTCAGCCCATCTTCATCGTTCAGCTCGCTCGCTTCCTCCACAGACTTTACCTCGACTTCGCTCAGGGAGGCGTATGGGATTGACGCTCGCTTCTGGCTTTTTCCAGACTTGGAAGCGAGAAGAAGACGCAAAAGGAAGTGGGTGAGCAGCCTTCACTCGAACGCGGTCAGTCTTGTCTCCCTTCGCACTCAGTCCGGGCTCGTGATCTGCTCAAGAGTGGGAAGTTGTACGCGAGAGTATACACTATCACAGTGCGGCTGTAGATTCAGGGGATATTTCGTGCGCAGAAGGGTCGCAGAGGGAAAGACGAGACTCGCCCGACGCGTCGTCGCGTTCGTTTCTTCAGACTTCTGAACTTCGGTGTGGGCGTTCTACGGTAAAGTAAAGGTCTCTAGGTGGGGTTGTGGTGGGTAGCTCTATCGAGGTTCGTGGGAGGAACGACGCTGGCGAGTGCTCGTTGAGGTTTCAGCTCTTGGAGGCTTTGGGGTGGGCTGGGAGAAGGAAGGGAGGTCGGTGGAGAAGGGAAAACGAGAACTGTGAAGATTTGCGTATCTCTTTCTTTCTTTTCTACAGTAGAATAGGTTGCTGAGCTCGCTCCTCTAGTTTCTAATCTCGCTAGCTCTCTCTCTCTTCGCACACTGCCTTATTCCCTTAACCTTTTTCACTTCCCTCTCCTCCCTTCTTACTCTCGTCTACATCTTGACCAACAAGCTAGCGTCTCACGAGTCCTTCTTTCTCTCTCCAGATCGAACCAGACGCTAGACCTTACATCTTCATAGATTAAGAGTCTGATTGCTTGAGAGCAATAACCAGGAACCAACCAACCTTCCCCATCGAAGGATACCAGCACCAGAACCTCCACGACGTCCTCCGTCCTTCCTTCCCTCCTTCCCTCCCTCGAGCTCGACCACCTCCTCGCTCTTCTTCCCTTCCACTTCGTCCAACTCCCGCTCGACTACCCAAACCTCTCCATCGTCTCTCCCATCATGGCGCCCAGCACCCAATACATCAAGCTACTCACCTCAGGAGGCAGGAACCAGCTCGAGCCCGACGGATCGAACTTCATTACCTGGAAGAGCTCGCTCAGGAGTGCTCTGGCGGCGGACGAGACGATCTCAGCCCTCACAAACGTCGACCCTCTCCTCGCCGATGCCACCGCCGCTGGATACGCTGCTTCCCTCATCGCCCACGCCGTCTGGAGCAAGGAGTCGAATGCCGTAGGGTTCTCCATCAGGCTCCTCATGGCAGAGGAAACCAAATCGGGATCGAGGATGGAAATGGGAGCGAAGGAGCTCATCGAGGACCTCGAGGAGGAGTTCGTCGGAGTCGGTCCCGCCCTCATCAACAAGGCGATGCTAGACATCATGAACTTCAAGTTCGGAACCGATTCGCTCAAAAGCCTACGAGAATTCGAATCCCTCCTCACTCGAGCCAAGTCACTCCCAGGCTCAGGAGAACTCGGAGACTTCGTTAAGGAAACCTTCGTCGTCAACCATCTCCTCCACCAGCTCGGACCTCTCTACGCTACGTTCAGGACAGTCTTCCTCGGAACCAACACCAAACCCTCGGAATGGAAGATGAGCACGTTTAAGTCAGCTCTCACCCTCGAAGTCCAAAGTCAAAACGCCGTCGTCGATCTCGGAGTCTCCCCTGGATCCCTCCTTCGAGCGAGCGCGACCTCCAAATGCAACGCCTGTCAACAGCTCGGACACTACCTCGTCGACTGTACCGACCCTGGATGGCTCGCTTTCGTCAAGGTTCGAGACGGAGGAACCACTCGAGGAGCAGCAGCAACGTCGTCGCCAACAACCTCGTCGTCGCCGTACTCAGGACCCACCTGCACTCACTGCAAGGCCCTCAACCTCCGATGGAAGCATCAACCACTCCTCTGCTGGGTCCAAAACCCTCACCTCCGACCAGGTCACCATCGACCGGCTAGGAACAACGCCCGAGCAACCACTCACCAGAGCTGTTGCGAACATGACCACTCCTCGAACAACCAATCCAACCCACCCATGTACCGATGCTCCTACTCCACCAACATCGCGTGTCGCTCCATCACCACCAGGAGATCGGAAGATCCCATCCTTCTCGACTCAGCAGCCTCCTCCCACACCTGCGGCGACGAGAACGCCTTCCTCGACCTTCGACCTCTTCCTCAACCCAGCTCCATCACTATCGCGAACGGAGATCGGATCGAGATCAAGGGAATCGGAACCCTTCCTTTCAGGACCGTCGTCGACGGAAAGGAAATCGTCCACCACCTGAAGAACACCCTCTTCGTTCCAGCTCTGGACGTTACCCTCCTCTCCGTCGGAGCACTCCTCTCCGCTGGCTACAACCTCGGAACTCGACGAACCGCCGCTGGAGAACCCTCCCTCGCCGTCTACACCAAGGATGGGAAACTCTTCCTTGAGACGAAGATGGTTGGAACGATCTTCGAGATCAAGTCGAAGACCGGGAAGGAGATCTGGGGATCGAACTGAAGGCGTGGGGAGGAGAGTTGTAGGGCTGCGAGGAGCGATGACGAGATTATCGAAGAGATCATTTTTACCCATAGAGGCATGGCTCACGCTTCGCTCAAAATGATCTTGAAACTTCGAGATCTCAACGTTCTCCCCACCTATTTCTCCACTCCCCTCATCGAGCAAGCTCTCAATCGACCCTGCATCAACTGCATCAAGTCCAAACTCAAACGTCATCCCTACCCTACCTCCACTCGCATCACCACTCGTCCACTCCAACTCGTCCACTGCGATCTCGCCGGCCCCATGCGATCTCCCACCTTCAGCGGTCAACGATACTTCCTCATCCTCGTCGACGAATTCACCGACATGTACTGGGCTTTCCCTTTAAAAAGGAAGTCGGACACCGAAACCACCCTCAACCACTGGATCGCACGAGCCGAGAGCGAGAGCGGCCAGAAACTCGGAACCTTCAGGTCGGACAACGGAGGAGAATTCACGTCGTCGACGATCCAGAGCTACTTCCTCGAGGGAGGAATCCGTCACGAAACCAGCATCCCGAAGCACTCCTCCCAGAACGGCAAAGCCGAACGAGCCATCGCGTACCTCACATCCCTCATCACCTCCGTCCTCGTCGATTCAGGACTCTCTCAACGATACTGGGGAGAAGCCCTCAACTTCGCTCTCCGCGTCCTCGAACGACTTCCAGCAGCACCACTCTCCCCATCCCACCCCAAACAACGTCTCCACGCCTGGACAGGCACACCACAACCCATCACCCAACTCCACCTCTTCGGCAGTCGCGCCTTCATCCACAACGAGGGATACTACAAGTTCGATCCTCGAGGAATCGAGTGCATTTACCTCGGTCCAGGAGAGGAGATGTTCGGAAAGAAGGCCTATCGTCTTCAACAGGTCTCGGATGGGAAGATCCTCTTCGGAAGGAGTGTAGTCTTCGTCGACGAGAAGTCACCTCTGCCGTGGAAGTCGAAGACGGTGGAGAAGGAGAAGAGATCTTGGGAGAAGGAAGGGATGGAGGTTGAAGGAGGAGTAGTTTTTGGCAATGAGGATTCCGGTAAGGCGGATGAGCCCTTATCGGAGTGCGGGGAGGAGGTCGAGGAAGGAGAGGAGCCTGCTTCAGGAGGGGAAAATCCGTCGAGTCCATCAGAACTCGAGGACCTTCCCTCCGAAGCTCTCCCACCACCAGAGGAACTACCACCTCCTCCACCACCACCACCGCCACCACCACCAATCCCAGATGATCCACCAGTCCTACCACCACCCATCCCAGTCGGTCCACCCCATCCACCAGCAGTCTCCGGCGGAGATTGGATTCGAGGAAGAACTCGAAACGAAACGCGTCGCAACGGAAACCAACCTCCTCCACGATCTCCATCTCCTCCAAGAGGACGAGTCCCAGCCTCCAAACGATGGACTTGGGTACCAGAAGCATCATCAGCTATCCACCCTCGCCAGTACGATCACCCTCTCCCCTTCACCGAATCGAAACCTCCCAATCCCACTTCCCCACAACGTCCCTCCCGCCCAAAACGAACTCCAACCACCTTCTACTATGAGCACTGCGCCTTCCGAACCATCAACATCGGAGATCGACCCTTCCCGAAGCTCCCTCGAACCTGGGAAGAAGCCATGAACGGTCCCTATCGAGAGGAATGGATCATCTCGAAGGACGAGGAGCTCAGATCGTTCGAGAGACTCAAAGCTTGGGCTGCCATCACCCTCAGGAAGGTCCCAGAAGGGAAGAAGCTCGTCAGCGGACGTTGGGTGTTTGCCCTCAAGAGGGACTTACTCGATCCCAAGACCATTCGGTTCAAGTGTCGATGGGTCGCTCGAGGGTTCGAACTTCGACCAGGACTCGACTACTTCGAAACCTACGCTCCCGTCTGCGATGCTACCACTCGTCGTCTCTTCTTCGCCATCGGAGCCGCAAGAGGAGAGGAGTTCCGACAGGGAGACGTCTCTACCGCCTTCATCACCGCCCAGCTCGAGGAACCGGTCTACATGAAACCTCCTCCCGGATTCAACACAGACGAGTACGGAGAACCAATCGTCCTCGAAGTTCACGGAGCAATCTACGGTCTCCCTCAGTCACCCCGAGCCTTTCACAAGTCTTTTTCAGCAAACCTCGAGAAGATGGAATTGGTCGCGTCCTTCGCCGACTGCTGCCTCTACACGGGATGGAGAGATGGTCGACGTGTCGCGATGATCATCTACGTCGACGACTTCGTCATCAAAGCTCCTACCAAACCCATCGCGGACGCCGTATTCCAAGGAGTCGAGAAGATCTACGACATCAAGGACCTCGGGAACCTCGATCCAGGAAGGATGCTCGCTGTCGACGTCAAGAGAGATCGAACGACGAACACCATGGAGTACTCCCAACAACCCTACTCCTTCGAGATTCTCGATAAGTTCAACCACCTCCTCATCCCCAACAAGAACAGATCAACCCCAATGGACGAGGATCTTCAACTCTCGGCAGAAGACGGACCCAAAGACGAAGTCGAACGCGCCGAGATGGAGGACTTCCCCGTTCGAGAGATCCTAGGATGCCTCTGGTTCCTCGCCAACAACTCTCGATTCGACATCTCCTTCGCTCTCAGCCAATGCTCGAGATTCCAGTCCAACCCCGGTCCCAAACACAAGTCCGCGATCCTCGACATCCTCTACTACCTTCGAGGAACGACGGATTGGGGACTCGTTCTCGGAGGTCGACAACCAGGGAATGGGCTCGAAGTCTTCACAGACTCAGACTGGAACGGAGATCACGCCACCAGCAGGTCAACGATGGGAATCATGATATTCTGGGAGGGATCACTTATCTACTGGTCCTCGAAGAAGATCGCCAGCTCGTCGAAATCGGTCCTGGAAGCAGAGTTCATCGCCTTCTCTCGAGGAGCAACTCAAATCGAATGGATCCTACAACTCCTCGAGAGCCTTGGACTCGACACCTCTACCGCCGTTCCCGCCTGGTGCGACAACCAAGGAGCAGTCGCCGTCATCAAGAAGGGTTCGCACGGAAAGTTGACGCGTCACATTCGAACGTCGATTCGAATCGGATTCGACCTCTACATCAACGGAGTGATCGAACCGAAATGGATTCCTACGAACGACAACCCATCGGACATCCTCACCAAGGCCCTAGGAAAGGTCAAGTTCGAGAGGTTCAGGGAAATGGGGGGGCTGGTGAAGTTGGAGGGAAAAGAGGTTCAAGGTTGAGATCCGCTGGGGGGGTGTGAAGATTTGCGTATCTCTTTCTTTCTTTTCTACAGTAGAATAGGTTGCTGAGCTCGCTCCTCTAGTTTCTAATCTCGCTAGCTCTCTCTCTCTTCGCACACTGCCTTATTCCCTTAACCTTTTTCACTTCCCTCTCCTCCCTTCTTACTCTCGTCTACATCTTGACCAACAAGCTAGCGTCTCACGAGTCCTTCTTTCTCTCTCCAGATCGAACCAGACGCTAGACCTTACATCTTCATAAGAACTACTACTAGCGACTTGAGAACTACGCGAGGGAGAATGAGAACTACTACTGCGCGACTTGACGGCGAGACTGGTTCTGGAGAAGGGAAGATGAGAAAGGGAGACGAGAAGGGAAGCTGAGAAGTTGACCAATTCTGGGGTGAAAGTTGATGAATAGCAAGAAGGTCAAAACTAGCCCACTCTTTATACTAAATATGATCCGCAGTCCGAAGCACCGAGAAGAGGAACGAGGCTGGAGGGAGTAGCTAGCGAAAGGGAGGAAGGACGGTGAGACACGACGCGAGACCATCAGCGGTCACAGCAAAGCCAAAAAGGGGTATAAGCTATAAAACGGAAGAGGCAGAGAAGGCGAGAACCGAGAGAAGTATGTACTAAGCAAGAGAGTCGAGACGGAAGGGAAGGCCGAGAAGAAAAGGGGAACGTGAGTGAGGCGCGTCGCGAGGGGAAGGTTTCGGGCAAAGGTATCTACAGAACGAGAAGAGTCGGCGAAGGGAAGCAGAGGACTAAATATAACCAGAAGGGCGAGGCCCAGAACCTATAGAAGCGGGGACTCAACCGAGACAGGAGAAAAGGGGAAGAGACGCGTCGAGAAGAAAGCAAAACGAAAGAACGAACAAACCGAGAAGAACTCCTCACTTCCTCTCCAAACCCCCACATCGGAGACCAGTCCGTTTGATCACAAAAGACAAACAGACTGCTCTCAGAAGCACCAGAGGAGGGTCGCACGCCGGTCGTGCTCGAGTCAACGGAAGGAAGAAGGAACGAGATGCACGAGATGGAGGGAAATGGGCTGGCTCGCGACAAGTCGCCTTCCTCAGATGGAGACGAAGATCGCGAACCTCACCCCTACACTCTACATCAGACTAACGTTTCCTTGCGTCAGCCGGAACGAAGAAAAGGGGGGGGGGGGGATCGGGAGTGGAAGGCGGCTGGAGAGGTGACCTCGAACGACGCGCCTCGCTGTCTTTGCCCGACTCTTTGTCGAGCATGAGGATAGCGAGGCCAAGGGTCTGCCGAGCCACACCCACAGAGATCTGCCACTTCAGCATAAAAAGATGTGATCAAGTCAGGGAAAAACGAAGAGAAGAGAGAGAGAGATGTGAGTTTGGACGACGCGTCTCGCGAGCCGTCGCGTAGAAGCATTTCGCTTTCTGACGAGGACGCCCGAGCAGTCTACACTCCCTACCACACATCGAACTTCTAGGCGCTTTGATGGCCTTCTTCAGAATCGTGGGAAAACGTGAACGAGTAAGGATGAGCATGAAGAAGAGCGAGCGCCAGAGCCGACGAGCTCGGACGGTGAGAGACTTATGTTTTATGCACGATCTTGCACCGATATACAAGCTTCTGCTTCAGCGCAAGCAAGTCCCTTTAGAATGCTTGAGAAGCGACGAGCGACGAGACGCAAAAGGAAGAGCGAAAGACCGAAGAACGAGGCGGGTGAGCGACTCGTTCCCACGTCCCGTCTTTGAGCGACGCTCCACCTCTCGTTTTGGCAGGAGGTTCGTCGCGAGAAGAAGAAGAGATCACACGAGAAGCCAACCATCCTCCTGCGAAAGAAAGAAGAACAGCAGCAGCAGATAAAGGAGTGGGAGGCAGAAGGGACAACGGTGAGCGACTCGTTGCGACCCTTCTGTTCAAGCGACGATTCACCCCTCGCTTTGGAGGGAGACTCGTCGCTGAAGACAAGGAGTGGCGAGAAGCCATCCATCTTCCTCCGAAAGAGAGAGAAAGAAGAGAAGGAAAGGGGAAGAAAGGAAGGAAGGTGAGCGACTCGTGCGATCTCCCGATGCGAGCGACGGTCCACCCTCGTCTTCGGAGGGAAGGTTCGTCAATCAACAAAAGGACGTCGACACGAGAAGCCCGACATCGCCCTCCCGAGCCGAAGAAAGAAGAGAAGTAGAAGAAGACAGAGGAAAGGACACGGGAAAGGACGAGAGGAAAGGTGAGCGACTCGTGCGGCCGCTTCTTTGAAGCGACGCTCCAACTCTCGTCTTGGAGGGAGGCCCGTCGCCAAAAGAACGAAATCGACACGAGAAGCCCGACATCTTCCTCCTCAGCAAGAATAGAAATATAAGAGCACGAAGAAGGAACGGGAACGAAGGAGAGGCAGGACGGTGAGCGACTCGTGGAGCGTGCTGATGAGTCGACGCAGAGCCTTCTCTTCGTCTTTTTGGAGACAGGTCTGCGTCAATGGAGTCGTCGCAGCAACGAGAAGCCACTGAGACGAAGAAGGAAAATAAGGAAAGGAGGAAAGAGCGAACGAACGAATGAAGAGGGACGACTCGTGCGAGCTCGTCGGTCCAGCGACGACCTTTGTTCTTTGTGTCGAAGCGTGGGTCGTCGCTGAGGAACGGCTTCGTTACGATATGTCTTTGGCTTGAGTCGCAGAAGAAAGCGGTCGAAAAGGTGGATGGGAAGTTGAATGGGCGGATGGTGGTCGGAAGCAGGGAAGCGAAGGGAGGTGGAGCGAGGGAAAGGCGGGCGAGGGCGAGAGGCGATTTCGGAGTTCTAAACCTCGGTCGCTTTTCTTCTCTCTCTGTCAGTAACCTCGTCGACTCCACTCGTCTCAACCAACCCTCCACTCGACACCTCGCTCACGAGTCCGAAGAAAATGCGAGTTGAGCTCGTGAAACGAAGCACGCGCGAGTAAAATCACATCGAGACGCGTCGACCTCTTTGTTCCTTTCGTTGCTCGGAGAAGTCTGAGGCAATCAGTATATTGTCATGATAAAAAAAGGGAGAAAGCCTATCTAAGGACGAAAGGCACGAGAGCACGAGAAGCTGCTAAGCAAGGAGAAACGAGAACCTACACGAGGAGAAGGGCTACAGCACGACGAGGGTATCTATCCAACAAAACACACACACCTAGATAGCCTCAAGTCCAGCCCCCTTAGCTCCCGTCGCTCCAGGGATGTTCGCTCCAGGGGTTCCAACGGGCGTAGCTCCCTCCTGCTGGTTGCTGTTGCTGACTCCGGCCTTAGCAGCGAAGTGGGACGCATCGGGGATGGACGACAGCGCGAACTGGTGCGATCTGAGCTTGGGGGAACCTGATCGGGAGGCGACGGGGGTTTGGAGGGGAGTAGGAGCGGGGGAAGGTCGATCGATGGGTTGGGAGATGGAGATGTTGAGGATTCCGTTGATCCATTGGGCGGAGACGCTGTGAGGGAGGGGAGGGGGTGGGTGGGGGAGGGAGAGAGGGGGGAAGGTTAGTTTGGGTGTGTGAGGTAGGAGAGGAAAGGAAGGGAAGGAGGGTGGAAAAGAAGGGAAAGGAACGAACTGAGAAAGATCCTCAACCAGGAAATCAGGCTTCTCAGCCTCGAGGGAAGCTCGAGTGTGCGAGGTGCAGGTGGCGAGAACGATGCATCCAGCGGCCTTTCCAGATCGGATTCCAGTAGGAGCATCCTCGACGACGATGCCTAGACGTCACCCAAAACAAAGCGAAACGAAAGTCAGCTCGAGCTTGAACGTGCGAACGCGAGGGCTGAAACTCACACTGAGGAGCAGGAGCGAGAGACTTCTCAGCTCCGAGGAGGTAAGGGTCGGGGAAGGGCTTTCCTCGAGTGACGGATTCGGCGGTAACGAAGATCTTGGGGGTAGGGAGACCGGCGGTGGGGATGGCTTGGGAGGCGTAGAAGAAGGTGGCTGGAGAGGAGGGAGAGGGAAGGGAGGTCGAAGGTCAGCACAAATCGCTCGCTCTCGTTCTTCCTGCGACTTCTGAGGGTGGATATGCGTTCCACAGAGCTCCTCCTTGATCTTCTCCAGCACCTTCCCCAAGAGCTCCAAACGAACGAAAGCGAAGAGGAAGAGAACGAGAGAGCTCGAACACTCACAAGACGTGCAAATCGCCCAACCCTCAGCTCCGTTCCTCTCCTCCGCACCCTCTCCAATCTGAGCGAGAAGCTTAGCGACTCCAGGAAGAGCGATGATACCCTGTCCTCCCGCGGCTCCCTTCTCCTTAGCGGCGGCGAGGATGGCCTCCTCGAACCTGACGACCTCGGAGGCGAGGAGAGTCTCGTCCTCGATCAAGCACCACTTCCTGTTGAAACGAAACGAACGAAAGAGGAAGGGAGTGTCAGTTTATATTGAGAGGTGTGCTGGTGTGGGAGGGGAGTGTGATGGGGGGATGCCGAGAAGGAGGAGGACCGAGATGGGGAGGAGGGGGATTTCGAGGGTTGGTGACGAGCGGCAAGAGGGAGGAGGAGAGGGAGGGAGGTTGGGGAAACGAGGGGCGGCTGGGCGAGGAGGAGGGAGGGGAGGGAGACGAAGAAGAGCTGCGAAACGAACCTCAGAGCACTATAGAAAAGAAAAGGATACGAAGAGAGAAGGAAGAGTCAGTTGGGTTGAGCGAAAGAAAAAGAGGAAGAAGGAAGGAGAGGAGAGAGAACTGACTCGGTGGTCCTGTAACCGTGAGCTGATCTGAGGATGTGAGGAAGGTCGAGGAAAGGGTACGTCTTGTGCATCGTCTCCCAGGCAACAACGACAGCGGGAGAGGAATCGATAAGAGTTCCGTCCATGTCGAAGAGGAGCTGAGAGAAACAAAGGGAGCAGAAGGGAAGGGAGGGTCAGCTCGGGCGAAGAAGGAGATAGATGGGCTGAGGAGAGAACGAGGGGGAGGAAGGAGGACGAACAGCAGAAGGTTGGATGGTGATGGGAGTTCCAGACATGGTTGATAGAAGTGGATGAGGTAGGGTGGTGGTTGGAGGGGAGAGAAGAGGGAGTTCTTTGAGAGTTGTGGTTGAGGTTGAAGAGAGTTCTGCTTGGTTTCGTTCGAATGAGATTTTCGACACGAAGGATCGCGAAGCAGGCCTCCCCCTCCGCCTTCTCCCTCTGCGGCTGGGCTCACCCAGTTCGAAACGTCACCGTTCTCTCCGCATTCCAATCAACCCTCCTCGTCTGAGATCTCGCTCGGTTTTTTACTTGGGAGGCCTGCCTCTTTCAGACTGAGCTCTGATAAATAAATAACCCGACGCTCCTACCTCGGGTGCGGGTGTTGGGCTGATCTCGAACGTGAAACAGAGAGGAGGCGACGAGGAAAGAAGGCGAGTTCGGACGCGATAGAGACAGCCGGCGGGAAGGGATCGGGGAGGGCGGAGGTAGTAACTCTCTCGTTTCGTGCGCGAAGGAGCGAAAACCTTCAGAGGCAGACGGGCGGAGGGAGAAGGGATCAAAAAAAAAAGAGGAGCGTGATGGTCGATTGCTGGTGATGATGATGTCAAGGGAGAGGGAGTTTTTTCGAGGACTCCAGTGGGGAGAGACCCGAGCTTGGGCCAATCAGCAGGGGTCAAGAGAGTTTCGACCGCTGCTTGCCCTGCTGTCGATTTTCCGTCCTCGACTCGCCTCCCTCTCTTGTTGGTCTCGCCTCCCTTTCAACACCCACCCTGATTTTCACCTCTTCCCTCACTCTCACCCTCACCCTCAGAACTCGTACACCCACTCGAGCTCTCCTCTTCTTCTCCACTACCACCTCAACTCGCTCAGCGCACCCTTCCTCCTTCCCCTTCTTGTTCTTCCCTCCCCTCGGTCTCCCCATCATGTCTTCCCCTCCTCCTTCGAAACCCACGATTGCCTCGCCCACTCCTCTCGTAGTGAACGATACCAACTCTGTCCACCCTGTCGCCCATACTGGAGCCATCTCCCCTCCAGCAGCGGCCACTCCCTTCACTCTCTCCACCTTCCCTTCGCCCATGTCAACTCCTTCCTCCTCCCGCCCTCCTTCCCCCATGTTCAGAGCAGGAGGTCACCTCCCCACCAACGCTCTCTCAGGACTCGGAGCTCTCTCTTCCCTCGACGACACAATCCTCAACGATCCTCCCAAGAAACTTCGAAGAGGATCCTCCGTGGGAAGTTCGAGCTTGCCTCCCTCCCGACGAGGCTCGAGTGCCAACCTGCCCAAGATGGAGGCTCTCTCCATCGGAGGAATGGCTACTCCTCCAGCTCCTCGACCAGAGGGAGTCGTAGATAGGGTCGCCGTCATCGGAAGTGGATCTTGGGGAACGGCTTTGGCTAGGATCGCTGCTATCAACGCGGCTGAGAAGGAAGGTTTCCATCCCGAGGTCAGGATGTGGGTTCGAGAGAGAGAGGTACGTCAACGCTTCTTTCTTCCCTTTCATCTCAGTCTCCACCTCTTCTCTTTTTCGCTTCTGGCTCTTCTCTTCCTCTCGAGGAGGAGCAGAGCCTCGAGCAGGAGCAGGAGCTCAGAGATCCTTCGAGTTCAACCCACCTCTTCGAACAAGCGCTGACGTTTCGCTCCTCCCCTTCCCCATCTCTTCCCTCTCTGTCTCTTATCTCCTCCCTCGCTCGTCCCTCCTTCCCATCTTCTTTTTCACTCTCCTACCAGGTTCCCGGCCGAGGTCTCCTCACCGAGCTCATGAACAAGGAGCACGAGAACGAGCGATACCTCCCGGACGTCGTCCTCCCTTCCAACCTCATCGCCGTCCCCTCCCTCACCGAAGTCGTCAAAGGAGCCACCCTCATCGTCTTCTGCGTTCCTCATCAGTTCCTCCCTCCCGTACGTCTCTCCTCCCTTCCAAACCTTCCCTCTCTCGCCGCGAGACATCCTCTCGCTGGCTGAGTTTTTTTCGAGAGCGAAACCGAAGGGCCTGGGCTGACTTCTTTTGGTCTTCTCGTTTGGTTTTTGCCTTCTCCCTCGTCATCGCTTCCGTTTTTCGTCAATTTTCATCGAAACAGGTCATCGCTGAGCTCTCCAAGCCTGGAGTTCTTCACCCTGGAGCTCGAGCGCTCTCGGCCATCAAGGGAATCGAGGTCAACGGTCCTGATATCTTCACTTACCCATGGTTGATCGAGGAGAAGCTCGGACTTTCCTGCTCGGCTCTTGGTGCGTCTCTCTCTCTCTCTTCCTCTACCCATCTCCCTCTTCCTCGCTCTCCCTTCCCCACCCCTCTCTTTTCCATCGTCTACCTCGCTCCTCGTTCGAAGACGAAACTAAAGGCGCGAAGCTGACCTGGTCTCTCGTTTCGTCTCGTCCGCGCTTTGCAGGAGGAGCCAACATCGCTCTCGAGGTCGCCAACTCCCAGTTCTGCGAAACCACCATCGGAACTCCCTCCCAGGCGGACGCCTCAGCCTGGCACGCCGTCTTCGACACCCCCATGTTCAGGGTTCACTGCATCGAGGACGTCTCGGGAGTTTCCCTCTCCGGAGCGCTCAAGAACGTCGTTGCCCTCGCCGCTGGGTTCGTCGATGGACTTGGAATGGGTGGAAACACTAAGGGTGAGTCTCGTCTCGTTTTTCTGTCTTCTTGGGTTGAGCTGGGAGGGTGAAGAGAGAGAAGACAGATCAAGAACGAAACGAACGAGCTGACCTTCGCGTTCCCGCCCTTCGTTCGTTCGTTCGTTCGCTCGCACCAGCCGCCATCCTCCGAATCGGTCTCCTGGAGATGTCCTCCTTCACCCTCGAGTTCTTCCCCGACGCCTCCCCTTCCACCTTCTCCCACCACTCGGCCGGAGTCGCAGACCTCATCACCACCTCGTTCGGAGGAAGGAACAGGAAGTGCGCCGAGGCGTTCGTCAAGACTGGAAAGACGTTCGATCAGCTTGAGGAGGAACTGCTCGATGGACAGAAGCTTCAGGGAACGGTCACGAGCGAGGAGATCTACAAGTTCTTGGAGGCTAGGGGAAGGGTTGAGGGGTGAGTCGCTTCTTCATTCTCTCGTCTCTTCGATTCTCTTCGTACGTTCGCGAGTGAGCTCGAACGCTGACCACCTCCCCCCTCCCTCCCTTCCCCTTCCTCAGCTACCCCCTCTTCGAGAAGGTCTACCGAATCGCCTTCGAGGGTCTCGACGTCAAGTCCATGTTCGAGGGTCTCTAAACCAACCCTCTTCGTCCCTCTCGTCTTTGCTTTTCTGTCGTCTCGCTCGCTTAGCTTTTTCCCTTTCTCTCTCTCCCTCCCTTTCCCTCCCTCTTCTCTCTCCCCACCCACTCCCAATCACAACCAATCATCTACTTAGCTGTAGCCTCTAGCACTCCGTTTCTCGTTCCCGTTTGTTTTTGCCCTCCCGTCCGTTCTCGGACAACCAAAGTCACATAGATCCCTCCTCGCCTTGCTCGTTTGCTAGTTCTTTTTATTGCTTTCTTTTCGTTCGTGAGAAGAGGGAGATTGATTTATCGCTTTTCTCGTGAACTTCCGAAGGGGACGAGGGGGAGGGCGAGGCCGGCGAGGGCGAGGTGGAGAGATGGGGAGCGGGAGGGGAGTTCGTCGACGGATAAGATAGACGGAGGGGCAGAGAGGAAGAGCGCGAGTGAGGTGGTGGGTGTGGGTGCTGTTGAAAAGGAGGGTCGGATGAAAGAAAGGAGGAAGGAAAGGGGAGAGAAGCAGTCGAAGGACGACGACGACGCGACTTTCGTTTTGAGGCGAGGGTGCGTACGGCAGAGAGAGAAGGAGGAGGAGCATGTTTAGGCTACAAGGTGGATGTGATAGTGATACATGATAAGGGTAGAGAGTCCAAGTCTAGATTCTGAACGCAAAGGGAAGGAAGAGCAAAGGAAGCGGTGAAGATAAAACGAGACGCGTCGAACAAACGAAACGAACGAGCAAAGGACGAGTGGGCGAGATCTACTGAACGAGTTCGAGGGAAGGTATAGATGAAGAGGATGAATGATTGCGAAGAAATCAAGCGATCTGGATCGAAGGTCTCCTCTCCAACTGAGCAGTCTCGACGTTCTCGACGTGTTGCCCATCCGCGACGACTCCCTCCTTCTGCTCGCCGTTTTTGGGCTTCTCGTTGGGTGCGAGCTCGATGGTACCTGTTCGCGTTTCGTAGCCGAAGGGGACTGGGATGAAAAGATGAGTGGGGAGAAAGAGAAAGAGAGAGAAGGAGGTCAGTGATGGACTGAGCGTCGAAGGAAAGACGAGACTGACCCCAGCTTGCGGATCTCCAGGCCTGAGGGAGGAAAGAGAGAGAAGATGAGAGTCAGCACTGGGTGGTAAGGCGGAGGGGCTATGAAAAAAGGGGAAGGAGAGAGGGAGGGAGGGAGGGAAGGGAAGAGAAGGAACGAACAGGGGTCGACTGATCCTCCCAAAGAGCGGCGAGGTGCTCGAGACTGAGTCCTGAGCCTTCCTTAAGGAAGAAGTAGACGATCGTAACACCGATGAAGTTGGCGCCGGCGAAGACGAAGCCGTAGCCGTAACCGACTGGAAAGAGAGTGGGGAGTGGGGGAGGTAGGGGTTCAGCAGGTCGTCGCGTCGAACGGCTCGTCGTCGAACTCGAACAGGTTTGGAAGGAGAGAGATACGAGGGGGTTCGGACTCACTGTCTCCGGTGATGAAGGGAGTGAAGAAAGCAAGAAGGAAGTTCCAGAGCCAGTTGGTGGAAACGGACATGCTTTGCACTGGTCGAAAGAAGAGGAGGAGAGCGGGAGTAAGTGTGGATTCGAACGGTCAACGAGCGAGAGAGGAGACGAGCTCACTCTTGGATCGAGTCCTTTGGGGGTAGAGCTCTCCAGTGGCGATCCAAACTCCAGGTCTGAGAGCGAACAAAGACGAACGGAAGGAAGAGTCAGCTCTCGTCGAGGCGGGCGGACGCGTCGCGTTTCGTTCGATTCGTTTCGACTCACCCCCAGGTCGAGGCATATCCCTTAAGACGATAGAGAAGGCACATGTCAGTACGGGAATTCAGAGATCCGGAAAATAAGGGAAGAGATGGTACTCACAGCTATGAACATGCACGTGCTTACGATCATGAGCTTCCCAATTCCTTGATCCACCTCGGGGTCCTTGACGGTTCCAGCGATGGCGAAGACGAAGAGCCAACCACCTGAAGAAGTGATGCAAATCCCAAGGAGTCAGAAAAACGACAAGACGCAGTCAACGAGCGAGAAGACGCGACTCACTCTGCCAAAGTCCACCGTAGATCAAAGGTCTTCGTCGACCGAATCGCTCGAGGAACCAGATACCGGGGAAGGTGCATACCCAACTGACGACTCCGAGAATGATTTGTGTAACGTAGGAGTCAGAGATTCCGACTCCGTTGAAGATGGTGGATCCGTAGTAGCTGTTGGACGCGACGAGGAGAGAGGACGAGCGACGTCGGTGAATTGCTTTCGATTTCGCGAAGTCGGTAGACTACTGAAGTAGGTCTCAAGGCTCACAAGAAGTAGTTGGCTCCAGCTGTGATGACGAGCGAGAGGAGAATCAATCCAGTCAGATGTCGCTCGAATCGACACACATCGACGCGTTCGAGAAGAGGGAAGAGGGAGGACAAAGTGACTAACTGAGCTGCTGGAACATCTGCAGAGCCATACCGAGAAGGGTTCGTTTGCAGACTGGCAAAGAAGACGGGTCAGTGATCAACGAAGACGAGTCGAGAGCGGGAGGAAATGATCACACTCACGCCGAGGAGAAAAGCAATCGATCCACGTCCCTGCGCCCTCCTTCTCGTCCAAGGCGACTCCTTCCGCGATCTCGTCGAAGTCAAACTCTACGTATCGGTCATCTGGGAAGCGAGGGAAAGGGAGGGGTCAGCCATGAGCGACGAAGAGGAAGAAAGGCGTGAGAAGGACGAACGAGCAGAAACGTGAACTCCTCGAACTCGAGCCAGACTCTCCCTTGCTTCGTCGAATTTACCACGCTGCATGAGCCATCGCGGACTCTCTGGCATAAAGAGGATTCCGACTCCGAGGATAGAAGCAAAGACCATGGTGAGTCTGAGAATTAAACCGACGGAGGAGGGGGGTCAGAACGCGTCGAGCTCGAGCTCAAGCTCAAGCTCGAAGGGAAGGCGTTGACTTACCCGATGAGCACTCTCCACGAGCCAGGACCGTCGATAGTTCGGGTTCCAATACCTGTGGGATTTTGGGGAGGTTCAGCTTCGTGTTCGAGAGTCTCGCTCGTGAGTCAAACCTCTCGACGGTGCTCAGTTTCGAGCTCGAGACCGTCGCTCGTGGGTCAAACATGTCGCATCGGCTTGACTTACCAAAGCAGTATGCGAGGAAGATTCCAAACGTGATGGCGACCTGGTACATGGCGACGAGGGAGCCACGAACTTGCTTGGGGGCGAGCTCGGACATGTAGATGGGAACCAAACCCGACAGCGCACCTGCAAAAGAAAGAGCTCGTCAGTCTCGCCTCGTAGATACAAGCCTATAGCCAGGTTCCAAACCCGCTTCTCATATGCTAGTCTACATCCGCGTTCGAAGGAAGCGCTCGACGAGAGCGTTTCGACGCGAAGGCAGAAAGCACGACGGAACTCACCAACTCCGAGACCGGTGACCATTCGTCCGACGGCGAACTGCTGCCATACGAGATTACTCGAGATTTGGATGGCGACTCCTGCGAAGTGGAGAAAGGAGAGAGGGAGGGAGCCAACGGTCAGCGACGAACGAAACGAGCAGGCTTCGAACTTCAACTCGCGACTAGAAGGTCGCAGACTCACCAACGCAGACGATGAATGAAGAGACAGTCATGGCTTTTCTTCGGCCCAGGGCGTCGCTGACGAACGATCCCATGAAGGCTCCTCCCAGGGTACCGATGGAAAGGAGACCAACGATCAAACCCGACCGGACGTTCGAGAAGACCTTGATTCCTGTTGGGTCGTCTGGATTCACTTCGCCGAACCTTTCGACGAAGCTGGAGAAGAAGAACCGGAGCGAAGAGGAGGATGAGTCGTCAGCGTGGAGTTCCGAAGGGGGGGCAAAGTTCGAGGAAGCTGGGGAGGATCGGGGACTCGCTCAGGCATGGGCAGAACGTCTGCTATCTGACCACTGCAAGGCGAACGAAGGGGAGGAAGGTTAGCAGGTACTAAAGGAGAGAAGACGGGGGATGTATACAAACATGTCGAAGCCGAAGAGAACTTTTGGTAGTAAATGGAAGGGAACAAAAAGAAGAAAGTTTAGCTCAGGTATTGCACGAAAGAGGGATGTTACTTACACCCTCCTATCGATGCGAAGAGCTGCAGAAGAAAGAAAGGTGGAGGGAAGGTCAGCGCGAGCGAGCCGTCAGAGTCGCGAACGAGCGAGGAGGACGAAGACTCACAGTGAGGAAGATAGCAGCGCTTCCAACTGGATGTCCGTTGATGATCATGATCAGATGTAGAACTTGAGAAGATGGAGGGGGGATGGAGGTGGGGTGGGGTGGTGTTGGGGGAGAAAAAGGGAGATATCGAGCGAGGGCTGAATCAAAAGCGGACC
The DNA here is from genome assembly GCA_024345305.1 of Mrakia gelida. Lineage (NCBI taxonomy): Eukaryota > Fungi > Basidiomycota > Tremellomycetes > Cystofilobasidiales > Mrakiaceae > Mrakia > Mrakia gelida. Next base: position 321,266 of record BRON01000019.1, read on the forward strand.
ATCCGCGCCGAGCTCGTCGATCTGTTTTCGTTTTGACCTTCTCGATGTTGGGTCATCTCAAAGATCAGCCTGTCAGCGCTATCGGATCTCTTTCCCCTTTGGTACACTCGTCCGTATCTGCAGGAACCGAGGAGGAAGCGTGGGAGGAGTCGGAACGCGTCGAAGAAAAGGGAGGGGAGGAGAGAACGAGTCGTCATCGACAGGTTTTTGAGCAGGCACAACGAAGACGAGGGTGGTAGGAAAAACTTCTCACTAACTTTGCGTGAGATGGGACTCGCTCGGTCTGTGGAGAGGAAACATCATCGGCATCGTGTCAGCTTCAAGAAGGAAAAGAGGGAGGAGCGAAGGGAAGAAAGCGACTCGACAGACCAGCTTCGCCAAGGACCGAGTCCGACTCTTCTCGCCTACCCCAGCATATAAATGCGGAGTGGATGACGATGTAAGTGATCTCGAGATAGCTCTGCAGTCGTCTGAAAGAGTTCGAAGATCCGAAGTCGAGAAGGATGGTCTCCGTTTCGACTCGAGCGCAAGATTCTCGCTTTGCTTCACCTGTTCCTGTGCACACGAGAAGATAGGGTCAGCTTCGGCGAGTCGGGGTCTTGACGTTGAGGGACGTCGGAAAAGAAAACAGCGAAGGACTCACGCGTGGAACTCCTCGCCAGTCGATGCACCGTCTCGTTCTCCCCTCTCTCCTCTTAGCTCGAGCAAGAAGATACGGAGAGGAAGACTGAGGATAGTACATTCAGAAAGGAAAAGAAGAAAGGCGAGAGGAGGGGTGCGGGTGCGAGTAAGAAAGGGACGACGAGACGAAAAAACGCAACCAAAGACGCGTCGGAGTCCGAAGATCGTCGACGAGTTGAAGACGAGGAAGAGTGGAAGGGCAGTAGCTACTCCAAAAGGTCCAGCTGATGGTTGCCAGTATTCTTAGCAAGCTCTGGAAGTAATGAATCGAGAGGAGGAAGCAGGTCAGCAGCGGATACCGCTAATAAACAGAAAAGCGAGGCGGACGACGAACCTTGCTCTCGTTCCTTCAAGCCCTTCCCGAACCCTCGGAGGACGACGATGGTCATCGCGAAAGTCCCGAGGAGCAGAAACGAGGTGATTGAGAACTGGAAGAACTGGTAAAGCGACAGAAGAGAGGAGAAAGTCAGCGAACGCGTCGAGAGTCGAGAAAGAGAAGATCGAGACAAACCAGCTTCCATTCGTTGGAGAGAGCACCACCCTGAGAGACGGCTGTAACGAGCGAGAATAACCTCAGCTGGTGATTTCGAAGGTGAGCTGGACGAGGGAAGAAGCGAGACTGACTCAAATTAGTCGAGAGCGAGATGATCTTCGACGCGGTGTGAAGGAGAGGGCAGAAGTATCCAACGACGACGAAATGAAGAGCGAAGCACAGAACCTGAGGAAAAGGAGAACGTCAGCTTAGCTTGTGCGAGAGAAGACGATGGAACGAGAGCTGACCTGCAGTCCGATCGAAAACCAAACGAACGACTTCCTCTCGCCCTTGACTCCGAGCTTGAGGAGCGAGAGGGCAGCGACGTAGACGAAGACGAGGACGGCGGCGGGAATGATGATCGTTGTAGCTTCATGGACGACTTGAGGGACTCGAACAATGGGCTCGGTAGAGGTGAAGAGAGGGATCCAGTCGAGGACGACGATGAGGACTGAGGAGAGCTCGACGACGATGAAGACGATGGTGTACTGATGAGAGAAGAGGAGATTAGTCAGCAAGATTGGGAGTCACAACTCAGTAAAATTAGAATCGACGACTCACAAAAGCGAGCGCGCGAAGGATCAGAATCTGTCGAAGGATCCTCGAGATGACGACGTCGGCGGAGGACTGAGACGAGGAAACGAGAGAAGGTCAGTTTCGAGAGAGTCGATGAGTGAGCTATCATCAACGACGCACCTGTTTGTAAGCCTTCCATCCGAGTTCTCGATAGAGCTTCCAGGCTGCCCAGTCGCTTCCGAAGTGAAAGCTGGAACGAGAGAGTCGAGGACGGCGCGTCAGTTGGGTTGAGCTCTTCCCCCTTATTCGCCCGTCTCCTTCTCGGTCGAGACTCACCAGATATCAACGACAACTACAGCCCAGAGGATCTCTGCACGCGGCGAAAGAGAGAAGAGAACGAGCCGAGGTCAGCGACGATAGCCAAGGGGCAAACGAAGTCGACAGGCGCTCACTTACCTGCGACGGCTCGGAAGTGACTTCCTCGATCGTCAGTAAGCAGGTAGTGTCGTTGACCGGCCTCGATGACTGTGGGAGAGACGAAGAGCGGAGGAGGAAAGATGAGCCTCACTGCATCGCGTCTCGTCGAACTCACCGCCGCAACTCGAACGGAAACGAAATGGGAACTCACATCCAGCGATGACCAAGTACAGGTTGAAGCAGAGTACACCCAAGACGACGATCAAGTTCTGAGAGAGCACTGCATAGACAGCAGCTCCAAGAAGGACGAGTCTGGTCGGAACAAAGATGTGAGAGGTCAGCTTTGAGTCGTCTGCGTCCGTCTCGAGCTCGACGTCGAAGGTACGAGAAGGAGATAGACTCACTCGCAGACGATGGCCTGAGCTCCGAGGAGGTAAGCCGTGTAGAAGATGGAGTTGTTGATGGACGTTCGAGTGATCCCAACGTCGAGCTCCGTTCCCAAAGCTTGAAGTCTCATCGTCGCGACGAGGAGGGAAACCGTGACCAGCACGAATCCCGAGATCGAGAGGATGAACATCCTGAGAGTGGAGAGGAAATAAGGAGGGAAGCGAAGAAGAAAATGGATCAGCATCGGTTCTCGGTCGCCGTTCCACTGATCGGCTCTCGGCCGTCGCGAGGTGAACGAGAGAGGATGAGCTCACTTTGCAGCGAAGGTCCAGACGGAAGGCTTTCGCTCGACGGAGAGATCGTCCTGCGCGTTCTTGTCGAGAGAGCTCCACTGGAAAGAGCCGAGGGCGTCGTTGTGAGGTGAAGAGGTGGCGATGGGGGGAGGAGGAGGGAGGCGAGAGGCTGCTCGATCCGAGACTGTTGTGGCAAAAGAAGAGAAGGGAATGAGATCAGTGACTTATCTACGGCAGTGGACAGCGACTTACAGACTGACTTGAGAGAGAATGACTAGGGGTTAGAGAAGAAGGAAGGAAGGAAAGGAAGGTGAGCTCGAGGAAACAACGAAACGACCAGGGCGGCTCGTCGAGATGAGGATTTCGAAGTACTTACCCAGCAGACTCGGTATGACCTTCAGCCTGCTGATCGGGTCCAAGAGAGTACATGAGGAGAATGGAAGGTGTCGTTCGTGAGGTGGTGGGAGTCGGGAAGGAAGGAGGGAATGCGGTTCTGGCAGGAAAAGGATCGGGAGGGGAGGGACAGGGGTTCAGCGACGGTCTATCGAGATTACGGCACAGCTATATTCGAAGCTTTGAGGAAATACAGTGAGGTCGAAGTGGAAGGGTTACCCAGAGGGTGGCCGATTCGAAGCTGAAACGAGGCGAAAGAAAGCGAGAGAGCGAAGACTCACGAAGAGCGACCGCGACGCGACTGTTGTTGAACGAAGGTCGTCTCCTCGAGGTTCCCGATCAGCGAGAGATAGAAGCAGGCACTCCTGAAGGTGGGGTCGATCTGGAAATCGAGCCGAAGGGATGAGAGCGTCAGAGCTGGTACGAAGATCGTCGAAACAAACAGACGCGACGAGGGAGAGAGGAAGAGGAACCGACGACTCACGGCTTCGAGTCAGGTTTCGAGATCAATTGAGCGACGAGGACAGTATACTGATGATATAATACCAGCGTGAGGGAGAGGTTATATCAGCAGCGACGACAGCGGAAGAGAGCAGAGAAGGCTTTCGTTTGAACTCACCATGCTCGACCTCACATCTCGTTCACCACGAAACGGATCCTCTTCCTGATCTTCTCGATCTCCTCGGTACCCAGCCCTTCCTCCTCCCAAGTAGGTGTGATGAGAGCCTCGCACAGCACCCTCTGCTCCTCGTTCCTCACGCGAACCGTCACCTCCCTCACCCAGTCCAACAGATCCTCGTCCTGCCACTCCTCCTCTCTCCTTCCGTCTCCCCTTCCAATGCAAGCGATCGTCATCGACAGCTTTTCCTCCTCCTCCGTATCGTACCCTGAGACGTCGAACTCGACGTGAACAGGGTTGGTGCTGCTTCCGACGAGGGTGAACGTTGGACGAGGAGCTGAGGAGGTGTAGCTCGCGACAGGGAGGCATCTGTCGAAGGAGAGGAAGCGGAGGGAGGTGCAGTTGATGGATTCGAGTGGGACCCAGAGGAGGGAGGGGAGGGAGGAGCTGGTGAAGGTGAGGTGAACGGGGTTGAAGAGGGAGAGGAGGGTGGTGCAGGTTTCGTCGACGTGTATCGAGTCGATTTCGTGGTTGAGGTTGAAGCGGATGATGAGGGCGTCCAGCTCGATGGGAGAGGAAGAGGAAGGGAGGCGATAGTGAGATAGCCGAGTTGGGATCGTTTCCGTTTCCTTGGTTCCGACGAAGGTGAAGGAGCGACATTGGGAGAGGGAGAGGAAAGGAGCGAGATGGGCGAGCGGAGGAGAGCGAGGACAGGTCTGTCGAAGGCGAAGAGAGATCAGCTGGAGCTTGAGTCGCAGGAGTTCACAGAGGCAAGGAAGAAATTATATAACTCTGAGCTGAACATCCAAATCAGCTGCTCCCATCCCGAGATCGCGATCTCGTCGTAGAGTAGAGGGCCGGCGAGCTCGAGGAAGGCGAGAGAGGCGAGGGCGGCTTGAACGAGCGAGCGAGGGTCGCAGAAGCGAAGGATCTCTTGCTTGAGTTCGGTGGGGAGAAGAGGGAGAGATGGCCTACTCGTGTCGGCCATTTTGGAGAACGAGGATAGGAACAAGGTGGAGGATTGAGCTCAACTTCACGACGAGGGAAGGAAAACGAGTTGAGCTCGCTCGTTTCGTTTTCACAAGTTGACCTTCAACTCCTTCAGCCCTCCCTTCACCTCCTTCTATCTCTCTTCCCTCTCCATCACATCATGTCTAAACGTACTCGACCTGCATCTACCCCCAACGCTGCTCCCGCCATCACTCCGACCAGCAAACGAGCTCGAGTCCAAGCTCCTCCTCCTCCTCCCAAACCCAAGGCCGTCAAGCCCAAGGTCCCAGCCGTCAAGAAGAAGGTCGTCGTCAAGCCCAAGGTCAAACCATACGTCCGGAAAGTCAAGACAATCCCACTCGACTTCGTTTCAGCTGCTCCCTCTGGGTCCATCGAGACTCTCTTCCTCCAAGCAGCCTCGCTCTCGCCCGAGTTCGACTCCCTCCTCAAAACCTCCATCGCTTCCGTCACTCCTCTCATCGAAGGCACAGGACGCGTCCAGGACTTCAACAAGCAGGTTTCTTGATGCGAGGAGAGGAATCAGGAGGAGAGGGCTGGTCCTACGTCGTCGCTCTCGTTGAGTCCATCGCTCCCAAGGTCAAGACGTCCTCCCCTCTCCAAACCAAGCTCAACGCGCTCGCCGCTCTCGGTCGGATCGAGGAAGCAGAGAGCATCGAAGCCTCAGGGGGGCATTCCGGAGAGTATGCGGAAGGAGAGTCGACGTCGGAACTCGTCTCGGAAGGGATGCTCTCAGTCTTGAGCAGGATGGACGAGGGGGAGAGGAGGTCGATCGACGAGAAGCTGGTCGAGAACATGGACGTGAGTCTGAGGTCGAGGAAGTCCAGGGAGCTGTATGGGGAAGAAGGAAGGGAGTTTAAGGATCTGGAGCCGTGGGGAGGGTGCGAGGAGGGCGACTGGAAGGAGGTCGAGGAGGAGGAGGAAGAAGAGGAGAAGCACGACTGGTCGAAGAATTTGGTCTGTGAGTCCCTGATTCCTCTTTTGCACCTTCTCCATCCAAACCCCGACGCCGTAACAGTATCGCTTTGATCGTGTGCTCGTGCTGATCTTCTTTCTTCCCCTCGCTCATTCCAGAATCGCGTCGTTCGCCCTCGATCCCTTCAAGCTCGACGCGTCTCCCCTCTCTCTCCCTGCTCATCTCCTTTCGCCATCCCCCTCACCTCCCACCAACCCGGATCCCACCCCTTCCTCTCCCCGTCTCTCGATCAGTCCCATCTTCTTCGTTCTTCCACGCTACCAGCCGTTTCAAGCCTTCGACAAGACGAGAGACCTTTTGATCGCGAGGAGCTCTCAGATCAATGTTCGTATCTTTTCACTTCCTTCTCCTCCTTGGAGGACGACCACTCTTTTGGAAGGAGCGAAAGAAAACCTTTCCGAGCCATTGTATCCAGAAATAGAAAAACCTGTCAAGCGCCAAGAAACACGTGACTCGTCGAAAATCGAAACGTCCAAACTGTCCGTCGTCCATCGCTCCCTCTCCTCCAATCACAAAAACCTCCCCCAAATCTCCAACATGCCCGTCCTTCTCACCTCCCTCCCTTCCCAGCCCCAATCTCCACCAAAGCGAAACCTCTCCGGACCTCATGCCCTCCTCTACTTCATCTACATCCTCCTCTCCTCCCTCCCCTTCTCCTCAACCATCCTCCTCAGATCCATCCCCTCCTTCCGCTCGAACCTCGTCTTCGTGCTCCTCTGGACAGCCCTTGCTCTCCCATCTGACGTGCAAGTGGTTGACCGTCTCCTTCGACCGAGGAATCGGTTGGAATGGTTGCAGGACTGGTACGGACTGGGGCAGGTGAGGGGGTGGACGATTTGGTTGGGCGGGTTGGGGTTTGTTTGGGGGTATGTTGAGGGAGGGACGATGGGGTGGTGGTTGGGCTTTGGAGTGGTGGTGGGGCTTGGGTTGTTCGGATGGGCTAACTTTGGTGAGTCCGTGAGGTTGGGGAGAGGGAGAGGGAATGGACGCGTCGACAAGGACGAGGGCTGAGCTGAGCTGACCGACTCGCTTCCTTTGTTCCAGTTCTCTGTCGAGAGATCAAGAAGGAGAAGGTGGAGATGCAGAGGAAGGGGTACGAGTCAGTACGAACGGTTCAGGATGACGTGGTGGTCGGGGAAAGGGTTCCTGCCGAGTAGATCGACGCGGATGAATGATCGCTTGTTCGAGTCCCTCGAAGGTTTGCCCCCCTCGATATCGAAACGGGAAGGATTATCATCGATCTCTGAGTACGAGCGCGAAGCAACACCGAAGAAGGAGCAAACCAGCCATCGCAAAGCTCCTCAACCCAAACGCGTCGCGTCGCGTCCTCCCACCTCGCCTCTCCCCTCTCTGTCCTCTTCCTCCTCCCGCTCTCACCCCTTCACCACCACCATCAAAAGTTTGAACGGCACAATAATTCCATTATAACCAAACCAAAATAACCCGAAAGGAGATCGATCATCTAAGCGAAAACCTGTCCTTCCCATCAAGGGAAGGACGAAAACGAACCTCGAACGACCGAAGTCAAAGCGAGCCCGACAGATAGGGGGGAGAGACGAGAACAAACACACTACTAAGAGAAGGGGAGGGGGAAGATGGAGGTGGAGATGGGGAGGGGACACAAACAAACACGAACGAGAGAAAGGGAAACAGGCCAGGCGAGGCGAGGGATGGATGGGATGGGAAGGGATAAGTCTAGGATACGATAGATAGACAGATAGAGTAGGAGAGGAGAAAGGAGATGGGGGTGGAGTTGAGATGGGTGGTGGTGGGATGGAGAGAAGGGACGGCGAACGAAAGAGCGTGAACCAGCACGACTCAGGCGCGTCGTATCGGAGAGGAGGGAGGGGAGTCGGAGATCTACGACGACTTGAAGTAGGCGTAGTTGAAGTTGTAGGTGCTGGGGTTAGCGACGAACGTGAAGTCGGGAGCGAGGGTGACGACGTTGGCTCCGTTCCTTGTGAGCGTCGCGGACATTCCGGATCCAGCAGCGAGGGCGTACGAGAGTCGGGTGACTCCAGCGGCGACGGAGGTGGTTTGAGAACCAGCACCGGAGGTGAGGGTGACGGTACAGGCGGAGGTGGCGAAGATGAGGGCGTAGAAGTTGTCGTCGGACTGAGGGAGGAGGGGGGACGCGAGGAGAAGGAGAGGAGAAGCGAGTCAGTAAGGGTATCTTGGAAGCGAGGAGGACTTGTGGAGCGTGGAAATGAAGATGGGGAGAGGGGGTAATACTCACGTATTCTCGGTAGTTGGGCGAAGGGACGGAGTCAGAGGTAGCGACGGCGTAGACGGGGTGAGGTCGAGCGGTAAGGTAGATCTTGTCGGTCGTGATGGCAGGGTAGGATCCAGTCTGCGCGATGTAAACGAACAAGCAGAGAGTCAGTGAACATCTTCGGATATCGAGAGCAGTGGAAGAAAAGGAAAAGCAGTTCGAAGGAGAGGCCGAAGGGCAAGAACGACGAACCTTGAAAGCAGTCGCGTAGTACAGCGAGATATCGAGCAAAGCAGTGTGATCGTAGCCATCCACCCAAGCCTGAGAGTTGGGCTGAGCTCCCTCAATGGGTCCGATGTAAGAGGACTCTCCCTGAAAAGAGCGAAGCCGAGCGAAAAAAGGGAAGACGAGTCAGCTTCGTTTCGAAGACCTTGAAAACGACGAGAGGATGGGAGTCAAAACTCACGTAATCGTTCCAAGTCAACGCCTCGATCAGGTCGAACTTGTCCCTGTTGGCAACGAGAGTCTCCCATCGAGAGGCGTACAGCCCTGATGAAAGCGAACGACAAGGGGAAGACGCGTCAGTTTCGGTTCGACTCCTCTTCAACTCGACTCGACTCTCGAACGAAAGAAAGAAAAAGAGGCGACACTCACAGTCGTCAGATCGGTAGATCCAGTTTTTGTTCCAGCTGTTGACTCCGTAGTGAGTGAAGAAGACGGGAGAGACGGCGGCCTGGGAAGGAACGAACGAGCGAACGAAGGAGAGTCAGCTCGAGGTTCGGCTCTCGTTTTGACCGCGTCGATGTGAGACGAAGGGAGGAGCGAGACTCACCATGTATCCCTTGGATCCGAGAGCGTTCATGTAGGTGGTGTCGGAAGAGAAGTCGAGCTGGTCGAACACGATCGAAGGCGAGCAGAGTCAGTTCGAGGCTCGTCGCGTGTGTCCGTTCTCGAAGCAATCCAAAACTCACATCGCTTCCTCCCGCAGGCCATCCAGAGTTCCAGTTCAACTCTCCATCCATGGCAGTCGCAGCTCCGAAGGTCGAAGGGTCGGTGAACACACTAGGCATGAAGTAAACGGGGGTTCCTCCGTTGGAAAGAACGTCCTTGAAAGCGGTTTGCCATCCAGCGGTCCATCCTCCTTGTCCAAAGGTGCAGTCGGATCCAGCGAAGGTGGAAGCGAGGATCTTGCCTTCGTACCAGGCTTGGTTGGGGTGAGCGGCGTAGGTGGTGATGTAGAGACGGAGGGCGGCGGCGTTGTCGTAGGAACCGCAGGGGAGGACGGTCTGCGAACGAGAGGAGGGAGAGCGGAAGATGAGTTAGCTTTCGAGCTCGTTGAGGAGGGAAGAGGGACGAGGCGAGGAAAAGGGGCGCGATGGTCGAGCGAGAAAGAAGGAGAGCAGCACGAACCATATCGAACGAGAGGAAGAGCTTAAACCCAGTCCCAGAGTCCTTCGCAGCCTGATAAGCCGAAGCAACCTGAGTCCACTGCCAGCTGTCCGTTCCGATGTTGAGAGCGAATCCATCGCTGTTAGAAGTGAACCGAGGAACGGAGGTCAGCGAACTGAGAACTCTCGAGAAGGCTCGAACGAAAGACGCGAAGAACGGAAGAGACCCACAATCCAGCAGCGCTGGCGAGGTTGATATCGTTGAGCCAAGTCGAGTAGGTGTAGGGGTAGGCGTTTCCGACCATGAAGTGGACGTAGGCGGCCTTGGTTCCCGAGGAGGAAGGAACAGTGACGGTCGAGACGGGAGCGACGGCGGTTGAGGTAGTGGTGGTTGTCGACGCGATGGAGGAGGAGGTCGTGGCGACGAGGGAGGTAGTAGCAGCAGCCAGGGAAGTAGAAGTGGAGGCGACCGTGGTGGCAGCGGCGATGGAGGTGGAGGTGGTGGTAGAAGATCCGGCGAGGAGGTTGGAGATGGACTTGTCCGAGAAGATCGACAGCCTCCATGGTCCTCCACAGACGTCGGGAGTTCCGAAGCAGTACCAGGTGCATTCCCAGGCCGAGGTCTGGTAGGTGTTGGCGGCGATGTTGAAGGAGTTTCCGCACTGAGGAGAGGAGAGAGGGATGAGAGAGAGGTCAGGTTTTGATTCAGGCGAGGCGCGTTTCGCGAGGAGGAAGAACAAGAAGACGAACGTAGCACTCGGTTCCGACTGTGTGAGAGGGGAGGAGAGTAGTGTCAGCTATACGGTCTTTCAGTGGGAGCAAGTAAAGGGTGGAGACGAACCTTCAATACCAGCCATCGCGAATCCCTTCGACTGACACGTCGAGACGCACTCGTTGACCGTCCATCCGTCGTAGTTGGACTCCGAGTATCCGGTCAAACTTCGAGTAGATCCATCCGAAACGCAGCCTTGGTTGGTCCAGGCAGCAGTGGTGGTAGCAGCAGCGGCAGCAGAGGTAGTGGTAGCGGTGGGGGAGACGGTCGAGGTGGTTGGGGTCGAGGACTTTTCGTAGAGGGAAAGGGAGAACCAGCCTCCGCATTTCGATCCATCTGGTAGGAAGGGAGTGACAGTGAGCTTCTTCTTCTTATTTCTCGAACGAAAACTCGAAGAGAGTATAGAGACTCACCAGAGCAATCCATCGAGCAAGCCAGATCCCCGAGCAAGCCTCCAATCGTTCCCAGAGCGTTGACCTCGTTTCCACACTGAGGGAGCAAGGGCGGAAGCGGAGAAGAGGGGAGGGAGAGAGGTAAGAGTGCGTTTGAGAGAAGACCACCTAAGGAGGGGAGGATCATGGCCGGAAACCAGCCCCAGCCAGCCAAGGGCGAGAGAACAAAGGGAGGAGGAGGAGGGGGGGGGGAGGGAGGGAGGGAGGGAGGGAGGGTTTGAATGTCGACGAGGGGACTTACGTAGCATTCGGTTCCCCCTGCAAGAAAGAAGAGAGAAGAGGTGGTGGGTCAGTTCAAGGTTCAACGAGTGTTGAGAATAGATGTAGATGTTGGACGAGACTGGAATTCGCAGTTGAGGAGATTGGAACGAGCTCGTCCTCATCCGTCGAAGCTGCCCCTCCCTCCCTCCTCCTCTCGCAGTCTTTGATAACGGAAGAGGAAAGAACCGAGAGGAGATGGCGAGTAAAGTAGAATAAATAAGAGATGTTACTCACATTCCATACCTCCATAGGAGAAGCCTTTATCGTCGCACGTTGAGAGACACGAGTCGAGCGTCCAAGTTGAAGAGGATTGACTCCATCCGGTGAGAGCTCGAGCGTATCCATCGAGAACGCATCCTTGGGAGGTCCATCCAGAGGGAACAGAAGAAGAAGAGTCCGCTCGAGCCACTATGGGGACTGAGACGATCACTTCTTCAGAGGACGAAGAGGATGAGGAGGCGAGGGCTGAAGAATCGGGAGGAGGAGGAGGAGGGGAGGAGGGGGAAGACGCGAGTCGAGCATGATGTCTTCGTCGATTCTTGGGTGTTGAGTCGTGGCCTCCGGTGGCTGCTGAGACCGAGGAAGCGAGGAGGAGGAGGGGGAGGAGGAAGGAAGAGGTGGATGTTGAGGAGAGCATCGTTTGAAAGGGATGGGATGGATGGGTTGAAGAAAAGAAGGAGGGAAGGGAAGGAGCGTCGTTGTCTAGCAAAGACGAGTGAGAGTCCGTTGAGAGTGTTGGTGAGAAGGAGGTGGATAGAGTGTGTTGGTTGAGCGCTTGCTGCTTCGAGAAGATCGCTAGGACCGAGAAGGGAAGAAAGGAAGGAAGGGAGGAGGAGGAGGAGGAATGTGGTTGAGGAGGAGAAGAGGGAGAGGGAGGAAAATGGAGTTAGTTCATTCGACACGTCGTCCGGAAGAGGAAGGTGATCGATCGACGCTTGATTTCTCGCTCAACATTCTCCACCTTGTTTGCTCGGCCTTTCTCCTTGGGAGATCCCATCCAGCTGAGACGTTTCACTCCGAGGAAGATGGCTGGCATACACGCCCAAAAGAGGGTTGGACGAGCTGAGCTCTCTCCTTTTGTTCGCTCTTCGACGACGCCGAGAGAGATGATGAAAACGCCAGGCACCGAAGGCGTTAAAATTCTCCGCCGACTCCGACCCGATTCCAGGTTCCCTCCCTCGCCTTTTGCACTCGTCATCAGAGAGAAAGACGCGTCGTTTTGGGAGAGTCATATACAGACGAGCAACGAAAAGCCGAAGCCGGAGAAGGACGACGCGAAAAACTGCTCTTTCTTCTCGAACAAGCTCCGTTCGTCGTTCGTCCTCCTATCCTCTCGCGCTCTTCTCCCCCCGCGGACCAGGTTGCTCGGACAGCAGCTTTGGCCAGGACGCCAGGTATGCACTCGAAGCGAATCTAGCAAAGAAGGGACGAAGGCGAGAGCGAGGGGAAGGAGAAGGTCGACGAGTCGAAGTCAAACTTTACTCGCGCGTCCCTTTGACCACGAACCTTGGCGAGAGGCATCTTCGCCTTCGAGAGGGGTGACGTGTTCCCTCGAAGGTATAGACGAGCCTGACGTGGCGGAGTTCGTTGTATCGAAGAAGATGGGAAAGCGAAGATTTTGAGCTTGACAATTTGTCGACTCTCCTCGGACGCGTCGTCTTTCCCTCCCTCTCTCTCCAACCTTCCGTTTCTCGAGCTGAGTTCCATCTTCATCAAGTCCACTCCCACCTCATACGTCCCCCACTCCGCCCTCCTCTTACTCCCTCCTCCGCACTCAATCCATAGGCTCAATCACAGGCGCTGAGCTAAACTCGGTCGCTGCACCAGTTTCGCTTCCCTCCTCGACGAGATGCCAGGGCTCCGTGACCGGGGATGTTGGCGAGCTGGAGGATTTGGAGATGGCGATGATTTGGACGAGGAGCTGGGTGAAGAGCAGAAGAGGTTGGGTCAGTACGAGAAAGGGAAGGGGAGGGGTGGTGGGAGGGAGAGGGAGAAGGGGGACGAACAGCGTAGACTTCTGGAGGAGCGGTTCGGGACTGGAGTGAGAGACAAGAGGAAGAGGGACGGTTCAGTAAGCCGGATGGCGGAGGGTGTGGAGTGACGGAAAGCAGGCGAGGACTCACGAAGACTTAAACAAGAGGAGAGGCAGAGGAGAGGCGAGAGTCAGCGCGAGCTTCGACTCGAAGACCTTGGAACGGAAAGACCAAGCAGAAGACTCACTCTGAACGATCTCGTCCTGATCGTGGTAGGCTACGACAGCTCGGTAGTACTCCAAAGCGGCGAAGTAGTACGTCGAGGGACCTGGGCGAAGGCGAAGAAGAGGAGACGGAGGGAGGGAAGGAGCGAGGAGGTGAGCTCGACTCGAAGACCGGAGGATGAGCGCTCGCAGACTCACCACCTTCCGAGAGGATATCCCCGACGGTTGTACGCTTGAGAACGAAGGGTTCCTGTTGAGACCAAGTCGAGAAGCCATCAACTACGACTCTGAGGACTCGTCGTCTTAGGGCGATCGACGGAGAGGAGGGAGGGAGGAAGGAGAGGGAAGATGAAAGGGTCGAGAGAGCTGGTACGAACAACTTCTTCCGGAGTCTCAGGTTTGGGGAGAGTTTGGATCTTGATGAGGTCACCTCGTACTTGCTGTAGAAATTCCAAGAGGTAAGAGCGAAGGTTGGAGTGAGCTTCGAAGCTCGAGAGTTGAGGAGGAAGGGAAGGAAGAGCTCACCTCGGGGTCGAGCTTGAGTCCCTGAGCAGCAGGAGGAGCAGGAGCTACAGGAGCTGGAGTTGGGGCAACAGGTGCAGGCGTGGGTACGACCTTCTTTTTCCTCCTCCCTGCAAAGAGAAGCAGCAAGCGAGTGAGCTCATCCGACGAGGAAGAGAACGAAGGAAGGAGATCGGATGACGAGCTCAACGCTTCCCTTCCTCCCTTCCTCCAGCCCATCCGAACCCTCGTAGACATTGCCAAGCTTGCAAAACTTCCAGCCGTCAACTCCCTCGTCAGGCCTCCACCCAGTCATCCCCAAGAAGCTGGTTCTGAAGAGCGAGAAGACGTTCGAACTCACTCTTCTCTCCTCCGGCTCTCTTCCGCTTCCCATCTTTCCCTTCTCCCTCTGGAGCTCGCAGGGCGTATCTGACTCCCCAACCGACGATAGCGAGTGCTGTAGTAGCGACAATGAGAGTCCGAGCTGTCCGGGCGTCCATTTTTGAGAAGGAGAATAGGAGAGGAGAAGGCGCTGTGATGGTTGGAGGAGCAAAAGGCGAGAGAGGTGATTCGATCGGAAGGGAGCGAGAGGTCGCCTTGCACGGCCGTCGAAGGTTTTCGAAAAGCACTTCGTCTCGGCTCTGAAACGGAGATCTTTTGCATTCTGAGCTTTGGCGACGATGAGACACCGACGAGTTGAGGCTGGAGGTGTGCTGCTGCTCGTCGACATCGCTCAGACGCGTCGTCCGTCGACCGTTTCGACGCCCAAGCTTCCTAAATCGCCTCTCTGGGCCAGACGGTATGATCCGCGCAGATGGGCAGAAAAGAAGTGGGGTTCCTTTGTACGAGGGAGGGGAAATGAAGACTGCGAGAAGGAGGGGAGCACGAGCGAGACAGCGAGAAAGCAGACCTTCGAGGAGGTTGAAAGCGAAGGGAAAAACGAAAAAGTCAAAACCTCCAGCGGATTGATCAGGCAACCCTGGAGACCCCGCGTCTGCCATCTTGACCCCTGCACCTGCCTGCACCAAACCTGCCTCGTCCAACTCAACCTGACCTCGGTTCCTGATCGACGCTCTTGACCCAAGCTTACTAATCCAGGTACCTGGTCGGAAGCGCGAAATCGTCGACATCGAAGTCGCGCAGATTTTCTTCCTTCTTCTCGACGGGGGTTTAGCTCAGTTGGTAGAGCATACGCTTAGCATGTGTAAGGTCGTGAGTTCAATCCTTACAGCCTCCATTCGTTTTTGCCACCGACAGCTCTGGCAGCCAGAGGTCGCGTTCGAGTGCTTCCTTTTGCTACTCTTCTTCGTCCTCTCTCGGAACTTTCGGGGCGCGTGGTACCTTCTTGAAGAGATTGACCCCTCTCTCGTCCATGCGCCGAGAAAACACAGCCTTTCCGGAAGACGATGGGCCGCTCGAACCGACCTGTTCTTCGTTTCGAAGCTCGTTTCGCAGTTAAGCTTCAACCACGATCATCGACTCTCACCCAAGCCCTGAATCCTTCGCCCGTTACACCCAAGAACTCCTTCGCATCTAGTGCGTGCGACCTCCTCTTGAGCTCTCAGATCTGTGTTAAGGCGACGAGTGACTCACCTCCGCTCGTCCCGCTTCGCCCTCCCCTCCCTCCGCTTCCCTTCAGATTCCACCACCATGGCCTACCCTGGAGAATGTCCCAGCTTCAGAGACCCGGAACTCTCTCGTATCAGAGCTCACCTTGACGAGCTCTCTCCCGAATTATTGATGGATCCCAAAAACGCGGAGTATCAACGAGCTTTGATCGCGAGGTTTGACATGTGAGCTCTTTCTGCCTCGCTCGCTTTCCATACTAGAGAACCTTTCGCTCATCTTTCTCTTCGATTTCAAAGGTTCATCATCGTTGCGTTGGAGAGCTTGTGGAGCGTGAGTCGAATCCACCTTCTTGAACTGCACTCGACGCGTCGTTGACTCACTTTCTCTTCTCCTTTCTTCCTTATAGGGAGCGAGAAAATGCCCAGGAGGTGAGTAACGGCCTTCTTCGGTGAGATATGCTGTGCTCGTTTCTGACTTTCGTCACCGATTGAACAGGTCTTCCGCAAAAGACGAAGTTCGAGGAGCTAAACGACAAACCCGACCAAGCCAACTTCGCTCAGTACTCTCTTCTCGTTCTCGACGGAGTCAGCTACATCCTCGAGCTGCAGGAAAAGACTATCCTACCCTTCTTTATCTCCAAAGGAATTGTCGAGCTGAAGGAGATCATCACGGCTCTCGAATCGGTGAGTCGACGCGTCTCTCGCCTTCCTTCTGATCCTCCTCATCATCACGACCGATGCTGACCTCTGCGTGACTTCTACAGATCCACCCACTCATCTCAAAACTCAAATCCGACACTGCCCTTTTCCTCACCTCTCCCGTCAGCTTCGATCCTCCCGCCTACCAAGCTCGCGTCGGCCAACTTCTTCAGCCTCTCCTTCCCATCCTCGGGAGGAAGATCGACATCATTGGAGTCGAGCCCATTGAGCTAGCCCTCTCGATCGAGGATCGCAAGCTCATCAACAATACCGTACTGGACAGCTGGAGCGAGCAAGACGCGTCTGCGTTCAAGGTGAGTCTCCCTTCATCGATCGAACCATCGCCAAAAGGTGGTCGAATATCATCAATTGTCATCTTAATACTTACATCGCGTATTCTCCTCAGCCTCTCTGGGCTTCTAACTCGAAGGGAGGAACCGTGCGTCTATTCCTTTCCGTTTCTCGTCGCGTCGATTCACAACTCATTCTCCTTCTCTCTCTTTTGCTTTCTCCAGGACTTCCCGAGCCGAGGAAACTGGACCAAGTCAACTATCACCGCCGTCTTTGGAAAGCACAAGTACACCAAGTGCTGGAAGTTCTCAAGGTGAGTCTCTACAGATCATTTGACGCGCTCGTCGCGAACAAGATCTGACCTTCTCGCGATTTCTGATCCAAGATATCCTGGAAAGCTCGGAGGGGATTTGACATCAGGTATCGGAGGGTTCTTCAGCGCACAAGCGATCATGGGAGGAGGAGGGACGAGGCAGGTTTGACCGAGCGACGCTTCGCTGCTCGTTTCACGATTGATGCTTTTTTGACGCGAGCGGACCCTGCTGAGCACTGGAACAGGTCAAGACGGCTACGGAGAAAGAACATCATCTTATCTTCTCGTGCGTGATCTTCTGATCCGGATTCCAGTAGGGAGGCGAGGGCTCGTCGTGTTGCGTCGATGTCGACGCAGACGCGTCGCCCAGCTTCCAAAGCAGATCCCGCACCTCTTGGATCCTTCATGTCGAGTCGAAAGAATAATGAGTCAGCCTGGTGGTCTATGTTGGACATCAGAGGAAGAGCACTGGAACTCACTCTTCGACGAACGGCCCGAGCTACGAAACGAAAAGAGCACAAAGCTCGACGCGAAGTCAGTTGACGGAGGCCCTGTCACGAAAAGGCAGCTCAGAGACTGACCTTGTTAGCAATGATAGCTCTCCCAAGCTCGTGTAGCTTCTTGTCGACCTGTAACGACGAAAGGCAAGCAGGGAGAGGATCGGTCAGGGCGCGTCGTCAAACAACGAAACGAGCTCGAGCTCGTACGCACCTGTTCCAGAGTCTTTCCCTTCTTGAGCTTCGCCTTAGAGTATCCCAGTATCACAGCCTTCGAGTAAGCTCGATCTGCCATCGCTCGCTCTGGAACGAGAACGAAGAAGGACGGAGCGAAGCCGAAGGAAATCAGTTTGGGTCGATGGTGAGGTTCGACTCGAGAGCGTCAAAGAAGCTCCAGGAGTGAATCTGGCGTTCTTACCAGACTGAAGAGCATCTATCGCTGCTGTCTGAGATAGGAAAACAGACGGTCAGGTCGAACGAGGAGGAAGGACATGCGGAGGGAAGGAGGGTCGAGCTCGCACGCCAGACGGAGCGATCCCAAACCTTACCTGAGTGTCGACGTAGACGATTTGGGGACCCTTCGTCCCGTGAGTGTTAGGTCCGTAGCTCTCCATCTTGATTGTTGCCGTTCGGAAGAGAGGTGGCGAGAGAAGGAAGGAGATGATGGGAGTTGACAGGATGTCACCTCGAGTTCGCCCTCGAAGCCAAGGTCGTTCTGTTTGGATTCGGCTTCTTTGGGCCCGAGATGTGAGAATCTCTGGTCGAGCCCGTCGTATACGAATCGTCTGGTGGACGTTGAAACTTCGAGAGAACACGATGCCGGGGGTAGAAGATGGTAAAAGAAGGGAGACACGAAAGGACAAGTCGGAATTCGACGCGACCCTCCTTCCTCCCTTTCCGTTCCTCTCTCTGAAGGAAGTCCGACGCTGAGAGCGGACATGCTTCAACCTCACTAGTGAGAGCCGACCTACGTCGCATGGGCTGGGAGGGCGCGAACGGAGGAAGAGGGAGAGAGAGAAAGAGACTTGAGCTCGAGCTCGAGCCCGACGCGTCGGGAGCTCAGACACCTTCGTTCTCGACCAGCTCAGCACTCGCGCAGAATCGAACAGATAGTGAAGCTCGTAGAAAAGTTCGTCATTCATCAGCTACCACGTAAAAGCAAAGCCTTTCTCGTCTCGTCTCTCCCTCACGCCAACTCCTCAACCCCTCGGAACAGCGGCGGCGAGAGCCATGGGGGGGAATCCATCTGTTCTCGAACAAAAGAACGAAGATCACGAGGCCAGTCAACTTCCCTCTCTCGCGAGACAGGAGAAGAAGAGAAGGAAGGGTGGGAGAAACTCACAAGGCGATCCAAACCCAGACGACGCGCCGTTCGAAGGTCCACCACTCCCACTCGCGTCGTCCTCGTCGTCGTCGCTCTTCTCAGCCTTCTCAGCCTTCTCCTTGGCCTTCTGAGCTTCTCGTTCTTTTTTCTTCTGTGCTCGAGACGAAACGACACGAGCGAGGGTGTCAGTGAGCGCGACGAGACGAGGGAAAAGGAGGGCAAGGGCGAAACGAACCTCATCCCTCGCCTTCAACTTCAACTTCAGTTCCCAATCCGCATCAGCAGCTTTTCGTTGATCCTCGTCGAGTTGGCGTTGTTCGATGACCCAGGCGGCGACTCCTTCGACGGCAGCTTCGGGTTCGTCCTTGTGTCGGAGGAGGTAGCCTTTTGAGGCGAGAGGAGGGAGGCAGGCAGGGAGGGAGGTCAGCTTTGGATGACGAGGCAGAGGGAGGGAGGAGGGAGCAGACGGACCTTGGAGCGAAGCAGTAGAGCTGGGAGACGAAGAGGACCAAGAGAGGGAAAGGAAGTCAGTTTCGCCGTCGAGTTCGAGAACGAGAGAAAGCGACGAAGAACGACGCGACTCACAAAACTCCCTCGGGAACGGCCCTCCCAAACTCCTCCGAAAGCCTCTTGACCCTATGCGTCTTCTCCTCGTGCCACTCTCCTGCAAACTCCCCCTTCCCCTCTCCCTCCCCACCAGCCTCAACCACCTTGTTCTTCTCGTCCACCGAACCCACGAGCGGAATCGAATCGTCCTCCTCCTTGATGATGGACGTGACGGCCGCTCTCCTGGCGATCTCACGTTCGATTTCTCCCTTGGTGGGGAGCATCATTCGAAGGAAGAGACCGATGGATTGATCTCGGGTGGCGAGGGAGAAGCCTACTTTGATGTCGAAGCGGCCGGGTCGGATGAGGGCTGGGTCGAGTCGATCTGTGGAGAACGAGACGAACGAGGCGAAATCAGGTCGGGTTCGAGGACGAGGTTGGCGAGGAAGGGAGGAGGATGGTGAGGAAGGGCGTACTGAGATGGTTGGTTGTCTGAGAGAGAGATAGAGCGAAGAAGAGGAGGAACGAAGGGGTCGTCAGCGACGAAGGGAGCGAGGACGCGTCGAGGAAGAGAGCAAATAGAACTGAACGTACGGCCATCGTGATCCTCCCATCAACCGAAGCGACTCCATCGAGAGCGTTGAGCAGACCACTCATCGTGAGCTGAGGCGAGGCTTGACCGTCGTTGTACCTTCGAGTGACAGGATCCATCATGCCGACGGGGACGGTCGATGCTTTGCGAGGAGCGAACGCGCAATCTACAGAGCGGAGGAGAACGAGTCGTTTCAGCGACGCATCGAGCGAAGAGGGATATAGAGGAGATAACGAACCAATGTCTTCGATCAAGATGATGCACTGATGAAGAAAAGAAGAGAAGGACGGGTCAGAACGAGGGGAGAGGGCGATGGAGCGAGACGCGTCGAGACGAGACGTACGTTGGGAGGAGTCTGAGCGATAGCAGCGAGCATCGAGGCATCCGTCATATCTGGTGAAAAGAAAACGGCAGCCGAAGGGTCAGTGGGCTGAGCTGTAAGAGAAAGATAGAGCAAAGCAAGGCGAAGGGCGAACGAGAGTGCCAGAAACTCACCGTCAGCCGAGAGATCCAAGACGTAGATGTTAAGAGACAGCTCCGAGGAGATGGCTGGTAAATGGGAGAAGCCAACCGTTTACGAGGAAGGTCAGTCAACGGCCGGGAAGAGGGCCTCGACGAAGCGAAGGCAAGCTGAGTGAAGATGTCGACGAACCTGAAACGATCGAAGTCTTCCCACTCCCCGCCTCCCCATACAACAAGATCCCTCGTCGATGCGGAATCCCCCTCTCCTGATACCACTCCTTCCTAGCCAGGAAGCTGTTCGTGCGACCACCCAAACGAAAATCAGTCAGCTCAACGCCCAACCTCAAGGCGTCGAACCCAACCTCAAAAACTCAAACTCACTCCTTCACATCCCGCAACAACATCCCTCCAATCCCCTTCGGCAGCACCACACTCTCAATACTCCTCTTCCCTCTCGTCGTCTTCCCCGTCCAAGCCTTGATGCCCATCTCAGGCTTGAAGTCGTACGAGTAGACCGACAGACCTCGAGCGTCTTTGGCTGCGAAGGCGAGTTTGGAGGTGGAGATGAGGGAGTCGAGGAGTTTTTGGGAGGTGAGGCGGGGAGATGAGGTGTTCGAAGAGGAGCGGGAGAAGGAGGGGAGGAAGGGGAAGTGAGGGAGGGGGATGAAGCGGATTTTGAGGCTGAGAGAGGGGAAGGGAAAGGAGAAGAGGGTGGCGACGCGAGTTAGTTAGCGAGACGTCGCGCTTCCCTTTCTCTCCCAAACCAGCACCGAATCAAAAGCACTCACAACTCAGTGTCCTGATCTCCCGACTGTGACTGCTGCACAGGCATCCCATTCCCGTTCCACGAGCCAGGATGGTTCATCTGTCCTCTCCCTCCAGCCGCTCCAGCTCCAAACGCTGAGTCCTTGACGAGCGCGTAGTCGGGTTTTCGAGTCTTGCTGATGACGAGGAGGTGGTTTTCGTGGATGAGGAGCGTGTGGGAGGAGGCGAAGGGAGTGAGGCGGAAGCGGTGGAGGCGGGCGGCGAGTTCTGCGAGGAGGGAGAGGCGCGTCGAGGTCAGCTTTCGAACGACTGAGCCACCCCACTGTCGCAACTTCGGAGTTCACGATAACTAAGGCCCTTGTTTTGGACTCACGATTCTGATCTACGGAAGAAGAGACCGACCTGCCACTGTAAGGGTCAAATTCCTTCGGAGCTTCCTCGTTAGCGGCGAGTTCTGCATCAACGTCCTTGACGACTTCGACGCCGACCTCTTTGGAGGTCAAGATCTTGGGCAAGGAGGAGAGGTAGGAGCTGAGCCAGGCTGAGACGGGGGAGGAAGTTTCGATGAAGGCGGTTACGAAGAAGACTGAGCGACGAAGAAAAAAGGCGAGAGAGGAAAAGTTTGAGCGAGAGATCGTTCGCCACCACCCGCTCGACAGGAGAGAGGGGGAGGGGGTGAGCTCGAAGCAAGAGGGAAGAAGAGACTTACAGTCCAAAAGCCATCTCCCCGGAGCGAGGATGAACCCTCTTGCCCATGAGCTGGAGGACATCAACAGGGGAAGAACGCTAGAGAGGAGGATGCTCAATCCTGCGATCCCTCCTGCTCCTCCACCCGATCCAAGCATCGTGGCGAGAGAGCTCAACCCGAGAGTGTGTGCGAGGAGAGAAGCGGTGGAGGGAGAAGGAGGGTGGTAGAAGGAGGAAGCGTTGAAGGGAGAAGGGTGAGAGGTGTTGAAAGTGCTGTTAAAGGGATCCATCTTTGAGAAGATGGAAGTCGGTGGGAGAGGAGAGGTGGAAGGGAGGGAAGCGAGGTCAGTTTGGTCGGAAGCCTGCGCGTGGTCATCTCCTCGGTCGTATGCGAGTTTCGAAACAGGAAGAGGAAGATTTTCTTGCCTGGCGGGAGAGACGACGAGGCGATCTAAAAGATCGTGTGCAAAAATCTGGCCTCGCGAAGCTTTGACGGGGACGAGATTGCCTTGGAAACGAGGAAGGAAGGATCTCGCCCGAGCTTCGAGCTCACCTCCCTCCCAGCCCTCCTTCTCCCTCCCCCTCGCGCCAAACCCAAGAAAACAGCATAGAAAATGAAGATCAAGATCGTATCACAAGATCGCCAGAGCGGCCAAAGATGAAGATGAACACCAAAGCAAAAGCAAGCATCGACGCGTCCAAGTCGACCACCCGAACGAACGAAAGAAAGAAGGAAAGAAGGGAGTAAAGGAGGAGATCAAAAATACGAACCGACCCGAAAAGCTATTCACAAACCGACAACGCAACAAATCACAAAACACAAAGCAAACGAAGCGAGACGAACCGAAGGAGGCAACGCTCAAACCCTGACCTCCTTCCTCTTCCCCGCTCCAGCGCCCACCCCCTCGGCAAGGGCCTTCACCCTCACCCTCGCCGCCTCCTTATCCTTCTCTCCACTCCCACTCCCGCTCGTAGACTTCCTCCTCGCTGTGTAGGTTGAGTTGGACGCTGACGCCAACGCGCGGAGGGAGGAAGAGTGGTGGTGCGAGAAGAAGGGGATGGGATCTCTCTTTTTCGCCCAGATGGAGATGAAGAGGATTCGTTTTTGGCGGCGGGAGACGAAGAAGTAGTTTACGGACCTGTGGTGGTGGGTGGGGGAGGGGGGAGGAGGGAAGAGGGGGAGGGGGGGGGGGGGGAAGTTAGCTTGAACGAAGGGGGGAGGGAGGGGAGAGACGCGCGTGTTTCGGGGAGGCGAAGCTCGTCGACGAGGGCTGGGATGAACGAGATGGGGGCCATGAGAGAGAGAGAGAGAGAGAGGACTCACCACAAGCACCCTCTCCTCGTCGGCTGATTGAACTCGTTCCCCGCCACCAGAGGCAGGGAATTCAGCGTTGGTGGCTTGAACCCTCCTCCCTTTCCTCCTCCTCCTCCTCCTCCCTCCTCGTCACTCCCTCCAAACTCATCCTCGTCGTCCTCGAACCCCTCGAGGAACTCATCCCCTCCATCCTCCTTCCCACTACTCTCCCCGCCGTCCTCCTCGTCTTCGTCGTCGTCGTCCGAGTCGGATTCGGCATGAGGGTCCGAGTCGAAGTCGGGTGTGTACGAGTATACGTCGCACTCTGCGAGGGAGCCTTGGAGGACCGAGTCGAGGACGCGACGGAGGTGAGGGTGGGTGAGCGTTGGGGATGTCAGAGGGTTGTGGTGCATTGAGGAGGGCGAGGGGAAGGAGGAGTGCGAGGAGGAGAGAGGCGAGGAGGAGGTGGTTGTGAGCGAGGGTGGGTAGGAACCGTAGGAGCGTCTGCAACATGCAAACGAGACCAAGAAGAGGTTAGTAGGGGAGAAGGTACGCGAAGGAGATGAGAGAAGCACTCACGGTCCTTCATTCGATAGTTCGAGAACGGTCTGGGAGAGCTGAGAGAGGACGTCGTTGACCGAGTTCTCGCGAACGAAATGATCGGGTCGAACGCCGGTGAAGTCATGGTCTGGGAAGGCGACGTTGAGGAGAGCGATGAGCCAGAACCAGGTTTGCCTATCGTACCAGCAACGCACGATCGAAACAACAACAACAACCAGGTCAGCTCTTCTCGTTCTTGACCTCCCTTCCTTCCGACTCGTTCGATTCGATGACGTCCCCTTCCTCCCCCGTCCTTCCCCCACGGACCCTGCCCTCGTTCGCTCAACCCCGATAGAGCTGGACCTCCAAGCCATAGAAAAGATGAAACGCACCTCGAATCCTTCTGATCCAGCCTCCCAAAGCAGCTCTCAAGCCCAGCCTCCCTCATCTCCGGACTCATCGACAAGAGCTCATCCTGTTCGGCTTGTTCGAGCGAGTAGGCTTCCTCCAGGGTTTTGAACAGCTTGCGTTCTCGAGAGACAGATTTGCACGAGTAGGCTTCTGTAGGAGGTGGGGGTGACGAGGGGTTTGGGGAGAGGGGCGGAAGGAAGGAAGGGATGACGAGCGGAAGGAGGATGGGGAGTGGGAGGAGGGAGGGACAGGGAGGGAAGGAGGGTCAGTGTGAGCTTCGAGGAGAAGGGAAGAAGATCGTTCGTTTGGGAGTGGGTGGGAAGAGAGCTCGATCGACTCGTAGATGCAATGAAGGAAGAACGAGGAGTGGATGGGAAGATCTGGAGGAGGGAAGAGCGAGTCGAACGTGTGCCTCGCTCGTTCATCTAAGCTCTCCCCTCGTCCTTCCATCCCACGTTCCCACCTCCCTTCACCTCCCTGGTAGAGACTCAACCTCGTGAATCCCTTCATTGGGCTCCCATCTCTGGCTCCTCTGAGTCTTGAGCTCGTAGCTGTTGATTTGGAGGATGGATGGCAAGAAGGAAGACAGGATGACCAAGGTCGCGTCTCGCTCCTTCCCTTCCCGATAAGGACCCTTCCTCCTCCCTCCTCGCTTCTCCCAGCTCCTCTGTCACTACCAGCACCCAGCTCTTATCTCCATGTCAATGAGAGCCCATTCTCGACCTACGTGGCAGCCTGTACGAGCTCGAATCAACGAAACGAGGGAGAGGAAGGTGAGACTGACCGAATCGAGTATGAACCTTGCATTCCGCGCTGCTGTACTCCAGTATATCCGCCAGGTGAGCGAGTTCAGGAGCGTCCAGGTACTTCATTCGATGGAAATCGGTTGGTTGTTGTTGTTGTTGGCGAAGGAAGGGCAGGGAGGGAGGGAAGGCGAAGGAGGAGGGATGGGTGTGTTGAGCTTGAACACCCGAAAGAGGACAAGGGCGATGTCCTCCTCCCAGGAAGGGGCGCAGCGAAGGAGATGACGATCAAAACAAGAGAAAAGTTGTTTTGATTTTGATCTGTGCTTGATTTCGGAGGTCCTGGTATGGCTGACGAGGAGAGTGAAAGTTTGCGAAGAGGAAGATGAGGCATGGGCGGGAAGGGAGATGCTGGGAGAAGTCGAACTCGTCCCTCCTCCCTCCCTCGACTCTTCCCTTGACGCTGCTCTTGGGGGAAGAAAGAAGATGAAGATTTTCAAGGGTTTGAACCTGAGGTTGAGCTTATGCTGTGAATCTTCTCTTCGAGGGGCAAGGAAGAGGGACGGGAAGGGGGAAAGGCAGGAGGGAGGAGAGGAGGGTGGTGGTGAAGTTGAGCTTCAGCTTTTTTCGAGCCAGATTTGGGACGACCCCCTGGACGTGCTGTCACAGCAGTAACGCAGATCAAAAGTGACGCTTTGGGGAGGATTTTGGTAAGGCGGGAGTCGAGTTGACAGACTGGAGTGGTCGCAGCGTGACCAGGATGTCCGGTTGAGCAGATTTGAGGAGGAACGAAAGACGAGGCGAAAGACGGCCGAGGGAGGGAGGAAGTCGAGGACAGGACGAGTTCGATGCTCCCTTTGGACGAGGTCAACTTCCAGAGAAGATTTTCAGCGTCGGCACGTAGAGCTGGTATTGGCAAGAAACTCCTCTATGCTTGTTGAAGCGACTACTACGAGACTGAAGTCTCCCAGGTCTCCTCTGCGCGCCATCTCCTCCCAACGTCCTCACCTCTCTCCCTCCTTCCCTCGTCCGCCTCACCTTTCTTCTCTCCCCTTCTCAGCTCTTGGACTCCTCTCATCCTAAACAGAACATACCGTACCATCGAAGTCATACCAATAATCGAACCAGAATCAAAATCACATCATCTTCTCTCCCTCTCCTCCCTCCCTCCTCAAAACAAAAACAACCTCATCCCCTCCTCACTCGCTCCGATCCTGCAACACCCCAAAAGCAGGAGTCTTCCCTCCGTTCAGAGGCCTCAAAAGCTGGTTCGAATCCTTCATCGTCACGAACGACCCGAGATGGGTGACGTTCGAGTTTCGAGTGTGTTGGTCGTACTGCAAACGAAAACACGACGCGCCGCGGAGAGGTGATCAGCGATCAGCGATTCAAGACGAGTGGGAGGGAGAGAGAGGAAGGGGGAGGGGACAGAGACGCACGAAGCCAAAGTAGTCGGCGGTTACGTTCGAAGGGCTGATGGTGAGTTGGACTGTGGTCGTGTCGAGGAAGGAAAGGGAGAGGGAAAGAAAGGAGGGGTGAGGTGAGTCAGTGAGAGGGCAGGAGAGGGAAGAAGACGATAGGAGGGGAGAAAATGGAGCTCACAGTAGCCTCGCATCTGTCCCTCGGCGTACTGGAGAGTCGGACTCGCGAGAGTGAGGTTGTGGGCGATTCCTTTGTCTGTGGACGAGGAGCGAAGTCGAGGCGCGAGTTCAGCTGACGTCGGAGGAAAAGAGGAGGGAAAGTTACCGAGGACTCACAGACAGCGTCGGTGTATCCAGCGCCTGAGGGAAGGAAGGAACAGAGCAGGCCAGATCAGCAAGGAGGAGCGAGCGAGTAAGGGCGGACGAGAGACGAGAAGACTGACCGTAACCGTAGGAACTGGGGCTCGAGACGGCTGAGCCAGCGAACTCTACACCGAGCGATCCAGATCCGGTGGAAGGGTTGTAGTCGGTCGCGTTGTCTCGCCTGAGCTCGCAGCTGGGAAGAGGAGGGAGAGGTGAGAGAGGTCAGCGACCGCGACGCGACGAGATCGAGGCAAGAGGAGGAGGACTGACACCCAGCTGGCGTGAGAATCTCCGGAGAGGATGACTCTGTGTCGATAAAAGAAGCTGAAGGGTCAGGACGGAGAGACGAATCGCGAGTGACGGAGAAAAACGGGTGCGGAAGAGATTAAAGGACGAACACGTTGTTGATCTCGTTCTCCTCGATGTGCTTGAGGATGTTGTCTCGTTCAGATCGATATCCCTCCTGTAGATGCAAAGCAGAGTGGTAAGCGAGGGAGAAGAGTCGGCGAAGCGGAAGAAGACGCGGAACTGACCCAAGAGTCGACGTTGAAGTCGAGCGCTCCTCCCGTCGCGATCGTGTAGTTGATCCTCGAGAATACGACTTGCTGTGAGCGACCAAGACCAAAAAGGAGTCAGGCACCTCAAGGTAGGATTGGAGAAGGAGAACGACGAACCTGCATCACGAGAGGCCACGTCGCTCCTCGCTGAGATGACTCGTCGAGCTGATCAAGAAGCCACTGCTGCTGAACAGTCCCCGTCATCGATCGTCCAGCATCGTTGGCGTGGTCGTGAACGAACTCGGTGTTGTAGTAGACGTCGGTGACTGAGGGAAGGAAAGAATAAGGTCAGCGTCGGCGAGAGCACGGGCGAGGCTCGAGACGCGACGGAAACTCACTCGATCGATCGTACTGCCGCGTGTCGAGCATGATCATGCTGAGGATGAAAGTCGAGGGTCAGCGAGCGTCGAAGAAGAGATCAGAGGAAGATGGACCCACTCGGCGAGTTTTCCGAGCTTGAAACTCCTCCAGATTCTGCGAAGGGAGAAGAAACGAGGCGTCAGTAATTGGAAGGCGAGTCGAACGAGCACGTCGAGTCTCACCTGAGCTTGTTGTCGGTCTCGACTTGTCGGATAGGCATCCTGTGTAAGCGAAGAAGATGAGTTCGAGCGAGAAGAGAGGACGAGAAGAAAGAGCGAAGCTCACCACTCATAATATGCTCGGACAGCGTTGGCTTTCCTCTCGCTGAACTCGTATCCACCAACTTGACCTTGCAGAGTGTTGTTGGAGTCAGCCGAACCTCGAGCCCACGTGTTGTCGGCAACCTCTGCACGTTGAGATCCAAAGGGAACGAACGAAGAGTCAGTTTCGAGAAAGGGACGACGCGTTGAGGCGGTTGAACGAACCATGGTCGTCCCAAACGGCTAGAAAGGAGAAAGGGAGTACGTCAGCTCAGCTCTCTTGAAGACGACGAAAGAAAGTCAGAGAGACTCACTCTGCCAAGCCAAGACTCGATGAAGCTCTCGAAGATCAGGATCCTCTCGGTACGACGCGTATCGACTGAAGAAAGAGCAAAGTCGTCAGGCGCGTGCTCAACCACTCGAAGCAATGGCGAGAAAGCGAAGACTCACTCTCTGTAGTCCTGAAGAGAGGAGATCTCTCGATCGGGTTTCGGGACACCTGTGAAAGCGAGATGATCAGCTCGTTTCGCCCTCGAGCTGAAAGGAAGAGACGAAATCACTCACGTCCAATCGCAGTTCCATCTCCGTAATCTCCGTTCTTGTACTCGTAGATGTAGTCTCTGATTCGAAGAGGAAGGCAAGGGGAGCATTAGAGCCCAACAAACGAAGACGAGCGGAACGCGACGAGCTCACCCGAGATGTTGAACGAAGTCAAGAGAATCCGAGTTGTTCGCTGCGTGTCCGTAAGCGTTGAAGAAGCCGAAGGGAAGACTGTAGCAGGTGGGCGTCAGCCTTCAGGCCCTGCGTTCTGCCAGTCCGAGTAGAACAACTCACTTCGAGCAACTGAAGGTCGCGAGCCTAAGGACGGACACATCGTCGTCGGCGGAAGGGAGAGTTTTGAACGATCCGACGTCGCTGACTCCGAGGCTGGGTCCTTCGCAGCTCTCAAATCGGTAGAAGTACTTCGTGTAGGGCTCGAGACCCGTCGCCTCGACCTTTACGGACCAGCCGACTTCCTCGCTTCGGGATCGACCAAGAAAGCGAGACGAGGTGAGCAGGTATCCATGTCTCTCGGAATAAGGAAGCAGAAGGACTCACGTCGTCTGAACGTAGCCGCTGGTGATGGTCGAGTCCGAGGTGAAGTTCGACGACGAAGAGACGACCCATTGGAGACAGATCGGGGGCCACGCGTTGGGGACCTGATATTTGCGAGGCATGGTCCAAAGGATGATGGAGTCGGAGTATCTGAGCAAGGAACGCAGGAGGTGCTGGTGAGCTTCGTCGAACAAACGCGCAGAGGGAAAGGAAAGCGAAGTACTCACGGATCTCCAGATGCTACTCCATGAGGAAACTCCAGCGCTCCAGTGAAGGTATCGGTCCACCGCTTACCTAGGCCATCGTAAACCTCTTGAGTGTCGATCTTGAGATGGTCGATGGTGGTAGACGGGGAGCGGTAGACGAGGTTCGATTCGAGCGCGACGGGACCAGTTCGAGGAAGCGCGACGACGAGAGACGAGAGGATGAGCGCGCCAGCTGTTGGAAGGAGAAAAGAGATCATCGTGAAGATGATGGTTAAGGAGAAGAGATGGTCAACATGGAAATCAGCCAGCGGTGATTGGAGGGTCGGGTTGTGAGAGAACGTGGAGAAGGAAGCAGGTCGAGTGAACGTGGCTGAAGGTCGACGGCTTCTTCGCGGGCAAGAGTCGATCTAGCGCGGGATCAGGCAGATCTGCAGAACGAGAAGGAAGTTTTAGTGCGTGTTTTTAGCTCATAGAGGGCGAAACAACGGAACGTGTGTGGGAGGAGAGATGGGGAGAGCAAAGAGACTCACGCGTAGCCACGGTCAGAGCCGACGACCTCGAACGGGACCAAAACATAGAGTAGACGACTCGTCGAGGCTGAGCCGGCCCGAGTCTACGTGTCGAAAGCGAGAGAGAAGAGGAGTAACAGAGGGGGAGCAGGCGAAGAGGGCGAAGACAGGCGAGGGAGAGTCGGGCGACATGCGTTCGAGCTCAGCTCTCGAGCAGCGATGGAAATTTTTCGACCGAGTAAGGAGAAGCGAGAAGGCGTTCTTGAAAATCCCGATTTCGAGGATGTCCCTAGTCCAATAGCTTGACGAGCTGTGCTTGGAAACGAGAGGAAAGGAGCAGAAGGTCAGCTTCGTCGTTCCCTTCCTTCTTTCCTTCAACACCAACACCTCCCCCTCCCTCCTCGACAACATCGTCTCCTCAATCCCACAGCCAGCCCAAAAGAACCAGCCGCCACCTTCTATCGAATGCCTGTACCTCGAACCTCAACCTGAGCTCAAGACGGAATCTGCTCCCTCCGACCTCCTTCCCTCCTCCTCCCTCGCTTCAGCTCAGGTCTCTCGCATCTCCCTGCCCTCCCTGCCCGCCCGCTCGCAACGCGTACCTCAACACGTGGACTCACCCTTATCTAGGATCCCCCTTTCTTCACTCGGAACTTCAGAAAGGTCGGGACGAGGAGGAGCTAGAGCATCTTCTTCTTCAGCCCTCAAGTAGGCAGCTCTCGAGGGAATCGGGTTGGGAGCAGCTCTGGGAGGCGAGAACCGAAGAGGAGAACCTCAGTAGAGTGAGTTGAGGGAAGCTGATGCTTCTCGTAATTGCTCGGAAGCACTTGACAGCGTCTTGACTGGCTGGTTGAAGAAGGAAGAGGGAGTTGGAGGGAAGGAGGTGTTGAGCTTTGGTACGTCCTTCCTTCGTCGTTCGCTTCAGCGTTTGCGTTCCCTCTTTCCGCTTGCTTCCCCCCGGGTGTTACTCCGTACTGGGATTGAGTCATTTGGCTTGTTTACTGACTCGTCGCAATTGTTGCCTCTCCAGGACCGTGAAGCAGAGAAGTCGTCGGAAGCGCTCGAGGGGTCGTGGCAGTTCGTCGTTCGTCCCTCGATTTCGATCACTTCTTTTCCTCCTCTCCCCCCTCTCCCTCCCTTCAAGACGTCTTCCTCTTCACCGTACGCTGCTTGGTATCGCTCTCTCAAAAAGGAGCTCCAAGAAGGGAATCTCGGTTCCACCGCCCACCTCTCTCGACGGACGCGAGTACGCGACGGCTTTCGAACGAGGCGGTCCACCTTTCAAGCCTTCTCCTGATTTCATCTCCCTCTCTCCTGTGAGTCATTTCTCGGAGTTTCAGGGCGAACAAAGGCTGTGGCGAAAACACGTAAAGTGACTCGCTGGAGGAGGAGCCGAAACGAAGGGCGAGAGAGAGGAAAGCGACGACCTTGACTCTCTCTCCCTCAACCACATCGACCACCTTCCCCCACTCTCTGCAGCGATGGAATCCCTCAACTCCACCATCATCAACACCACAGCTGCTTACCCACCCACCTCTCACTCTCTTCTCGCTGCTCTCGGACTTGGATCTATCGCTGGTGCTTTGGGAGGAGCAGGATCATCTGCGTCTCTCGCTTCCTTCGGCTTGCTCCTCTCGTCCATAGTTCCTCTGTTGATGTCGACCTCTTCCTGGATTCGAGGATGGGCGTTTGGACCTTTCCGTTGGCTCCTTGATGGTGAGCTTGTCGTTTCGTTTCACCCCCTTTGGTGAACGTCTTTGCGGTGGTGGTGGCGAAACGGGAGGGAGGACCGAGCTCACACCCCACCTCTCCTTCCCTTCCATTCTTGCCTTCCCTCAGTCCTCTTCGTCTCCGCCTACGTCAAGTCCTCATCTCCGGTTTACTCCTGGATAGTCGCCTACATCAGCTCTCGACCTTACAAGATCCACACGAGCAAGAAGGTTCGTTCCTCTCTCCTGACTTTGCGGCTTGCTTCCCAGGTCTCCAGGAACGAAGCTCGTTCCCACCCCGTCCTTCGAGCTATGGTCTAACTCTCTCTTCCTCGCTTCTTGTGGTGATATCTTGCCTCCTGCAGATCGAGATCCAAGTCGTCAAGGACTCGGAGGTCGAAGAGCATCGACCCAGCTCGAACGGACGATACGACGACGAGGAGGAGGATCAAGGTTACGATCAGGATGGTAAGTTTAGCAGCTTCCCTCTTCTCTTCATGGGCAAAGCGATGGGCACGAGTAAGATATCGAGCTAATCTTGGCTGGTTTCCTCGACTCAACAGCTTCGGCGGCTCGTCTTCACAACTACAAGCTCGCTCCCTTCCCGTCGTCGCACACCCTTCTGCTTCACGACGGCAACCTTCTTCTGATCTCGAGGTCCAAGGTCGCCAACCACTCGCTCGTACGGGAGGACGGGAAAGCTCGTCGCCGAGTCTCGTCTCGGAACGAGGACGACAACGGGGAAGCTGGAGAGGAGGTCGAGTAGTGAGTCACGACGCGTCTCTTCGCCTCGACGTTCGACGCGTCTCCTACTCACACGCCTGCTCTTATTTCCCTCAGCCTCAAGATCCGGATCCTTCCCCTCCCACCTCTGCTTTCCCTCTTCAACCGCCTCTTCTCGATCTTCTCGACTCCTCTCCCGACCGCCGCCGAATCGTCTATCGCTCCTCCTCCTCGAACAGCTCTCGACAACCTCGTCGCTGCGTCGAAGGAGTTCTACGCCAAGAAGGATTCCAAGGGAATCTCGGTCTACCGCTGGGAGCAGTACAACGAGTGTTGGAGGGGTAAGGTGACGCGAGGCAAGAAGAGCGTCGAGAGCGTGATCTTGCCTGGAGGGATCGGTATGGAGCTGCTTCGAGATGTCAAGGACTTCCTGGGAAGGAAGAAGTGGTGAGTCTACGCTCGGTCTCTCGCTAGGCGAGCTCTTCGTCTCGCTCGTCGGCTTTCCTTCCCTCTCTTCGTCCTCCCTCTCAGGTACCAAGAACGAGGAATCCCCCACCGGCGAGGAGTACTGCTCTACGGAGAGCCCGGAGGTGGGAAGACTTCGATTGTTAGCGCCATCTCGTCTGAGCTTTCTGTGAGTGAGAGAGTCCTTGAACAGAAGAGAACGAACGTGTCGCGAGCGGAAAGAGCGCGTCGCGAGCTGATCTCTGACTTCCTCCTCCCTTCGGTCTCGCAGCTCAACATCTACCTCCTTACTCTCTCCGACGAGAAAATGAGCGACTCTGATCTGCTTACGGCCATCTCGGAAACTCCCCCGAACTGCTTGATCTTGATCGAAGGTGAGCCGAACCTTTTTCTTTCGACGACGCGATCTCGATTCGACGCTGACCCTCGCTCGTCCGTCTTCGGTTTCGTAGATATCGGTCAGTCCTCCTGACGTGACATCTCACACGCTCAAACTCGTGTGCTGACTGTTTCGTCTCTCCTGCCTTCCAGACTGTGCCTTCGTCGCACCGAGGCTGTCTTCCCTCCTCCTTCAAGCCGATCCCGACTTCAACACCGGATCCAACTCCATCACCCTCTCCGGTCTCCTCAACGCTCTCGACGGAGTCTGTTCAGTTGACGGTCGAGTCATCTTCGCCACAACCAACCACATCGGTACGTTATCGTCTTCCCCTTCGCGAGTCGCAGCGGAAGAGACGCGCTAATCTGACCTCCTCGCGTTCTTCCTTCCCTCAGATCGACTCGACCCAGCCCTCAAGCGACCAGGACGATTCGACGTGCAGATCCAGTTCAACCTTGCATGCACGGAACAGGTCGAGGGACTCTTTACCGCCATGATGTCGCCTTCCAAAGGGGAGATCGAGCGAGCGAGGGCGAAACGAGTGGAGAAGGCCGAGGAGGCTGGTTCTTCGTTGCCGACGGAGGAGGAGGATCTTTGGGCTGTAGAGAAGCGAGCCTTGGTCGAGAGGCTTTCGAAGGAATTTGGGACGCTGATCCCAGAGGGGACCTTGTGAGTTTTGGGACGAACGAGGTCTGGGAGCGACGACGCGAAAACTCGAACTGACTCGACGCGTTTATCTCGTTCGTCCACATCCACAGCTCCACAGCTTCTCTTCAAGGCTACCTGCTCAAATGGAAGGACAATCCTCAGGGAGCTGTTGACGCCTCTGCTGGTGAGTTTGCTCTCTCCTCGAGCTCTTCCTCCGTCTCGTCGTCGCCGCCTCCCTTGCTCTCGTTCTGACCCACCTTTTCGTTGCTTCCTCTCTTCCGCAGGGTGGGTCGAGGAACAGCAGCTTCTCATCCGAGAGCAGAAGCAGCGAGAGTCGGAGGAGTGGGCTCTGAAGAAGAAGATTCGAGCGAGAGATGATGTCAGTCCCGTGTTTCCTTTCCTCTCGCTCCTCGTCGCGTCGAACTCGCACTGACCGAGAACGTCCTTCCTTCGTTCCAAACAGCGACGATACAAGAAGGAAGCCAAGAAACTCGAGGAGGATCTCGAGAAGGACTCGTCGGAATCGGAGACTGAGAATGACGACAACAAGAAGAAGAAGACGAAGAAGGAGGACGACGACGACGTCGAGGTGAAGGGAGAGTCGGGATCGGATCCCGCTTCGGTCGTCGAGAAGCCCTCTGCTCCTGGTCAGTTCAGCTCTGTCTCTCGCCTCTTCACCCTACTCCAGACCCGATCTGACTCTCTCGTTCGGGTTCGTCGACAGGCTCGGACGCGTCGGAAAAAGCTCCTTCGACGAAGACGAAGAGGTCTTGGTTGAGGAGATCGGTCTCGAAGAAGTCGGATTGAGCTGCTGTAGACGCCAGTTTGGTTGCACGAGATATTGCATATGCTTGATGTTGATGATTTTACGACTCTGTTTGATCCGAGTCCACGATCGAAAGTGAGGTTGACGAGGAGGAGGAGCGAGCCCTCGAGTCGAACCCTCATTCATTTTCCAGTTCGATGCGTTCAGAAAAGCGAGTACCTCAAGAATATCCGGGAGAGGTGGGATGCCTCTTTGCGCGTTCAACAGGTCAGAAGCTCCGAAAACTTCTCTCGGAGTCAGAACGAGACCCCCAAGCTCTCTCTTTCGAGTGGACCTCAACAACTCTTGACGGCCATCTCCTTCCTTCTCTCGCCTCGCCTGCCCCATCCTGCCCATCCTTCCACCATGTCATCATCCTCGTTGGATCCTACCTCTCCCGAACATCAACGTATCGCATCTCTCGAATCTGAGGTCGATCATCTCAAAGCTCAACGGGACGGAGCGATTCGACTCGCAGCTCAGACATTCTCCCTCCTCCAAGCTCAACCTCCTCCTACTCGACCGGAAGGCATCTGGATTCGAGAAGGAGATCACGCTCAGCTAACGGAGGTCTTGGAGGATAACGGGCAGTCTGGATCTTCTGATCCTTGGAGATGGGAACAGGTACGCTCAACAGCAGAAGGAGAGCTCGAGATTGGCTTCCTTCCCTTCCCTTGCCATTCCTTCCTTTCGTCTTGCGACTAGAAGCGAGGCTTCTACTGACCCATGCATTGCTTTTCTCTCTTGCTCAGATCTCGTACAAGGAAATCGTTCTCCCAACCTTCCCTCTTCTCTCAACTCCTTTCCTCTCCAGCCAACCTCGACCCGAGATCGTCCCCTTCAGCTCCTCCTTCCCTCTCGAGATCCTCGAAGCCATCCTCAGTCTCTGCGATACCAAGACCATCGCCGGCTTCTCTCGATCCAGCTTTGCATGCTTGCAGCTCTTCGCTCCCAAAGCCCTCAGGAGAGTCTCGGTCGACACGAGGTACAACGGAAAGTCACATCTGTTCTCCCTGTTCGGACATCGAGTGAGAATCTCCTCCCTCAATGCTGGTGATTCCTCTCGAGAAAGCATTCCAAGATTCCTCTCGAGAAAGCATTCCAAAATTTACTGACCATGGTACCTCTTACTCTCACAGCCAGCCACCTCCAGCGCTCGCCTCTCCAGCGCTCTCTCCCTCAACCACATCCGCTACCTCTCGCTCAACGCGTTCGACCTCGAGGTAATCCAAAAGAGGCACATCTCCACCTCTCGCCTCGCACCAGGGGAGTCAGCCCTTCTCCTCACTCAACTCACCATCAGGATGGACATCGGACCCTACGTCTCGGACGAGCAAATCTACGATCGATGGGGAGAAGAGGACGAACCCGAGCTTCGCTGCTTCCAACCCGAGCTCGCTCTCCTCTCCCTCTTCAACCCGGAAAAGCTCGTCGTCGAGTGTCGAGGGTCGTCGTTCAGGATCTCTCCTTCGTCCTCGATCCTCATCTCCAACTGGCCTCGCCTTCGATTCGTCGACCTCGTCGAGGGAGATCTCTTCGTGCTCAGCTCGTCGGGGCTCGACGACGACGACGAGGGAATCCGACCCATGGATGTTGGGGCAGGAGAGTACCACTTCTTCCTCGGAGTCGGCGGAGAGGCAGTGCTCGGAAGAGCCGCGTCGACGGAGTGGAACGTTCGATGGGTCCTCCTCGCGTCCGACACTCTCGTCCACGGATCCTTCGAGTACGACGACATCCTCGATCAGATCGTGGATCGGGACAGAGGACTTGGGTTCGGAAGGATCAGGTCAGCTGTCGTCGTCGTCAAGGACGCGGAGGAGGAGGAGAAGGTTGCGACGCGAATCTTGAAGGCGGACGTCGAGAAGAGAGGGTCGTTGAAGGTCGTCGTTGGGGATGCTTAGCTTACGAGGGAGTCTTGAGTTCTTGTTATGCTTTGATTTTTTTGTTCGATGTTCTCAAACGTGCTCTCCTCCTCTTTTGGCGAAAACAGCGAACGCGCGCGTCTGTTACTAGAACGCGACGTTTCGTCCTTCCCCTCTCGCCACCACAAGGTGAATCGATCTGTGTTTGTTATTTATGCTCGCCCTTTCTAGAGCCTGGCTCGACAACCAGTTAGCGCAAATGTCAAATCCGCCTCCTTGAACTAGTCGAAAATTGAAGGTACAACAACGACGACGCGTCTCCTTCCGTCTGCTTGCACCCTCCACTCCTTCAAAGTATCGACCTCGGCGTTTCTGGATCTCTATGAGTGAGAAGGGATTGGATTCGAGGGAGACTTGGCCTCTCAACGGCTGGGAAGGAGGAGTAGGGAAGTAGTGGAGCCGAAGATGAGGAGTGATGAAGGAGGCCGTTAGGGAAGGAAGAGGATATCTAGGTTTGATGTGAAAGGGCATGGCATAATGAGAGTGAGTGATACTACGTGTATGGACGGCGTGTGTTGTGCGCGTGGTGGTCGAGGAGCTGGAAGGATTGAATGGAAGCGAAGGGGTGGGACGCGTCGGCGGAGGAAGAGAGTTGGGTCGCGAGGTTGAAGGAGGGAAGGCTGAAGGAGAGTAAAAGTAGAGAAGCGGAGTGTGATCAGTATGCGGAAGGACGAGGGAAGTAGAGTGAAACCTCAATAGCTCACGGTCTGGTTGAGGGCGGGCTGGAGGAGGGTAGTCGAGCTGCGATCGAAGAAAGAGGGAATCAAGGTCAGCGCACGCAACGAAGGTATAGACGAAGGAGCAGAACTCACCATCTACTTCAAGATGACCGCAAACTTGCCGTTGAACACCGAATACGAGCCGAACAGCGCACCAGCGAGAAGCATCACCCCGAGTTTCCATGCCTCCTGCTCCTCCTCTGACCTCGCGATCAACACGACCGAATGATCCCTCATCGATGGCAACGCAGACCAAAGCGTAAGCGTTCCCAGCCTAAGATCCGTCCCGATCTGAGGAACGTCGATCCTGGCCAACAGAAGGCTCCGAAGAGTCGCGTCTGAGAGGCCCAACCACTGATGGGAGGGAAGCCCGTCCGGCGCGTTCGTCGCGGTACAGGGGAAGAACCCAACGACTGTGACGAGCTGAAGCCTTCTCCACTTCAGCAAAGGTCCAGGAAGATCGTACGTCCTCACTCCCCTTCGGGGATTCCAGTCGGTGTAGTCGTACGCGACACAGATGGGGGAGAGGCGAGGGAGGAGGGTCGTCTGGAGGACGCGGAGGTGTTTTCGAACGACGACGGAGATTGCGAGGATGTCCAAGGGAAGGATCTTGTTCGTCGCGGGGATGCGAGAAAACGAGAGGTGAAGGGTTCGATTGTTGAGGAAGTAGGAGGGAAGATGGAGGGCGAGGAATCGGATTTGGGAGAGGGAGAGGAGAGGTTCGATTCGGGAGGGTGTGAGGTTGTTCTGGTGGAGAGGAACGGAGGAAAATGAAGATCAAGATCAGCCAAAGTCAACCTAGATCACGAACCTTCGCTTCAAGACGTGGTCGAGCACGAAGAAACGAAGGTAAACTTCGACGGAACTCACCTCGTCTCCTTTGGTCCTCTCGCAGAACAGCAACTCGAGTTGCTTGAACGAGGAGATTAAAACGAGCTTGTAGAGAAGAGGAGCGACTTCCTCGAGGAAAGAGTAGGACACCCGAGCGAGGGCGGCCAGGGTTTGACGGTCGCACTCCTTGAAGATGAGGAGAAGAAGCTCGAACGGGAGGAGAGGGAGCGTTGACTTGAACTGGATGAAGGGAACGAAGCGAGCAGAGGAGGTCATCTCTTGATTCGCGGGCTCGCGGAAGGTCAGCAGCAGACCTACACACCTTCTCGCTTCTTGAGGTGAGTCGCCTGAGAGAGTTGAAGGGAGGAAAGAAGGGCATCGAAGGGAAGGAAGGGAGGAGGGAGGAAGAGGCGGGTTGAGCTCCGATGATGCGAGTCGAGCAAGCTCTACAGGCTAGAGTGGATGCGTGGGCGAGCTGCTAGAGGTATGGTAGTATGGGATAGATGACTCGGGTGGGGGACAGAAGAAAGATAGATTCGTGGTGCTGGTCGTTAGGTGTCGACTCTGAAAACGGGGAGGAAGGAAGTGTTGAGCTCGATCTTTTCTGAGATGACGCCGACTCCATCTTCCTTCCTCTTCCCCTCTCCCTCCTTCCTCACTAGCATGCTTCCTGGACTTCCTTGGGTCGACTCTTATCGGAAGGCTATCGAGTATCTTCGAGAAGAATCCTTCGGCGAGGCGTTGTCGAACTTCGACAAGGTCAGCACTCAATCTCCTTCTCTTCTCTTCCCTTCCCTTTGTTCGAACGTCCCGCTGACCCTCCTCCCGTTTTCCTTTCCAAGGCAGTAGATCTCGGGGATTCCGAGCTGGCTGTCCTGTGCTCTAGAGGCGTCGTTCTCGAAAAGCTCAGAGCCCTGGAGCGAACCTTCCTCCAAGGCACATCGAACGTCGAGATGGACGACGACTTCGACGGAAACGAGGTGAGCTTTTATCTCTTAGCTACTCTTCCCTCGCTCCAAGCAGGCTTCTAAGATCGCACTTATCCCCATCTGAGTCAGCTGGGACGGTTCACCGAAGTAAAGAGCTGACGGGACGGTCTCTCTGGTTTCTTCCGGGACGACGCTCCACGCCTCTTCGCCATCCTCGCTCGTCTCCCCCAACCCATCCAAACCTACGTCCTATCCCTTCCATCAGCCGATCTTGCTACGACACTCTCATCCACCATCATTCGAGCCGAATCCCTCCTCCGTCGGCGGCTCTCTCGTCGCAACTACGTCGACTTCCTCCCTCCGGAGCTTCTCTCCAAGATCGGTCACCTCCTCGTCGACGCGAAACAATATTCGACCGTCGCTTTCCCTTTGCTTGGAGTCTCTCGAAGATGGAGGTCAATCTTACTGGAGGATCAGACACTTTGGAGGAGGTGGTTGCTGATTGGGAAGGGAAGCGAGAGGAAGGTCGACGCGTACCTTGGGAAGGGCGAACCCAAGTGGTTGATCTGTCGAGTTGCCGACGAGAGTCGAAGGAGGGTGTTCCGGAAGATGATTGGAGTGGGGAGGAACTTGGAGGAGATGAGGCTCACGTTCGACGATCTCGTCCGTCTCTCGGACGTCTGGGCAACCCTACCTTCCGACGCGGCAGGACCGCCTCTCTCTCTCCGGATCCTCTACATCGTCATGCTCGGATCCAATACAACATTCGTCCTAACCTCCCTCTCGCTACCGAACCTCCAGACCCTCGACGTGCACGCTCACTCGGTCCTCTTCCGACCCACCGATCTCCTCCCAATCCTCCAAACCCTCAACCTCTCCTGCAACATCATCAGCACCGTTCCTCCGACTCGCCTCTCCTCTCATCCACCCCAACCCCTCGTCTTATCCCTTCCAAACCTCGTCCGCCTATCCATCGACTCGTCCGACCAGTCAGGCGACGTCGCTGTGACCGCGGACTTCCTCTTCGACTCGCCCAAACTTCGCTATCTCGACCTCACATCGGCCTACACCGACTACCAACCCTTCCTCTTTCCATCCCCCCTCCTCAACAACGCCCTCCACCTGGAAACCCTTGAGCTATGCATTAACGAAGAGGAGGACCTCTCAGCCGAGCCAACGTTCATCTCAAACCTCCATCAACTCCCCTCGCTGAAGACACTCTACGTCCAACAAGGGTTCTCAGACTCGCTCGCCAGAGCTCTCACTCCCAACGTCGGTGGAAACGGGTGTTGCCCTTTACTGCGGGAGCTGTCGGCTCTGGAGACGAGCATGACGGCGGAGGGGATACGTTCGCTGGTCGAGGGGAGGAAGGGTGGGATCAAGAAGGCGGGCGTTTCGTACGACCTCGAGCACGAGCTGAAGGAGTTTTTCGTCGAGTGGAATATAAGTGCTTCATACGGCTAGATTTGCTTATTCCAGTTTCGGCGATCATCGTGTTCTATCCAGCTGGAGCGAGCTCGTTTGTTTTTGCTTTTTGGACCCGTCGCGTCGCGTCGCGGTTCCTTCTTCTTCTTTCGCCCGTCCCTTTGACTCTCGCTCTTTCACCTTTGTTGCGCTGCGACTACCTACGAAGCACTCTTCTCGCACAATCCCACTTTTGATCTGTCTATAGCATTGAATCTCTACGACAATCCAGCGGAAAAACGAAAGCGACAACGCGGCTCCCCCAGAGATCAACGCCCGCCTCCCCTCTCCCTCATCTAACCCGCCTGATCAAAGACCATCTTCTGCCTCCCTATGATCACCCTCAACAATTCCCTCCCTTCCCTCCTCCTCGACGCGACGATCCTCCCCAAACCCTCCTCGATCCCACGACTGAAGCAAACTCGAAAGGCGTCGGGCGAGCTCGCCTCCTTTGCTCAACTCAACTTTCTCTCGACCCGATCCTCGCACCGAGATGGTCATCCCTTAGCAAGCTATCTGTTGAAATCACCTACTAGTAGAGTAATAAGATTCATCCCTTCCTCCTGTGGTCCCTCAACGCGCAAACCTCGCCCTCAACCACTCTTCTGCCCTCTCTTCCTCCGTCTCTTCCTCCGTCGACATCTGAGGCGTCCGACCAAACGCGAACCAAGCTGTACTCTCCATCGGCCGTCCTCGATCAACCCCTTCCATCGGTACCTTCCCAACCCATCCCTCGACTCCACCATCCTCCGAATAGCCACAGAGCTCGCTTGCGTTCCCCTCAACCAAATCTCCCTCAGCCCCAAACATGTCCCCGAGCCATCGCGTCCGAGAGTCAGGCCTTCGACGGTCGCGTCTGTGATGTGTTCGGCTTGGGTGAGATGGAGGAAGAGGAGGTTCGGGAGGTGTGGGAGGTGCTGGATGAAATCTCGCTCGACGATGTTTGAGTCGGACAAGTCCAGTTCGGTGAGGTTGGACGCGTTGCTGGGATGGAGAGTAGGGAAGAGGTAGGTCGAGTAGGAGGGAATTCGGTCCGTACGACCTTTGAAGCGGAGGGTAGTGAGGGAAGGGAGGAGGATCTGGATGTGGCTCGGTTCCGAGTGGCCTTGACGTTGCCCGAACAGAAGAGTGATGTCGCTGATCCGAAGTGAGCGAAGATTGGGGAGGGAGAGGGTGCTGCTATTGTCGACGTTGGAGTGGATGAGGTGGGTTGTTCCGGGTCCTTCGATGACGCAG
Organism: Mrakia gelida; assembly: GCA_024345305.1. Classification (NCBI taxonomy): domain Eukaryota; kingdom Fungi; phylum Basidiomycota; class Tremellomycetes; order Cystofilobasidiales; family Mrakiaceae; genus Mrakia; species Mrakia gelida. Next base: position 362,204 of record BRON01000019.1, read on the forward strand.
GACTCGAGGGAGGGGAGAAGTCGAAGGAGGGGATAGAGGGAGGGCGACCGACAGCCGATTCCGGAAACGGAGAGGTGCTTGATGGAGGGAGGAGACGCGACGACGTTGGCAAAGCGGGGTGGTAGCTGTGGATATTGAGGGAATGTAGACGGGAAGAGGATGTGAAGGGGTCGAGCAGATGTCCCCAGCCGTGGAACGGCACCTCCATCGTCATCGAAGCATTCTCGAGGAAGAGGACCTCGACACTGGCGACTCTCCCTCGAAGAAGCTTCGATAAGGCAGGTGCTTCCTCTTTGCCACCGATGACGAGTGTGAGCTCCTTGACTTTCCCTCGATCCAGGAAGAACTGAAGTCGCTGGAAGTGGTGAGCGCGACGACGAGAGGGGAGATATCGCATCCTGCTCCAGATCAACGGATCATCCAGGAAGACGGCCCTCCATCGACGAGAGATCCAGAGGAGCGGGAGGGCGACCTTCAGTACTTCGTGCACTCCATTTCCGTTGGCTACCTCGAGACCGATGAGGGAGAGGACCTCCTGAGGGAGATGGTCGATGAGGTTGCGAGAGGAGAAGAAGTGGTCGAGGGTGGATTCGAATTCGACGAGTTGGGAGGAAAGGGAGAGGCCTTTGGATTGAGAGATGGAGGGAGGATATAGTAAGAGAGTCTGAAGTTCTTCGGGGAGTCTAGCGAAGATCCGAAAGAGTCGAGGAGCGTCCTGCAAGAGAAAGGTAAACGAGGACGACGCGTCAGATCTCGCGGAATCCCTGCCACAACCTTCGAGCGAACAGGTGAGGAACAATCAGATCTCTATGATCGTATCGTCAATTTCGACGCTGTTAGATGATAGATAGGAAGATCGACTGACCTGCTCCAGATCGTCGAGGTCGAGCTCGAGGTCGTTCGCTTCGACGAAGGTGAGCTCCAGGCGACGAAGCTTCTCAAGGACTTCTTTTCGAGAGGCGATGACGAGAGATTCGGGTCTACCAAGCTCCATAGCCTAAATCAGATCGGATGAGCGGAGAAGAGGTAAGTTGTGGTAGTCCTGAGCGAAAGCAGGAAGGAGGAAGGAGAAGGGAGGGAGGGAAGGAGAGGCTGAAGCTCACCTCGTCGAAGGCTTCTAAGGCTGCTTCGTGCTGATGGACTCGAAGAAGCTCGATTCCTCGACGGTGAGGTGTGACCCAGGGAGTTGAAGGTATCATAGACATAGAGAAAGGCTCAGAGGATGGAGGTCGAAGGTCGAGGGGAGGTTGCGAGGTTGAACGAGGGAAGAGGAAGGGAAGGGAAGAGGAGCGAGTACGGTTCCCTGGCGATCCCGGTGTCGGATCTTCGCGGAGTAGAGGGAGTGAGGTGGTGTATAGGAGTGCTGAAGAGAGAACTTGATAACTTCTGATCCTCGTGGTTAGGAGGAAGATGACGAGAGCGGACTCAAAAGAAGATGAGCTTCGTTGTTCTTTGTTCAGCTCGTCGATCGAGCTCCCTCCCAACGACCAGCACCCTCCCTCCCTCCCTCCCCTCTCTATACTTCTTCTCCCTTCATGTCCGGCGATACCCTGGAAGCTGCTGTCCTCTCTGGAGCCATCTTCCGCGATCAATCCTCCTCCCTGTCCGAGTATCGAGACGAAGACCGCCAGACTCCCTCTCCAACCAACACGGACGACGAGCTCGGTTCAGACCTCGACGACGACACCTTCACTCCTCCTCAACACGCCCAAGCAGCCAACGGAGATCCTTCAAGTCGAACAGGACCTAAGGGAGTCATCCGAGATCAGAGGGAGGCGGCAGAGAGGGCGAGAACGGGTCAGATCCTCAAGACGAGGCAGGGGAATCAGGAGATGGAGAAGAGAGCCTTGTTGGCTGGAACGTGGGAGGACGACGAGAGGATGAGGAAGGAAGATGAGGATAAGAAGAATGGAGTCACTACTGCTGAGGAGGAGGAGGTCAAGAGGAGGTGGAGGGAGAAGAGGTTGCAGGAGCTCGAGGGAGGAGGGAAGAGGAAGGGGTTCCTCAGGGAGGTCTCGCTCGAGGGTTATCTCCATGGAGTCGAGGACGATGGATGGACTGTGGTGCTGGTGTTTGAGCCTGTGAGTTGAGCTTCTCTTTCCTTTTCTTCGGAGATTTATAGCAGCGATTTGAAGGCGAGCAGGAGACGAAGGGAGGAGCGAGGATGGAAGGAGGCTCGAGCTCAACTTCGCTCCTTCCCTCGACCTTCCGACCTTCGAGCCTCTTCAACAGCTGCTACGTCTTTAGACCCTCCTTTCCAACATCATCACCTCTTTGGCAAGCTTCGCGTCTACTACCTTCCGAATACTGAGCTCTCCAATTGCTTCTTCTTTCCTCCTCCTCAGTCACTCCCAACCCTCCCCGCCCTCCTCCCTCAACTCCAATCCCTCGCCTCGCACAACCCACCTCCACACTACTCCTTCCTCCTCGTCCGAGCAACAACCCTCTCCTTCTCCCTCCTTCAGAACGGAGAACCAGACAAGGACGTCCTCCCGACCATGCTCATCTACGGACCGGGAGGAGAGCTGCTGGAGAACTGGGTCAGGGTCGATTTGATGCTGAAGGAGCAGGCGAGAGGATCGGGTGGGTTGGAGGGGTTGCTGGCTAGGTAAGTGGTGCATAACGAATCTGGGTTCCGTTCAGTTGGGTTGGGAAGGAGGGGAGAAGGCGAGGAGTGGGAGAGACGCGTCTCGAGGACGTTTCGAACGGCGTGAACCTGACTCTTTCCTTTCCTTCTTTGCTTGCCTCTCGTTTCTTCAGACGAGGAGTCATCCCAGAACGAGATAACCGAGCCGACGACGACGACAACTCGGAAGACGACCGCCAGGACTCTGATTGAGCTCGTCCCAACGCTCGTTCTCGCCTCGCGTCCAGCATCTCTCGCTCGCTCGCCTCTCAGTACCATCTTGTTATGTGAGCTCGCATCTTCTCCTTTCATTCTCGTTCGCTGGCGAGGCGTCGCCTCGAGTTGGAGAAACCCACGCGTGAAGAGACGAGGCAACTCGCTGACCTCGATTCCTTTCCTTTCTTTGACTTCGTACAGACCCCTTGAATCCGACATACCCCGACTCTTTGATACGATGATCGACTCACGACCCCTTCCTGGTACAGCTTTTCGAACTCTCCAGAGGAAAGTGAGAGCGGCGAGCGGTTTGCGTCTGGACGTCGAAGCACAGAACGAACCCGCTCATCTCGACGCGTCTTTCTTCGGCTCATTCTCTGTGCTCTCTGCTAAACGAAAGAGTAAGGGATACATAGCAATCCATAGACGCAAGGCTGTGCGAGTGAGGTAGGTCTAAGGACGCGAAAGAGAGCGAAGAAGAGTACGAAGATGGACGGATCGGAGTCGAGACGCGAGCGAGGAGAGGCTCGAAAGCTAGGTCTACTCCCATTTGAGCTCGTCCAATGCGAAGAGCTCCCTTCGAACGGGAGAGTCGATAGTCTGTAATGTAGACGAAGGGGGGGAAGAGTTGAGCGTCGGCAAGAGCTCACGCGCCAGGCTGAAGAACGAGAGGACGCGTCTCGAGAGAAGCGAGGGCGACAAGAACGAGAGAAATGAACCGCTGGGCTTACAGAGTTCTGGCAAGGCACTCCAGGATCAACGGCGAGTCCTTCGCACTGAAGTTTGCCGAAAGAGAAGGAGGAAGGCGAGTCAGCGGGTGCATCGAGGGAGACGCGTCAAGTCGAGTCGGACCAAAAACGAACGAGAAGATGGACCCACTAAGAAGGTAGCGTTCCCGCCAGCCTTTCCAGGAACAAGAGCGATGTCGGTGAGGTAAATGGTGCAGCCGGCTGAGGGAGGGCATCGAAGATCTCCAACGGTGCTGAGGAAGGGGAGAAACGAACGGTCAGCAAATGTTGTCGAGCGAGGAGGATCGATGGGAAAGAAAGGAGCCAGCTCACTAGTTCTTCTTTCCGGAGCTACTGCCTCGGACGTCGTCGATGTGGATGTTGTCCCTGTGAAACAAGACGGAGACCAAGAAGATCAGCGAATGTTGAGAAGGAGGGAAAGGAAAACGAGCCGACGCGTCTCGATTGGCTTCGGAAGTTCCTGTTCCCTTGCGAGGAGGTAGAGACTCAAACATCGCGAGACGGAGTGGGTGCTTACATGGTAGAGATTGAGGGATACTTGAGGCAGTAGCTTGCATTCGTCTGTTGTTGGGGAAAGGAGGGAACAAGAGTCAACACGTCGAACGAAAATCAAAGCTGACTCGCTCCAATCGGACGCGTCTCACCTGGTAGCATGACTCGATGCTGGCAGAAAGAAGCAGTTTGAAGTCAGATGTGCTGGTCAGCTGCTAAGGTAGAATGAGAGCTCACAAGATCGGAGCATCGACATCGTTCGTGGTGATGTCTGCGAAACGAAACGAACATGATCAGCACAAGTTGGTGAACGACGCGTCCTCCCGCTGATCTTGAGTCTCCTCCTCGCCGAAGAGTACTCATACTCACTCTTGTAGAAGACGTTCTCAACATGAGCTGATCCGTGCTCAGGTGATGCAGGCCAGACCTTGATTCGGATCGCGTTCTCTCCTCCCTCGAACGTGACGTTTCGAACGTAGATTCCGTTGACGTAGTCGTGTACTCCTACATACTGAGCGAGAGATCCGATGCTCACACTGGAAAGGGAAAGGAAGACAAGTCAGCGCTGCGACGTTGTCTTCGCCAGGACGAGAAGACGAGAACATCTCGCCCGTGAGTTCCCTCGCAGTACAAGTTTCGAACCGAGATGTTCGTAGAGTTTCCCTTTGTGCTTACACAATCGTCACCGGTGATGATGGTACTATTCTGAATGAGGATGTGATCGGTGTTGAAGGTGTCGATGCCCTGAGAGGAACGAAGAGGTCAGCGAAGGCTGAGGAGCGAAGTTCGGCGCGACGCGTCGAACTCACGTCGGTGTTCTTGGCCAGAGTGGTTGAGTTCGAGAGAGCAGTGATGTGCATGTTTTGAATAGTGACATAGGTTCTGTGAGTGAGGAGTGGAAGAGAGCAAGGTGTCAGGGCAAGCTCGGGTCGCGTCGCGAGGTCGTCGTCGTCGTCGTCTTCCTTCCCAAAGCTTTACTCACGAGGACCAGACGATGATGTTCCAGTTAGGGCTCTGCGTCCCAATCGACGAAATATGCGTCAGCTCGCTGTCGACTCGGTTGAGGGAGAATGTCGCAAGAAAAGAAGAAAAACGAGGAGAACGCGCGAGAGGAGTGTCGACGCGTCGAACTGACCTCTTTGACGAATAGACCATCGACCTTGACATGATCGCTATCGAGGATAATCCACATGATACTAAAGAAAAGGATGAACTCGTCTCAGCTTCCTTCGAGCGAGCACGAGGAGGGGCGAGGTCGAACTCACGGTCGTCGCAAAGTTCCCTTGTCAAGATCACTTGCGTTCTTGTTGGCCTCCCACCTGAAAAACGAGGTGGATCAGCGAAGTCCGAGGGAGAACAGAAAGGGACAGCAGCCAAAGATCTCACCAGATTTGACCGTTTCCCTCGAAACCTCCGGTTCCTTTGGGGGGAGAAAATAAAAGCGACAAGAATTCAGTCCGAGATCTTCAAACGTTGCCGTTGAAGGTCAAACTCACCAGCAGGGGAGTGAATGTAAGCTCCCTTAGCACCCTTGAGAAGAATCGAGGTGGATTTGTTCTGGAACGTGAAGAAGGTCTGCGTCTCCACTGAAAGAGAAGAGCCGATTCAGTCTGTGGGCCAGTCGAAGACGCGACGCGACGAGAAGACGTACAGATCTGGCTGATGCTGTAGGCCAGAGAGCGGTAGAGCGAAAATCAGCGTCTAAACCAGCTCCAGAATTGAGTAAGCTGAGAGGTACTTACTTCGCACTCTGACGGAAAATCCCGTCGAACTCGACGACGCACTGGACGCATCCTCCATCGTCAAAAGCTCGTTGATGGCGTAGACCTCCTTCTCAGGGAAGACGATCTTTCCCCCACTTCCACACTCCTTGAAAGCAGCGTGAATAGCGGGAACGTCAGAGATCAGAGGATCTGGGAAGACGAGACGAGGAGGAGAGAAAGTAGGAACGAAGCGAAGGTCAGTTTCCGGTTCATAGAGTCGCCAGCTGTGACAAGGCTTAAACATCTGCGACTGACCTCCAGCAGAAGGCACAACACAGGTCTTCCTCTCGATGTCTCTACGAGGGAGGTTCCAAGTCCTCATGTTGATTTCCTTGCCGTCGTCGAACTCGCGTCGAGTGAGAGGGCCATCTCGGTCGTCGAGAGGAAGAGCGGAGGCGGTAGTGGTGGCGATGAGAGCCAAGGCGGTGGAGAGAGACTGGAGGAGTCGCATCTGAGATGGACAAGAAAACAAGCACATACGTACAAAGAGTCAGGTTCGAAGCGAGGAGGGAGGAGGAGATGGGGTCGCGAGCTCGAAGCGAACAAGATCAAGCTCACTCACGATGAGGGAAGCTGGGAAGCAAGGAAAGCAACCGAAAGAAAGGTCAGAGTCACAGAGCCACGAAGAAAAGGCGAAGATGCCTACTACGACTCACGAAGGGAAGGGAAAGATCTGAGATGCTGGACGCTGGAGGTGAAGCAGATTTCGAGCGGGTTTCCTTCCTTCCCTCTACGCCAACGGACCACCTGGTTACCGAGATCCTCAAGATCAGATGATGGCGTTCATGAGCCAAGGAAGAGAAGGGTAGAGAAAGTTTGAAGATCCAGCGGAGGGACGAACGCGACGGGCCGGGATCAAAGAGATGGATCGTTTCTCGTTCGTTCTCTCCAGCAGATCGCGCGAAGCATCGGTTAGCGGTACTTGAGAGAGCTACGTTTAGGCGGTTCCTACAAGAGACCTTGACAAAAGGGAGAAAAAGAGGTTGGCGAGCTGCATTTCGCGGCGAGGGCTGAACGCGTCGTTGAGAGGACTCCTTGGCAGATCAGCACTCGCTGTTTATAGCAGCCTAAGACTCATCGGAGCTACCGTAAGGGCCGATAAAAATGATCTCGCAGCTTGCAAAGGACCGAGGAGAAGCTGATCTGAGGAAGGGAGACGAGACGATGAGACTGTTCAGCGGAAAGCGATCGTTCAGCGAAGGGCTTTAAAGAAACGAGAATCATATCATAACATCTCACCTCGACGGGACATCATCATTGAGAACCACCTGTTAAGTAGACAGCAAGAAGCTGGAGCTCCTTCGTCAGAGAGGGAAGGGGGCAGCGAATGTCGAGCGGAGGGAAGTGCGAGCTCACCTCAGTCGAGAACGGGAAGCCTTGCGGCTTTCGAGAGAGCAAGCTGCGTTGGCGAAGGATCACTCCATCGATACTTACTCTCTAGTAGCCCCTTATAGCAGTAACGAGCCGTTTGGCTGCCGAGGAGGCGAGGTAGTGCGAGGAGCTGGAAGAAGGGAGGAGGAGTCGAAGCTCGCTCTTCTCCGTCGACGACTGAGCTTGTAGATACCTTGTCACAAGGACGATGATCCAAGAACGCGTTCCGAGAGGGACATCCAAGGTGTGTCAAAGACGTCAGGGTATCGAAAACGCGGTTTGTGGTGGTTTGGGCCGAGGGAGCGGTCGACGAAAAGAGGAAAGAAGCGAGCTCTTCAAAGTCACCTTCACCCATCACGACCTCTCCTTTTCCTCCTTTTCCTCCTCCTCTCCTTTCCCTTCGCCCCATGATCCCAGACTCGCCCCTTGCCCAGGCTCTCGACAGGGGGATCGCCTTCACCGAAGCTTTGGACTACGATGCAGCTCTACGACAGTTCGAAGAGGTGAGCTTTCAAGTTTCCTCCGTTTTCCCTTCCCTTCCCTCCTTCCCTCCTTCCCTTTGCTTCGCCTTCTGACGCGTCGGACCCCTTCCCCTCATTTCTTTGATCAGATCTTTACTGAGGGGATACCTCAAAAAACAGCTCTTCGCTCGTCGATCCGTCGTTCTGGATCGCCTTCGGTCCCTAGAGCTCGCCGCTGGAGGAACGAGGAGCGGAACCGGCGACGCGACCTGGACGGAAGAGGTAAGTTTCTCTCCTTTTTGTGGGTAAAGGAGGATAGCCTCGAGACTCAGACGAGCTTCCTGATACTCATCTTTCGTGTCTGTCTTCTTTCCATCCCTGAAGGACGCTCCTCGCCTTTTCCGCCTCCTTCGCGAGCTTCCAACCTTCCTTCAACACCCTCTCCTCAGCCGCGTTCATTCCCCCACTCCTCTCATCCCACACCAAGTATACCTCGCCCAATCCCTCGCCACCAAAGCTCGAAGATCCCGGAACCTCATCGACACCCTCCCTCCAGAAGTTCTCTCCCTCATCGGTCGCTTCGTCGTCGGCGTCAACCCATTCGACCAGGAAACGGTCTCCCTCGTCCTTGTCGCTGTATCTCGGAGATGGAGGAAGACCTTCCTCAATAATCCGGAGATGTGGGGAAACCTGCGTTTGAACGAGAAGGATCCCATCGCAAAGTTGACGAGGGCCGCTGAGGAGGTTGAGCGCACTTCACCCGTCGAGGACGCAGGTCCTGTTGCTTTTCGCGTCGTTGCAGGGGAAGGTCTCGAGGTTGAAGGATTTGGCGATTGGTTTGGGCTGGGACGCTGGCGTGGAGGAGCTTTGGGGGCTTTGGGAGCCGACGGACGACTTCCTCCTGGATCGCCTCGTCGTTCAGGGTTTGTCTCGTGGGTTTTCGATCCCCTCTCCTCCTCCAATCCACCTCGACACTTCCCACCTTCTCCATCTCGAGCTCCGCGCCCTCAAGCTCCCATCCGATCACTCGATAAGTCCCCTCCTCAATCGCCTCCCAAACCTTCAATACCTCAACCTCGACGGATGCGAGGTCAACTTCGCTACCTCGGATTCCACTCCAACCAATCGCACGCTCCTCTCCCTCCCCCACCTCCAGTCTCTCCACATCGGCGAGGGATGCGAGGTCTCAGGCGTCTCGTCGGTCACCATCCTCCTCCCCTCCCTCCGGGTCCTCTCCTCCAGCATGAGCGAACTCTCCCCCCTTCCCTTCCTCTTCCCTCCCGCTCCTCACCCGCCGAACACCACCCACCTCAGGACGCTCAGCTACGGATACACAGGAATGGAGGACGAGCCCACCTTCGTCAGCCGTCTCGTCGACCTTCAAGCCCTCACCTTTACCTTCCCTGCATGTCCCTCACCAACCTCACGATCAACGTTCTCGTATGGCCAGACGAAGACGGTTCGGTCGGATGCTGCTCTCTACTCAAGGATCTGGACGTCTCGGACAGCAGCGAGGGGATCACCGGAGACGCTCTCGTTCGACTCGTCGCCTCGAGAGAGCGAGGAGCCGCGAGAGGCGCCTGCTCGCTCATCACGTACCTCAACCTCGGAGAGGACAACGGAGTCGAGTATAGCCTCCTTCGGTGGCTGGAAGGACATGTGACTAAGCTGGATTTGAACGCGCTCTGGGGGTAGTTTGGTGGCGGAGGAGGGAGGTTGAGAGCTCGAAAGTCGAGACGCGTTTCAGGTGAGTTCCCTCGTTCCTTCCTCTCCTCTTTCCTCCACCCCAGGTCGCGCCTTTGGAGCTCGTTCGCTGATGTCTCCCTCCCTTCTGTTTCTTTCATTAGTCACCGTATCCTTCCCGCTTACATCGCCCTTACCACCTCCAGGACTCGAAGCGTCGAGCGGTCGAGTCGACGCGAACGGTCCCAAATCTCCTTTTCCTCTCTTCTCTCGTCGTCCTTTGATCAGACCAGACTCTTCATAGACTGGCCTTCCTTCGCGTATACACCCTCTGACTCTCTACTCTATAGCGACACTCGTCCCGTCTCTATCTTTCTCTCTTTCGCTCGACTCGTTCCTTCGTCTCTCGTCTTATCTCATCGCGTCCGCTAGCTTCGCTTTGCTTTTTGTGCCTTGTGGAATCTTAGGCTCTCTATCTCAACCGCTCAGATCAACTCGATTCCTTCAAAGGCGAAAGACACGCGCGAAAGAGGTCGCTCGAGCCGAGTCGAATAATTGACGCGTCTCGTCAACCCTCGATCCTCTCGTTTCGCTCTTTCCCAACAAGTCGGAGAAAATCGAAAGTCATCCTCATCCCAAACCCAAACCAAAGCCAAAACGACATAAACACCGCCCTCCCATCCAATCTACTCCTCTCGTTCAATCGCTCAAAGCTTCGCCGAAGCCCTCACCACCGCATCGACCGCCTTCGTGAACCTCTCTATGTTCCCGGTGTTGAGTCCAGCCATCGAGATTCGTCCGTTGTCTGTGACGAGGAAAAAGGAGGAGAAGGGGGACGAGTCAGCGAGGAAAGGTGTGGGGAAGGGTGGGAGGGTGGGAGGGAGGGGTGAAGGGAGAGAGAGGGAGGGAGGGAGAGGGAGGGAGGGAGAGGGGAGGGAGGAGAAAGACGCACTGGTAAGGTAGATGTGGTGCTCCTCGACGAGGATCTTGACTTGAGGAGTTGTGAGACCGGTGTAGGAGAACATACCTGTGTTTTTTCGAAGGAGGGAAGGAGGAGGGGAAGGAGGGTCAGTTTCGGTCGACGCGTCTTGTTTCGTTTCGCTCTCGTCCCTTCCATTTACCCATCCACACACCCAGCCAGCCAGCCACCCACCCACTCCTCCCCGCCCACCCCACCCATCAACTCAAAAGAAGAACTCACCAATCTGCTTAGTAATATGCTCCCAACTCCCAGGCGTTCCCAACTTCTCCAACCTCTCTCTCATCTCACTTCTCATCTCCTTAATCCTCCCCGCCATAACCTTAATCTCGCTCTTCCACTCCTCGAACATCTCCGGATCATTCAAGATGAGGGAAACGACTCGAGCTCCCCAGGCTGGGGGGTTGGATATTTCTGACCGTTGGAGGATGGCGAGTTGGGAGACGAGGATGGGGGTTTGAGCGACGGAGGGGGAGACGAGGTGGAGGGCTCCGACTCGTTCGGAGTAGAGGCCGGCGTTCTGTGAGGAGAGAGAGATATGCGATGATCAGAAAGGGAGAAGGAAGGGAGGAGAGAAATGAGGCGGGCGAGAGACGAACTTTGGAGAACGACTGTGAAAAGGCGAAAACGAAACTCGGCACGTCAGTTCGTCGTCTCGACTTCATCGACAAGAGCATCCTTCGAGCTCGACTCACCTGGCAAACAAGCAGCGGAACGTTCTTGGCCTCCATCTGTCGAACAGCAGCAGCGTCCTTGTCGAGATCTCCAGAAGCGAATCCCTGTCCATCGATCAGTACAAAACCAAATCGAATCGAGAGTCAGCTTTGCGCCTCGTGGAACGAAGAGAGAGAGAGAGATGGGACGAACCTGGTACGCGCAATCGAGGAAAGCGAAGTGCTTCTTCTTCAAAAGGATCTCGATGATTTCGGTCCATTGAGCTGGGGTAGGGTCGACTCCCTGTGGACGAAAAAAAGAAGGAAGCAAAGAAGGACGCGTCAAGTCTCGTTCGTTCGAGCGAGGGCGGGTTCGAAAGCGAGGGTCGACTCACGGTAGGCTGAAGAATGAGACCAGACCAAGAAAGGAACAGAATGGTATGAGCGTCAATTCGTCGTCGTTGCCCGAGGAAGAGAGGACTGGACGAGAGCAAGCGACTCACGTTATGCGCACACCCATGAATCAAAAACACGCTCCCATCCTCAGCGGCGTTCAACGAAGCCTTGTATCCCTCGAAGTCGAGTCCGACGGTGGCAGGGTCGTAGTAAGGGTAGGTGACAGGCTCGATTCCGACGTTCTTGAAGATGGCGTGGTGGTTCACTGAGTTCGACGAGGGACGAGGCGAGAAGGAGGAGACGAGCGAGAGGAGAGTCAGCGACGAGGGAGAGAAGAAAACGATGAGGTGTCAGAAAGAGGGAGGTGGAAGAAGGGACGAACTCCATGTAGGGTTGGAGATGTAGATCTGAGCCTTTCCTGAAGGGAAAGGGTAGAATCGCTTGAGGAAGGCGGCTCCGAGATGGTTGGCTCCGGTTCCCGAGATGGTTTGAGTGCTGCGAAGCACAAAAACGTCCAGTATCAGTACACATCTCCTCATTGCTTCGTTCACCAGAACCTTCGTTCGAAAACGAGCGGAAGACAGGAAGAAAAGGGGAGATGGCGAAACTCACGACGCGACTCGTTTCTCCTTGAGAGCTTGAGAGTCCTCTCCGAGGATGAGCTTGGCTCCGGCGTTGTAGAAGGAAGGGAGACCGGCGATGGGGAGGTATTCGTGGTCGAGGGTTTCGTCGTTGGCGAGGATGTCGGAGGCCTGGCGAGACGAGGGAGAGAGGAGCGGAGAGAAGAGGTCAGCTTCGAGCTTTCGTTCGACGAGACCGGAGTGAGATCCACGACTGAAGCGAGATCAATAACGAGCGGATCTGAGCTCTTCGCGACCCTACAGGCGGCGGCTAGGCTCGACATGGCGAGCTTCAGCGAGGAGCGTCAAGCTTGTCGCGCATGACTCGAAGCTCACCCTCCCTCCGTCCCTCGCCCCCCTCTTCCCTGCTTTTCCCACCCGCAACTCCACCGCCCAAACCGGATGCAGACTGACCTTCTTTACGACCGGCAAGACCCAAGGTTTCCCCTCGTTCGTCCTGTAGGCTCCAGCTCCGAGGTTGATCTTGTCGGACGTGGAGTCGGCTTTAAAAGCAGCGGTGAGGGCGAAGATGCTACGAGGACCGAAGAAAAAGACGAAACGAAGAGTCAGCATCGTGATCTACTTTGAGAAAGCGGACTCAGATGAGCAGGTGACATCGAGGAAGGAGAGCGAGGGCGAGAAAAAGGAGGGAAGGAAGGTGCCGGTTGGGCTGAGCTCGGAGAAGGAAGGAAGTTGGTGGTGAGCTCGAGAAACTCCCTTTCCTTCGTGCGCTCCTCAGCTCGGAGGGCCAAGAGAGCGACCCTCGACCTTCGGAACAGGTCGAGAGTGTTCGAAGAGGTGGGCTACGGCTCTGGAGGGAGGGTACTTGAGCTCTCTGACCTCGTCGGCAAATGTTGGGTCGATCAGATGCTTCGAGGTCAGGTTCAGAGCTCGAAGACAGGTCGAGGGACACCTTCCGCCACTTCCTCTACCCCCAGAATCCTACCGAGATGCTCTATAGCTCCCGACGAGTCTATGCATGCTGATAAGTGGAAGGTTCACTCGAAGAGAGGTAGAAGGAAAGAGAGAAGGAGGTTTGAGGCAACCATCCATCTTCGCTTCCTTCCTTTCCTCGAGGTCCTTCCTTCGACAGTTCAAGACCTCGGAGGGCCACAGAACTTCCTCCCAAGAGCTCAAGGGTGTCTACCGAAGCTCTCAGGTACCCTACAAAGACTGAGGAGGTCGGAGGGAGTGGGAGGAGGGCGAGAAAGGACTCACGCATCGGCCGGAGCGAGCTCAACAGAAGAGAAGGGATCTGGAATGGACGAGAGCGAGAGAGAGAGAGGTCAGCGAGAGCTTGATCCCTCGAACAAGAGGAGAATTGACCGACCGGGAGACATGCTTGTAGATGGAGATGAGAAAGGAGAAAAGGGCATGGGGGTGGAGGGAAGGAAGCAAACACGAGCAAGTCATTTCTCTCGAAGGGTCTCGTCGTCAAGTGCTTTCGGACTCTCGTTGACAGACCGACAAGCCTCTCAGAAAAAGAAAAACAACAACAAAGAATGTATATAGAAGAAAAGGCGAAGGAAAGCACCAGTTCACCGAGGCTGCGAGAGAATTTTGCCCGGTAGGAAGGAAAAACACAACGAGGAAGTTCGTCATCCGAGCTCACTCGACGGAGGACCGCCGACGAACAGCCCTCGCTCTCTTCAGGTCTGATTTTCGCTACCAGAGAACCTCAGAGCAGGATTTTTCACCCAGGAGCTGATAGCCTCGAGATCGAACTCTGATCTGGTGTTGATGAAATATTTTCCTTTGTAAGGAGGCCGTCTGAGTCGGAAGGTCGTCACTCCCCCTTCCGCACGGGCGAGCGAGCTTATCCTCCCCTTCCCCCTCCCCTTCCTCAGTTGACTCCCAACCACCACAACTTCCCCAAACTCACTCAACTCACCAAAGTTCTCACCTCCCTCGCCCACCTTCCTCTCACTCCCCCTCTCTTCCTCGCCTACCATGTAAGTATCAGCAGCTCTCTCCCTCTCTCGGTCGTCGTTCGTGCGAACTCAATGAACCAGTGCTGACTCGCTCCTCCCTCCTCCCCTCTCCCTACTACTCGCCTTCCTTCTTTCTCTTGTTCTCAGGCCCGCCAAACGTAGATGCCAGTTCAAGACTCTCGTTCTCCTCCCTGCCTCCACAGCTCCAGTATCCCCTCCTCTCCCCCCATCAGGAGGAGAATCGAGCTCCAGCGTCGACGCCCCGTCAGCGGTCCCGTTGGAGGCTGCATCCGCCTCGTCCGTTCAGTCAGTCTTCCCTCCTTCTTTCCTTCTCTGTCTTTATTTCCATAGCTGACGAGTTCCCCCTTCGTTCGTATAGATGTCCATCAGCAGCCGTCCGGATCGTAGGGACCTGCCCGCATTGTGAACTTCACTTGTGAGTCTCACACGACCTCCCTCGATCCAGCTCCTCCCTCTCCTCGCTTTCGTGTTCTTCACCCAGCTGACTCGGCTCCCTTCTTCTCTCTCCCTCTTCAGCTGCTCAACCCATCGGCTTCCCGAAGAGCACAAATGTTCTCATCTTCAGCAATGGTGAGTTCCCTCGTCTCTTGCTTGCTTGCTCGTTATCGGAACAAAGCGCCCTTGCCCTTCCACCACCTTCCCTCCCCCTCCCTCCCTCCCCTCTCTCCTCTCCCTTCGCCCCTTTCAAACTCTCAAACTCTCCTCGCTGACTCACAATCCCCTCTTCCCTCTCAGCCGTGACGCAGCCTTCGAAGCCAACCGAGCACGTCTGGTGTCTGAACGGACGGTCGCACGCAAGGTCGCGCAAACGTAAAGCTCAAGCCCTTCCTTCCACCCTCTCGCACGCTCTCGACCCGACCGACCGACGCACACCACCCTTCCCAAGCTCTCTTCCAACTATTTAACATCTATACACCCCCCTCCCCTCCTCCCACTCCCCTCTCGCCTCTCCTCCCTCATAGATTAGCTTGCTGCCCTGTCCGCCCGACCCAACTCTCCTCGACTCGACTCTCGACCTCGCTTTGTTGCTCTGTCTCCTTGTTCGTACGTTCGTGCCACCCCCTCCCCGCCCATCCCTCTCTTGTTCTACCTACGTGGCATTCGAGGTCGAGGCTGAGGACGTGTCTCTATATATGGTTTCCCTTTCTTGATTCGTTCCGTAGGCAGGGTTCGGAAGGTCGAAGGGCTCGGCTGAGGAAGAGGGGAACCAAACAAGGTGTTTCACGGAGGGAAAGGAGGGAAGAGAGGGCCCGAAAGAGGGCGAGGGCGAGGGATCGAGAGAGTTTTCGGGAACGGCGGGAGCAGGAGAGGTCGGGAGCAGGGCAAGGGGAAGGTTGGGTGCGTGCTTGAGAGGGGTGGGTTGGTCGTTTGGGGAGCGAGAGGGCAGAGAGAAGAAGGGAGGAGAGAGGAGAGGAGGGACGCGTCGACGAGTGATGGGCGAGGTTCGTTCGTCATTCTTTTCTCCTTTTCCTCTCAGAAAATTACAGAGGAGCTGATCAAGAGTGTGCGAGCAGGCGTCCCTTCGTCCAACTGTAGAGATCGAAGGTACTCACCTCACCTCGGCCGTCAAAGAAAAAGAATCCAACCGTCGTCGAGCTCGCAGACGGCCAGTCCTCCTTCCTTTCGCCTTCGACCACCACCGTTCGCTCATCCTCTCACGTTCTTGCCTTCCTCGCTCTTGGCTGTTCTCGCGTCTGACTCACCTCCATCTCGACATCGACACCACCGAACCCCTTATCAAGCAGCTCCAAGGAAGGAACGAGTCGCAACAAAGCCCTACACCTCGGTCTTCGGCGCACAAACTCTTTCCCTCCTTCCTCCCCCACCTCTCTCCCCTTCCCCTCCCTCCCCCTCCCCAGAACCGTAATCTCTCGGTTATGACAAGCGAGCTTTTACCGTCTCGGCTCGGTCTACATACACCCCAGGGCTGATCCAAAATTGAACGGCCTCTCTCCTCTTGTTCCCTTCAAACGTTCAGCATCCCCCCCTCCCTCCCACCTCCCTTTCCTTCTTTCCTTAATCAGCCATGGACCCTCACACCACCAGTTCCTCCAGCTCTACCATCCCACCAGCAACCCGAGCTCCTTCCCCTTCCCCTACCCTCTCCCATCAAGCCGAAGATGGATCTGTCGAACGAGCTCCCAAGGTCTCAACGTCCTCGACCTCCCACACCGTCTCAGCACCTGTCGCCCTTCCCTTGGACGACGAGAAACACCTCGGAGGGACTGGATCGATGGAGGACCCTTATGTGATAGGATGGGCGGAAAACGAGCCGGAAGATCCGTATACTTGGTCGTACACCAAGAAGTTAGTACACAGTGAACAACGAGCGAGGGAGGAGGGAGGGGAGGAGGGTCGAAGCTCGCGAAACTGAACTCTCTTCCTTTGTGCCCTCGTTCGTTCGTTGAAACCAGGTGGTCCATCACAGGTCTTGTAGCTCTCAACACCCTCTGTATCGTAAGCATACCGTTCCCTCTATCACCACGTTTTTCTATCGAGTCGATTAGGAATCAAGAAGGAGTAGGAAGGAAGAAAACAGCGCCGTCGGCGCGCGTCTTTCCCCGACCCGTCTCTTCGCTCGCTCGCTCCTACCAGCCCTTCCTGCCCTTCCATCTCTCTTCTCAGCTCAACTGACCTGCCTTTTGTGTGTTCCTTCATCACCAGGCCTTCGCCTCCTCAGCCTACTCAGGAGGAGTCAACCAAATCGCCGCTGCTCTCAACGTCCATTCCGAGGAGATCATGATCCTTGGGATCTCCCTCTACGTTCTTGGGTTCGGTGCTGGACCTTTGATCTGGGCTCCGCTCAGTGAGATGTTTGGAAGGAGGATTATTTTCGTGAGCACACCATCCTTCCACCTCTTCCACCTGCATCGTTCGCTCGAACGAGTCGGGTAGCCAGCGAGACTCGACTCGGCCTTCGGCTGAAACGAACGAACTGACTCGCTCTCCTTCCTTTCTCCCCCTCGCCCCAGATCGTCTCCTACCTCCCCTTCACCCTCTTCCAGATCGGAGGAGCGTGCGCCAACAACATTGAGACCATCTTGATCACGAGAGCGTTCGCTGGGTTCTTTGGATCGGCTCCTTTGACTAACTCGGGAGGGCAGGTGAGTCTCCCCTCCCTCGCGTTTCCCCTCCCCTCCTTCTGGTTCGTTCCTCGCAGTTCAGGTGAGCTGACCGTTTGGTTGACTTTCGTTCTTCTTCTCCAGATCGCCGACATGTGGAGTGCTCAGGAGCGTGGATTGGCTTCTGCTTTGTTCGCGCTGGCTCCTTTCCTTGGTGTGAGTTGACGATTTCTTCTTCGCTCGCTCGTTCATATCTTCGCGTGCTCACTGTGTCGCTTTGCTTTCGCTTTTCAGCCTGTCTTGGGTCCTATCGTTGGAGGATTCACTGCTGCTTCTGGATGGAGGTGAGCTTCTCGTTTTCTCGTCGCTTTCTTCGTTTGCGTTCGACTCGAGACGAAGCAGCTGCTGATCCCTTTCCCGTCTTCTCCGCCTGCTTTCGCAGAAACGTCTTCTGGGTCGTGAGTGTCCTCCTTCCGTCTCTCATCCTCGTCCTTACTCGCACAAGTCTTCACGAGAGGATCCGAAATTGACGCGTCTTCCTTTTCTCCTCGTCCCTTCGTCAGATGTTCGCCTTCGCCGCAGTCACCTACGTTATCACTCTCTTCTCCGTTCCCGAAACGTGAGTTTCTCGCTTCTCATTGTCGTGCTCGCATCGCACTCGACTGACACGCTCCTTCGTTTCGTTTCGTTCTCGTTCGACAGCTACGCTCCCAAACTCCTTCGACAGAAGTCCGCTCGACTTCACAAGGCCTCGGGTGGAACGATTTACTACATCTCCAAGTTCGACAAGGCCAACACGCTGACTAAGAAGGAGATGTTCAAGCTCAACGTGCGTCAATTCCCTCCTTTCTCGCATCGAAGTCGTACGAGACGAGCCTGACTTTCCTCTTCCCATCTCTTCTCGCCTTACAGATGACTCGACCTTTCGTCCTGCTCTTCAAGGAGCCTATCGTTCTTCTCCTTTCCATCTACACTGCCATCGTCTAGTGAGTCTCCTTCAGCGTTCGAACGAGGCCGAGGAAAATAACGAACTGACTCGACGCGTCTTTTCTCTTCTCGTCTTCTTAGCGGTACCCTCTACCTCTTCTTCTGCGCCTTCCCCATCGTCTTCCAGCAGACTCGAGGATGGTCGTCAGGAGTGGGAGGTCTCGCTTTCCTAGGAGTAGGAGGAGGTATGCTCATCGGTGAGTCTCGCTTCGTCGCCCGTCTTTCGTTCGCTCTTTCGCGAAGCTAACCCTCCTCATCTTCTTCGATCTTCAGGTACCGCTCTCGCCCCTCTCAACAACAAGTACTACGTCGCTCAAATGGCGAAATCCCCTACTGGACGAGCTCCTCCCGAGGCTCGACTTCCCTTCGCGTGCATCGGTTCGATCATGCTTCCTTGCGGAATCTTCTGGTTCGCCTGGACTTCGGACCCTAGCGTGCACTGGATCGCTCCCATCTTGGCTGGAGTTCCTTTCGGTTGTGGAATGCTGCTTGTGTTCACTTCGGTCATTGGTGAGTTGACGAACGGACGGAGACAGCCCGAAACGAGACGCGTCTCGTAGAAATCGAACTGACTCAACTTTCGCTTCCTCTTTCGCTCAGGTTACCTCATCGACACCTACCTCATGTACGCTGCTTCAGCTCTCGCTGCTAACGCGGTTATGCGATCTATCCTCGGAGCCAGTAAGTCACACCAGTTCTTCTCGCCGAGTCTTTCTGCGAAACGAGAAGCTGATCGTCCATCTCTCTCGAACAGTCTTCCCTCTCTTCGCCACCTACATGTACAAGAACCTCGGAAACGAGTGGGCTTCTACTCTTGGTGAGTCTCAAACCCTCGTCCCAACATTCTGACGCGTCCGAGCATAACTGACGCTCTCTTTCGCGCGCGTTGTTCTTTCAGTCGGTTTCCTCTCCCTCGCTTGCGTTCCCATGCCTTTCGTTTTCTTCTTCTACGGAGAAAAGTACGTCACGTCTCCCTTCCCCCTCTCTCCCCTTCCCCTTCTCCTCCCTCTCTCGCCCACATCCTGACCTTCCCTTCTTCCTTCTTCTCTCGCAGAATCCGAGGCATGTCCTCCTTCTCCCCCACCGGAAAGCCCGCTTCTCCCCCAACTCCCAACGCCGACCCCAACGAAAAGGCAACCATCGGACACGATCTCGAAGCAGTCATGTCCCGTCACACCGTCAACGAACTCGAGAGACAGTTCTCGAACGACGCGGGAATGGAGGAACAGAGGTTCCAGGATCTCGCGCTCGAGAGGAAGAGGACCGAGGGTCATAACGCTGTGTAGACTGGGTTTCGTTGGGTTTCGGCGGCGGATTGATACTTCATAGATGGACTTCTTTCATAGACTACGTACGACTTACTACTATATCACTACTATCATTCACACTCGTTTCGTTCTGATCCTGTTCTCGTCGCGAGCCGAAGACGGAGACCCCCCTTCGACTCTTGCCGTTTATGACTCGACTGATCCAGTTTTTCTCTTTCTGAGGCGCGCAAAACCTCGTACAGACTGCAGATCAGACGATGCGAGAAACTTCCTCCCTGATATCCCGACCCATAGATAAGGGCGGCTCCGAACCTCTCGTCCTTCTCGACCGTCGACTTTCGCGGTCCCCTCGCCCTCCATCCCTCCCTTCCTTGTTTTCCAACCCTTCCTTCCTCACGTTATCCGCTGACCCTCACCTCCCACCATGTCCGAATCCACTCGCAGACCCTCTTCCTCTTCCCACTCAGAGATCGAACTCTCCCCTCTACCTCGCTCAGTAACCCCAGCGGAGTCGTTCAAAGGAGAAGAAGGAGGAGGAGTGTTGAGCTCGACCTTCATGACCATCGAAGAGCCTTCCTTCCCTCCTTCCCTTGCGTCCCGACGTTCTTCCACCCTTTCGGACGAGCCTCCGGCGAGTGCAGCGGTTGCACTGCCTCCTACGGATGATGGTAGAGCGGCGTATACGTTCCTGCTGGGAGCGTTCTTGATTGAGGCGCTTGTGTGAGCTCGAAGCCTCCTCCTCCTTCGGCCTCGAGCTTTGATGTTTCAGCAGCTCGACTCAGCGCTGACTTCGACTCTCTTTCTTCGATTCTTCAGATGGGGCTTCCCTTTCTCGTTCTCGAACTTCCAAGCTGTAGGTCTCCACCTGTCAGACGGGCTGTCGAGAGGAACGAAGAGCCGCGGTCGAGCTGAACGATCTGCTCGTTTTCCTTCTCTCCATCCTTCGCTCGTTCAGTACTACCTCGCTCCGGATGGACCGTACCCCAACAATCAAGGGCTTATCACTCTTACTGGAACTCTGTCTTCGGTGCGTCTTCTCCCTCTCGTCAGCGTGCTTGAGATCTGGTGCTTATCCTCGCTTTCTCTTCTCGAACAGGGATTAACCTACATGTCTGCGCTTGTCAGTGAGTAGAGCGAACAACCCGCTTTGATATCTCGTACCTAATTGACCCTTGTCTCTCAGTCTTCCCCATCCTGGAACGAAAGTGAGCATCGCCGATCAGCCCTCGCGCTTGTCCTTCTTCCTCTTCTGACCTTTCCTCTCTTCCTTTCCATTAGACCTCGATGGCGTCGCCCATGCCTCTACATCGGATTCGTTACCCTCATCGCTGGACTGATCGGATCTGGCTTCGCGAAATCGGTTCGTTAGCTCGCCTCTCTCGGCCTCGTCCTCGACGCGACCTTACCGATCCTTTCGCTCTTTCGTTACAGCCCTCGGTTCTCGTCATCACCCAAGGTCTTCTCTTCTCACTGGGTGGATCCGTTCTCTACGCGCCTGTGATCTCTTACATGCACGAATGGTGGGTGCGGAGGACAGGGTTCGCTTATGGTTCGTCGAGCTAACTCTTCGAGTCTTTTTGACGTCGAGCCAGAGCTGACCTTTCCCTTTCGTTCCACAGGAGTCATCACTGCTGGTCAGTAACGGCTATCACAGCTGTCGTCTCGTCTCAAAGCTGACTCGCATGCCCTTCGTTCCAACAGGCACATCAATCTCGTTCGTCCCCGAAGACGAGACGCGTCGAACTTCCGTGTGAAGCTGACTCTCGCTCTTCCCTTCCCCTTCTCGCAGAGGCATCGTCTTCCCCTTCATCATCCAAGCCCTTCTCAGTCGATTTGGCTCTGGACCAACACTCTGGGGACTAGGTTTAGTCCTCTTCGTCCTCATCGGATCGCTGCTTCCTTTCGTTCGAGGCCGACTCCCCGACCCACCTCGAAGCCGGGAAGCTCGACGCGAGGCTCCTCAGCAGTTCGATTACTCCTTCTTCGCTAGGAAGAAGTTCTGGATCCTGTGGTCGGTGAGTGAACTTTCCGTCTCGTTGCGAGGTCGCTCGAGCCGAATTGAACTGACTCCCTCGTTTTCGTTTGCGACGAACAGGCGAACCTGTGTCAAGCCTTGGGTAGGTTTTCCTTTTGACCCTCGCGTGAGCTCTTAGCTGATTGACCGTCTCTATTTGCCAGGCTACTTCTTGCCCACGCTCTTCATCAGTTTGTACGCCGCGAAGGTCGACGAGGGAAACGCGTCGCTGGGATCGATTTCTCTCGCCACCATCAACGGTGTGTTCGAGCCGCTCGCCTCACTCTTGTCTGCGATTGATGAGCTCCAAAGGATTTATTAACAGACCCTTACTGACCCGTAACTCTCCTCTTCATGCCTCTAAAGCCACTGCGATCATTTCTCGAGTCTCGTTCGGTGCCCTCTCCGACAACCCCAAGTTCACTCTTCCCCTCATCATCCTCTCCTGCTTCGGCTCTGGGATCTCGGCACTCTTGATCTGGGGATTTGGAGCGTCAACAACTCCAGGGTTGATCGGTTTCTCAGCAGGTTCGTTCTCCCTCTTTGACCGACGACGGGCTCGCTCGAACGACTTCGCTGACCACCTGCGTCTCTTACTTTTGCTTTCCTCGTCAGCCTTCGGCGTCTTCTCTGGCGGCTTCTCGAGTCTGTGGGCCGCCATGATCCGCGAAGTCGGAGGTACGTCTTTTCCTCGTTCCACTTTGCGTAGTCGCGCTCCCTTTTTCCGAGCTGATCTTGGCTGCCATTCCTCCAGTTGAATCGCCCGCCCAAGCAACGACTCTTTATGGGATCTTCTCCTTCGGGCGAGGTCTCGGGAACGTCCTCGGAGCTCCTGTGAGTTTCGTCTTTCGCCTCGTTGAGCTCGTCGCGTCGAGTTCGAAACTGAACCGATGACTTTTCCCTCCCTTTCCTGTTCCCAGATCTCGACTGCTCTGCTCAACTCCTCTCCACTCCCCATCAACTACGGAATGGGAGAGTATGGGAAGCTCATTGTCTTCACTGGGACCTCGCTGGTCGTCGCTGGGGTCATTGGAGGAAGTGCCGGGGGTTGGAGGTTGAAGAGCTCAGCGAGAAGGGAGTGAAGATTTCACTGTGTGCGAAAAACTCGTCAGCCTCTATTTCATGGTCTTTTCGACTCATGTCTAAGTTTTCAAGACGAGGGAGCGCTGAATATATATAAATCGGGGCCTAGTCAGCGAGCTCGCTCCTTCCTTCTCCTTCCCTCCCCAACCCACGACGCAGATGCTTCTCGCTCAAACTTCGAGCAGGTCCCTCCGACGCCCTTTGCTCCCCCTCTCCTCTTCTCGGTCCCTCTCCTCCTCCTTCGTCGCTTCTTTTCCCCGGGGAAGACCTTTCACAGCGTCTGAAGGGACTAAACGGACGCTAGGATCGCTCGTTGGCTTCCGAGGTCGCCCTCCTCATCGAGACTCGCACCTTCATTCAACCTCCTCCTCCTCCCCTCCTTCAACTTCCACACCACGACCTTGGAGTAAACTCCTACCGACGACATGGGCTTCTCGATTTCTCTCTACTCCTTCCTCTCGGACGATCAAAAAGGAGGAAACCGCTGCCGACTCTCCCCCTCCTCCTTCCCCTCCACCAGCTCCTCCTCCTTCAGAGTCTCCTTCCTCGCCAACACCTCCTCCTTCCACCCCTGCATCATCACCCCCAGCAGCTCCTCCTCCTCCCTCCGACGGCTCTGAACCTACACCTTCCTCCATCCTTCACTTCTTCCCTCCTCCTCCTCCCCCGGGACCTCACCCTGAACTCCCTTCCGAGGAAACGCTCGCCATCCTCCAAGCGACCATCATCGAGTCCCTCCACGTGGGGAGGAACCTTCAAGGAGGAAAATCTTCCCTCTCTTCGTCAAGAGGAGGAGACGCAGCTGCTCCTGAGCCCATCGTAGGAATCTACTGCCCTCTCGAAGGAGGATCTTACGTCCTTGACGCTGCCATCGAGGAGATCGCTTCAAGGCTGGGAGGAGATCTCGTAGAGCTCGATGCGCTCGAGCTAGGAGCAGAAGGTCTTGGGACACTAGGACCAGGTAAGTTACTCTTTTCCGAGGTCTCGTCTGGAATCGTATCAGGGGCCTTTTTGGTTTGGGACGAAGCTCACCTTCCTTCCTCCTCCTTCCCCTCCAGCTACCTCCGCCATTCCTCTCTCCCCGAACCCACTCAAGATCGGTCGATCAGCGAGCTCGAAAGCCAATACCAACGTCTTCGACTCTTCTCCTTCTCTCCAAGAATTGGAGGACTTGGAGAATGAGCTCGATGAGGACCTCGACGCCGACGAGGACGAGGACTTCGAAGACGAAGACGACTTGGACGTCATCCCTTCTCCTCCTCGCACCTCCGCCGCCGAAGACCACTCCCTCTCCTCTTCTGGAGCTACGAGGAGCAACGACTGGAAGGCAGGAGCTGCAGCCGTCGCCGAGGCCACTTCCAAGGAGGATTCGTCGTCGTCGTCGCCGTCCAAGGCAGAGGAGAAGGCGGTCAAGAAGGAGGACCTGGAAGAGGAGGAGGTCAACGACCACCCTCGTCCGCAGATCTACTCGACGTTCTCGACTCTGGACGATCTCAAGAAGGCGACGACCACTCGATCAGCACCAGCAGCCTCGTCCCAGGAAATCCTCTCGCAGCTCTTCACCGAGATCGTCAACGCCGAACGAGTCACACCCAAACCCTCGTCGGTCGACGTCGCGTCGTCTTCCGTCGACGAGACTTCCCTCCCAACCACCTCAAGCCCTTCAGTTCCCTCCATCTCCACCTCCCCCACATCGTCATCTTCACCTTCATCCTCTCCCAAACCTCGAATCATCTACATCAAGAACGCCATCGACATGGCAGGAACCTTCAACACCTCGAGCTTAGGATCCCACCCAAGCTGGTTCTCCGAGCTCCTCGTCGCTGTTCGAGCTCGGAGGGCAGCCTCCGGACCTACCACCGTCGTCCTCGGACTCTCTCCTTCCAACCTCCAAACTGCGACGACCACCACTCCCGAACGTCGCCCCTTCTACGAATCCCTCCTCTCGACAATGTCAGGAGCTCCCAAGGCGCCTCCCCCGGTCAGTCGCGAGTCGATTCTCTGGGCGGCATCGTCGGAGACCCGTTCTGCTGAGGCGAAGACGAGAGCTCTTATGCAGAGGATCGTGACGATGATTGAAGGGCAGTGGGGGAGCTTGCTTCCCTCGTTCGAAGGATCTCAGTCCCAATCGTCGTCGTCGTCGTCCGAGGCACCTCGCTCCCTCTCCGACATCCTCAGTCGATTCCCTCCGTCTCCTGCCGGCGGAACCTTCGTCGGTATGCCCATCCCTCTCTCCGCCTTCCTCTCGCCAACAGGACGCGGTAAGGACGAGTCGTCGACCAAGGAGAACAGCAAGACCATCTGGAAGGTCGTCGGAGTCCTGCCTCGCGTTCGAGAAGTCGAAAGGGAGAAGTCGACGAGGAACGAGACCCGAAGGAGGATCAACGAGCTTCTCTTCAGGATCGGAGCGAAAACGTCCCACGCCGTTCTCGACGGAAACAGTCAAGAGACCCTCACCAAGGCCGCCATCTTCCTCCAGAGGATACAGCTCTACCGCGAGGAGCTGAAGGAGAGTTACGACAGGTCCAAGTCGACGACGAAGACGGCAACGGAGGAGGAGCCCTTCGTGAACAGCAGCGTCGCGACGGAGAAAATGGAGCTGGCACTCAAGGCTAAGCCGTCGGACGAGGTCGTCGAGGAGTACGAGAAGTCGATTGCGACCTTGCCTTTGCTGGGCGACTTCCCATCAGTCGAGCACTCGGATCTCTTCGTCGGTCGACTCGAAACCACCGTCTTCTCGTGGGAGGAGGTCGTCGATCTCTCAGGTCTCGCCGCCGGTCTCGTCCAACCTCAGGTCGCCAACCCCACCCCTCCATCTCCTTCCTCAACCTCGCCGACCGATCCCTCCCTCCCCATCGTCGAGGCTGCTCCCCCTCTTCCTCCCCGACCCGCTCCCTCCACCTCAACACGACCTCTCTCCAAGGACTCGAAGCTCCACTACGGCTGGGATCGACTCTCCCACGCCTTCGAGGCTCGTCGGATCTCGAGCCGTCCTGGACAGGGTTGGCTCGGGGAGTTGGTGAAGGAGGGCAAGACGCCTTCTTCTTTGGACACGAAGGAGTCTTCGACGAAGGCTCCGATAATGGTCGCGAACGACGGAAAGCCCGATCCCATCGTCGAAGCCGTCAAGAACGATCCGTCGCTCACGAAACACGAGCAGAAGATCATCGGAACCATCGTCGATCCCAAGATGATCAGGGATTCGTTCTCAGACGTGCATTTGCCGGAAAAGACCGTCGACGCGATCAGGTTCGTTCTTCTCTTCTCTCTTCTCTCCTCGCTTTCGCCTCGACCTTCGTTCGAGACGCGTCTTCTGACTCTCCCTCCTCTCTTCTTTTTGTCCTTCTTCAGGAGTGTCGTCTCTCTTCCTCTTCTCTTCCCCGAGGCCTTCTCTACCGGAAGTAAGTTGAAACCCGCGCCCGTCGTTCTCAAAGTCTCGTCGCTGATCATCTTCGCTCGCGATTCGTCCTCAGTCCTCAAGAACCACTCGACCACCGGTGCTCTTCTCTTTGGACCTGTTCGTTCATCCTTCTCGATCCGTCTCAGTCTTCTACGACGATCGCTGACCACACTTCTTCCCTTCGCTCAGCCTGGAACCGGAAAGACCCTGCTCGTTCGAGCTCTCGCGAAGGAGAGCGGAGCGAGGATGATGTCCATTCAGCCCTCGGACGTCATGGTTCGTCCTACGTCCTTCTATCTTCCTCTCTTGTCGACTCGATCTAACACCTCTTCTTCCCTTCACCTCCCTCAGGACATGTACTTTGGAGAAGCTGAGAGTGAGTCGCGTCTCCCTTCGACCTCGACCTCGAGCTTCCACGCGTCGAATGAACTCTGACTTCTTGCTTTCGCGCTCGTGTTCCTCCAGAGCTCGTCAAGGCCGTCTTCAGGATCGCTCGTCGACTCGCACCTTGCATCATCTTCGTCGATGAGATCGATGCTCTCTTCCAAGCTCGGTCTGGGGGAGGAGGAGCCGGAGGAGGAGACAACGCGCGAAGGCAGATGCTCACTGGTTCGTCGCTTCATCTGACTCTCATCTTCACTCTCTTTCCGTTCTCACGCCTTCTTCACCTCTTTTTCGTCCTCCCCTAGAGTTCATGCAGGAGATGGATGGGCTCAACTCGTCGGCTGAGAACCGAGAGAGGGGCTTGATCATGATCGGAGCGACGAATCGGTGAGTCTTCGCGTTTGTTCTTCCTCCTCGGACGCTGGGTGAGAGCTAACGACATTTCACTCTTTCTCTCCACAGACCTCAAGATCTCGACGAGGCCGTTCTTCGTCGACTCCCTCGGCGTCTTCTCATCGACCTTCCTGGAGAGCCAGAGCGAGAGGGTGAGTCGATCTACTCTCGTCGCGCCCGACGGCTTCTCGCGGACTGACCACCTCTTCTCTCGCGTTTCTCTTCAACTCAGCTATCCTCCGAATTCTACTACGCACCGAGAACCTCGGTCCTGATGTTGACCTCAAGCAGCTCGCGAAGGACACTCCGTTGTACTCTGGAAGCGACTTGAAACGTGAGTCGCTTTCCAATTTTTCCCTTCTCGTAGCCTTTTCTGACCGCTTTCCCTCCGCTCGTCATGCAGATCTCTGTGTCGTCGCCGCTCAAGAGGCTGTCAAGGAGCTCTACACCGTCCCGTGGGCGAAGAAAGCGACGCCAACTCCAGCATCACCTTCGCCTTCAACTCCCGCTCCCGCTCCAACTCCTTCCACCTCCGCTGCTACGCCTACGGAACCTTCGACTCCTGAAACACTGTCGACACCAGAGCCAGAGGTCACACCGTCAGCGCCTACGAAAGAGTCGAAACCCACCCCAGTAATCGAACCTACGCCGACCGTCGTCCCCGACGCGTCTCCCTCACCCTCTTCCCCGTCCCCTCCTCCCACTGCTTCGCTCGAATCCTCATCGGAAACTCCCTCGGACGAACCGGTAGCCGACCCACCCACTCCTCAGCCCGCACCCTCCTCGGATACAACCCTCCTCCCTCTCTCGGAAGCACCTGCCGACCTCACCATCGTCCCAGAATCCGTCGCTCCCTCGCCCGCTCACCAGACTTCGGCGACGGAGCCCTCGACGCCAACGGTGTCGAAGATCAAGCCCAGGATCCTCACCAGTGCTCACTTCAAGATCGCTCTCGACAACAGTTCCTCGTCAGGATCGGAGGAGGTTGGTGCTCTTCCTGAGCTGAGAAAGGTGAGCGTTCGACTTTCGAGCTTCGCGTCTCTTCTCACGACTTCCTTCTCTCCCTCGCACGAGACTGACTCGCTCGCTTTTCTCGCTTTGCCTCTCTCAGTGGAACGAGCAGTTCGGAGACGCTGGGACCAAGAAGAACAAGAAGAGTGGGTTCGGGAAGGGCTTTGGATTCGGAGACGCGAAGAAGGAAGTCGCAGGGAAGGACGGAATTAAAGTCGTCGACGCGAAATAGAGAATGGACCGTTCCTACCAAAGGGGAGAGGGGAGCGAGGCGGGAAGTCTGTAGAGACGGAGTTGGCCACGCCGCGGGAGAGGTGAGCATATGAGGAACAGCTGCAAGAGGAGGACGGCGAGTCGTGACGAGAGGAGGGAAGGACCAAAAAGGACTCGAGAAATTGGCAAGCGGGGAAGGCAGGAACGCGGGAGGTGTGTCCTTCCTCTCGACGATCCACAAACTGATCTGCTCTTGGCTTTCTATATCCTAGCTCGTTCCTTGCTTACACGAACGGTAAGTTTTCTCCTTCCGAGCTTCGCAAGCAGAGTTCTTCGGTTCCTGGTTTTCGCTTTGTTTGGATGCCTCTCTCCCGCGCGCAATCTAATCTTGCCGAACTCTCCTCGCACGGCGAGTTCTATTTCCCCCTTCGAGCTGCGCCCGTCCATTCCAACGAAGTTTTGGTCCTCTCTCTCTTCGTTTTTGGACCTGTCCTCGCTTGGACCCACCAAACCACGACACCATGTCTGCTCGAAACTCGTTCATCACCACCGCTGAGGATATCCCCATGAAGGAGAAGAGCCAGGTCACCGCGGACTCGTCGTCGTCGGACGAGGACCCTGAGAAGAAGGGACACTCCCAGGAGGTCGTTGTGAGCGAAGGACAGGATCGTGAGTTTTCCTTCCTTCCTTCCTCCCTTTTGAGCTCGGACCTTTTTCTCCTCGTTTTATTCCTCGGACTGACCAAACTTCCTTCCTTCCCTTTCAGTGGATCGACCTGAGGAAGAGACTGTCAAGAGGAACCTGAAGCAGAGGCATCTGGGTGAGCAGCGTTCGAGCCTTTGAGTTGAGCTTCGAAGGACGAGGAAGCTGACCTTCGAATGACTCGTTTCTTCGTTGGAAAGCTATGATCGCGCTCGGTGGGACCATCGGAACAGGTCTCTTCGTAGGAAGTGGATCTGCCTTGGCTACTGGAGGACCTGTCGGCTGCTTGTGAGTCTATACCTCTCTCTTTCGAGGAGGGACGAGGACGGATGGGGGGCTCGGTTGGTTCGTTCCTCCTTAAGCGCGAGCTCATTTTCTTCCTTCCTCCTTCCTTTCACCTCCTTCCTTCCCTCGCAGGCTCGGATACATGATCATGGGAGTCGCCGTCTACGCTATGATGGTGAGCTTTTCGTCCCTCTCGGTCGGCCAGAGGCGTCAAAGAGGCGAGCTCGAAGCTGAACCCTCTCTTTCTTCCGACTCGGTCTGACTTTAGATCTCGCTGGGAGAGATGGGAACCATGTACCCTGACGCTCAGGGTTTCGTTGGATACACTACGTGAGTCTCTCATTCTTGATGTGAGCGTGAGCGCTCGAGCTGGCCTCGACGAGGCCTGAGGAGGAGTCCCGAAGCTGACAACCAACGTTCACCTGTCGTCCCATCTCGCTCGTTCCTCCCCCTCTTCCGAATCAAAGTCGTTTCGTCGACCCCTCTATCGGATTCGCCCTTGGTTACAACTACTGTGAGTTCAGCCCCTCGACCTGTCTACCTTCTCGCACCCCCTCGAGTTCGAAGCAAACAAACGGCAAAACCTGACGCGTCGTTCTTCTTCCCTCCCCCTCCTCGTTCTTTCTCACAGGGTACTCTTACGCCGTCACCATCCCTACTGAGCTCGTCGCTTGCGCTCTCGTCATTCAATGTGAGCTCCTCCTTCCTCTCACCTCGAGTAGCTCGAGCTCAACCTGACGTGATCCTTCCCTCTTTTTACGAACTAAAGACTGGAACGCGACGATCAACCAAGCCGCTTGGATCACCCCTCTTTTCGTCGCCATCGTTGTTGTCAACTTCTTGGGTGTCCAAGTCTACGGTGAGTCGACCAACCCCACGCCAGAGACGGGAAGCGAGCGAATGCAAAGTCGAGAGCTGATCGCGATCGTTCTCATTCGACCATGCAGGTGAGATGGAGTTCTGGTTCTCTGCCATCAAGATCATCGCCATCGTCGGTCTCATCATCGTCGGAATCGTGATCGACTGTGGAGGAGGACCCAACGGTGGTGGATACATCGGATTCAGGTGTAAGCAGTCGCTCTTTCATTTTCCTCCTTGCGTCGAGCGCGAGCTCATTTCCTTTCCTCCTTGCGTTTCTCAGACTGGAAGAACCCTGGACCCTTCAACGAGTTTGTCGCCGACGACGGAACCACCATCACCGGAGCTTGGGGACAGTTCGTCTCGTTCTGGAGTGTCTTCGTTCAGGCTGCTTTCTCCTTCATCGGTTCGTCCCATCACGCGTTTCCCTTCTTCGCTTTGATTCTGACTTCGCCTCTTCGTCCCTACTTCTCTTTCTATAGGTACTGAGATTCTCGGAGTCACTGGTGAGTCCCTCATTTTGAAGAAGACGGCGCGAGAAGAAGCCAATGGGTGAGCTCGAAAGGTCGAAGCTGATCCCTTCCCTTTCTCCTTGCGATTCGCTGCAACAGTCGGAGAGGCCAAGAACCCCAGGGTTGCCTTCCCTCGAGCTATCAAGAGGACTTTCTGGAGGATTCTCATCTTCTACGTCTTCTCGATCTTTATCATCGGTATTCTCGTGCCCTCGAACTCGGATCGACTGCTCAACAACTCTGGATCCGACGCGTCTGCGTCGCCCTTCGTCATCGCTATCGAGGAGGCTGGAATCAAAGCTCTTCCTTCGATCGTCAACGCCGTCCTCATCGTCGCTGCCTGGTCTGCTGGTAACAGTGATCTCTACGCCGCCTCCAGGAGTGAGTTCGGTCTCGCGATTGCTTCGCTTCGCCTGGTCGAGAGAAGCTGACCTCTCGTCCCCGCCCTTCTCCTCCCAGCTCTCTACGCTCTCGCCCTCGACGGAAAGGCTCCCAAGGTCTTCCGATACTGCAACAAGTCTGGACTTCCCGTCTACTGCATTGGAATCACCGCTCTCTGGGGTTTCATCGCCTACGCCGCTGCTGGAAACAACACCGCCGCCGTCTTCGATTGGGTGAGTTGAAACGCGAGACGCGTCGAGCTGCTTTTCGTCGCGAACTGACTCGACTTATTATTCTACCTCAGCTGTATAACACTTCGAGTATCACTGGTCTGATCACCTGGGTCTGCATCCTTGGAGCTTACCTTGTGAGTTCTCTTCGCGCCACCTCCTCGAACGCGTCTCCCGTGCTCACTTCGTCCTCTCGTCTTCCCTCTCCCTCAGCGATTCTACTACGGAATGAAGAAGCAAGGTCTCTCCCGTGAGGATCTCCCTTACAAGGCTCCCTTCCAGCCTTACGCCTCGTGGTTCGGTTTCTTCTTCTTCATCGTTGTCGTGAGTCTCTCCAAACACTTCCCTCTCCTCATCCCTCTTCGACTCGTCGCTGATCGCTCTCTTCCACTTCTGCGCCAGATCCTCATGAACGGATTCCCCATCTTCATCGGAGACTCCTTCACCGGAGAGGGTCTCGTCGCTACCTACATCTGCCTTCCCATCTTCTTCGTGAGTTCTCAACGAAGAGAACGAGCTCGCCTCGAAGCTCGACCCCACGCTGACCTTTTCTCTCGTTGTTTTCTTGCCATCACAGGTCTGCTGGCTTCCCTACAAGCTCTTCGGAGGAAACGGTCCTCGAACAGGACCCTGGGGGATGTTCCGAATCACCACCTGGGTAGCTCTCGAGTGAGTTTGATCCCCTCTTCTCATTTCGACGCGTCTCTTGTATTGACCCTTCCCTCTTTGCTTCTTCGTTCCTCAGGGATATCGATTTCGTCACTGGGACCCGAGAATTCGAGGAGATGGACGCTCGTGAAAGCGAGCAGGCCAAGCCTCAGTCCTTCCTCGCTCGAATCTTCGCTGCTGCTTTCTAGATCTCATTCTCTTCTCTTCTCTTCTCGACGACCCCCTTCTCCGCCATCTCCCTCCTTCGCCCATCTGCATTCTCGACCCTCCTCTTCTACTTCCTTTCCTAGACCTGGTTCTTTTTGTAGACGGTAGACGGTTGTTTGGTTCTCTTTTCTCATCTCTAGTACTCTACTTGCATCGCACACCTCTTAACGCCCTCAATACAATGCTCGATCACTTCAACTCTTCCTCGCACTCGACGCGCCTCGTTCCTTCTCTCGAGCGAGAACCAAACGAGCTGAGACGGAGGTTCATAAAGATTCGTGACGTGTATTACTCGAGAACAAGAACAGATGTGTACGCTAAAAGATGCTGGTCAACTTCACTCGACCTCTCCCTCCTCCCTCCCTTGCTCTCTCTTTCACCTCCTCACTTCTGAACCGAGTACCCAGGAGGCCCTCCCGCTTCCTGCTCCTTCGTCGTCAACCCATCCGAGAAAGGGTTCAGCGAGCCTCGTCGCTCTTGCCTGGCTCGTTCCTCAATTCCAGCGGTCTCGTCGGTGATGGGGGCTTCAGCGAAGACGGGAGGGAGGTTGGCGGTTGGGGACATGACGCGAGGAGGCTGAGGGAAAGCGACGAGTAGATGGAGGTCAGCGATCGATCTCGGAACAAGGAGAGACGAGTCTTGGTGAGAAGGCAGGCTCACAAGCTCGGGAGGGGATTGGCTGTTGACGTGAGGAAGCGAGGAGGTTCGACCGAGAGGAGAGGTGGTGTAGGGCGTGGATTGAGTCGAGGTCGGAAGAGGAGAGGTCTGGCCAGAGTTCGTTCGAGGTCGAATCTGACCTGAGATGGGTCCTGGTCCTTCCGGTCCTGAGGTGACGGGAATCCCAGTCTGGTTCGAGGAGAGCGAAGAACCAAAGTCAGCGAGCGAATGTCACAGAGTCGCGTCGAGCGAGATCGAAATCGAGTCGGACGTAAACTCACCTCAGCAACAGTAGGAGCTCCTCCCTTCTCAACACCTCGGTTCTCATACTCTCCAGGACTCAGAGCACCCGCACTCGATGACCTCTCGAACTCAGGAAGCTCAGTAGGACTGAGGTTCAGCGTTCCGAGAGCCTCGACGGGAGGAGGGCTGCTGGATCCCGACGCCGACGCTGACGATCCGCCGCTCGAGTGATGGCTGGCGAGAACGATCCTCTGGGAGTTGGTGTGCTGACGAGCGACGTCGGAGGGTAGGGAGTCGGAGCGAGCGAGGGTAGAGGTGATGATTCCGGAGTTCGAGTCTCGGTGGACGGCGGAGAGCTCTGCTTGATGGGATTCGGAGAAGGAGGGAGTGGGAGCCGATCCAGGCTCGGGCCAAGAGGTGACCTGATGTAGGAAAGAAACGTGAGGTTAGAAGCTGACGGTGGAGAGGAGAGAAAGTGAAGTGAACGAACGGTGATGAACTTTCCGGCCTCGAAGGTGTCGAGAGCGATTTGAGCGGAAGATCGAACGTGAGAAGCGTAGTCCTTGTCCCATTCCCCCTATGAAGAGTGAAGAAGAGTCAGTGACAGATCTCGGAGGGTGTGAGGTTGATGTTGAACGAACCGATTCGAGAGTGGGGATGAGAAGGGACGACGCGTGCGAGAGGAGGACGAGCTTGCTCGAGTACTGATGCAAGGGAGAAAAACGTCAGCTCAAGCTCTGAAGAGTCGGTGTGGCAGTAGACTCACCTCGGTGTAAGCCTTCCATGTCTGCTGGTTCGACTTCACAACGGCTTCCCGTCTTCGGAGAGGTAACGAATCCTGAAGCTTCGTGAGGTCGCGGTTGAGAGATCCGATGAGGTCCGTGTCCGGTTTCTTCTTCGCTGAAGCCTCCTTGAACCTGCAGAGACACGAAGAGGGTAGTCTTGAGTCAGCTACTGGTTTCTTGGTCCAACTGCTTGATGGTGAAGAGACGGAAGGAGGGGAGGGAGGAGGGAGGGAGGGAGGGAGGGACGCACTGCTGCTGCTTGATCTCGATGGCTAGCTGCAGGTCCCGAAGCTCCTTCAAGGGCTGCCTCGCTCGATCGAGCTCCTTTGCGAGGTCTCCCGAGAGCTGAGCTGCTGAGAAGGAGAGGTAGGAGAGTCGGTCGGAGGCTGTCAACGAGGGGAGAAGAAAGAAGAAGAAGCGGAGGATCAGCGACCTGTGTTTGATCCGAGCTAAGAAAGGGGGGAGTCGCGAGAAGGATTTCTGACGTCAAAGAAACTCACCATCGACGAGATCAGGTTCCTCTAGAGACTTGGACCACTCGTAGAGTTCCTTGCTGGCGAGAGATCCGTCCCTCGAGCAGGCGAGGAGGTCGAGAGCTACCGTCTTCTGGGAGGTTATCGAGAGCTGAAGGGCTCGGGTAGAGATGGGGGACAAGCCCCCAACATGGTGTTGCTGGAAGACTCGAAGCTGATGTTGGATAGAGTCGAGGGCAGGGTGTTGACTGGTCGAAAGAAGAAGTGAGAAGGAGGAAGGGGACGGAAAAGAATGAGCTTTGAAAGTTGGCCAAGGGGGAGGGGAAGGGAGGGAAAGGGAAGGTTGAGGACGAACGGAATCGAGGAAGAGACGTTCGAAGCAACCTGGCTCGCTTTCGAAGTCAAATTCGAGTAGAGAGAAGACATCTTGTTTGCGAGGGAAGGAGGAGTAGGGGTATCTGGTTGAGAGGACGACATGCTGAAGGGGGAAGGGAGATCCTGAAGGTTGAAGGGAGGAAGGGGAACAAGCTCGGTGGGGGCTCGTCGAGCTTCCCTTGCCTCAAACTCGCAGTCGCGTCGTGTTTACCTTTTTCGTCATGGCGGAGTTGACTGCAACCGGTTCTTACCCCTGTTTCTTTGCCGAGAGATACACCTCCGCAGAGAGGGGAAAAGCTGGCGGTCTCTCCGAGCAGACGGTCGTCCGCTCCTCGCCTTCTCGTCTTTCGCTTGACGCGTTTCGATGCATGAGAACAGTATCTACTGACAGATCAAGAACGCTCTGCGAGATTACACCAACGAAACGGGGGCGTACATAGACGTAATCAAAGCGCGCAAACCTCTTCGAAAAGTCGAAACGAGCGAACGAGCGACCAACGACGACGCGACCTGGCCCGACGAGCGACGACGAAAAAGAAAGAGGGAAGAATCGGGGAGGGTGGGAAATCAGTTTTAGAGTGAGAAGAGGGTTGAGTGGACTGGGCGCAGGGGTAGAGGTGGTTGAGGGTGATCTGCAAGAGCGAGAGGTCGACGCGGTCAGCTTCTGCGCTCGACGCTCAAAGAGATAGAACAGGAGAGAGGAGCTCCCGAAGAGCTGTAACGGGCTTTAATAGGAGACTGATGGATCACAAGTGCCGTGTAGGGAGGAGAAGAGTTCGTGAATGAAGAGGGAGGGAGATTGACGCGTCGAGCTGAAAGTGAACCGAAACAACAGGTCAGCAAACTCGACGAGAGGGAGCAAGAACATCCGCTCCTGGAAAAAACCTTGAAACGAGACTCACCTCACTCGACCAACTCAACTCGGTACTTCTCCTTCGTTCGTACCAGCTTGGACACCAACTTCTCCGCCGTGTCCTTCCCCTTCACCGAACCAACCTCCAACACGACCGCTCCATCCTTCAACTCCCCAACCCCAAACGAGCTCTTCGCCTTATCCAACTCCTCCAGCAATCTCAAACCCTCTCTACCCTTGTCTCTCCCCTTGAGCAGTCCTGCGAAGAATCCAACCCAAGTCGAGTCGCTCGAGTTCAGCCGACCTCGCTCGAGGGAGGAGACCAATCAAGCACGATTTCTCATCTGCTGCACCGTCCCCTCCAGCCCAGAGGAAAACGATAGTTCCCTCGAATCGCATCGTCTCGATCCTCGTCCAACCGTCGAGAGGAGGAGCCTCAAGAACGCACGTCCACATCTCGTCCTCGTCTCCGGCGCTGCTCTTCCCCGTCCTCTTGTGCTCGCATCGAATGGGGTTCAGATGGGGAAGGACGGTAGACGCGAGGAACCTGAGGAGGGAGTCGCATCCGTTGTGCCTGTAAATGAGTCGGACGTTTTGGATCCGGAGAGGAGAGGAGAGGGAGAGTCGACTGAAGTCGAGTCGAGGAGGTCGGTGAGGGAAATCGTACTCCTCCGTCTGATCTTCGTCGAGTTCTTCTTCCTGGAAGGTCTATAGAGAAGAGGAGAAGTAGCGACTAAGAAGTCTAGCGAGACTCTCCCGAGAACGGCGAGGGTGGGGATGTCCGAGTGTTGGAAGATGAGGAGGAGGGAATCCCAAGGCAGATGACGAGCTCGACGAGAGGAGGATCGCTGGAAAAGGAGAAGCGAGAGCATCAGCATTGAGAGGTTATGTAGACGAGAAATATGGTCGACTCACTGTCGAAGCCATTGGGCAGAAAGGGGAGCTGTCGATCGAGGAAGGAAGAAGGGGGGGAGCCTGGAAAGTCGAGCTGGTCTTTGCTGTCCGTTCAAGCGATGGTTGGACGGGAGAGAAGCGAGACTCGGGATGGTAGGGATGGAGGAGATGCTCGAGAGTGGTAGGGTCTCGATTTGAAGGTATAAATCAAAAGGTTTGAAGGAGCTTGAGGCGGCTGAAGGGGAACCTCCGAAAACGAGCGAGCTCACCTTCCCTTCCTTCTCGTCGCTTTCGAGTTTGACGCAACCCACCACCACCTTGCACCGCTATGGCTCCTCGCACCCGATCGGAGGGACTTCAACCCCTCCCTCTCCTCCCCACCGAGCTCGAACGAGAGATTCTCCGGTTCTGCGATACTCCCACCCTCGCCAACGCATCTCTCGTCTCCCTCGCCTTCCTCGAGCTCGCCTCGCCCTTCCTCTACCAAGACATCACCATCCGAGGGTTCAAGCAGCTCAGCAGACTCCTTTATACCGAGGTGAGTATTTCTTCGTTCTTGTCTCGTATCTCTCTGCTGATGGTCTCTTTCGTTGCCTCTGCCTTCGTCAGAGTGCACCCTCCCTCGCTCCCGACCTCGACTCCCTCCTCTCCCTCTCCCAAACTCGCACCTTCACCTTCAACTTCGAGCCAGACGATATCTTCTCAAAACCGACCTTCCACGCAGCTCGGTTCCCACTCTCTACCCCTCTACAACTGTAGACTTTGACCGTCCGCTGGGACGACGTCGGCGACGACAATCCTTTTGAGTCCACGACGACGGCGTTCCTCAACCTCTTCGACCCCCTGCAAGTCCACTGCTCCTTCGTGTCACCGGAGGACAGTCATATCTCTTGGCTATCAATTGATGATCTCGCGTGGACCAGGATCCAGCATCTTTCGCTATGCAACGTCATTCCCACCGCCATCCTCTCCTCCTCCCTTCTCTTCAGCCTTCTCCCTCCAAAATCCCTCAAAGTCACCCTCCACCCCTTCCTTGACGACGATGACTCCGGCGTGGAAGGGTTCGCAATGGTTGTGGCCGAGCTCGTCGGAGGCGACTGGAACGGGGGCGTCGACGAATTCGTCGAGCGAAGTGCGTTGGTGTCCTGTGATCAAGTGAAGCAGGGGGTACTAGAGACTAGGAACGAAGCTCAACGGAGAGAGTGCCTCGAGCTATTGGGGAAGTTCTGGGATGCGAACTCGATTTCCTCTGTGGATAGGGAGCGGAGGGAGGGTATGGTTCGAGTGGAAGTGACGGAACTCGAGGTTCGTCGCTCGACTTCTTTCTTCTTGCCCTTCATCCCTCGTTGACTCTCGCTCTGTATACGCTTTAAGTCCCTCTGAACAGTACATCTACCCACCATGCATCTTTCGCCGTGTGCGCTCCCGTCTTCTCGCTCGACATCCTCGCTTTCGTAAGTCACGAACGCGTCGCGTCCTTGCTCTTCGAATGTTCTCACCAGCCTTGCTGACTCCCTTCTCTCCCCTCTTCCCCTCATCTCACAGCAACACCCCCTCTACCATTCTTCAGCAGCTCACGTGAGTTCCTCGTTTCCTTGCTTGCTCTTCTACAACAAAAGCTCACTCGTCCTCCTTCGTCTCTCCTCTCGATTCCCTCCGACCGTTTTCACCGCTCAGCTTCCCTCTCCTTCTCCGCCCCTCGCTACCAATTCCAGCCTCCAACATCCTCCTCTTATCCTCAGCCAACCATCCACACCCCTCGCTCTCTCGAACTCAGCAGCATCCTCCCTCGACGCGTCGAATCGAAACTCGACCGACCTCGTCCCTTCGACTTCCCTCCCATCAATCCCTTCTTGACAACCTTCAACCATGGAAACTCCACCAGGCACCTCGAAGGTCGTCGACCTCGGGTCGCAAGAGCGGAGGAAGAAGAAGAGGACCCTGCTGGTCGAGTCGGGAGGGAGAGCGACGCGCGTTTGGAGGACAGCGGAAGGGTCTGGGCTGGCGATCCTGGGAGAGAGATAGTAGTACGAGGTAGTATGGCATCTTGCTTCCTTCGCTGACCTGTCGGCAAGCCTGAGCGAGCGAAAGAGCTTTCAAAGGTGAGTTCGCATTATCTTTCTTTCGATCTCTAGCCCTTCGACAAGTATCTTACTGACTCGCTCTTCTCGGGCTTCGTCTGGCTACTTCTAGGTCTCCTCCATCGATTCCGGGCGCATCTCTCGCGAGTCGAGTCCCTAATTTTCGCGAAGCGCCGTCGAGCTCGACTCGACGCGCGACGGCTCGGTTCTCGTCGGCTCTCCTTTTCTCCCTCTCGTCTTCATCTCGACGCTGGTTCGGCGTCTTGCAATGTCCGTCTCTTCATGTGAGTTCGCTTTCAGTGTCTGCAGCTCACCACCTCGCCCTTGAAACAAAGTCCTGACTGCTTAAGCTTTGATCTCCTCTCTCCCTCGCAGATTTACCTCGATCTGGCATCTGCTCTCCTGTCGTCAGCAAAACTTGGCGGCCTCAAATCTTCCATGGCCTGGACCCACCTTGGACCTCGCCCTCAGTCTCAAATTTTCGAGGTGAGCCAATCAGATGGGGGCGCGCGCCTGAACGAAGTCGAAGATCCGGTTGGAGTTCTCCCCGTTCGTTTTGACCGTCCCTTGGCGATGGGGATCGCGAGCGTGCCAGGCGTTTTCTTCCTTTGATTTGCTCGTTGACCCTCCTCTCCTTCACGACGCTGACATCCTGTTGCCTCCTCTGCTGCTTTCTCTCCTTAGGTTGGCGCTCGAAAAGAATCGAAGAGTCAAGACGCGTCGAAACGATTGATCGTGAGCCTTCTCCGCTCTTTTCCCTCTTCCCCCCCGCCTTTATCTCGCCCCTGCATGCCCATAGCAACCTCGCCTCGCACGGCTCGATCCTCCCTTCCAAGCCCTTTTGGCTCCTTTCGCAAAACCGTCCGATCCTGCGGAATCGCGCGACGGGGACATGAGGAGCATCAAAAGTTCCTCTCCTCATCAAATCTTGTCAGATAACCACCACTTTCTCCCTATCTTTTCTCCCAGTTCTTCCTAGTCGTGAGCTCTGTTTCTTGGCTCAGAAGATTCTACCTTTCCTGCAAGTCGTCGACAGCGAAAGAGCGACGAGCGGGAAGCTTGTGGCGGACCTCCTCGTCGTTCTTCAGCTCGCTCTTCTCTCCTCCTTTTTTTCGTCAACTGACCTCTCGCTTCTTCTCTTCTTCTCCCTCGTTCCTTCCAGATGTCTGCGTTCAACAACGGCAATGGCATCTCTCCAGACTACGAGAACGAGGAGTCCAAGCAGACTGGGATTCCCTTCGACGAGGAGAAAGGCGTTCACGGCTCCTTCGACGGGAACGAGCTCAACTACGACGAT
This sequence comes from Mrakia gelida, assembly GCA_024345305.1. Taxonomy (NCBI): domain Eukaryota; kingdom Fungi; phylum Basidiomycota; class Tremellomycetes; order Cystofilobasidiales; family Mrakiaceae; genus Mrakia; species Mrakia gelida. The sequence goes on from BRON01000019.1 coordinate 401,482, forward strand.
GCCTCGAGCGGCGCTTCCATCATCAACGCTGGAACTGCAAAGGTGAGTCTCTTGAACGAGAGTGAATGGGTCGTTTTGAGGAGTCGTTCGAGGTCGAGGTCGGATCTCGAATCGAGGCTGAACCCAACCGATCGGCCGTTTCTCTTGTTTCTTCCTTCCTTCCCTCTTTCCGCATTCTTCGTAGGTCGAAGCAGCCCAAGCCGTTTGGGGTAAGAAGTCGAAGATCTTCTTGTTCATCGGGTACGTCCTCTGCTCCCTCTCCTCCTTTCTTCCTCTCGTCTTTGAGAGCGCTTCGTCCGTCGACTCGTCAACCAAGAGCAAATGTAACGTACGAGCTGACCTTCTAATCACCTTTCGTCGAATCAGGTTGGGACTCGCTACGTAAGTCTCCAATCTTCACCAAGGGGAGAAGACGGACCGCACTTCTCTCCCCTCCTCTCGACGCGTTGTATCTCGAGCATCGTTCCTGACTTGGTTTCCTTCCTTCTCCACAGCTACGTCTACTCCCTCGATGGAGTCACCACCTGGCAGTATCTCTTCTACGCTACCAGTGCTGTCGGAGCTCACGCTCTTTCTGGAACTGTTACCACTGCTGGGTGAGTTAGAAGTCGAGAGTTCGATCGTCGAAAAGAGTCGAAGCTGACCTTTTCGTTCTCCCTCTTCGCACATCGTCTCTTCGTCCACTAGAGCCATCATCACTGCCGTTGGAAAGCGTGAGTCTCGAATCGTGAAGTTGTCGAGAGCGAGACGAGAGCTCTGGTAGGCTGCAGGGCAACGCGTGAACGAGCAGCTGACGCTCTTTCCTCTTCCTCCCTTTTCTCGCATTCTGCAGCTTTCATGGCCAAGCTTTCGGATACCATCGGTCGCGGAGAGACTTATATTGTCGTTACCATCTGCTACATCATGTGAGTGCACCAGCGTTCGATCGTTACGAGTCGAGACTCTCGTCGAGCTGAGCTGATCTTCTTCAACGTTTTTCGTCCTCCCTCAGTGGATACTGCCTGCTCGGAGGTGCTCAGAGCATCGGAATGATCGCTGGCGGAAAGATTATGTACTCCCTCGGATATACTGGTCTCCAGCTACTCACCAGTATCGTCATCGCTGACATGACCACCCTCCGATGGAGAGGACTCGTCGTCGCGTGAGTGCCAGTCAGATTTGAGGAGCTGGGAAGTCGCGACTGACCGCCTTCGTCCTCTCGTCGCGTTCCTCTCAGTTTCGTCTCGATGCCCTACGTTCTGAACTCGTTCATCTCCGGAGAGATCACCACTGCTTTCATTCCCAACAATTGGCGAATGGGTACGTCTCTTGACCTCCTCGTTTCCATCTTCGCGTCGCCTTTGCTGACCTTCGACCTCGCTCTGCCCTCTTCCACCCTTCCTCCACTTCTCGCTCGGTATCAGGATACTTCATGTTCGCCATTCTCATCCCCGTCTGCGTCTTCCCCGTCGTCGGAACTCTCCTTTGGGCCCAACGGAAGGCGAAGCAGCTCGAGGTCCTCAAGCCCACCAAGCTCGAGTCCGCCATCAAAACGAAGCCTCTCGAGTCCCTCAAGGTCTTCTTCGCCGACATGGATGTAAGTGCTCGACTGGAATGATCTCTCGAATGAGACAACAGAGGTCTCGAGACGGGATATCCTGGAACGCGGAGCAAACCGCTGACTCGTTTCGTTTTTCTACTTCCCCTCCAAGGCCATCGGTCTGATCCTCGTCGCGGCCTCTCTTTCCCTCCTCCTTCTCCCTCTTGGACTCACCAACAGGACTGGATCGCTCGACGGATGGAAAGAGCCTGGGAACATCGTCATGATCATCCTCGGTTTCGCGCTCTTCCCCTGCTTCGTCTGGTGGGAGATCAAGTACGCGTCCGTTCCGCTCATGCCTCTTCGATTCCTCAAGAACCCGTCTATCTGCGCGTCTCTGGCTATCAGCTTCATCGACTTCGTCTCGTGAGTCCAAGTCGAGTCTCGGTTCTCTTCTCTCGAGCTGTCGCGTCGGGTTTCGACCCACTTTCGCGTGCTGATTCTGTTCTCCCTCTCTTTCCAAATCTAGCTTCTACATAGTCTACGTGTACCAGTACTCGTTCTTCGCCATCGTCAAGACCGGAGTCTGGAGCGTCAGGGAGCAGAGTTACTTCAACAACAGTAAGTGAACTCGCCCGACCGGTCATCGCGTCACTCAAAACTCGCTAACCGTCGCTTGCTTCCTCCCTCCCTCCCTCATCCTATCCTATTTCTCAGCCATGACTATCGCTCTCTGTGTCTTCTCCATCCCTACGGGCTACGTTATGTACAAGACGAGGAGGTACAAGGTGAGTTCGAGTTTTGTCGTACCTTTCACGTCTCGATTTTTGACTCGTTCTGACTTCTTCCTCCTTTTTGTTCAGAACATGCTCGTCTTCGGACTTCTTCTCAGGCTTCTCGGAGTTGGAGTGATGATCCGATCTCGAGGCAGCGATGGAGGAGCGTTCGAGGTGAGGCTTTTCGACGCGTTGGCCCGTCGGCTCGTTCGAGAACTTTTAGAGCTGACTGCCTCTCCTTCTCTTCTCTCTTTCCACCGACAGCTTGTGATGTGCCAACTCATGCAGGGAGCCGGGGGTGCCATCGCTGCTGTGACTACTGGTATCGCCTCTCAGGCTGGAGGTGAGTCGAAGACAGAACGAAGGAGACGGACTTCGCGGAAAGTGTCGACTGACGACTCCCGCCCTTCCCTTTCTCCCTCAGTCACCCACGCCGACGTTGGCACGGTCACCGCCTTGGTGCTTCTCTTCGCTGAGGTTGGGTACTCCTTCGGATCTACTATCTCCGCCGCCATCTGGACCAACGTGAGACCCTTTCGAGCTTCCGAGTTCTCGAATCTAGATCTGACCAGCGCGAACCTTTCATCCCCTTTTCCCTAGACTTACCGATCCGCTCTCGCGACTCACCTTCCTTTCCTTAACTCGACGGCCATCGATGCTCTCTACTCAATCCCTACCAGTGTGACAGTCCTCGCCATGGACGATCCCATCCGGTGAGCCCGGCTTTCGCTCGTCGGGCAGCGACCGACCTCGATCTAACTCCCTCTTCTCTCTCTCTCTTCCAGAATCGGGACTACCGCCGCTGTCTCCTCGGTGATGAAGATCTTGTGCATCGTCGCTACTGGTCAGCTCCTCTCTTCTCAGTTTTGGAAACGCGGTCGGCTCGTCGAAGCTGATCTTTTCTCGTCGCGTCTCTTTCCAGTCTTCGCCATCTTCCCTCCAATTGTTGCGTGGTTCTGGATGGAGGATTACGAGCTTGGAGATGTCCAGAACGTCTACGACGGACGAGACCTGATGGGAAACAAGGTCCAGGAGGGAACTGGAGATCGAGAGGCTGAGCAGACGAGGGCTGCCAGGGTTTAGATTGGTGGGACGACGCGTTTCGGTCTGGTTTCATCGCTTCTTTTGTTTCTTCTCTCTCTCTAGGCCTATGAGTTACTCGCTTAAAAAGCGCTTGGGCTCGCATTTCGTTAGTTATGACTGATATCCTGTAAAGTAGCCGTCAAACGGCGACGCTCCCAAACCTTCAACTCCCCCTCACTCTCGCACAACCTCGTTCTCTCCCCTCCTCGCCCAGATCTCGTGAGCCCTCCCGACGATCCCAGTACCAGGCTTGCACATCTGAATCGAAGCGACCTCTTCTTTGAGCCTCGCAAGCCAGAACTCGACTTCGGACGCGTCGAGCCCGGCGTTGTCAAAGAACCATCCCTGTCGAAGCGGATCGCAGACCTGCGAAAGAAAACAACGGGAAGGGAGTTAGATTGGTTTCGAGGTACGAGGAAACGAGGCGAGAGATAGTGAAACTGACTCGAAGAAGGATCTGTCCCACTTCGTCGACGCGAGCGTCTGTAATAAGTGAACAAAGAGAAAGACCCGACGGAGGTGAGCTGATGGCTGGAGCTCAGACGGGGAACTGCATATGAACTCACCGAATCCTCGAGCACCCAATTGAGGATAGACGATGTTTTCGTTTACCGAAGAGAAGAGGTTCGTCGCGTCGATGGTCGAAGCGAACGAGTCGTTCGCGTCGGAGAAGCTGTTGACTCCTTCGATGTGGCTGAGAACTCGCTCTGTTGAGGAGTGTGGCATACGGAGAGAGCACCCGCAGGAAGTGAATCAGTCAGGGTCTGCGGAATCGGCGACGCGTCGGAGGTCATGGTCGAACCGAACTTGCTCGCTCAGAAGCTCAGTACTCACGACTTTTTCCGAGAAGAGCAGTAGCAGGGAAGACATCCGAAAGCTCCACACCCTCAGCCTCGGGGAGAACGGCGTCGTGCTGAGAAATCGAAGATGAGGAGAAGGTTCAATAAAAGTTGAAGGAAGCAGACAACAATCGGAAAGCCGACGAAAGCTCACGTTGATGATCTCATAGGCGATGTAAAACCCACCCGGTGTGGGGGTTTGGAGAGGAAGTGAGGAGTTCTTCTCGGTTTGTTCGTTCTTTCGTTTTGCTTTCTTCTCGACGCGTCTCTTCCCCTTTTCTCCTGTCTCGGTTAGAGACCCCGCTTCTATAGGTTCTGGGCCTCGCCCTTCTGTTTATATTTAGTCCTCTGCTTCCCTTCGCCGACTCTTCTCGTTCTGTAGATACCTTTGCCCGAAACCTTCCCCTCGCGACGCGCCTCACTCACGTTCCCCTTTTCTTCTCGGCCTTCCCTTCCGTCTCGACTCTCTTGCTTAGTACATACTTTTCTCGGTTCTCGCCTTCTCTGCCTCTTCCGTTTTATAGCTTATACCCCTTTTTGGCTTTGCTGTGACCGCTGATGGTCTCGCGTCGTGTCTCACCGTCCTTCCTCCCTTTCGCTAGCTACTCCCTCCAGCCTCGTTCCTCTTCTCGGTGCTTCGGACTGCGGATCATATTTAGTATAAAGAGTGGGCTAGTTTTGACCTTCTTGCTATTCATCAACTTTCACCCCAGAATTGGTCAACTTCTCAGCTTCCCTTCTCGTCTCCCTTTCTCATCTTCCCTTCTCCAGAACCAGTCTCGCCGTCAAGTCGCCCAGTAGTAGTTCTCATTCTCCCTCGCGTAATTCTCAAGTCGCTAGTAGTAGTTCTCGTTTTCCCTTCTCCACCGACCTCCCTTCCTTCTCCCAGCCCACCCCAAAGCCTCCAAGAGCTGAAACCTCAACGAGCACTCGCCAGCGTCGTTCCTCCCACGAACCTCGATAGAGCTACCCACCACAACCCCACCTAGAGACCTTTACTTTACCGTAGAACGCCCACACCGGCTTGAGCACTCGTCCGATCTCCTCGCAAAAATTGGTGTAGCTGAAGTCGTCACTGAGTGAAGGACCGAGGAAGGAGTGATGAACGAGCTGGAAAGCGAAAGGGATGAAAGACGCGACGGGTGAGCCCGAACGATGATTCGGTGGACCAAGAGGGTGAAGCCTACATCGAAGAAACCATCTGGGTATGGAAGACCGCCAGAGACGTCGTAGAGCTCCGAGACGACGTTGGGAGGGAGGAATCTGACGAGAAGAAGAGAGCAGGGAAACCGATCAGTTTGAGACGCGCCTCGAGTCGAAGAGGCGAGGAAACGCACTCTTCGGTGCAAGCTTGAGAGTCAACTCTTACACCCTCGGCGAGAGGTTAGATATCTCCCATAGATGCGAGCCAGCATGCTGGAGGGAAAGCAAACGAGGAAGGCAAACGACGAGCCGTCAGCGCCGACCCTCGTCCAAGTCGACGCGTTTCAACACGTAAAACCTCCCCTCCAGTCCACCACACCATCTCCATGAAACCGTAAATACCTCTCTTGCCACATCCGATATCCAGGAATCGAGCTCCAGGAACAGAGAGAAGACGGTTGACGTCCTTGAGGATGGGTTTTGAGACGAGGTCACCGAAGTAAGCGATCTTCCATTGGTGCCAGACCGTCTCGATGGTCGTGTGAATCTCGTCGCTCGGCCACCTGATCAGTAGCATCGTAGTGAGTGCAAGAGTCAAGATGAGCGTTATCGGAGGAAGGAAGGAAGACTGAACGAAGTACGAGTGAGGACTCGTTCGACGAAGAGCGACCGAGGGCAGGCAAGTTGGAGGAAGACTCACCCGTAAGCTTCGTTGACGGCTTGCATGGGTCGGCCTGGATCGGAGAGAGTGGGGAAGATGAGCTGGAGGTCAGCGAGCGGGAACGAAGAGGAGGAGGGAAGGAAGGAAACGTCGAAGCTCAACACCGACCTCGCACGATCTTGGTCCAAGTAGCTTCCAGAGAAGGCGTGAAGGTGATGGTTGAAGATTCTCCTTCAGATCTGGTATCAAAGGTGGACTCGGTTTCGTCGCTGTTGACCATTTCCGAAGTAGGGAGGGAGTGGTGGGTGGTGGAGAAGAAGAGGGAGGGAGGGAGAAGAGAGAGGCCGAGATTCTCGAGCTGACGATGCGAACTCGAGCTCACCGTTTTGCGCAACTTTTTCTCGAAACGAGACTTCCTCGATCATGGTAAAACTCTTTACGAGGCTTCACCGTGGCAAAAAGTCTGCAAAATATACCGACCGAAGCAGAGGCGCTGCGGGACAAAGACAAAGGTCAAGCTCACCTTCCTCCCTCCTCCCTCCTCACCGACCGCCATGTCCTCCTCCTCTTCCCATCCCACCTCCTCTCCCTCTCAGGCCATCGGACCTCCTGCCGACAGGGTGGATAAGCTCTTCAAGACCTCCAAATCCGATATCATCCTTCGAGCCCCCCCTCCTTCGGACAGCAAAGATCGAGGCTTCGTCCTCTTCCCCTTCCGCTCCATCGTCCTTCGAGCTGCATCCCCCGTCTTCGACGACATCCTCGATATCCCTCAACCCGCCGGATCCCCTCATCCCCCTATCCTCAACATCGACGAAGACGCAGACACCGTTCGAAGGTTCCTCATCCTCGTCGACCTCACCACCTCCCGTCCTACCTCCTACACTCTCAACCTCCCTGCAACGAAGGCTCTGTTCCTGTTTGCAGTGAAGTACCAGGTTGACTGGCTGTCTCACGACATGGAGTCTGCGCTGCTGAGCCATGCTTCGAGCACGGGCTCTATAGAGTTCTGGGAGTTTGCTTACGATCACTCCTTGTGGAAGGTCCTCGCGACGATGATGGCCAAGTTCCCTCGTTCCGGAGCGATCAACCTCGGCTCCTTCCCAACTCGTCTCAGGAGGAAGATGGGAGATGATCTCTGGGATCGCATAGTGGACCATCATTCGACGACGCGAAACTGGGAAGGCCTGGGACCAACGACCAAGATGCTCACCGACTATGGAGCGGACTGCGAGAATTGGAGGTTTCCGCCGATGAAACGAGAACTGTGGCAGGAAGGAGTCTTCTAGGGTATGATACGTCTGCTCCCTCACCTCGAAGACCGTTCCGGGCTGACTGACTGGTCTCTTTGTCTTCGAAAAGGTCACCTTCCCCGTCACTCGTCCACCTCCCTCCTTCCCTCCTCGACCCTCCCCCAAGCCTTCTCTTCTCCACCTATCTTCGAATCAACTCCACCCAGTTGGCGTCCCGTACGATCATCTCCTCTTGAACTTTTCCCCTAAACCACGTGAGCCAGCCTCGTCTGCACCATCTTGGTCTTTCGATTCGAGCACTGAATCCTTCCGTCCTTCTGTTTTCTCCACAACAGCTCTCGCTTGCTCGTCGTCATCCCAAGGACCAAGGACTGGACTTTGAGTGCCTCTCTCGACTCTCCACTACGATCTTGCCGTGAGTGTTCATCGTCAGCTCGTCTCCGTTCGACGTCTGCTTCGTTCGACGCGACTGACCAGACCTCTCTCCTCGTTTAATTTTCAAGGCTACCCTCTCTCTGACTCGATGCGATGAATACCTCATCTACGTGTCTCTTCAGAACAGCTTGGCTTCCGCGGAGGAAGCAAACCGTCAACGAGAGAACGCGTCGACCGAGGATCGCGCCTCGCAACTACTCATCTTCCTTCGGAGCCATCACCTCCTCCTCTCGAGACAGTTTCAGTTCAGAAGAAGCATGGCAACCAAGCGACCAGCTCCTCTACGACTCTCCTCTCTTCGCAGGTGCGCCATTCAACCCGTCTGTCTCAGACGCGTCGCTCACCCCTCCACGCTTTCGCACCTCGACCTTTCGCTCACCCTCTCGCTCTTCTTTTTCCGACTTTCCCTCGACGGAGATCACTCGAGCTGACTCCAAACTTTAGCTTCCGACTTGTTTGCAGTTTTTCTCGCAGGATGACGAGGCTCGCGTGAAACTCATGTCGGTGATCACTCTCTCGATCCACCTTCCCCCCTCTCCTTCCTCCAGAAGTTTGTTTTCCTCCTCTTTGGTTGCCTTTCTCTTCCCAACCCCTCCTGCCTCTTCTCTTGACAGTCGCTTGCCGAGGAGTCTTTCTCCTCCGGTATCCAGCGTCTTCCTCTCCAACCACCACCATCAAACGTGAGTCGAAGGAGTCTTCGTTCGAATGGTCGATGTTGAGCTCGAGCTCAACTCGATCCTCCTTCCTTCTCCGACATCTGACTCTTCCTTCCTTCCTCTCAGCTCGTCCATCTTCACCTCCATGGCTCCTCCTACTCTTCCCGCACCCAAACGACGCCTACCATCCATCAGAGAGTCTCCTCCGACCTCTCCATCCTTCGCCAAACGATCATCAGGGTTTTTCTCCTTTCGTCGACAATCCCTCCCCTGCTCGCCTCCTCCTCGAGCTTCCTCCTCCAAGAAGAGCTCAACCGACAGCACCAACATCGTCGCAGTCCCAGAGACTCCGGATCCCCTTACCTTTGGATCTCCTCCTCTCCCTCCAACTCCAGTCGATACAGCCGAGGAGAGCGAGGATCAGCAGGAGCAGGAGGTCCCTCGTCCACCTCGTTCGAGCGGCACCTTTGGCTTCACTGGAGTCGGAGACGAGGAACTCATGTTCGAGGAGCTTGGACCAGCCAGTAGGGAGGATAGCAGGAGGGATTCGAGTGACTCGCTGGGAGAGGTGGAAGCGATGGTAGCGCCGGTGGAGGTCAAGGGAGAGGAGGGAATCGCGTCACCTCCCTCCGTCGTCGTGTTGGTCGACTCCGTCGAGGGATCGCAGGAGGTTCTCGACAGTCCTTTCGAACTCGAGGATTCAACCTACGGCCAACTCCATCTTCCCAGCGACAGCGTCGATTCTCTACCAGAGCAGCGGAGAGGAGGAACGTTTGGGATCAGCCCTTCTCCTCTCCTCCTCGATTCGGCGGCACGTCCCCATCCAGCACCACCTCTGCTCCCTCTCCTCTCGACCCCTCCACCCCCTACCTCCTTCTTCCCACGGTCCCTCCATCATCAGTCATCTAACCTTACCATCTTCCTCACTCCTCAATCCTCTCCCTCCTCGTCCCTCGCCAACATCGACCCGCTCGCAAGTCCTCAACTCGAACTCGACGCGCTCGTTCCTCTTCCGCTTCCGGTCGAAGCTTCCCCACCTGAGGTGACCCCGATGAAGGGAGCGGAGGAGGCGGTACTGGAACTTCCTCTTTCGGCGGAGAGGGGCTCAACGGAGGCTTCGGACAACAGTGAACTGAGGAAGTCGGGGAGTCTAGGTGGTCGACGAGAGGAGTCGTCGCGCGAGGGAGGAGAGCTTGGGTTGAGCTCGACGCCGAGTCCTGTGTGAGTCGTCCTTCTCGTCTCTCCTCTTCTAAAGCACACGTGACTCGATCCTGACCTCCTTGTTCACTCTTCTCTCGTTCCTCTAGGCAAACGACGTTCCCTCCCCCTCTCCTCCTCCGACCTCTCCTCCCTCGCTCAGCAACTCCAACCTTCCCCGCCTCCGTCTCTCTCACCTCTCTCCAAGAACATCGCACTCGTCTCACAACTCTCGCAACCACTCTCCAAACCGAGTCTCGTCGTCTCTCCGAATCTCGCAATCGTCTGGAGGAGGTGAACGCCAGTCTTTCCGCTGAGCTCGATCTCATTGTCCTGGAGATCGAGAGGGAACGAAGGACGTCGAGCACGAGGGATCGAAGGAGCTCAGCAGGAGCGAGTGTCCGGATGCCGATGGTGGACTTCCTCAGAGAAGACGCGAATCAGACGGACGACGAGGGAGGTCGGGTGAAGGTCGGGGTGAGGGGAGGTGGATCGGGGTTGAAGGACGAGGTCGTTCTGGGACCGATGATGAGCGAGGGGGCTGCAAAGGATCTGGAGAAGAGCGAGAAGGAGCGGAAGAAGAAGAAGCGGAGGAGTTGGGGTGCGAGGTTGTTCGGCGGTGGAGGAGACTCGAAGTCGAAGAAGTGAGGACGGGAGAGACGACACGCGACGCGACGAGGTTTGGCTTTGGTTATTTGTGATTAGATTTGGCTGAGTAATGATCTGGTTGATACGTATTAGTCTAGTTTATGACCCCTTTGGGTAACACCTTTTTAATGATCCAATGACCTCTACGATTGATGAGCGCAGGGGCGAGCGTCCTTCAGTTTTTCTTCCCGAGTTCGATCTCAGCAAGGTCGCCTTTCGGTTCGCTCGCTCGTCGCTCTCTCGTTCTTGAGCCCAGGAGATAAAAGCTCGTAAAGTCATAAATTGAGTACTCCTTCGCCAAGCTTGGTATGCTAAACGTTCGCTCTCGAGTCGAGTTGACCCAGAGTCGAACGAGCGAGTCGCTTGCCTGTCAAAGGGAAAAGCGTCGAAGTCAGTCAACGCCGCTCTTCACCTCTTCCCCTTCCTTCCCGAGTTCGAACGAGATTGATAGACTCACGATCCTAGTAGAGACCTTGATTTATCCTTCGTCGAAATCCGCATAGCGTTCTTTTCCCCCATCTCCCGGCCCCAGCACTTCTCCGTTGTTGCTCACTCCTCGTCGGCTGATCGAGCCTCGATGTAGTAGTAGGCTCCCACTCCCAAGGCCCCGACGGCCATGACGACTGAGGAGGGCCTGAAGCTCCTGACGGCTGAGGGGAGAGTGGCGGCGACGACGAGAGTGGAAGCAGCTAAAGTACACAAGACGGCAAAAAAGTCAGAACCCATCGACACGACTCGACGCGAAAGAAAAGGGGGAGAGAAGCTTACCGACTCCAAGCCAAGGCCCATCCTCCAGTCCGTTCTTGGTTCCTCGAGCTCCTGCGTAGAAGAGTCCAGCTCCAGAGGTTCCGGCGACGAGGAGGGCAGTCGAACGAAGAGAGGGGTGTCGAAGGAAAGAGTAGAGGGAAGTTCCAGCGAGGGCACCGCTGCGGGCGAAAGTCGAAGGTCAGTTCAAAGATCGAGCAAGGATTGGAGGAGAGAGGGACGAACGACATGAGGTAGGCTGGGGATGGAGAGATGGCGGTGAGGTGGGGCTGGAAAGACGGAGGTGTGACGGAACGAGGGTCAGTTCGACGACGCTCGAGCAAAGAAGAAGAGATGAGCTGAAGCAGAGAACTCGCTCGAGCGAAAGCGAGAGGAGAAGAAATGGAGGTGTTCATCTTGAATGAATGGAGCTGCTGTGGTTGGATAGTTGAAGCTGAGGAGGAGTAGGGGATGAGATGATGGTGGTTTGTTGACCAAGGGCGAGCGCGTCGTCTTTTCGCCTGAAAAGCGGAAATCTACATCTCTTTTCCGATCTTCCCCGCTCCTCGAAACGGAGAAGAACTGATCTCCGCGAGTACTCCAGAAGAGTTGAGACTGGGGAGGAAGAGGCCCAAGGGGCGGACCGTTCGGATCTCAAGGGCTTGTTCGGATTTCGATCCAGCTTGGTGTGTTGGATGGCGAACGAAGGAGGAGGAAGAGGCTGGGGAAGGTAAGAAGTGTCCAGGATGTTAGGGTTTCGGCGCCGATGAGCGAAATTGATGAAGAGAGCCGAGAAGGGGAAGGGGCGAGGAGGGTACCGCGACGCGTCGAGGATGACAGGGATGGACGAAGAAGAACCCGACGAAGCCCAGGCCTTTTGCTTCAGGCCCCAGTCACGCCTGAAGAGAGAAACATGGATTAAATCAGCTTCGGTTGTCCTTCGAGCTTCGAGAAGGAACCTAGAGTTTTGCGAAACTCACCTTCTCACCCTCCCTTTGTTCCCTCTCCTCTCCCGCGCGTTCTCCTTTCCTTCCTCCCCCACTCACTCGAAGAAACGCAGAGATCAAGATCGTTTGAAAGATGCAAGAGCGTATCAAGTAGCCTGGTAGATGCTACCACCGAAAAATGAGAAAATGCAAGAGAGAGAGAGGAACATAAGAAAGAGAAGAAGACGAGCGGCCCGCGAACGAAACCCACTTGGGGCTGAACTACGAAGTCGAAGGCAATGCGAAGAGTCGTAAGAGTTAAACGTGGGAGATGAAGAGGAGAGCGGGGGGGATTCGTATCGTAGATTGAGAGCGGGTAAGTAGGAGAGAAGGGGAGGGTTTATTGAGCAGGGGTGTATCGAAAAGAAGTGAGTCAAAACGAAGAATGAAAGGCAAGAAACGAGCAGAGGGTAGAAGCAAAGGAGAAGTGGAGAGGTACAGATGGAGAAAAAGAGTGGGGTCTAGTTGGGTTTAGAGAGCTGGAGGGAGACAAGAGGAGAGCGCAGGTCAGCTTCCGTTCGAAGGAGAAAACGCGTCGAGAAAAGACGACGAGGACTCACGCCGTAAGCATTCGAGAGGTTCCTAGCCGACGAGCTCGATGTGAGCGAGGTGTGACCTGTCAGACGTTGCCGGTACGACGAGGTGGACGAGACGGACGAGTCGAGAACCGATCCTCGTTGAGCCGACGCGGGAGTCGAGTTGTTGGCGGCTGGACGGACTCGAGCAGAGAGGGGAGTGGGAGCTCCGATGCTGAGAGCGGTCTGAAGAACGATCAAACACGAAGAGTCAGTGCAAATTTAACTGAACAAGGAACGAAGCGAAAGAGCTCACCTTCTTCGGAGTCTCGTGAGACCTCGACTTCAGAGCAGGACTCGCCAAACTCGACGCCGAGTTGAGGATCCTTCCAGCAACCGAAGGAGCAGGACTCTGGAGCGACCTCGCTCTCTGCTTCACGAGCCAAGGGTGTCGAAGAGCAGGCTGAGGCTTGAGTCGACGTTCGGGATCCCAGATGAGGCACTTGGCGATGAAGTCGACGAAGAGGTCGTCGTCCGATTTGAGGACTTGAGCGAGCGTCTTGGTTCCTGGACGACGACGTTTCCCCTTGGAGTTGACGACTGGTCGAGGAGCTCCTTGGGTGTCTGAGCGAAGAACCAAGAAAGGGGGGAAGGGGACGTCAGCAAAAGAAAAGGAAGGAAGGAAGAGCGAGTGAAAGCGAAGGTGACTCACCAAAGAAGAGGTTTTTCCTCGAGCTCTTATCGACGAGGTACTTGTCCGGCAATCCGAGAACCTCCATGATGCACGAAAGCTGCTCTTGTTCGTTCTCTCCAGGGAAAATGGGGAACCCAGTGTAGAGTTCGGCGAGGATGCACCCGAGACTCCACATGTCGATGGCCCTGTCGAACGAAGAGTCGAAGTCAGTCCGCGTCTTCCTTCTCCTTCATTTTGGTCGTCGAGGAAGAGAGAGGGAGGGGGACAACTCACATATGGTAGTTGGCACCGAGGATGACTTCCGGAGATCGATAGAATCGACTCTGGATGTAGGTGTAGACTGTTCGTCGAATGGGAAGGGAACGAGTCAGCTCGAGTTCGAGACGAAGAGCGGCTCGAGTCAACTCACCCTTCTCGTGTTCGAAACAACTGCTTCCAAAGTCGATGACCTTGATTCCACTCTTTGAAGGATGACTGAGGAGGACGTTCTGTTCACCCAACCCGAAACCAAAATGCGTCAGCCCAAATCGTCCCTCTCCCTCTCCCGCTCCCTCCTTCCGTCCCTTCTCCCTTCCCTCGACTCGGTCGTTTGTCCCAAAGGACCCACCTCCGGCTTCAAATCGCAATGCACAATCCGATGATGTCTCATCAGGATCAAACTCTGCAAGAGCTGAACGGTGAACCTTCGAATGAGGGTGGTCGTGAACCCAGCGAACGAGTTGGCCTTGATGAGTTCGTAGAGGTTGATGCTGAGGAGTTCGGTAGCGATGCAGAGATGGTTTCGGAAGTAGAAGTGTTCGGTCATTCGGATGACGTAGTGTTTCTCGTCGGGGTCCTGTTTCGTTCGAAGAAAGAAAGGGAGGGGAGGGAAGGAGAGTGGGAGGGGAGGGAGGTTAGTGAGGGAGAGACGAACGCGACGAGACGGCGCGAGAGTCGAGAAGAGGTGTAGAAAGGAGGAAAGAGAGGAGTTGTAGAGAGGAGGAAAGGGAGAGATGGTCAACTTACCCATTTCCTCAAATTATCCAAGATCTTGACCTCCACCAAAGCCTGATGATGAAACCTCTTCTTGTTCCTGATGATCTTGACGGCGACCGATCCACCCGTACAATGATCTCGACACTGCAGCACCTGACCGAACGATCCCTTCCCGAGAAGTCCGATGATCTCGTATCGGTAAGCGAGATGATCGTGTTCAACCACGAGGTAGTCTCCCCTCTCGTCGTCGTAGCCGTGGTTGTTGGAGGATTCCTCCCTCGTCGAAGCCTTCTTGGCTGAGTTCTCGCCGATGTAGTAGACGGAAGGGTAGTCGACGATTTCCTTGCGTTCGAAGTCGGAGAGAGCGGTGTAGGAGGATTTGATGGTGGCTGGGGGGTGGGTGGGGGGGGGGGGGGGGGGGGGGGACGAAGGGAGGGGGGTGGGAAGAAGCGAGGTCAGAAAACGAGAACGCACGAGGGACGAACACTCAGAGGAAGAACGAGCGACGTACAGAGAGGAGTCCCACAAGGCGACGGATCAATGGGTTCCGGGAAATTCATCATCGCCTCCAATTCCGAACTCGTCGCACCAGACGCAACCTTCCTCGACCTCTGTCTCTTCATGAACTGCCTCATCTCCTCGTCCGCCGCGATCTCATCCTCGTCCATCACGCTCGGCGAAGCACTCGACGATCTCGAGATCGGAGTTCCTGGGACCTCTCTCGACGACGACGACGAAGGAATCCTCGAAGCTGGGAGGGAGAGCTTGGAGGTGAGGGTTCTGGCTGGCGAAGGAGCGACGTGTCGAGCGAGATCGTTGGCGCTGGCTGAGAACGTCATGTTGGAGGGTTTGCGAGCTGGGAGGGTATCTCGAGTGACCTTCTTGGCGGCTGCTGAGGCGGTGAGAGCTGCTGAGGAGGAGGAGGGAGGAACGGGGAGTTGTCGAGGAGGTCGAGTGTTGACCGATCCTGTGGAGGACGAAGGCTGGATCGTGCTGGTCCGACGAGTGAGAGGAGTGGAGTCGATCGAGTAGTCGTTGTTCTGGGATGACCTGTACTGTCGAGCGGTGGTAGCTGAGGGAGTAGCTCCATCCTCGTCGCCGACCTCTCCAAACTCCGAGAGGTTCGAGGATGTGCTCCTCGTCATTCCGTTCCGACTGCTGCTCGAAGTCGACATGGCGACGCTGCTCCTCCTCGACGAGAGCGACGGAGTCTGCTGGCTGAGCGTCGGCGTCGAAGGAGCTCCCATGTTCCTGCTCGAGATCCTCGGGATCTTGGTAGGAGTCTGTCCAGTGAGACGATGGAACGACGAAGTGGGAAGAGCCGTGACCGCGATGGACGAGATTCCAGAAACAGGAGCGACCGAGGGAGATCCAGCGATGGTAGGAAGGTTGGATCGAGACGTTCGACTAGCGAGATCGTGAGGTTTGGTGACGGTGGTGGAGGCTCGTCGAGGGGTGGATCCTGAGGTGGACGAGGACGAGGCTGAGGGGAGGGACGATTTCGAGGGACTTCCTTTGGATCGAGTGAGGCTTGCCAGCCGAGAGATGGTCGATTCCGGGAGACCGGACATTTGCATGGGAGGAAGCGAGATGGGCATGTCCTCTCGGTCCTTTTCCGTCGAGGAGATGGTCTGCGAGAACGAAGGCAAGCGAATCAAAGTCAGCAACGAAACGAAAGCGCGACGCGACTCGAAACGAAACGAAAGCGACAGAAAACTCACCTTCCCTCTCCTCCTTCCCAACAAACTCATACTACTCAACCTCCCATGACTTCTCTCTCCCTTCTCCTTCTCCTTCTCCGCCGCGATCCTATCCCTCTCCTTCTCCCTCTCAACCCTCTCCGCTCTCTCGACCCTCTCTCGTTCCCTCTTCTCCTCCTTCTCCCTCTCCTTCTTCTCCTCTTTCTCAGAAACACTCCTTCCAGTGTACCTCGCAGGACTCCCAGTCAGCGTTCCTCCACCTCCCGACGAACTGGTGAACCCTCCCGTCTGCTGTCCTCCGAACTCGTTCGCCTGAGCAGCCAGACTCCTTCGCGACGAACTGCTCTTGAGCATTCCTTGGAGACTCATCCCTCCCAGCATCGACTTCCGAGCACTCAAGGGAGCGGTACCGGAGTTGGAAGCGTAGGAGTGGTGCTCGTTGCTTGAGTGGGAGGAGGAGGGAGTCGAGATGCTGGGGACGTTGGCGGAGTTCTTCCTAGGTGTGGAAGGGACTGGAGGGACGACGGGAGGAGGCTGAGGAGATGGGACTCCAGTGTTGGACTTCATGCTCGTCGAAGAGGACCTCCTGAAGAACGGGATCGACGAAGGAGTGAGTCGCTTCGAGTGCGTCGACTTCGGGCTGGAGGGTGCTGCTGCGGTGGCCGAGAGGTTCGAGTTCGACTGAGTCGTCATGTTCGAATGAGAGGTAGAGATGCTGGCTCTCGAGTCCGACGTCTTCCTCGAGTCCTGACTCGGCCGTTCGACGAAGAAGGGCGACGATCCAGGTCGTTCGATGGTGGACCAAGGCGTCGAGGGACTCGCTGGATCCTCGTCGGGGATCTTGGGGAAGGTGAGAGGAGGCGCGTTGTTCGAGTGGGAGTTGGAAGGGGGAAGGGGTGGGCTTGGATCGTGGAAGGATTGAGATTGGGAGGGAGGGAGGGGATGAGCTGCCGACGATGCGGTCGAGGACGACGAGGTTTTGTTGGACGAGGGAAGTTTGATGTGTAGAGCGTTCGAGAAGCTCCACTTCTTCCCTGGGACCTTCCCGGAGGTGGACTTGGGACTGGTGGGCGACGGAGGAGGAGCGAGGGCGACGGCTGGAGTGATCTTGGAGGGAGGAGTGACGGGTCTCGACTGCTGTTGTTGCTGCTGCTGCTCTTGGAGTCGAGCTTCCTCCTGTTGCTGCTGCTGACGTTGCTGCTCCCGTTGGAGGCTCCGCTTCCGATCGTCTTCCTCGTTGAGCTTCTGCATCTCGTCGAGCGTCGGAGCTGGGTAGTTGAACGTGCTCTGGTAGGTCGACGAGGGAGACGAAGACGATCCTGCCGACGTGGGAGTCCTCGGTGCTCCTCCAGTGGTCGAAGGGAGGGCTGCCTGAGTCTGAGTCGACTGCTGGGAGGACGGCTGAGCTGCCTGAGCGAGTTGGAGAAGCGATGTCCTGGATGAAAGCGTGTAACCCTTCGGCAGGGGAGGCACAGGAGGAATCTCCTTTCCTTCCGAGGCTGAGCCTCCTCCTCCAGCTCCTCCTAGACCTCCATATCCGTCCGGGTTGGCTCCCTCACTGTGGAGAGAAGAGACGTCGCTTCCGTTGATGTTGTTTCGAATGCGAGCACTGGCTCCAGCGGAAGAAGAGGGACCTCGAGGGGGAGGAGGAAGGGAGGAGGCGGCGGTCGAGACGGAGCCGGTTGCCATGCTCGTCGAGGAGGAGGAACCTCGTTTGGAGGAGAGGATCGAAGCCGCTCCAACACTCGAACGAGAAGGGTTGAAGGTTGCCGATCTGTGAGAAACGATCATGGAAAGAAGGAGAAGAAAGGAGGAGGAGGAGGGAAAACAAAAGCAGAGACGTCAGCAACTCGATTCGATCTCAAACTGGACTGCCCTCAATTCGACGGTCAAACAGGAGTCGAAGAGAGAAAGACATGACGACGATCAAAACGGGAGCGATGAACTTACCTGGGAGACTCGGCGGTGGAATCTACGAGGAACACTCCGTCCTGTTCGTTCGTCAAAACACCTCCCGACCCTCCACCTCCGAACGCGGGCATCGAGCTCCTACTCCTGCTGCTCCTTCCTCCAGCACTCCCAGTTCTCCCTATAGACGAAGGAAGAGCCGGAGGAGGACTTCCTGACCTCATGCTCCCGCTGCCAGCACTTCCCAACGAAGCTCTGGTCTTCGACGACCTCTGCGAGTGTCGCTTCTCTCCTCCTGAGGGCGATCGTCCGAGTCCATCGAGTTTCCGAAGGGCCTCGGCTGTCTCTGGGTCGAGCGAGAGGTGAGGCGACGAGAGGAAAGAGGGAGAGGAGTGGTGGTGGTGCGACGAGGATTTTTGAGGAGTGTTGTGAGCCGAGGAGGTGGTGTGTTGAGATTGAGATCGGGAGTGGTGAGGAGATGGGTTGTTGGTAGCGGCGGGAGCCTCGAGAGGAGTAGTAGGGTTAGAGGTGCTGATGGTGTTCGATGCGGAGGGAGGGAGAGGAGCTTGATGAGAGGGAGGTTGGAAGTACGACGACGACGACGAAGGGATGTTGTTCGGTCCTCCTGATGCTCCTCCGGGCGAAGCTGTCGACGAGTTGTTCCTGACGAAGAACTGGTGAATGGACGAGGATGAGGGTGATGGAGGGAGGTGAGAGAAGTCGTGAGAGGAGGAGAAGTGTCGTACGATGTCCGGTCGAGGCGACGAAGGTTGAGAGGGAGACTTCGTCGCGTTCGACGACCGTTCCTTTTCTCCTCCTCCTGACGCGATTCCTGCGAGTCCGTAGCTCGAGCTGGGAGGAGTCCGACGAAGCTCCCGAGCTTTGGTGGAAGCGGCGGATGCTGGCGAGCTCGACTCGCTGGGTGAAGGTCGCGAACTAGCGGAGAGAGGAAGGGAAACGACCAATCCTCTCTGTTTCCTCCTCTCCGATTCCGTCGAGATCCCTTCCGGCTGCAGCTCCTCGACGGCGGACGAGAACTGACCACTCGACCTCTTGCGATGGTTGATGAGCGGCGACGATCCTTGTTGCTGTTGCTGAGGTGGAGTTCGATCGAAGAACGTGGATGAGGAGGTAGCGATGGGAGGAGTGATCTGGAGGAGGTAGCCTCCGGCAGCGTCGAGCGAGGGAGATGGAATCACGGGTGGAGGAGTCTCGAGGACGGGAGAGTCGGAGGACGAAGACGTGGCTTTGTTCGTCGACAAGGTTGGAGGTCTCGAGTCATCGTTGGCGAGGGTGTTGTAGGAGTTGGACCGAGGAGGAGGAGGAGGAGGACCGCTGTTCGAGTAGGTGACGGGACGGACGCGAGGTCGATCTTTTGGAGGGAGTTCCGTTCGAGAGGAGGAAGACGACGAGGTGCTGAAAGTCGACGACGCATGGTGTTGAGATCCTCCTTCCTCCTGGACGTTGAGGATACCCAGACCAAGGCCATCGTGAGCAGTCGAGTGACTACTGAGGCCCAAGGGAACCGAGGCTCTCATCCTCCTCGCGGACGAGGTGTTCTCGAGCCCACTCCCTGCTGATCCTCCGCTCCTCTCCCTCTCCCTGTTGCTTTCTCCAGGCCGACCCCATCCTCCCTCTCCACCACCACTCGCGTACGCCAACTCCGACTCGTCAGGACTGGCCCAAGCTCGATCCCAGCTACTTCCTCCGATTCCTCCAGGCTGTTGACCCGCGGTCCAACGAGGAGTCGCGAGCTCTCCTACTCCGACGAGGGTTCTCCGATCGATGGTCGAAGGTTCGGGAGTGGTAGGGAAGGCGACGTTGGGAGTTGGGAGGTTGAAGAGAGGGCTGGCGAGGTAGTTTTGGGAGCCAGATTGAGGGATGGGTCTAAGAAGAGCGAAAACGAGGGAGGAGGGACGTGAGCTTCGAGTTCTAAGGACGAGGGAAGAGTATCCTTCGAGGGAGAGGTTCAAAAAGAGATAATGAGGAGAAGAAAGCAAGTTGGAAACTCACGCTGGGTCGCTTCCTGAAGCTCTTCTTTCGGAAGAGGGGTACGAGGACGACGGATTGCCTGCTGAAACGGCTGCTGCTGTTGACGGAGGGTAGTACGAGGTGGTGTTGAACTGCTGGCTGGCCGAACGAGAGACCGAGGACTTCCGTTGGGGAGTTTGGTGCGTTGAGGGGGTCGGGGCGATGGGAGCTGAAGACGAGGAGGAAGAGGTGAAGGAAGCGGGGGGAGCTGAGGAAGGAAGGGAAGGTGAGGTCGTCATTGAAGGTGGCGAGATCTTTGGCTGCTGTGGAGAGAGTACAAGGAGAAGAAGAGAAACGAGGTCAGCATGGGCGAGTAGATATAGATGAGATCGTCTTGAGATGTGAATCGAACGAGAACGGAGAGAAACAGCCAACGTCTCGCTCTCACTCCTGTCGATCCAGCGAGGGAGATGAAGGAGCGAGCTCTCTCTTTGCCTTCGCTTCCTCTTCCCGTGCTATTCCTTCGGCAACCCTACGAGTCTATACGAGAGACAGAGAGCATGTGAAAAAGATGCTACTTACCTCTCTTCGTTGTTCTACCCTCTTGTCCTGGAGGACGAGGTCTGCTGGAGGCGGCTTCCTTCTTCCACTCATCCCTAGACTAGGCACCCTCGTTCGTCCTCCTTCGCCCATCATCACTCCTCCGCCCAGAGACCTGTTGCTTCCACTCATCCCTTCCAGAGGAGACTGGTCCATCAAGGGAGTTGTCGCCTTTTCGTCTCCTGTTGTGAAGATGGTTGGAGGTGGGAGAGGAGGAGTTGAAGCTGGCGAAGGGGACGAGCTGGCGGAGTCCACGGTCGCTGCTGTCGAGGAAGGACCAGGAGGAGGAGGGAGAGGGAGCTGGCGAGAGGCTGGAGGTGGGAAGGTTGGGGAGAGAGGAGACATCCCTCCTTGGAGAAGGGAAGGTTTTCAAGCTGAAGAAGAGGGAAGGGCGGGAGGGAGTCGATCCAAGAGAGTTGAGGGAGGAGGAGAGAGGGGAAGCGCGTCCACAGAGGGAGGAAGAGATGGAACCGAAGAAGGAGAGCTCGTCCAAGTGGGGATCCTTATATATAGTCGAGAAGGAGAGGGAGAGGAGCTGGTGAGGGTGGGAGTGAGCTCGGTTTTGTCGATTTCCCTTGGGATGAGGGTTTGAGAGAGAGAGAGAGAGGGAAGGAGGAGGGGAAGGAGAAAGGAAAGTCAACGAGGTTCGAGCTCATCCCCAGGCGCAGGTCCCTCGTCCCCCAGAGAAAAATCATCAACCCAAAAATCGAGCGTGGGTAGATCAAGGAACAGGCCCTTTGAGCGCTGAAGATTTCCACGAGCTCGAAAAAGAGCGGATTCAAACCTTTCATGACCTCGGAAAGGACCCTCTCGACGAGCTCTCACGAAACCACCATCACCTCTCTCCTCCCTTCTCGACTCGATGTCCAATTTCTACTACCCCTCCTCGCCCTCTTCCTCTTCCTCACCACCCTCTCCCATCGCCTCTTCTTCCTCATCTTCCTCCTCTTCGGACGACGGAAACCCCCACGACGACGTCGACGATGGGTCGGAAGGAGAACGAAGCTCATCGAAACGAAGGAGGACTTCAGCTTCGGAACAACACGATCAACTAGCAGCACCAGAAGAACAACCAGTCAACGCTGCTACCTGCATGTGGACAGACGGAGAAGGGAAGGAATGCGGGAGGACGTTCTCTTCGCTCTCGCCGTTCATCACTCACGTTCACGATGGTAAGTCCACCACCCTCCTTCCTGGGGTCCACGAGTATCCCAACATCTCCTCAGTCATCTCTAGATCTTCACATAGTCGCACACACCCCATTTCTCTCCTTTATCTCCAATCTCCCTCAGCTCTACGACCCTCAAACGCTTCACAAACCGAGAACGTCGAGCTCACACTTTCCCTTCCCTTCCTTCGCTCAGACCACATCGGAAACACCCGTCAAGCCTACGTCTGCGAATGGTCAACCTGTCCTCGAAAGGGAAAAGTCCAAACCTCTCGATTCGCTCTCGTATCCCATTTCCGTTCGCATTCAGGAGAGAAGGTGCGTGCGTTCCCTTCTGTCCCTCCTCCTCCTTTCTTCGCGTCCTCTCTCTCTCTCGAGCTCACTCTTCTTTCTCCCTTTTCCTTTCTTTTTTGCTTCGCGTGGTGTTTCACTTTACTCGCCCTCGCTTCGCTCGCCAGCCCTTCCTCTGCCCCGAAGCGCAATGCGACAAATCCTTCACCCGTTCCGACGCCTTAGCGAAACACATGCGAATCCAACACTCCATCAACCCTCTCCTCTCCGCTCGCAACGTCGCTCAGAACAACGGGGGTCCGACGGCCAAACATCCCGAGAGGGAACCTGCCCCGGATGCGGTTGGAGGGAGGGCTGTAGGGAAGGGGAGGGAGAAGGAGAAGGAGGCGAGGATGGAGGAGGAGGAGTGGGCGAGGATGGAGGGTGAGGTCGGGGGTGGGTTGAAGAGGAGGAAGAGCTCGTTGAGTGGTGGTGGTGGTGGTGGTGGGAAGAAGGGCGGAGAGGGAGCAGGAGGAGAGGGAGGAGCGGGAGGTTCAGTCATGTCGACATCGACATCGACAGCAGGAACGGAACAAGACCCCTCCTACGACTCGGATTCGGACGACTCGTTCACTGGTCACCACATGCCTCCTCCTCCCTCCTCCTCCTCTCACTCCCACTCCCACTCAAAACACTCTCAATCCTCACCCTCGGATCCCTCGAACACACGACCGAGACACGTCGTTCGCTATCTGATCGGGAAGGCCATCCATCGGGAGGCCATGAGGGAGAGGGACGAATTGGAGGCTGAGTTGGAGGGAGTCAAGAGGGAGTTGAAGGCCAGTTGGGAGTGGAAGGAGAAGGCTTTGGATGCTGTTCTGAGGAGGGATCTAGGGTGAGTCCACGTTTGGTTTTGGTTTGGGTTGGGGAAAGAGGGAGAGACGCAAACGGAGACGGAAACTGACGCGTCGTATTTTTGGTTTTCGTCTTCGTTGTCGCAGAGAGGAAGAAGCCAAGTTCCTCATCGATCCGGTCACTTCGATACCACCACCACCACCTCCAGCGATCTCGGTGCTGGCTACGACGACGAACGGAGGAGCTCAGGTGGTGAAGAGGGAGGAGGAAGGAGGAGACGTGTCGACGTCGGTCGCTGTTTGATTCCTCGTTTCTCCTACTTAGCTCGCTCGTTCGATGTTGTTTTATGTATCCTCTACCTTCTCCTCCGTCTCGCGCCCACTCGAAAAATATACAAATCGCAGCCAAAGACCTCTTCTCCCCGCCTCGTCGTCGCTTCTCCTTCCCCACCAACGAGCCCATCTTTGCATGGCCCTTCCCTTCCTTCTCTTCTCCTCGATCCTCCTCAAGCCCAGTCGCTCTCTCGCCTTCCTCTCTTATAGATCCATGTCCACCTCCAAACGACCTGCCAACGACGAAGGAAAAGAAGGGGGAGGGGAAGACAACAAGAAACCCAAACGTGAGTGGAGTTGGGTCGAGCTCAACATCCCTCCCTCCCTTCCCTTCTCTGCCTTTTCCTCTCGCTGACCGACCGCCGTCCCTCCTTCCTGCTCCTCCTTGAGATGTTCTCAGTCTTCGCCATGTTCGCTCCCAAGTCCTCAATCTCCAAAGAATCCTTCTGGCTCCCTTCTCCGTTCGTGTCCATCCGCCACCCTCCCTCCCTCCCTCCCCTCTTCGCTCCACCCAAGCTCACCTTCTCTTCTTCCCGTCTCTTCTAACCTCTACCGTGGTCACAGACCCTCCCTCTTGCACTACTCCAACCTCCCCTCCACCAGCACCGCTCTCTCCTCGTCCGAACCCAGATCCTCCAATGGCGAACGCAAGCTCAAAGTGGCCTTCTTCGATCTCGACGGCACCTTGATAAGAGTCAGATCAGGAGCGAAATGGCCAAAATCAGAGACAGACTGGATATGGTGGAATACGAGCGTCAAGGCTAAGGTCGAGAAGGTCCACAACGATGGGTCAGTGCAGCTCGCATCTTCTCTGAGGAGCGAAGGAGGGAGGAGTGACTTCAGTCGAGCTGACTATCGTGTTCGTTTTCGACAACAGATGGGCCGTCGTCCTCATCACAAACCAGAACGGACTCCGTATCCAAACGGACAAGAATATCAACAAGCATCGAACGTGGAAGAACAAAATACATCTCATCGCTCAGGATGTGAGTCGACGAGACGAACGAGGGCGAGGACGAGGACGGAGCGACGAGCTGACTCGATTGGCGTGTTCAGATCCCCGCCGTCCCCTTCCGACTCCTCGCCGCTCTCGAGAAGGATCACTTCAGGAAACCTAGGACGGGGATGTTCGATTACTATCAGGATGTGGTTCTCGCGAAGGAGGGTGGGGGATTGAAGGTCGGTGAGTGTTGACGCGCGTCGTCGTGTCGCCTCGTTTTGTCGCGCGTTTCGTTCGCCTAACTAACTTTTGCGTTTTTGGGGCAGACATCGAATCCTCCTTCTACGTCGGGGACGCAGCTGGTCGACCTGCCAGGGTTGGAGGAGCGAAGGATCATGGGGATGGGGATAGGAAGTGGGCTGAGAATTTGGGGTTAAGGTTTTATACACCTGAGGTGAGTTTCGTCGCCTTCGCCAAACTCTTCGTTCGTGTTTGAGGAACTGATTTGGTTCCGTGGTGTGTGCAGATGTACTTCGGCAACCAACCCAACGAATCCTTACCTCCCCTCGAGGGATTTCGGCCCTTGGATTTGACGCCTGGTTCGTCCATTCTCCATCTCTCTCGTTCCCTCCTTGGCCCGCCCACCCACCCACTCACTCACACCCACCCTTCCTTCTCCCACTTGTCACCATAGGCCCCCTCTACACCCCAACCTCCACTCCTCTCATCCCCTCGCCCTTACCACCCTCCGAAATCGTCCTCTTCGTCGGTTCGCCAGGCTCCGGCAAATCACACTTCTACAGAACCTTCTTCGAGCAGGAGGGCTACGTGAGAGTCAACCAGGATGAGTTGGGGACGAGGCAGAAGTGTTTGAAGAGGGTTGAGGAGTTGGTGAGCTTCGGGAAAGGAGGGGAGGGAGGGGGGAGGAAGAGGGTGGTGGTTGGTGAGTTCGCGACGTGTCGAGACGCGTTTGGGAGACTCGACGAGCTAACTCCGCGTTGTGTTGTGTTGGGTTGGGTTGGGTTGGAAAAGACAACACCAATCGAGACGTCCTCACCCGATCCTCGTACATCGCCATGGCCAAAACTTACTCCATTCCTATTCGGTTCGTCCCTGATCCTCTCCTCCCACACCCTCCCCTCCGTCTCCGCCCTCCTTCTTTCCGATCCTTCCCTTCCTTTCCCTCACCCACTAACCCTTTCGACCCCTTCCTCCCCCCCCCTCCTTTCTCCCTCCCCCATCCCAGCTGCGTCCTCTTCTCCGCTCCTCCTCCCTTAGCGAACCATCAAAACCTCTACCGCCTCTACCCCTCCGCCCTCGGATCCCACGTTCCCTTGATCGCGCTCAACTCGTTCAAGTCTGGGTACGAAGAACCGAGGGAGGAGGAGGGGTTTGCGGAGGAGGTGAAGAGGGTGGGTTTCGTGGGGTGGATGGGAGGCGAAGGGGAGGGGGAGGGGGGAGAAAGGGAGAGGAAGAGGTGGGAGGGGTGGATGGATTGATTGCGAGGAGGGTGTTTGAGCGTGTTGTTTTCGCTTGCTTTGTTTTGTGTCTGGGTCGTGTCTTCTTCTGTCGCTTTGAGTGATGATCATGACTCGCTGGTCTCTCTCTCTTTCTCGCGTCCGTCGCGCTCGCACTCACGCGTCTCGCCTTCGTTTCGTTCTCGTTCGCAGGAGAAGTCGTTCAATAGTCACATAAAAACCAAGATACTGTAAACCGAATCCATCACAAGATCTACATCCCACCCGGCGTTCCCGGAGTGCCCATGTTCCCGCCGTAGCCTTCGAAACGCGAAGCAAAACGAAAGGAGGTCAGTCGCGTCGAGCGAACGAGGAGCAAAAGGAGATAAGAGGAAGACGTACCTCCAGCAGATTGGGCGTTCCTCATTTCGATGTTGAACTGCACGGCCACCCAACGAAGAACACCAGATGGTCAGTAAGCTCGAAAATTTGAGCGAGCTCGAGCGAACACGAAAGAAGATGAAGGGAGAGCGAGGCGAAACACTCACCGCCAGATTCTCCGATCTCACAGGCGGTCGATTCGCGAACGTAGGAGCTCTCCGTATCCCTGACGATCCCGTAACGGGTGAGTGAGCGTGTGTGGTAGGGAGGGAGTTGTAGCGAGTGAAAGGGGTGGTGCTCATGACGTTGGGGTTGACGTTTCGAATGGGAGGGGGTGGTGGACGGGCGAAGGATTGTTGGGCTGTACGGAACGAGGAACGAAGGAAGAGAGAGGAGGATGAGTGTTCGAGATGGGTATGAGGGAGAAGAGGGAGAAGATGGGGGAGGAAGGATGGAAGAAAAGGACGAACAAGGAGTAGCGCGTCCTCTCGAGTCGTGAGCTTCGCGTCGAGCTCGCACTTCCACTGCTGAGAGGGTGGGAGTTGAGTTCGAGGATGATGAGGGACGAGAGGGGGCGGCTGAGTAGCTACGAGAGTACTGGACGGGTTTGAAGACGGGCTGGGGAGCTTGAAGATTGTCGCGATAAGCGAGTGGCCAGTTGGGTTGGGTTGAGGTGGGTCTGTTCGAAAGCGAAGAGGAAGACGAGACGAAGCGAAACGATCAGCTTCGGCTCTGGTCGAGGATACGAGAGAGAGAGAAAGGGAGACCTGCTCACCTAGAACGAGAATCCTGAGCTTCCCTCCGTTGTCGGATCTCAGCTGCCGTGAGTTGAGAAGGTGAAGGTCGACCTGAGAAGGAGGACGACGCCGAAGGATAGCGAACTGGTGGACGATTGAAGCGTACTGAATTCTCTCCGTTGTATCCGTTGGCGAAGTCGTAGTTCCTTCGAGCGGAGTCGGCACTGATGAAACGAAGGAGAGGAGAAGAAGGAGAGGAGGCAGGTTCGAGTTCAGGACGGAGGTGACAGAAGGGTTGAGCTCGAGCTTGCCGGGAGGAAGAGCAAGCTGTGACGCTTATATGGAGAGGAAGATGGAGACGAGAGGTATGTACACACATCATAGACTGAGTCCTTCGATCCTGATCCTCTCTCCGAGCTCTTATCTCAGCTGCAGCGCGGGAGGCAGCTGCAGACTGGGTCGAGGAGGAGGCGGACGTGGACGGCTGCTGCGAGTCAGGGATGGACTGGATGAACTCAAGGTCCTCGTAGGGGTGGACCCAGGAGCTTCTTGGTGGGTTGGCTCTGTTGTTTTGAAGGAGAGGGTTGGTTGGAAGGAGGGTAAGAGGGGAAGGACGAAGGGAGGGAGGAAGCGATGGTGAGCTTGATCGTTCGTTCGTCGGACGCTTCGTTCCGTTCCTCGATGAACCCAGTCTCAACGAGACCAAAACAAGCTCGAGTATACTGACCTCGTATCTACAAAGAACTCGCACTCGTTCCTAGCGAAGAGAGCAGCGACAACAAAGGGGAAGCCAGAAGGTCAGCTTCGTTCGTTCGAGCTCACCTCCAACTCGACTCAGCCCGTCCTTCCAACCTCCTTCTCGCCCTTCGTATGAACTCACTGTGAATCCCACTGCTTGATCCATCCATCCGGGAGATCCAATCCATCGATCTCAGCGAGACTCGGTAAGGGGGAGCTGCTGTCTTGAGTAGGGTAGGAAGGAGTGGAAGGCGAGGAGGTCGAGGAAGCAGTCGAAGGCGAAGGGAGACTGAGGAAGGGAGACTCGACTTCGTGGACCGAAAAGAGAGGGTCCGCTGTTGAGTGACCTGAGGGCAAAGGGACGGAGTAGGTAGGGAGAGGCTCGTCGGGCATGGGGAGATGTGGTTGGGGGAAGGAAGGAGGTCGAAGCCGGCTCGGCAGGAGGAGAGCGGAGGGAGGCTGTGATGAGTGTTCGGTCGACACCCCGTCATTTCGGTAGATTTTTTCTCTTCCGATCTTGCCGAAGACGAGCGCCCAGAGATCTAAAGCTTGGGATTGGTGTAGAGCGATCAGAGGGAGAGGGTGTAAATTTGAGAGGGTGACTGCTGAAGGAAGAATGAGTTCGCCGTTCGAGTCGAGTCGTGTTTATCCATCTTCTCATTAGTTTAGGACCCGAGGCAAATCTAGTTAGACGACCACCTTACATACCACCTCCTCCACCCATATCCCCTCCTCCTCCACCTGCAGAAGAAGAAGAACCGAAAGAGAAGAAAGTCAGTCGCGTCGCTCGGTCTCTCGTGCTCTCCTCGTCTCAATCGAACTCACCTCCGCAATCCCCTCCTCCGAACCCTCCTCCTCCAAATCCTCCACCACCCAGTCCACCACCGAGCTGCACGAACGAAAAAAGTGACAAGGTCAGCTCGAGCGTCGAGAAATCAAGAGCGAGAATGAGTCTGGACGAACCATCATTCCAGCTCCCAATCCTCCCAGTCCTCCCATCATCAACGGCATTCCCATTCCCATTCCACCGTACCCTCCACCGTACCCGTAGTTACCTCGCCGAGAGTAGTAGCCACCCGAAGTGTAAGGCGATCGACCGTACGCGGTGAGAGGAGGAGCGTAGCGCGTCGAGGAGGACGCGTAGTAGCGTTCTGTCGATGGAGCGAGAGAGGGAGGGGACGAACGAGAGTCAGCCCTTCGAGAGGAAGAAGAGAAGGTAGAAGAAGTGTGTGGGAGAGGTAGGCTCACGAAGGTTAGGGTCGTTCCTGTGCTGCTGCTGGTACTGAAGGAGAGCTTGTCGTCGAGCGAGGAACTGTTCTTGTTGTCGCTTTTGGAGGTCCTGTGAAACGCGAGGTAGAGTTCGAGAGGGTCAGATCTTGACGAAAGTATGCATCCCTTCCTCAAAGGAGAAAGAATGAAGCTACTCACCCTCTCCGCAGCGATCCTCTTCCTCTTTTCCTGATCTCGCTCAGCCTTGGTGCTCCCCGTCAACTTGTCCTTGATCTTCTCTCCGAAACCTCGGTTCTCGTGCTTCTCTGCAGCCTCGGCGTTGCTGGTCTCGGTCCGAGAATCCTGAGCCTGTCTTCGCTCCTTGAGCTCGGAGGCGGAGAGGGAGGGAGTCGCCTTTCGACCGTACTCCTGCTGCTGGGAGGAGGAGGCTGAGGAGGATTGGTGGGATTGAGAGTCGGGGATGGACCTGATGTACTCCTCGTCGTCGTAAGGGTGAATCCAGATGGAGCGGGGAGGGTTGGCTCTGGGAGGGGGGGTTGGGAAGAGAAGGAGGAGGGGAAGAGGAGGGAGGGAGGAGAGGAGGAGGAGGTGAACGAACGAGATCAGCGATACAGTTCTTGCTGTGAGAATAATCGAGTCCTCTTATAAATATATAGACTCACTTGGTATCCACAAAGAACTGATGTCCGCTCCTGAAAACGACGAGGGAACGTGAACGAAGAGGAAGGAAGGAAAGGAACGAGGTCAGCTCTGAGCTCTCTCTCCGCTCCTCCTTCCGAACACCATAAGAAAAGTCGGACTCACCCCTCATCGAACTGTCGAATCCATCCTTCAGGAAGATCCCTCTCCTCGTCCTCCATGCTCCGTCGAGAGGCGTCGTTCATCCCTTCGACATGAGGGACGGCAAGATGGTGAGCGGATGGAGGCTCGTCGTCGGAGAGATCGTCCGTTCCATGCTCCGTTCGAGAAGGAGGTCCAGGGTAAGGAGGAGGTTGGCTTGAAGGGGCGGTCATGGTGTGCTGTAGTAGTGGAAGAGGGGGGGTGGGTGGGGGTTGGGGGCAGCGAAGAGGAAGGAGGAGGGAGGAAGGGAATCGATTTGTTTGGTCGGCGAGTCGGGGCGCTGCACGTCATCGTCGCGTTCTGAAGATTTATCTGGCTCGTTCACATATCAAAGAGACGAAGGACGGAATCTCTCTGTGTTTAAGCGTGTATATCATCAAAATCGTCTCGAAAACAGATCTGCGAAACGTCCATCTCGAACTCGTTTCCTCCTCACGCGTTCGGCGACGTCGCAGCTGGAGGAGAAGAGACCAGAAAGGGGCGAAGAGTTAGTGAAAGTCTCCCATTTGAACAGGGAACTAGTTGCTAGCGTACCTTCGGTCTTAAGAGGAGTCGGCAGTGGTAGATCTTGACCTTCGTGCTCGTCCTCGCTCTCGTCGGACTCCTTCGCGACCTCGCTCTTCTTCTTCTTCTCCTCGGCTTCCTTGACGAGAGCGGCCTTCATGAGCTTCTTCTATAAAATCCGAAAGAGAGAACGAAGAGTTTGAGTCAGTGAGAGGATTTCGCGGAGAAGAACGAGACGAGACGCGGGCACGACTTCGACCAACTCACCTCCTCCTTCAGCTTCAGCTTCAGCATTTTCTGGAACTCCTCCTCCTCGAGCTTCTTCGAGTCAGCATCGATCTTCTTCTGTTGCACGATCCAATCTGGCGCAGATCGAGGAAGAAGAGGGGAGGGTCAGCTCGACTCTCGAAACTTGTGTTTCAAACAACGCGTCGAATCACCTCCAGCGGCCTCGAGTGCTCCCGTCGGATCATCTGCGAACGCGAGAAGAGCGTTAGCAGGGAAAAACGCGAGCCTGTGTCGACAATAATACTGACCTTGGTACGAGAAAAGGAACCCCTGGATACTGGCCGCTGAGAAAGTCTTCGAGGGCACGACCTCCGAGAACTTGATGGCGAGTTCCACGATCTCCTCCTTCGACTTCCGAGCTGGGAGTTTCTCGTCGTCTTCGGTGGCCGAGGAGGCTTCCGTGAGCTCTCTCTCGAGTTCTCCTTTGGTGGGGAGGTGGGTCTGCTCGAAGAGACCGCGAAGCTGATCCTGAGTCGTCAATCCGAAGTAGAGGCGTTGATCGATCCTTCCAGGTCGGATGAGAGCGGGGTCGAGTCGTTCTGAGAAGTGACGGGACGTAAGGGCGAGTCAGTGAACATCCTCGGAACACGAGAGGAAGGAAAGGATCCGAACCGATGTAGTCTGAAGCAGAAACGAAGGAGAGTCAGCTTGAGCTCATCAGAAGCGAAACATCGAAAGCCTGGGCAACTCACTCGTGGTAGCTACGATGACCTTCCCTTCCACACTATTCACTCCATCGAGAGCGTTCAGAAGACCCGAGAGAGTGAGCTTCTCCTTGTCCTTCGTCGAAGCGAGAGCCTTGACGAGACCCTTCAACGCGTCGTCGCCGATGGACTCGTCCTTTTTTCGAGTAGCGGTGTTGTCGTTGAAAGCACAGTCTGCAAAGATGAAACGTGTCAGCTCACTTTCTTGAACAAGGCGAGAGAGGAAGGGCTGACCGATATCTTCCATCAAAACCTGAGCGAGAACGGGCGCGAGGAGAGGAAGGAAGCTTCAGCGATCTCGTTTCGTTCGATCTCGAAACCAGTGCGATACTCACGATGCAGAACGGAGGAGTCCGAGAAAGAGCCAGCATGAGTTCGGCGTCGTCCATTCCCTTCTGCGACAGCGAGAGGTAGAAGCTGAAAACGAGGAGAACGCGTTGATCAGCGACGCCGAACGAAAACGAAACGAAGCAGAGGAAGAGAGGACCCACATGCTGAGCTGAAAGGACGACGAAAGGATAACAGCGCTCAATCAGTTAGGATATAATTCGTGTGAGATGTCGGAAAAGCGTACGTACAGAGAGCTCGGACGAGATCGCTGATGAAGACGAAGGGGAGGAGGATCAGTCGAAGTCGCGACGAAGAGCTGAACTTCGAGACTTCGCTGACCTTTCACGAGAGAGGTCTTGCCCGAACCAGGTTCCCCGTAAAGAAGATATCCTCGGCGATGAGAGACTCCTCGCTCCTTGTAGTAGGTCCTCTTCCCGAGGAATCTGCGACGAGCGAGAAAGGAGCGACGCGTCAACTCCAGCGCTCATCGGCGCCTCCCGCCTTCTCCTTCGTAGATCGCATCCGAGCTCGAAGCGAAGAGATGTAATGTACT
Organism: Mrakia gelida; assembly: GCA_024345305.1. Classification (NCBI taxonomy): domain Eukaryota; kingdom Fungi; phylum Basidiomycota; class Tremellomycetes; order Cystofilobasidiales; family Mrakiaceae; genus Mrakia; species Mrakia gelida. The sequence goes on from BRON01000019.1 coordinate 433,112, forward strand.
CACTTCTTGACGTCCTCGAGAATCTTGTTGGCTTGACCGTCGGGCAAGATGACGGATCCAATCTCCTTTCGTCGGCGAGACCCTGAACTCGTTTGCCAGTGATGATCCTGCCAGGTGAAGACAGCGGGTCCTCGATCCATCTTAGAGGTGCAGGAGTCCTTGGCTGACTGGATGAAGGATTCGATGGGATCGGAGATCGTGTTGAGGAAGGGAGTTGGTGAGAGGGAGAGACCGAGGAGGCGACGGGCGAAGGAGAAGAAAGGGATCGGGAGGACTCGAATCTTGATGCTGCGAGATCGAGAGAGAATCGGAAGAGAGGTGAGACTTGACTTTTATTCATCGAAGCGAGATTGGCCGTCGCGTCGGAGGATCGAAAGAGGGAAGACTCACAACTCCGTCTTCGTCTGCTCTTCGTCCGGCTCATCATCGTTCTCTCCACCTTCGCCTCCACGTCGAGATGATCTGGAGCGATTCGACCTTCGAGTCCATCGCTTTATACGTCCAATGGCGTAATCCTTCCGTTTCTCTCGACTGACGACGACGAGGTTTCGACCGTGGAGGAAAAACGAAAGCTGAGTCGCGAAGGGGAGGGATCGATAAGGGAAGGAGTTCGACCACATCAGTCCTGCGAAAATCGGCAGAAGAACGAGTCAGAAGCTGGAAGGGAGTGTTCAAGAAGTGGAGGGGAGATCGAGAATGAGATTGTACGAACTGCTAGCGTCGTCCTCGTCCATCTCGTGGTAAGGAACACTCTCGACCTCGAGCTGATTGCCTTTGAAGCCTCGGGGTAGACTCTTGAGGTAGGGCCCCACCCACTCGCTGGTGATAGAGCTGTCGAATTCGATGTAGGCCGTCGAGAAGAAAGCTGAGGGAAAGAAAATCGAAGGAAGGGCGAAGTCAGTCGCGTGAGCGAAGCGAGGCGGTTCCACGTTGGCGACTTGCTTCCTTCGACCTGTTCTCGATCTCGGTGGTGGCAAAAGCGCAACCCTCTTCAGGAAAACGAACTCACAGTCGAGGATCCAAACGCCAGGCGCGAATACCCAACCTCGAAGCATGGAGCTGTAGCTGAGGAGGACGGGCGCGATGCTCGAAAGCAGCAAGGCGAAGGAGACGAGCCCGCCACTTCCTCCTCCTGCTGATGCGAGAAGAGAAGCGAGCCCGAAGGTGGCGAACTTGTTGACGATGGAGTGGTTGGAAGGATGGGGAGGCGAGGGTGGGTGGGTGGTATTGAAGGCGTCCATTTTGAAGAAGACGAACGGTGGAGGGGAAGATGGGAGGGTTGATGATGGGTGTCGGGAGGATGGGAGTGCGTTTTGCGAGCCGTCTTTTATGCGTTTGGTGTTCGAGAGATAGGGGTGCGGCGGCGCATGAATACGGCGTGACGGCAGGAGCGAAAGGAATTGAGAGCGAGATCGAGCGAGGCGAAGAAGTAGGAGTGAACGGAGAGTGGGATAGGAAAGAGAGAAACAGAGCGAAGGTCAGCGCAAAGTTCCAGCGCTCAGAGCAGGCGGAAAGAGTGGGAAGAAGAGAATGGCGTGAACGAACGAACGGTGCAGAAAGAGACGCGTCGCCCCCCCTCTTCGCTCACTTTGACACGACCGACTCCCTCACGAACTGAACTCTCCCCTTCATCCGGCTCCTCTCTTCAGTGGCAATCTTCCTACCCTCCCACCTCTCCTCGAGCACCTGCTGACACGCCCTCTCCTGCTCCTCGTTCCCGACCACCAACTTCACTTCATCGACCACGTCCAACAAACAGCCTCTCCAATCGTCTACGTCTTCCTCTCCCCCACCAGCGACCTCATCCAGTACCAAGTCCATCATCCGAGCTCCCTTCTCCCTCTTGAAGGTGCTGATATCGAACGCGACGACGATGTCCCTGCGTCCTTGAACGAACATGGGCGAGAGGCAGATGGGAGATTCGCTCATGCACCTCTCGAACGAGATGGATTTGACCTCTGTCCAGACCGCTTGATCGAAAGGTATCCAGGCGAAGGCTTTGTCCATCGAAGTGGTAAGGTTGACGTGAACTGGGTTGAAGAGGTTGAGGAGGATAGACCAAGACTCCTCGTGTTCGTCGACCCCCGGCTCGACGTTGAAGGAGATGCTGAGATTCCTGATTTGGAGAGGTGAAGAGGAGGAGAATCGATGGAGGGAGAGAAGCTCGTCCCATTCTTCGTCGTCTTGGATACCGACGAAGTTGATGGTCCGAGTTTGAGAGAGGGAGAGGAAGGGAGCGAGATGGGGAGGAGGAGGGTTCGAAGGAGGTTGATCCTTAGTAGTTTGCGAACGAACAAAAAGAGGTCAGAGCGTGGTCTCGTCAGAGGGGGAAGATAAGAAACGTCGCTCACTGCTGATTTAAGTAGTCGAAACAGTTGATACATGCCTTGGATGGTGATCTCGTCGTAGAGGAAGGGAGAGGCGAGCTCGAGGAAGGCGAGTGAGACGAGGGATGCGTTGGCGACGGTGGGAGTATCGCAGAACCGGAGAATCTCTCGTTCGAGCTCGGTGGGGAGGAGAGGGAGGGGTTGAGGTCCCTCCGATTGGGTGCGAGGAGCCATAGCGGTGAAAGGTGGTGGTGGGTTGCGGTCAAACTTGAAAGCGAAGGGAAGGAAGGGAAGATGAGCTCGCTCGTTTTCGGAGGTTCCCCTTCAGCCGCCTCAACCTCCTTTAAAGCTTTGGTTTTATACCTTCAAACCAAACCCCTATTACTCTCGCGCATATCCTCATCCCTACCACCCCGAGTCTCGCTTCTCTTCCCTCCAACCACTGCTTGAACGGCCAGCAAAGACCAGCTCGACTTTCCTCCCCCTCCTCTTCCTTCCTCGATCGTCAGCTCCCCTTTCTACCCAATGGCTTCGACAGTGAGTCGACCTCTTCGCTCAAGTACACATCTCATCGATGCTCACATTCTTGTCCTTCTCTTTCAGCAATCCTCCTCTCGTCGAGCCCGTCAACTACCGTGGGATGTGCTCGTCCTCGTCTTTCAACTCTCGGACGTGCCAACCCTCGCCGTTCTCGGTAGAGTCTCGCTAGACTTCCTGGTCGCCACATCGTCAATCCTCTACAAGTAAATCGAGGTCAAGTCGCTCGAGCAGTTGGGGAAACTCTTCCGGGAGAGAGAGCAGCGAAAGGCGAGCTCGAGTCCTCCTCCTCCTGCCCCTCCCCCAACTCTCTTTCCGTCTCTGACCCTTGCTGCTTCTCCCTCACCCTCCAGAACGCCTCGAAATCATCTCGGATCAACCCTCATCTATCTCTCACCCAACTCCACACCCTCTTCCTCAACCTCACCGACGATCCCTCAGTCCTCAACCTCGAGTTTGGCCTCGACCCCGAGGACTACGAAGGCGTCGCGCCTCCCACCCTCAACTTCAGTCGCATCTCCCACCACGACCCTCTCCCCATCCAATCTCTTCGACTCGCCTACGCCGAACGGAATTGCGGGGAACTCATCGGTTTCCTACATGCCTACCTCCTCAGTCACCTCAACCCTCTTCGTTGCGAGCACAGGAGGACGTTCGTTCGAGGATGCGAGCTCTGGACGTGCATCGACGAGGCTCGTCCCCTCACCGCATGGACTAGGATCAAGACGCTGCGACTCGATGGGACCGTCCCCTACATCTTCAACCAGCCTCGGTCAGTCGAGAACACACAGCACAAGTTCAAGATCGGGTTTCTTTCGCGCAAGAGGTTCGGCGACCTCGACCGGATCGAAATCGTCCTTCCTTCGCTCGCAGGTCTGTACCCAGCAGGGCACGAGAACGCAGTAGCTTATTTGCTGGATGAACTGGACGGAATCCGGAATTCCTTCGGAGTCGAGGACTTGAAGGACGGGACGATCGTGCTCGAGGTTGGCTCGGAGGATGAGAGGGACGCGGTGGAAAAGGCAGTTGCTGCTCTCGTTTGGACGAAGGAGAAGTTCCAGGTCGTTCTTGTACAGTAGCGTGAGTGTCTCTCTTTCGCTCTCGCTCGGACTGTGACGCACGAACTGAACACCGTTCGCTGAACCCTTGCCTCTCCTTGTTTTAGACCCAGACGTGTCGGACAAACCTCCCCATCCCCAAGCCATCTATACCGCTCACTCATCGCTCCCACTCAAAGATTCTACGCGGCGGCGCTTCCCTCAGCCTAGACTCTCGACTGTGAGTCCCACGTCCCGCCGCTGATCTCGCTTCGTCTCCAACTAACGCGCGTCGGTCTTCTCTCGCAGCCTTCCCCCTGCTTCTACCGGATCCAGGACGATCGGCGCTCTGGTATGGGTATAAATTATCTATGTATGTATCTTGAATGCCTTCCCTCGTCGTCGCACGAGGAGAGAAAGTTCGGGAAAGGTGAGAACGAGACGCTCGCGTTCGAGGTGAGTTTGCTCGTATCTTTTGAAACCAAACCGAACAACGACCACGCGACGATCTGACCGTGTTATCTCTGGTACCCAGCCTGATATGAACATCATCCCATGCATCTAAGATCGCTGGGCGAGACTGGGCGAGATGGAGAACAGGATGCTCGACGTTCGACTTGGTGCGTCGCGTGGAAACTTGGCGAGCGAATGGAGATCAAGAGCGATTAGATCTGACTCCCTCTTACTCGTTGGGTACTTTCCGACTCCCTGGATATAGTGATCAACACGCAAGCCCACTCGTCTCTTCCCTATCGTCTCTCCCACGCTCCAGCGTTGCCTCGAGGTGAGCTCGACCTCGGTTTGCCCTCGCTTATCTTATCGCGCCCCCTTTGTTTAATGAGCTCACGCTTTCGTTCGTTCTTTCTCCTCTCTAGGCTCGAACCTTCGAGCTCCTCCTTCTGGGCCTCGTTCAGAGGTACGTTCGAACTTCTCCCAGCGTTCGAGATCGCTCTTTCACGAGCTTCAGCGAGGAGAAAGCGAGCTAACAGCTCGTCGGTTGTTCCCTCGCCGTTTAGGCGGCTCGGTTTTCTTCCTCGAAGCGTACGTCCGCCTCAACTTTTCTTTGTCGGGTGGATCTAGAGATACAGGAGAGCACCGGGATACCAGGGAACCGGGATAAAAATCTAAACAAGGGAGATGACGAGGTTTGGAACAGGATGGTGGGGGAAATGACGGGGAAAAACTGATCTCCCTCCCCTCGATTCGGAACTCGGCTCGTCCGCGTTCCTCGAAGGGACCTCGCTCATCTCCCTGGGGGCTCTACTGGGGACTCAGGAGGTTAGCAAAGCTCCAGACTCATCTATAGAATTCACGAGGGAAGTCTATTTTTCGATTTGCTTCCCTTGGGGGCGAGGAGAGAGTCGCGTCGGGCGGTTTGACGAGACTTTCCTTTCCTTTATTGACACCTCCCTTGGCAGGTTTCTTAGTTCCCCCCTTTCAGCCTGTACCCTTTTTCTTCCCTGAAAAGGGATTCGGCACTGACCTCACTCTTCCCTCCAACTGTCATCTTCCTCTCGAAGTTTGCACACCTCACGACCTTTCCCTCTCCCTTTCGACGACCTCGACGACTTCTCCTTCTCACCTCGACCTCTCCTCCCTCTTCTCCTCTCTCACCTCCTTCCCCTCCACCTCCTCTTTCCTCGAACATCATGTCGACGGACACCAAGGTCGCTGAGACCCACCACAAAGAGCACAAGGCTCACAAGCCGTTCAAGCCCTGGCCTGCCAACACCAGTGAGCGACGATGGCTCGGTCTTCGAGGATCCAAGCTCGTTACTGGAATCACTGCGACTGGTGAGCTATTTTCTCTTGATCTCGACCTTGGACTCTTGGGAGCTGGGCCGTCTCGCTTTTCTTATCGCCCTTCGCTCGAGCTCTCGTCGCACCTCGCTGACCTCGCTGTCTCTTCCTCCCTCGCAGCTACCATGGGATTCCTCCTCTTCGGATACGATCAAGGAGTCATGGCTGGTATTAGTGAGTTATTTTCTTTCCACCGACGAGCTCCTACCGTGTCCGTCTCGCAGCGCTCTCGCTCGCGGCTGTTCGCCGTTCGCACGTCCCTTTGATCCCCTTCGAGCCGCTGACCTCGCAAATTTCTTCGGCTTCCAGTCGCATCGAAGCAATTTAACGACGAGTTTTATCAAACCAAATCGTCTGGAAACGACGATGGTGAGCCCATGCGCTCATTTTTTCGCCGATACCAAGCCTAACTTCTCGATCTGCTTGTTTCTCTTTCAAGTTCACACCGCTACCATCCAGGGAACCGTCGTCGCTGTCTACGAGGTCGGATGCCTCTTCGGAGCTCTCTTCGCTTTCTACTACGGAGAAGCCTTTGGCCGAAGACGCATGGTATACTTGGGCTCTTCAATCATGATCTTGGGGTGCGCGCAGTTTCGCTTCTTCTCCTCGCCCCGCGCTCATTCTGACTTTTTTCCTCCTCCTCCCTTTCAGAACTCTGATTCAAATCACTGCTTTCGGACCTCAGAAGGGATTCCTCCAGTTCATGATCGGTCGAGTTATCACTGTTCGTCCGACTCTGTCTCTTCTCGTTCCCCGTCCGAACTGACCATCGACGCGTCTTCTTCGTTCTTCTTTCGGCTCTTACAGGGTCTCGGTAACGGCGCTAACACCTCGACGATCCCTTCTTGGGTTGCCGAGTCTTCGAAGTCCCACAACCGAGGATTCCTTGTCTGCGTCGAGGCCTCAATGGTCGCCGTCGGAACCTTGATCTGTGAGCAACGACCTCTTGTTCACTCTCGTTGTCGTCGCTCGAGCTGACTCCTTTTTCTTCTTTCAGCTTACTGGCTCGACTTCGGGCTTTCCTACGTCAACTCGTCTGCTTCCTGGAGGTTCCCCATCGGTCTCCAGATCCTGTTCGCCGTCCTCCTTTCCCTCGGAATCTTCTGCTTGCCTGAGTGAGTCTCGATTCCGCTCTCGCCTTATTCGTTTCCCCACAATTCTTACTCACTCGCCTTTCTCCTTCCTTCCCCAGGTCTCCCCGATGGCTCTTTGTTCACGGACACGAGGAGGCTGCCTCTCAAATCATCGCCGATCTCAACAACTCCAACATCGAGGACGAGGGAACTCAGCGAGAGATCCGACTCATCATCGAGGGAATCAACACCTCTGCCGGTATCTCTGGAGGAACCACCAACCGAGAGCTCTTCGTTGGTGGAAAGAAGCAGCATTTCCGACGAATGGCCGTCGGAGCGTCGTCCCAGATCTTCCAGGTTCGTCGTTTTCTCGCTTTTCCTTTCGGCTCGTCGTCGCGTCGCTGACCTTCGGTTTCCCTTCTCCTCTTGTCCCTTCTGCAGCAACTCGGAGGTTGCAACGCCGTCATCTACTACGCCACTGTTCTCTTCGAGCAGTCTATCGGTCTGGAGACTCGTCTTGCTCTCGTCCTCGGTGGTGGTGAGTTGATCTCCTTCGCGTCGCCTCTTCTTCGAAACCGTCGCTGATTCCTTCGTTCCACGCGTTCATCTACGAACAGTCCTGTCAACGGTCTATGCACTCGCGGCCTTGACTTCCTTCTTCCTCGTAGAGACTCTTGGACGTAGAAAGATGTTCCTGATCGGATCTGCTGTGAGTAAACATTTCTCTACCTCCCTCGTCTACTTTGCTTCGGCTGACGCGTCTCGTTCTTTCTCCTCACAGGGACAATGCCTCGCCATGGTCATCACTTTCGCCTGCCTCATCCCTGGAACTCCTGGACCCGCTAAGGGTGGCGCCTTCGGTAAGTCCTCTATTTTTTGCCCTCCGAGCGATCGTCAAAGCTGACTCGATTTCCCTTTCCCTTTTCTAAGGTCTCTTCCTCTACATCATCTTCTTCGGATCATGCTGGCTCCCCCTTCCTTGGCTTTACCCCGCCGAGCTCAACCCTCTGAGGATCCGAACCAAGGCCAACGCCGTCTCTACGATGTCCAACTGGTGAGCCTACCTTTCTCGTCGCTCGTTCGTCTCGACGACGCGTCGAAGCTGACCTCCCCTTTTCCCTTTCCTTCCAGGCTCTTCAACTTCCTCGTCGTCCAAGTCACTCCCACCATGATCGCTTCCATCGGATGGGGAACCTTCCTCATCTTCGCGGTCGCCAACGCTCTTTTCATCCCCGTCATCTGGGTCTTCTACCCCGAGACCAAGGGACGAACTCTCGAGGCCATCGATCTCAGTGAGTCGCGGCGCTGCTTCGTCCTTCTCTCCTCGACTCTCCGAGCTGACCATTTCCGTGTCACTCTCTTCTCCAGTCTTCGCTACCGCCTTCGAGGAGAAGGAGCGACCCGTTCACAGTGAGTCTTCTCGTCCTCTTCGACGTGACGAAACGAAACGAAACGAACGTCGAACTGACTCGCCCCTCCTCTCTTCCTCCTCTTCCCTTTCTCAGTCGCCCAGCGAATGCCCTCCATGACCGACGCCGAAGTCGAGCACCTCACTCACAAGATCGATATCCACGACCTTCGAACTGGAGACGCTGAGAAGGCCGTCGGAGGACCTGGAGAGACTCCCGACTCGTCCACTCCTGCCACCCGAGTTCAGAGCCCTTCGTTCGGAGACGTCGTTGGAGCCGACAAGGGAAACAGGTAGGCTAGATTTTCTTAGATTACTTACTAGATCTTAGACCCTCTTCCACGTCCCTCTTCCTTCTTTCCTCGCCCTTTGTCTCGCTCTCGTGCTACTTGTTTCGTTGGCCTAATAGAAGAAACTGTATCGCTAGTGCTAGTCTATTCGTTCCAGTTTTGCTGCCTTCATCTCATGATCCGTTTATATACACTCGTGCGAGAGAGGGAGAAGTAAGACGGAGTCGAGAACAAAGAGTGTCGAGAAAGGACGAAAGCGGCAACGTCGACGCGTCTCTATGAACGTCTCCCTCCTCCCACTCTTCGTCAGCTCCTTCGCGTGCTATCTCGTCTTTCAGAAGCTAAGCCTCCACTCAGAGTGGCGTATACAACTCCATTTCATCCCCAAGAAAGGTGAGCAAGAAGAAACGAAACGTGATTAAACTAGACTCCCGAGTCGAGTCCTTTCCCATCCTTACAACTCCCTCTCCCAATCCCCGCTCTTCCCACCACTCTTCTTCACAACCATCAGACCCTCAATGATCATTTCTTTCCCTGCTACGGCTTTCACCACTGCCAAACCGAAACGAAGAGAGGTCAGCAAAACGTGTCCGTCGTCGGATCGAGGACGAACGAACGACAGAAGGCAGGAGGGAGAAAGAGGAAGAAGTCGGACGTACTATCCCAAACGGTGAGGAGAGCGACTGAGGCGCTGGTGAGAGCTTCCATCTGCGAGAGGGAGATATGAAAGAAAGAGAGAGAGAGACAGAGGTCAGCTCGTTCGTTTCGTTGTCCGACTCAACGCGTCTCCCTAGTTCCCTCCTTCCCTCGTTCTCTCTATCTTGCTCTCCACTTCCCCTCTCCTTCAGGCCCAGTCAAGCCCAATCCTACCACCAAAACGAACGAGACCTACTCACCTCAACTCCAGTCCCACCAACACACTCAGTCGTCACTCGCACCTTCACCCACCCGCCCCCTCCCTTCTTCCCTCCCTCCTCAGCTTCGGCCTCAAGCTCAAAATCAACCTCCACCCCACTCAGCGCCAGCGTATGACACAAAGGTATCAGATCCGCCGTTCGTTTAGCAGCCATGATCCCGGCGAGCTGAGCGACGATGAGAGGGTCGCCTTTCTTGTTGACCTTCTTTGGCGGGGAAGAGGGTGAGGGTTGGGTGGTGAGGGAGGAGGAGATTAGGTTGGGTGAGTCGGATGAGGGTGAGGGTGAAGGTGGTGCTGGGGGAGAAGGGAGGAGGAGGGAGAAGGCTGCTTCGGGCTAATTGTGCGAGAAGGAGTGGGAAGGGAGTCAGCTGAGGAAGCGATGGGACGAGGACGAGAAGGAGAGAGATGGAACGAACGAGGTAGATCTTCCCCACGGCGGTAGCTGTTCGGACGGTTGAGGCTTTCGGAGTGATGCTAACCATGCGAGGGAGGCCGGTTGAGGAGTTCATGTGGGTGAGGATTGGTGTTGATGGCGGTGTGGAAGGATAGGAGGAGGAGGATCGAGAAGAAGAGGTTGAGAAGGAGGCGCGCTGATATTGGAGGTGCGAGGGAGATGGCGGAGAGGAAAGTAGAAGGGAGGAGCTGAGTGTGGTAGAAGTGGATGCGAAGGAAGGAGGAATTATAAGTCGGAGATGCTGAGGAGATGAGAGTCGTAGGGGAGATGGAGTTGTGGGTCGTCGCGTCGTGAGGTGGGTCGTGAGTTTCGTTCGTCGTTGTTGATCATGTTGAGTTCTCGAGACGGCGTTGTTCCCTGCGTAGTTTAGAAAGCAAGGAACACAAGAGCAGGTCAGGTCAGCTTCGAGGTTTCCCTTCGAGTCGAGCGAGGTAAATCGCGTCGAGACGAACAAGACACGACGAGACGAAACAGAGACGAGACGTACGAAGAAGTCACCCACCGATCAAAATCATGGGTCTGTTCAGCCCATCCTTCAACTCGGCCATCCCAGCATGTTTCGCCTGCTTCCTTCCCACGGCGAGCCGAATCGTGTCAAGGAGCTGCTCGTCCGTCGCGTTCTCTCGGATTTGGTCTCGGAGAGATACTTCGGAGGCGCCGAAGAGACAAACCTGTTGATGGAGAACAGAGGCGAGAGCAAGAAGGTGGAGGAAGGTTATGGAGAAGGAGGAGAGGGGTCAGTAAAAGACGAAAAGGGAGGCAGGAAAGTGGAACGAAGGAGAGACGGAGACCAACCTTGAGATTCCCATCAGCCGTAATCCTCAGACGGTTGCAGGTTCCACAGAAGTGCTCGGTCTGTGCACGAATCGAAGGAGGAGAACGTCAGCTCGGTGATCGAGGATAGAAAGCGAAGAAGGACGAGGAGAGAACGCACCATCGAAGTGATAAACCCGACCTTCCCTTTGAACCCAGGGACTTTCCACCCTTTACTCGTATCGTTGGGATCGTCCTCGACCTTGGCGAAGTCGGGGTACTTGGCTTGGATGGTTTCGAGCATGTCGTGGTACGAGAAGAGCTTCCCGTGGGACCATTTGTTGCCTGTTCGTCGCGAAACGAAAACGAAAACGAAGACGCGTCGAAGGTTAGCTTTTGACTCGTTTCTTTGACCACCGCATCCACTCCTCTTCCAGCCGACAAAGCGAATGAGACGAGAGTGAGCCTCGAACTCACCACTAAAAGGCATGTACTCGATGAACCTGACCTCGACCTCTTTCTCCCTCGTCATCTCGACGAAATCGACCAGCTCCTCTTCGTTGAAGTTCCGCATCACCACGACGTTGAGCTTGGTGGTCAGTCCCTTTGGACGGAGGGAGAGAGCTGTTTCGAGAGATTTGAGGACGGCAGAGTGGCCTTGTCGACGGGTGATGAAGGTGAATTTGGCGGGGACGAGGGTGTCGAGACTGAGGGAGGGGAGGAGGTGGAAGAGCGAGCGTGGGGTAGGAAGAGGATGGAGAGTGGAGGGTGTAAGAAGAAGGAAAGAAAAAGAGGAAGGGGGTGAGCGAGGAGGAGAAGGAAAGGGGCGAGAGATGAGGAAACGAGACGAACGAGATGTTGAGGTGAGTCAAACCGTTCTCGACCATCTCCGGGAGTTTTCGATGAAGAGCGATCCCGTTCGAGGTCATTCCGATCTGAGTGAGTCCCTTCGGACGTAAGGTGTTCAGGCTAGCTGTAGAGGTGAAGGCGAAGACGAAGAAAGCAAGGAGGTGAGCTCTCGTCTCGTCGCGTTCGTCCAAACGGCCGGCTCCTCCCTTCCCACACTTCCTCCCTCCCACCAGTCCAGAACGAGGTAGCAGTGCACGATATGACTCACCCATGAGCTCCATAATCCCCTTCCTAACGGTCGGCTCCCCTCCGGTCACTCTGATCTTGTTGACTCCCTCGTTGACGAACAGAGTCGCGATCTTGAGGACCTCTGCGTCCGAGAGCATGTTGACAGCAGGTTGAAGTTCTACTCCGTCTTCGGGCATGCAGTAGGTGCCTAGAGCCGAAAGCAAACGCACGAAAGGAGGGGAGAGGAGAGATGGGAAAGACGAGCGTCAGCTCATCCGAACGACAAGGGAGGAGGAGAGGCGAGGAGGAGAGCTGGACGAACATCTGAGGTTGCACTTTTCTGTCAACGAGATTCGAAGGTAGGTGTGATGACGGTTGAACTTGTCCGTCAGTGGAGAGCTGTAAGGTCGGGTAGAGTCGATCTGAGAGATTTTGGACTGGAAAGAGTATGGGAAGAAGAGGATTGGGTCCAAGGGAGGAGGGGAGAGTTCGAGTCAGCTCGAAGCTCCTTCCTCTGAGAAGCAAATCTTCACGCCTGAACTGACCTTGATGCTCTCCTTGAGAATGTCAGACCTTAGAATCCCATCCTCTGATGTACTCTCGGGGTCTACGTCTCTGCTGTTGCTGGCGAAGGGGCTCGAAGTGGAGGGGAGGGAGGAGGTCGAGCTGAGCTGACGGGGGAGGGCGAGGGCGAGGAGGGGGCGAGAGGAAGAGCGAGGGAGGAGGAGTCGTCGAGAGAGCATCGTCGAAGGAGAGCGAGCGAGCGAGCACGAGCAGGGGAGAGGGTATCGAAGAGATGGAGAAATAAAAGTTGAGAGCTCCTGATGGTTCGAAGGCAAAATGTGAGGCAGGACTCTTTGGAATCGATAGGCTCGCCCTCGTCCTTTTCTGCGACGCCCCCTCTCTCTGCTTTTGAACGTCAACTCCATCTTTCTCTCTTTCCCCTTCCGTTCTCTTCTTCTTCTCTTTTCCAATGGGAGCTTCTCAATCTTCTTCAGCCTCGGGACTGAACCCCCAGCAAACCGAGAAGGTCTTCTACCCCGAATCGCAGGCTGGAACCGTTCAGGTTCGTTCGACTCGACTCGACTCCTCCTTCTCCTTCCCTTTCTCCGAGCTCGTCTCTCTTTCTCCCTCGTATGAGCTCATCTCGCTGACTCTCTATCTCCTTATCTCGTCGTCTCCTACCACCGATCGGTGTTTTTCTCCTACCTCAGTTCTCGCCCGACCTGATTGCTCAACTCTCTGATTCCACAACGTCGACGTCAACCTCGGAAGCTCGACAGTCCTCCCTCGAGTGAGTTAAGCCCGTTCTTTCTAACGACGCAGAGCCATAGCAGCTTTCTCTATATACAGCACTAACCCTTCACCAACTCTCTACGTCTACTCTCCTCCCAGCGACCACATCCGCTCCAAACTCGCCTCCTCCCTCGCCTCGCTCAAAGCTCAAGAGCAGCAGCTCACCTCCCAACTCCAAGCCTCCCTCGCTCAATCCAACACAGCTCACGAGTCTTCTTCTTCGTCGTCAGGGACGTCGTCGCAGCTGCTGAGCAGGGATATCGATGAGGTCAGGGAGAAGGTCTTGAGGATCGAGAACAAGAAGAGGTTGGAGGACTGGCCGGAGGTTGGGAAGCTCAAGGAGGGAGTTAGGGAGTGCTATCTGTGAGTATCCACACGACGAGGATAAGGAGGTTGGGTGGGTGGGTGCATGCGTGGGGCTCGTAGCAGCAGGAGGGATTGGCTGGGAGGAGGGGAGGCAACAGCGAGCTCAAGAGAGAAAGGGAAGGGAAGGAAGATGGATCGCGAGCTCTGCTCCTTTCCTTCCTCCTCCCTGGGCCCGCCTCTTTTTATCTTCGCCTCCTCGGATCCAACCCAACTCCACCCAATCCTCTCACTTCATCCCTCTACCTCTCATCTGTCGCACCACCTCCATCCCTGCACCAGCCGTCCCATCCCTTCACCTCCTCCTCGAGCTCGTCCGACCAGCCCCGAAGCTGACCTTCCTCCCTCCCTTTCCCCTCCTCGAACGAACAAGTAAAAACCCCAACACCCCCCTCGACTGCTGGAGAGAGGCTGAGGACTTCAAGGCTGCTGTGGCGAAGCTCGAGCAGGTGAGTTTTCGGTTTTCGTTCTTCAGCTTGCAGCAGGCGAAAGCAGACAGGGCGAGGAGGGAGGGAGAGAGGTTCAGCCCTCGAGCTCTTCCTCGCTCGCCAGCGTCGTCGCCTCGAGCAGCGTCGGGACAGATGGACGAGAGCTAACCTTTCGTTGCTTCCTTCTGGCTCGTCTTCGCTTACAGCACTTCGTCTCGACCCTGCGTCAGTAAAAACTCAACAAGGCGAAGCTCGCTCGGAACGCCCTCGTTCGCTCGCTCCCTCGCCGTTCGTGCTCGAGGATCGAGGAAGTCTGGGTTGGGTGCGGTGATGTAGATAGGGCGGAGCTCGCATTTAGATCTCGATGTGTGGGTGATTTTGGAAGATGGGGAGATGGGGAAAGCAGAGGGAGGGAGACGCGTCGTCGTTTCGCTTTCTTCGTGAGTCCCTCTCCTCGTTCGTTTGCATCTCCGAAGTCCGAAGTCCCTCATCACAAACAGTATACTTCCGACGTCCCATCTCATCTTCAAGAAGAACACACCTCTCGTCGACGATCTCCCCGAGCAGCTTTCAACAGCTCTACCAAATCCTTCGTCTCCCGTCGTTCTTGAACACGACGCGGTCAAACTGAACGCACCACCACCCTCGAGAGATCCGATCATCAGCCGACAAAAGCATCGCCTCTCAATCCTTCCACGTTCCAAATCCTTCCTCCCTTACCGCCGTCGAGGGCTGAAGGTCGGTTTCCCTAGAAGATGGAAGGTCGCCCGGAGCCTACGGTGCGGCTCGGAGACTTGTCGGGGCTGGGCGTTCGCGTTCCTGGACGACCTTCCTCTTTTGATTTCTTCTTCCCTCCTTTCGCTTCGAACGACCTGACCTCAAACCACCATCACCCCCAACCCCAACCCAACCACTCCAACCCAACTACAAAACAACAACCAACCAACAATGAAAGTCACTGACGGACGTGAGTCGTTCCTCCCTCTTCTCGTTTGGTTCGAAGATGGGCTCGAGCTCACCTTTCCTTTTCGTTTCGTTCGTTTTGACAGTCTGGCTCATGCGAGCAGGTGTCGTCTCCCGCCCTTCCATCGAAGTCGTGAACGTCAAAGTCCTGGATCCCAAGACGGGAGAGATCGAACTTCTCGTGGCGTGCAAGCATATCGCAGATCGAGGGGGAACTTTGGGAGGTGGGTCTCTCGGAAGGTCGTCGAAGAGGGAGTGGGAAAGACAGCTGCTGACTTTGTTTGGGTTTTGGGAAAACAGGACCTCTTCTGACTGTTAGGGTCAGTGCGCCTATGGATGATGTGATTAAAGGTGAGTCCTGCGTTCGAGGGAGGATGGAGGGGGGAGGAGGAGGAGGGAAGATGCGCCGAGCGAGC
Organism: Mrakia gelida; assembly: GCA_024345305.1. Taxonomy (NCBI): domain Eukaryota; kingdom Fungi; phylum Basidiomycota; class Tremellomycetes; order Cystofilobasidiales; family Mrakiaceae; genus Mrakia; species Mrakia gelida. The sequence continues at coordinate 448,250 of BRON01000019.1, forward strand.
TGACTTTGTCCTTTTCGTTGTAAAAAAAGTCAACATCGTTCACTTCAAGGTTAGTCCTCATCCTCCTTCCCCTCACCTCAACCTTCCTCTCTTTCTCGTGCTGACCAAGTTTTCCACTCGCTTCCTCAGGGCACCAAACACCTCGGCCCAGACTTCGAGCTCAACTCTCCTCCCACCGCACCCACCGTCTCCTTCACCGACTCCACCGACTCCCTCTCCCTCAAATCTGGAGGACTCGAGGTCAGGATCAACAAGAAACCTTACGAGTTTGGAATGGAGTTTGTTAGGAAGGAAGCAGATGGGAAGGAGAAGGTTTTGTCGACGTGAGTTCGCTCGCCGCCCTCTTCCTCTCTTTCCATCTCCCCCCTCGCCTCCTCGTCCCCTCTCCCTTCCTCTCTAAAGCCCACTAACGCACCTCCCCCCCCCCCCCCCCCCCCCCCCCCCCCCCCTCCCTCCCTCCCCTCAGATCCGGCTACAAATCCATCTCCTCCCTCACCCTCCCCACAGCTCTCACCACCCAACAAGCTTCCGCGACCTCCATCCTCGCCACGACGCCTTACACTCCTCCTCCCGCTTCCATCCCCGTCACACAGAACTTCATGCAGTCGGAGTTGAGCTTGGTGGTTGGGGAGTTGATTTATGGGTTGGGAGAGTTGTTTGGGCCGCTTGTGAAGAACGGGCAGGTCGTCAGTGTTTGGAATAGGGATGGGGGGACGTGAGTCGTTTTTTTCTTCTTGTTGAGGGAGTTGTTTCCTTCGTTTGGAGCGACGCTGACACCCCTTCCTCGTTTCTGTGTTGTCGCTCCCCTACAGTTCGAGTGAACAAGCCTACAAGTCGTGAGTCCTCGTTTCCTCTCCCTTCTCGTCTCGACGCGTCTCCCCTTGCCTCCTCGCTGGCCTCCCTCCTTCCCCTTCTCACTCTCCTCCCCTCCTCCCCCACCCTCATCTCCCTCAGCATCCCCTTCTACCTCTCCTCCCGAGGCTACGGAGTCTTCATCAACGACCCTGGAGAGGTCGAGCTGGAAGTCGGATCGGAGAAGGGTTCTCGGGTCGGAGTCATCACCAGAGGAGAGGAGTTGGAGTACTACTTCATCAACGGACCTACTAGGAAGAACGTTTTGGAAAGGTATACTCGTGAGTGCTCTTTCTCGCATCTCTTTCTGTTTCGCTGAGAAGGGAGGGGGAGAAGAAGAAGACGAACTGACGGACGACGCTTTTTGGTTTGTGACAGAGCTCACCGGTCGACCAGGACTTCCTCCTGCGTGGTCCTTCGGACTTTGGTTGAGCACTTCGTTCACTACCGATTACGGATCTGATACTGTTGTGGAGTTCCGTGAGTCGCTCGAACCCTCCTCCTTTCTCATCCGAGATTGAGACGCGTGCTGACCTCGACACTTTCGTTCGCGTCGCCCAGTCGAGGGAATGAAGCAGAGGAACTGCCTCGTTCGAGTCATGCACTTCGATTGCTTCTGGATGAAGGTCAGTCTCCCCTACTTGGAACTCGACGAGGGGGCGGCGACGACGAGGAGGAAGCGCGATCTGGGCTGACCTTGGTTTCGACGCGTCTTCTCTTTCTCTCTCAGCGATACGAATGGTCCTCGTTCACCTTCGGTTCGTCTCTTCTCTCGACTTTTTACCCTCTCTCATCCCCGTTCTAACATCCTTCCTCTTTCGTTCGTTCGGTTCAGACCCCGAGTACTTCCCTGGTTCGTCGTCGACTCTTCTCCCTCCTTGAACTCGACTCGACCCGGACTCCGAACTGACCTCCCTTCCTGACCCCCCCCCACAGACCCCAAGGCCTACTTCACGATGCTCAAGAAGAAGTACAACGTCAAGATCTGCTGCTGGATCAACTCCTACATCTCGCAGCAGTCCCCTCTCTACGAGGAGGGAGTCAAGGGAGATTTCTTCGTCAAGAGGACGAACGGAGATAGTGAGTCGAGTCGAGTCGTCTCGTTCGTGCTGCTGGAGCTCGGGAATTGTCGCTGACTCGAGTGATTGATTTGCTTGGGTGGGGAACAGTCTGGCAGTGGGACTTGTGGCAGCCGTGAGTTCCTTTTTCGAGATGTTCCTCCGTCTTCGTCGAGAGTTGGGGCGACGAGCAAGAGCAGGAAGCATCCGTCTTCCGCCTCCCTCGCTTTCCGAAGAATTTCGCTGACTCCCACTCCGCCTTCATTACCTTCAGTGGACTCGCCATCGTCGACTTCACCAACCCCGAGGCTTGCGTCTGGTTCACCTCCAAGCTCGAGGCTTTGATCGACATGGGTGTCGATTCTCTCAAGGTGAGCTTTCCTTCTCTCATCTTCTCGTCGAAGAAACGTCATCTCCGAGCTGACGCATACCTATTTCTCTCTCTCTTCAGACCGATTTCGCCGAGCGAAGTGAGTCTGCCCTCGCCCTCTGAACGACGCGTCTCGCTCGACCCGTTTTCTGACTTCGACACGTCTCTCTCTCTCTTCTCCCCCCCTCGCTCCCTCAGTCCCCCACCTCGACGTCAAGTTCCACTCCGGAGGAGACCCTTACAAAGTCCACAACTTCTACACTGGCATCTACAACAAGATCGTCTTTGAGCTCCTCGAGAGGAAGCTCGGCAAGCACGAGGCCGTCCTGTTCGCTCGATCCGCTACCGCTGGAGGACAGAAGTACTCGGTCCATTGGGGTGGGGATTGCGAGTCGACGTACGAGGCGATGAGTGAGAGTTTGAGGGGTGGTTTGAGTTTGACGATGTGAGTTGCGATGCGCGTCGAGTTTAGGTTTCGCTTTCGTCTTTCGACGAGCTGACCCCTTGTGTTTCGGTTTGGGTTTACAGGAGTGGATTCGGTTTCTGGACTTCCGATAGTGAGTCTAGTCTCCGCCTTCTTGCTTCGAAAAGATTCGAAAGAAGAGATCGAGCTGATCGATCTTGCCCGTCTTTCCTTTCCTTCAGTCGGAGGATTCGAGGGAACCCCTCCCGCCGCTCTCTTCTCTCGATGGGTAGCTATGGGTATCTTCTCGTCGCACGTACGTACAGCTTGCATCCCTCTTCAGTTCCTCGTTCTTTCTCTGACCTCGTCCTTTCGTTGAACCAACAGTCGCGTCTTCACGGATCGAACTCGTACCGAGTCGTGAGTTTCTTCCCACTCCTCTCGGGTCTTCGCTCGAACCTCATCTGACGCGTCCTCCTCTATCTTCTTCTTGCGCAGCCCTGGATCTACGGAGAGGAGGCTGCTGTCAACATGAGCAAGTTCCTTCTCGCTCGGCTTCGACTGATGCCCTACATCTTCGCGACGGTGAGTCCTTTTCCTTTCCCTTTCGCTTCCTTCTCCTCTTCGTCGCTGATCGAACCTCGTTCTTTCCTTCCAGGCCGTCAACGCCCATCTCACTGGAATCCCCGTTCAACGAGCCATGCTCTTGGAGTTCGAGGACGACTTGACGTGCCAACATCTCGACAAGCAGGTCAGTTCGATCTTGCTTTCTTTTCTCCTCCGTAGCACGAGACTGATCTCGCTTCCTCCTCCCTCCAAAGTACATGTTCGGAGACAACCTCCTCGTCGCTCCTGTGTGAGTTCCATCTCGTCTTCCTCCTCTTTCCCACGAAACGAACGCTGACTCGACGCGTCCTCTCCCTTCCCTCCCTCCCTCCCTTCAGCTTCCACGACTCCGAAGTCGAGTACTACATCCCCGCCGGAAAGTGGACCTCCTTCTGGGACCCTTCCATCACCGTCCTCGGACCTCGATGGGTCAAGGAATCCAACGTCCCTCTCGACCACATCCCCATCTTCGTTCGACCTGGCTCCGTCCTCCCTCTCGGTCCCGTTGGCGTCTCGACTCCCGACTACTCCTACACCGAGGACATCGAGCTTCGAGCGTACGGTCTCGAACAAGGGCAACAGGTCGAGGTCGTTCTTCCTACTGGGAAGGGAACCGGAGTGGCTGCGAAGATCGTTGTTTCGCTGGGAGGAGAGGGAGCGACGGCGGGAGGCAAGGAGGGAGGATTGAAGGTCGAGGTGAAGGAAGGGAAGGTTGGGTCTTGGTCTGGTGTGAAGCTCTAGATAATGGGGCTGCTTTGATATCTCTTTTGTATACCTACTTTGATCTTGATGCCGCGAACGTTTTATGACTCTCTGTCTGCCGTTCGAGTCAGATCTGGAAGAGCCGGAAGCGAAATGCAATCACAGCCGACTCGGACGCGTGGTGATCTGGAAGGCGAGCTCGAAAGCGAGCCCCCTTCCTTCCCTCTCTGACCCCCAACCACAACTTGCTCTCGCCAACATGTCAACTCGCCCAAACGTCGTCTTATCAACCGAAGTCCTGCCAGAGTACTATTCCGAACTCGCTGCTCAACATCTGCGAGCCTTCGCCAACACGGAAATCTCGCTTCGACTCTTCCCCGTTCCGCTTCGACCTTCGCTTGAACAACGGATTCGTGAGCTCTTTTTCCCTTCGCCCCATCTTCCTTCCTCGCCCATCTAACTTTCTACATCGTTTTCGCCAGTCTGGAACGTCTACACCCGAACCAAAAGAGCCTCAGAGCCAGCTGGAGATCTCGTCGAAGTCGTCGCCCTCGTCGATGGGAAACCCGTCGGAATCGCTTCATGGCTCGTCCCAGTCGACAGGACCTCGACTGGAGGAGACCCTCTTCCGAAGGAAGCCGAGGACAAGGAGTCACTGAAGGCGAAGCATAAGGAGGAGGGGAAACCTGCGATTGAGGTTGAGATGGACGCGGCGATGGATAACGAGTTCGGGAAGGTGTTTGGGGCGGAGATGGATCGAGTGAGGAAGGAGTGGTCGAAAGGAAGGCCGCATTGGTATCTGGTGAGATCTCTAGAACTTTGAATGGGTCATTTGGGTCTTGCGAAGGAGGGAACGGGAGGGCGGAGATGCACGCTGACCTCTTTCTTGTCTTCTCTTTCGTCGCTCTTCTTCCGTCCTTTTCACAGAAATTCCTCTTCGTCAACCCAGATATGAACGGTCTCGGTATCGGTTCGCGTCTCCTGGACTGGGGGACGAAACAGGCAGAGGCGGCGGGCGTTCCTTGTTGGCTCGAGAGCACAGATTCGGTCCGTTTCGTCTCTCTTTCTCCCTTCTTTTGTTTCGAGATCACTCCTTCTTTTCCCGACCTGTGCCCAGACGCTTGAACTAACTTTTTTTTCACCATTTTGCGAACGAAACAGGGACGTCTTCTCTACGATCGAAGAGGGTGGGAAGTCGAAAGTTGGTGCGAGCTCGACGTGGAGGATCTGCCGGGAGGGAAGCTGCGATGGCCTGGGATGAAACGAGGAGAGTTTACAAGCTAGACTGACGGTCGGACTGGAGTGAAAAGGTTTGGGTTTGATATCATGGTCGTCTGGAAGGCAGAGAAGGAGACGCATGTCGAGAGATCTCCCTCGAGCTGTTTCCAACTCCCTTCTCTCACGACTGACTTCGCGTCGCACGAAACGCTCACGACCAGTCGTCAATATGAGTCGTATATAGCGTGGGCGGAAAGAAGAGTCGTAGAGAAGCTGACGTGTATCTAAAAGTGCAGCAAAAGAGGAGAAGACGCGTCGATGTTCGTGCGTCGAGTCGTCGTCGCTGTCGTCCAACCCATCTACTTCTTCTTCTTGCTCTTCAACTTCTTCCCGAACTCCGAACCAGCGAGCTGAAAGACGAAGTAACGGAGTCAAGTCAGTCTGGGTCTTGACTCGCTCGTCATTTCGTCCTCTTCGCTCCTTCGATTCGACGCGAACGAGGAAAGACTCACCTCCTCCAAACGTTGCCTGTCGAAATGAGGGCCCAGCCATCGAACCAGCACCTGAGCAGGAGCTCCTCCGCCACCTGAATCAGCCCAGCTGTCTCCTCCTTTCGGACCAGGGAAGTCTTGGAAGATCTCGGGGCGAACCGTCGTGTGTCGTTCGAGGTATTCGTCGAGGGGAAGGAACTGGCGACGGCGGGAGAGGATGTCCTGCATTCGATCTCGGATTGCTGACGAGGTTCCGTCGGAGATGACCCAGAGGTGTTCGAGTGGAGGGAGCAGGAGAGGTGGGTTGAACGACGAAGAGGAGGACGAGGATGACGAGACGGAGAGTCGCTGAGAGTTGATCTCGTCGATCTCGAGGACGACTGAGGAAAGGAAGACATGTGGTCAGCTAAATTTCGAGCTGCAGGAGGGAGGTGAAGAGACATACTTCGACAAGCGATCTCGCCGACGGTGAGAGCGGAACGATCGTCGCTGCGAGAGGGAGGGGGAGAGGGAGAAGAGAGGAGCGGCAACGGAACAAAGTCAGCACGGTTTGAACCAAGGTGAGGACACATTCAAGGACTGACCCATCGCTTCCCTCGAAAGGAAGAGACGTCGAGATGAGGAGAGTTCCGTCTGAGGTAAGGAGCGAGCGAAGGCAAGGTCAGTCCGTCGGTCGCGTCGAAAAGGAGACGAGGGCAAAGTTGATGAACTAACTGATCATGTTCCAGTCTCCGACCCAAAGACCAACGAGTTCCGATCCAGGAGGAATTACCAGCGGCTTGACTTGAGGGAATTCGCCAGAGACTAAGGCGGGAAGCGAGATGTCAGCTGAAGTCTCGACGCGATTTCTCCTTCTCGAGTGCCGATCTCCCTTCCGCACATGAGGATATGTAAGAGCCACATCAGAAAGAGACTTACCCTTCTTGATGTTCGCCAGCGCGCTCTCTCGGTACTCGTGATAGCCTGTCTCCTTCACCTCCTCCTCCTCTTCGGCGTCTGCTACTGTTCCTCGCCGAGATCGGGTCTTGACCCAGGTGAGACCGAGATACTGCAAGAAATAAGGAAAAGAAGAGAGACAGACGGGTCAGGCGAGGTCGGAAGAGAAGAAGGAGGGAAGAACGAGACAGGGACTCACGCGTCGAGAAATGTTGAGCTCGGTCGGTTCCTTCGCTCCCGTAACGTGATCTCGGGAAGGCCAACCACGTCCGAGTGTCGTTTGGATGTCCTTAAACGACCGTCTGACCTTCTGCTTGTGCAAAACGAAGGGGGTTCCAGTCAGTCGAGGGTCGTCGACGCGCGAGGGAAAGGACGAAGACTCGAACTCACGTTCCCATCCCTATCGATGCTCTCGACCTCCAGAACATCCGGAACCGCCATCCTTGCCAGCGTCCTATCCACCCACATCCTCTCGCAATGCCTCACGACCTCCTCCGTAGCTCCCAACGAGTTCAACTCGCCGATCTCCCAAACTCCAAGCTCGAGAGGTGCTGCTCCGATTCGAGTGTGAGCGAGCGAGCAGGTTTTTCGGCCTTGGAGGAAGAGTTCTTTGCATCTCCACTTTCCGATCCTGTAGCGACGACGAGAGCAGAGAAGACCTCGAGTCAGCGAGCTTCGACGGAGAAGGACAAGGAACTCGCGACGAGAGGCGGACTCACCCGACCCTTCCGCCTCCTCCTCCTCCACAATCCGTGCAACGTTGGTACTTCGAATCACAGCCGATGCAGACGAACTATAAGAGTCACCAAAATGAAGTCAGCTGCGAGCTCAAAGGAAAACGAGACTCGACGCCAACGCGAACTCACCTCGACGGAGAAATCAATCGACGCCTTGCTATCCTTCGCGACGATCCCTCCCTGACCCTTCTCTTTCATACACACGTCGCAAATCAACGGAGCGTCGATATCCTGAGTCTCCCTGTTCCTCTTCCTCCTAGCAGACCCATCGTCCTTCGCCTTCCCCTTCCCATTCTTGTCGAGACACGCCTTGCAACTCCACCAGCCCTCCCACTCGACCTCAAACGACTCCTTCTCGCCTCGAAGGTAGAGTCGCGAGATCGGCTGCGAGCAGTCCGAGCATTGAGCGATGGGTTGGTTCGGGTAGAGGGCTCGTTTCTTCTTCGACTGAGGACCGGTCGAGGAGGAGGGTTGGATGGTGGTCGAGGAGGAGGAAGCGTAAGGAGTTGGATGGTCGTGCGATTGGAGGGGAGTCGCTCCGTTGGACGCCGTCGAAGAGGAGGAGACGGAGCTTCTGGATTTGGAGGTGGGAGCGTTGGCGAATCCTTTGGGTTGAAACTGATTTGGGTTTGGGAGGAAGGAGGAGGAAGAGGCGGAGGGGAGCTGATCGCGTTCGAAGTCCGGCGAGGCGTTGTTGAACGTCGGGGCAGGGAAGGAGGAGTACGGCTGATGTTGAGGAGTTTGGGCTGAAGCTGATGATTCCGAGGACGAGTTCGACGAGCGTTCTCGTTGCTGAGGTGCTGAGTAGGAGGAGGAGGAATGGTGGCTGACGAGCGAAGGTCTGAAACTTCTCGGCGACGATGGCCTTCTGAACCCCGCTGCTGAATGGTCGCTGAAAGGTTGGTCGAGGAGAGTTCCGAGTTGGTTGTAGACATCGGTTGGGCCGAAGGATTCGAGACTGGTTTGTGAAGGGTTGTAAGGGTGAGGGATGGGTTGGTGGGAGGGAGGGCGAGGCTGATAAGGCTGCTGAAGGTTGTTCGGCTGAGGAGGGGGTTGGGGGTAGGAACCGTGGTTGACTCGAAGGATGCGATAAGAAGCGTAGGGATCCGATCCTGCTGGTCCTCCTGCTGACTCTCCTCTAGGATCCGAGTAGCTTGGATATCCTCCGAACGAGGGAAGGTGAGGAGGAGGAGGAGGTCCAGCTGAACCATAAGCGGAGGGAGAAGTTGACGAGCTCGCTTCCCTTCCTCCTCCTCCTCCTCGGGGAGAGAAAGGCGGTTCCCTGTTCTCTGACGAGCCCGGATACGACGGGTAGGGGTGGTGAGGGGGGGCTTGAGGGTAGGAAGGGTGTTGCTGAGCGTAAGAGGAGTGGTACATGCTCGCTTCTCGCTCCCGGATCTCCCTCTGAGATTGGAGCTCTTCGATGGCAAGCTGAGCTTCCTTTTCCCTCCGTCTCTCCTGAGCGATTTGAAGCTCAATCTCCGCCCTTCGAACGATGGCGGCCGCTACCGCAGGCGAGGATACTGATTCGATGAAGGGTGTGAAGGAAGGAAGGGTCGAGGGAGAGGCGGAGGAGGAGGTAGGCTGAGGCTGGAGTTGGGTAGGGTTCAGCGGGTCCAAGGAGCCCTCGACAGGTCCGAACAGGCTCGAAAAGTCGTCTGGAAGGTTTTCGAGGGGGTGGGAGGGTTGACGATCCGACATGGAACTGCTGCTCGTCCGAGGAGAATGTTCCGAGAGGGGGAGGGGGCTCGTGGTGTCGCCCATGAAGGAAGAAGGGGGACGCTCCGTCGTGGAAGTTAGAGAACAAGAGAAGGAAGGAGAGCGAGGACGGAAGCGAAGGATGGAAAAACGCCTTGGTTCTTGAACCGAGTTCTCCCGGAAAAGTTTTATCTTCTGCTTCCGAGGGTCATTTTGGCCCAGAAGAAAAACTGGAGTGGAAAAGTCGCAGAGAAAGCGGAGAATTTTGCTCTGAACGCGGTTCTCGCCTGGCCGAGGACGCCGTGGCGAACGAAGGAGGGAGAGCTCGTCTTCCTTCAAGATCTCGCGTCTGCTTTCTCAGAGAGATGGCTTGTCTTTCTCGAGTCAAAACTGTCTTGGGCAGAGGCTGATGTACTCAGCCCGTCAAGCGAATATCTCTCTTGCCGGCGCTCAGCCTCGAAAGTCCTCAGCTCTGCGAACTCGACGCGTCGTCTCGTCCTCAACGAACGCTCTTCCAGGCAGACAGCCTTTAGGACCACACCACAGAAGGAGGACAAGTCTTCATCTCTACATCGCTACCTTTTGAGGCTTCCTCTCCATCCCAGGCCAACGCAAAACCCCTCCCTCGAACTGCTCTCCCTCTACACTGCACCAGCTGTGAACCTCGAAGCCCTTCTTGTGGTAGACCGGTCGACCCTGATAGCGACGAGAGAGCAACAAAGAGTCAGCTGATGCTCGTTTGTGACTCTCCGAAGCTCAAGAGTCTTAGGGAAGAGAAGTAAAGGACGGGAGGGACGCGACTCACAGCGATGGTCGACTCCAGCCACGTCGGCAGTCCTGCCTCGTCCGCCTGGTCCGTCCCAAACTTCATCAGAGCCGCTCCTACCCCACAGCCTTGGTATTTCGGATCAACGAAGAGGTAAGACTGTTGGAAACGAAGCAGGAGAGCCGTGACAAGCGTTGGAAAAGAAGGAGAGGGAGGAAGCGAAATTACTCGTCAGTCGAGGGAAAAACCTTCTCGAAGCGAAGAGTGAGAGAGCTGAGAGACGTACGAGATACCAATGAGGAGCTCCCTTCGACCAGTTCTTCCTGATCTCCTTCATCGTCTTCTTGAACTTGGCGTAGAACTCCTTGTCGATGGTTTTGTCCATCTCGAACTCCCAAGCTGCTCGTCCGACCTCCTTCTCCTTCGCAGCCAGCATCTCCTCAATCTCAACCTCGTGAGGAAGAGACTCTCCTCCTGTCGAAGTCCTATCGAGAGGCGAGAGCCAGATGGCTGCCCCAACCACCACTCCGTCGATGGTCGCTTTGACTTCGACCAGGTCGGCGAGAGGTTCTGAGTACCGTTTGGTTCGTTCTTGGACGTTGAGAGCTAGGGTAAGAGAGAGAGAGACATATTTCCAGACTGTCAGCGGTGGCCTTGTATAGCTTCGAGGGCGAGCTGCTCACCAATTCGAGCTTCCATCGAGGCTCGACCAGGAGGGAAAATATCGACCATGATCTCTGTGGCCTCGAAGGACTTGAGGTAGACCTCCGCGACGGAAGCGTAGTCCGACGGCTCTACTGGAGAGATGAGAACTGTAGGACGAGGAGTAGACATGGTTTCGAGGGCTTGGTGGTGTTGGGAGAGAGAAGGGAAGGGAAGGGTCGAGCTTCGTTCGTCGAGCTTCTCAGTTCTCGAGCGGATCTAAGCGTCGGCCTTCTCCGCGCAGTTTGCTTACATCAGCCAGGAATTAAGACTTCCGGTACGTCCTAGGGAGAGCTCTCGAGGACCACGAAGAGGAAAACCTGCGAAAAAGCTCATGGTTTCACGTTTACCGGCCCCGCTGGTCGAAGCATGGCTGGCCACTGCAACTTCCCTGCCTCCTCGTTCTCGTCGTCGACCTCCATCATTCGAACGATCTCGAACCCTTTAGCAGCATACACGGCTCGCCCCTGAACGAAACAAGAGTGGGGACGAGCTCAGTGAAGACTCGGGGAGCGCAAGGAAAGGAGCAACGAAGACGGACGAGCTCACCTTCATTGAGCTCTCGAGGTAGCAAGGCAGACCAGCTTCGTCCGCTCGAGATATCCCAAAGTTCAGCAGAGCTGAAGCTACGCCGAGTCCTTGATATTTCGGGTCGACGAACAGCATGCCCTGTAGGAGGAGGAACGAGGGTGGAGAGGACAGTCGAGGGAAGGAGGAGGATGATGAGAGGTGAGCTTCAACGCTCCTTCGATTCGAGCTCATCACTCTTCTGCACCTCCCGTCTCTGAAGGAACCGAGACTCACCAGATACCAACACGGCTTCCCTTGCATGATCTCCCTCTTCGAGCTCGCTTGCTGCTCTCTGAAAGACTTGAGGAAGACGAGATCGAGGCTCTTGTCGATCTCCTTCTCCTCCTCCGTCTTCTCCCTCGTAGCGTCCTTCTCTCCTGCCAGAACCTCCTCGGCAGTAGGACCTCCCAGCGTAGCCGTCCTGTCTACTGGACCTCCCCAGTAGGCGAATCCGATGGGTTTGGAAGAGCCTGGAAGAGTAGCTTTGATCTCGAAGGCAGGCGGAGGATTGGGAAAGGGACGGCTGGTTCGCGAGTGGATGTTATGCTCTGTTGAGGAGTCGGAGAAACGAAGAGAGAGCGGGGTAAGTCATAGCTGAGGCAGACGTCTGGTCCGAGCAGGTAATGGAGAAGTGAGGGCAGTGAGGAGGGAGGGGACGGAGGACGCACGAATCTGGACCTCGAACGATGGCCTCTGAGAGATAGGACTCATCCTCAAGTAGACCGCGTCGTCCGTCATAGCTGATAGGTGAGCGTGAGCGAGATCTTCGAAGTCATCGCGAGTGATGGGCGAGAGCTCGACCTGAAGACGAGAGGGAGAGCTCATGGCTGGTTGAGGAGGGCAGCGACGGCGCTGAGCGAGCTGTCACTTCCAACCGCGCGCTCATCCCCGCCGTCTCTCAGGATAAAGTTATAGTTCACTCGTCATTCGCCGGGATGGGACTCGATGAGACTGTTTTTGGATCTGATTCGAGTGAAAGAGCTTTGAAAAGTACGTTTGAATTCGAGTTCGAGTTCGAGTCCCGGTTCGTTTCGTCCTTCCGCGTCGACCTCGCTCGACGCCCAGGCTAGGCTTGAGGTTGGAATGCTACTTTGGTCTCATATCCGGGATGACACCGATTTCGCTGTCGGTGATCTGTCTCGAAGATCGAGGCGGGAAGGTAGGTGGCTCGTCGCTGGTCTGAACTCGAAGCGACCCGCCTCAAGTGTGTTTTCCCTTCCTTTCCAACGACTGTTCACTCTCCAACTTCGACTATGAGCTCCTCTGTACGTTTCAAAGTTTGCGTCTCAACGGTTCCGATACTGAACTCTCCCTTCCTACCTTCTCGAAGCTCTCTCCCTCGCGTCAAACTCGTCGACTCCCCTGGGACGTCCTTTCCTCCATCTTCGCCCAAGCCGATCCTGCCACCTCCGCCGTTCTCTGCAAGGTCTCCTTCGACGTCCTTTCAGTCTCCGCTCCCATACTCTACGGAACCGTCGAGATCAAGACCCCGGACAAGCTTCTCGAGCTGTTTGGACAACGAAGATCCGAATCGGTGAGCTCGTCGACTTTGATCCGCTCTCGCTCTTTCGGACTGCCTGCTCAATTTCTTTTCCCTTCCTTCTTCAGATCTCCAAGCCATCTCGAATCAGCCTATACCTGTCCCTCAACCAGATCAACACCCTCTTCATCAACTTCACCTGCCCTACAATCCGTCGCGACGCTCAACTTTGGGGCCCGTACCACGACGAAGGCCTCCCCCACCCATTCGCCCACCTTCGCGATCTCCCCCCCATCCAACTCGACCTCCTCTGCTTCGACAACATCCGAACTCTCTACAAACACCTCTTCCCTTACTTCAACCCTCTTCGTATCGACCTGGCGAACCTTCGATCCGGCTCACTTCGACCCGCCTCCTTCATCGGCCCAGTGTACGGGATGTTCGTTCCCTTTCCCCAATCCTACCCCATAGCCGATCTCAGCAGCTGGACGCGGCTGGAGGTCGTTGATTTGAGGGCTCACGCTGTTGGAAGGTGGCGACTCGCAGAGAGATCTTACGTAGTAGCTTAGTAACGCGTCTCGTTCAGTCCCCTTGTTAGTAACCATTCTTCGTAAACAACTTTGTAAGCTACCTTCAGATCACGTGACCATTTCCATAGTATATAAACCTTTCGAGTAGCTAGCTTTATACAACAAGCTTTGAACCACATCCTGCAGACATCCCTAAGCTCAAGTGGACGACCCAACAACACGTTATCAGCACCAGTTCGCCACCACTCGCTAAGCAACAATCCTTCGTCATGTCAAGCAACTACTCCAAGAAGCTGGATCACAAGCTGTTCAAACTCACTGCTCTCGATGGTACCAACTACGAGACGTGGTCAGTAAGGATGGAGATCGCTTTTGGAGAAGCAGGAATCAAGCCCGTCGTCCTCGGTACGAAAACCAGGCCCAACCTCACCCCGGAAATTATGGAAAAGGACACCACCGGACAAGAGGTCGTGAAGCAGCAGAACAACGTCAAGGACATCGAAGAATGGGACCATATGGACGAGTTCGCGCTCCACAGGATTCAAATGGCGGTCAGCGACCGAGAACTACCTCGGATCCGGAACTGCAAACACGCAAAGGAGGCATGGGATCTTCTGAGGAAGACTCACAAGGTGGAAGGAGGAGCGGGAGAGGTCATGGCCATCCGAAGGATGAGGGACCTCAAGATGGAGGAGGGAGAACCAGTACAGGAGTACATCGACGAATTCCAAAGGATCATCGACGACATGTCAGCTCTCGGCCTCAACATCCCAGACAGGATGAGCACAATGTTCTTCCTCAGTGGATTACCCGCATCACTCGAACAATTCATTCAACACCAAACGCTCCAGGCACAAGAATCAAAACAAGAACTCAACCCAACCGCCGTCGCCACATCCCTCCTCATCCACGTAAGGACTCACGAGTCCCTCAAACCGACCGGTACTTCATCGTCGAAGGAAACAGCCCTCCTTGTCGACAAGAGGACCGCCAAGTGCCATCAGTGCAACAAGGTCGGACACTTCAAGTCGGAGTGCTGGGAGTTGAATGGAGGAAAGCCCACGGGGCAGGGACAAGGTGGAAAGGGAAGGAAGTTCGGGAAGGGGAAGAAGGAGAACAAGGGGAACTGGAAGGATAGGGAAGAGGCGCACCTCGTAGACTACGGTCTTCAAGCAGGATCCGACATCGCGACGTCGGCCCAAGCGCTCTTCGCTCAAACCAAGCATGGATACATCGCCGATAGTGGAGCATCAAACCACATCGTCGGGGACCGGGAACGCTTCGTAACATACAAGGCGCACAACGGAACGGTCACGACGGCCAACGGATCAATCGTTCAGATCCTCGGCATCGGCTCCATCCACCTCCAGACCACCGTGAAAGGATCAAGGAAGGCCTTCACCATCTCCGACGTATACCACATCCCAGGGTTCAGCAACCTCATCAGTATCGGTCAACTCGGTAACAAAGGAGTCGAGACCAGGTTCCCCAGCAAGGGGACAACCCAAACCAACAAGCGATGCCAGTTCCTTCGAGACGGATCGCTGTTCATGGAGGGAAAAGAGGTGTCGAAGAACCTCTACATGCTGGACGTGAGCGACTTCAAGGGAGTCGGCTCAGGAGGAGAAGACGTAGCACTCGCGGCAACAGGAGTCGACAAGATCGAGGTCCTTCATCGCCGGCTCGGTCACGCTTCTATCTCCGCCATGGAGGAGTTGTCTCGTCAGAAGCTCCTACCAACCTTCACCAAAAAGGACATCATCGGATTCAAGGAAAGGATCTGCGTACCTTGCGTCGAAGGGAAACAACATCGAACTCCATTCCCCACCTCCACCACCAAAACCACTTCACCTCTCGAACTCGTCCACACGGATCTCGCCGGACCGATGCCAATCGCCTCGGCTCAAGGAATGCGTTACATGATGACGATCTGGGACGACTTCAGCAACTACCACTGGTCGTTCGCAATGAAGAGGAAGTCGGAAACACTGGCAACCTTCATCACCTGGAGGAAAAGGGAGGAGAAAAGGACCAATCACGTCGTCAAACGGATCAGGTCAGACAACGGTGGGGAATACACGTCGAAGGACTACGAGTTCTACCTCCGGGACGAAGGAATCACCAAGGAAACGACTATCCCACACACACCGCAACAAAACGGCAAGGCCGAACGAGGAATGCGAACCATCGAGGAGAAGATCACCTGCGCGCTACGAGACGCGAGGGACCTCGACGGATCCTACTGGGCGGAAGCCATGAACTACGCCACATACACAATCAACCGCATTCCCTCATCCTCAGTCAACTCTCAAACCCCCTACCAAGCCTACTACAAAAGGAAGCCCGACCTCACTGCAATGCGGACGTTCGGAGCTCTCGCTTACGCGCTCAACCTTCAAAAGATCAAGCATCAACCCAAGAGCATCAAGTGCATCTTCCTCGGATACGGCGATCTCAACGGGAAGAAGGCCTATCGACTTCAAGTCCATGGAGACCCCAAGCGGTCGATCCTTCATTCTCGGGACGTTATCTTCGACGAAACACGTGGAGTCCACCAGACGGTGGAGCTACCAGGAATGGGACAAGCCGGAATCAAGGAGGACCACAAGGAGGAGGAAGAAGAAGAGAAGGAACTAGAGGAGGACAAAGGAGAGGAACAGCACCTACTCAAGTCCAACCAACAAGACCCGGTCAGGGAGACCGAGGCAAGGAAACCCAACCCATCACGCGTCAAGCACTCCTACACTTACGAGCCCATCATCGATGAACCGGCTGTCGATTTGAGTGGGAGCTACGGACGAGGTCAACGGCACAAGAAACCTCTCACAGGAACAGGAGACTCGGCAAGATTTGTCCAGACAGACTACGACATCACCGACTTCATTTCGGAGGACTTCGCCGGACACGCTCAAGCGACGCAACCCAAACTCGAGGATCTTCCACCACCCTCCGTCCCAAATACATACGGAGAAGCCATGGCGTCGGAGCACGCATACTTCTGGAGGGAAGCGATGGACGAAGAGATGGTGTCGATGGAAGGGAACGGAGTCTTTGAACTCACAGAGCTACCCTCAGGATCAAAAACGGTCAGAGGTCGCTGGGTCTACGCGCTCAAGAAAGGAGCCGACGGGAGGATTACTCGCTTCAAAGCTAGATGGGTCGCCAAGGGATTCAGTCAGCAAGAAGGAGTCGACTACGTCGAGACGTACGCGCCGGTATCAAAGCTCAACTCACTCAGGATCGTCCTCGCCATCACAGCATCGGAGGATCTCGATCTAGTCCAAGGAGACTTCAAGACGGCGTTCCTCACAGCCGACCTAGTGGAAACGGTCTTCATGGAACAGCCAACAGGGTACGAACAAAAGGGAGCCGACAAGAAGAAACTCGTCGCGCATCTCCTCAAGGCCCTATACGGACTCAAACAATCGCCACTCGCGTTCTACAATCACTCCTCAAAGTTCTTTCAAACTCAACTCAATCTCCATCCACTCGAAGCGGACCCTTGTATCTACATAGGGCATAGGAAGGGACGACGGATCATGTTGGTCCAGTACGTTGACGACTTCGTCGCCGCAGGAGACAAGGAGGATTTGGAGTGGGTCATGACGGAGATCCAGAAGGAATTCAAGATCGACGACAGAGGAGACCTCAACCCAGGAACCATCCTCGGAATCGACGTTACGAGGGACCGCAAGGCGGGGACAATGGACCTCAGCCAGAAACGATACGTTCAAACGGTCCTCGAACGATTCAACATGGTCGACGCAAAATCAAACAAGGTTCCGATGGACGACTTTAGGCAACAGTCGGTCCAATCGGAGGATTCGGGATCAGAGAAGCTGGACGGAGTACCCTACCTCGAAGCGGTGGGATCGTTGATGTACCTCCAAGTCTGCACCCGACCGGACATCGCCTTCGCCGTCGGAGTTCTCAGCCGATTCAGCTCGGACCCAAGAAGGGTTCACTGGGGAGCAGTCAAGAAGGTCATGCGATACCTACAAGGATCAGCAGACACGTCGCTTCAACTTGGAGGACACTCGGACGCTCCAATCGCAGAACTATGGACCGACTCCGACTACGCCGGAGACACGGAATCAAGACGATCAACAACAGGATTCGTCGTCAAGGTATTTGGATCCACAGTCATCTGGGCAAGTCGACGCCAAAAGGCAATCAGTCTCTCTTCTCTTGAAGCAGAGTACATCGCTCTCTCCGCAGGATGCCGGAGCCTTAGGTGGGTCGCCAAGATCCTCGCTGAACTCGGATACGACACCGGATCGATCCCAGTAAACGTAGACAACCAAGGAGCCATCGAAACAACCAAGAACGGTACTCACTCGGAGAAGACCAAGCACATCGACGTCGCGTACAAATACGGGCGAGAGGCCCAACAGAGAGGATTCATCAAGCTCAACTACTGTCCCACCGAGGACATGCAGGCAGACATCCTCACCAAGGCTCTCGGAGTCGAAAAGCTCGAACGGTTCAAGAAATCGCTCAACATCCAGAAGGAACCCTCGCGCATGGATCAAAAGACCAGCGGAGACATGGATGGAAACCCGCAGAGGGGGAAATGAAGGAAGGACTCTCAGCTCGTCGAGTGGGAGTGTTGGAAGGTGGCGACTCGCAGAGAGATCTTACGTAGTAGCTTAGTAACGCGTCTCGTTCAGTCCCCTTGTTAGTAACCATTCTTCGTAAACAACTTTGTAAGCTACCTTCAGATCACGTGACCATTTCCATAGTATATAAACCTTTCGAGTAGCTAGCTTTATACAACAAGCTTTGAACCACATCCTGCAGACATCCCTAAGCTCAAGTGGACGACCCAACAACACACGCTCCGGTTGGAAAATCCTGGGAAAAGATGGACGAGCCTGACACGTTTCTAGCGTTGTCGAGGGAGAGGATGCGAGCCGTGAAGGAGCTTCGAATTCATCTCAGCTCTTTCGTCGATGATCCTGTTACGGCGGAGAACGTGAAGAAGTTTATGGACGAGGTGGGAAGGAGGGGAGATCAGCTTGGGTTCTCTGAGGTGGATGTGGAGGACGGGAGGTTGATGATGATTACTTCTTCGGAGGAGGAGAAGAAGTTCGTCGAGGACGCCTTGGAGGGAGATGAGAGGGAGAGGACTCGATGGTCTGTCGCTGTAGACCCTTTGGGTGAGTAGCCGATTGTTCTCTCCAGTCCTCGCTCTCGACCTCACTCGCTGACCTTTTCCTTTTGTCGCGTCTTCATCGTATCAGCTCCTTCACCTTACACCGAGGAGACCTACTTCGGAAGGTGGATGTGATATCTCTAGTAGCCTACACATCCTATCTACTAGTCGATCCATTTTTCGCCTTCGTAACGCGACGCGTCGCCTTTCTCTTTCTTCTTCTCCCTCTTTCGTACTTTTCCTCATTTCCCGCTTTCGTACACTCGCATCGTCTAGACATAACCCAAATAACATACTCGTAAAATTCAACCCCGCACCCAAAACAAGAGCCACTGAAAGCAAAGCAAAGCAAAAAGCAAGCGAGCACGTCGATGCGACAAGAACTCCCTCCTCTCTCCTCCTCTCCCTCCCTCACTCAAACCCCACCCGTCTCCCCCGAACTACTCCCCGCACTCCACTCCCTCCCACCCTCTGCACCAATCCCGTACACAGCTCCAAGCATCCCGTACCCGAACGGCGACGAAACGAGCCCTGCTGGGGGAGCTTCGAGGTGTTGAAGTCCCGCTCCTCCTCCTCCTGTCGATGAAGGCTGATCGATGTCCATGGGGAGTTCGATCTCAGGTCCGTCTCCAAAGTGAAGGTAGTCGCTTCCGTTCCCGCTTCCGCTGCCGTTCGTAGGAGTGTTCCAGTCGCTGCTGAGGTTGAGATTGAGGTTTGGGGAGCTGATGCCGTTGGCGTAGGCGAGCTGCTGAGGCTGGAGTTGGAGGAGATCCTGGGGTTGTGGGACGGGAGCGAGAGGAGGAGGTGGTGGTGCTTGAGCTTGAGCTGGAGGGGGAGCGGCGGCAGCAGCGGCGACGACGGGTGGTGGAGGAGGAGCTTCGACTCTCCTCACGACTGGTGCTCGCGCGGGAGCGGGAGCTCGAGCAGCTGGTGCTGGAGGTGGAGGAGGAGCGGCGGATTCCCAAACGATCTTGACGATCGATCTATTTGCTGTACTGATCTCGACGGAGATCTCTCCGTTCGGCTCGAACCTCTGACGCGTCTGCACCTGCATCTCTTGACGAGTCGTTTCGGTTGCTGAGACGGGCGCTGAGGAGTTGGATCCTGGACGGGCGAGCTCGACTCGACGGATGGAGATGACGGGAGGAGTGAACTCGGAGGCGTCCCATGGTCTGCGAGGCGAACGAAGGAGAGGCAAAGGATCAGCGGTTACGTTCGAGAGACGAAGAGCGAAGACGGGACGACACCCAGCGACTCACCTCTTAGCAGGTGCAAATCCCTTCGAATCACCCCTCGAGCTACTCGCACCAGCCGAATCATCCAACCTCCTCCTCTTCGACCCACTCGCACCCCCAGCATCAACACTCTCCTCCCTCTCCCTCTCCTCGACCAACTTCCCTTTCCCCTTCTTTCCCTTCCCACCGACCTTCCCGACCTCCCTCGTCTCTACTTCCTCGACCTCATCTTCACTCTCCTCCCCTCTAGCCAATCTCACCCTCCACCTCAGCTCCCTAGCCAGCCCAGCAGGGTCCTTCACCTTCTCCCACGGCACCGTATCCGTCTCCTTCTCTCCTCCGCCATCCCCTCCCGTCCCTCGCTCTCGATGACGGACTTGTCGAACGAGGAAGGAAGCGAGGACGAGGAGGTTGTCGAGGAGTCGAGGTGTGAGAGGTTCGGACGTTCCGTTGGTGGTTGGGGTTGAGGCGGGAGGGAGGGAGGAAGAGGAAGCGGTGGGTTCGGTTTTGAGTTCGACGTGGGAGGAGAAGTCTTTGGCTTTGGCTGCTTTTCCGGTGATGGGACGGAGTTTCTGATGGGCTTGGAGGTCGCGGGTGTAGTGCTCGGCGACGTACCAACAGAGTCTGGAAGAAACGAAACAAGGACGAGAGTCAGAACAGGGAACGAGGACGAGAATGAGAAGGAGGAGGGCAGAGGAGGGACGAACCGAGTGAAGCGAGGGAATCGGAACTTCTGAGGAACTTTGGTGGCGATCTCAATGTCTCGCATTCGGATTTCTGCGCGAACGAAGGAGAGGATGAGCGAGAAGATCAGTTCGAGGTCAGTTCGAGGTCTCGACTTCGACTTCGACGCGACGACCGGTCGAGTTCTTCGAAAGGAGAAGAACGATGACTCACGAGTCCTAACATCGTACGAATGCAAAAAGTTGCCTCCGAACACCAGCGAGTCCGACGGCGTGTACTTGAAATCCCAAAATGAACGCGTCGAGGTCAGCTTCGCGTTCTTCCCTCTCCTCTCCTTTCCGCTTCGAGACTCAAGCTCACCACAGCGTGGATCCACCCCGACGGAATGATCCTGCAAAAAAAGAGACAGACGAAGCCTCAATCAGCATCCCGTCTCGAACCAACTCGAAGGAAAGGAGGACAGAGCGATGGCTTCGAGGACGAGCCCACTCACATCGTATCCCCCGGCCCCAACACGATCTTCCAGACCTTATCGACCTGATCTCCCAACCAAGCGAACGACTGATTCGCACTGTCCGACCAGCGAGCGTACGCGTCTAGGTTGTGTTTCGTTGGACGGACTGGACGCGAAGCGGGAACGAAGGAGCGAGGTCAGTTTCGCTCGAAGAAGAGGAGACGAGACGAGAGTGAATTAGGGAAGGGGTGAGAGGAGCGAGCCGACTCACTGAACCAAAAGACCTTGGACCCCTTGAGGATATGATAGTAGACCGAGGAGCCTGCGAAGTCGACGTGCCAGTCCTGAGGAGAACGAAGGGAAGAGACGCGTGAGCTTCGAGAAGGAAGCGCGAAGGAGACGAGAGGATGGGAAGAACGGGTGAGAAGGGAGGAAGGGACGAACTGTAAAGCATCCTGAAGGACTCATCAAACAGTAGAGCTGGACCTTGGGACGATGAACTCCGAGCTTGTCTCCTGAGGGCCAGAATCGATCGACCCAGTCGAGTTCGCTGTTCGGAACGAACGAGAGTGGTACGAGGGTCAGCTCCCTCTCTTTCCGACGCATCTCGTATATACTTCCCTTCCTCGATCCTCCTCGTCCCTTCACCGAACCAAAATCGACTCTCCACGCTCATCGTCTCGTCTCGTCCCGTCTCCTCTCGTCTCGCTACCGCCTCGACGCGTCTCCCTTCTCTCCCAAACTCACCTAACGATCCTCGGCGGCTTCACCATCTTCGCCAACGGAGTCCCTGTGATCTCATACGAGATGATGTTGAACGTTCCAGGCTTCTTGTCCGCCGGAGTGTCGTAGTAGGACGCCCAGGCTCCCAGCGTCCAAGGCGAGTTGGTTCCGGGGACGAGTTTCGAAGAGGATTGGTTGGCGACGTCGACTACTTCTACGAGGGTTTCGGGGCCTGGTGAACGAAACGGAATCGAGAGAGAGAGAGACAGAGACAGAGTAAGAACAGTGGGTCAGTGAATTGTTCTAGCGAAGGACAAGGCGAGGGAACGAGGAGAGGAAAGAGAAACGTCGCGAGCTCAAACGAACTCACCGTTCAACTCCGCAATCCCCCTCACCGTCAACTCTCTCGCATCAGGCATCTCCCCACCCATCTTCACCACCTCCCTCTCCTCTCCCTCCGCTCCAACCACAGCCCTCGCCACCACCGGACAAGCCATCACTCCCACTTCCTCCTCCTCCCACCCCTCCCCCATCGAGATCGCCTCCTTCTGGATCTCCTCCCCTCTCATCTCAACGTACCCACCCAACGTGATCTTCCCTTTAGCTTCGTACTCTGCAAAACGAGAGGGCCAGTCGTTCCCTGCCACTCCCAGCGAAGAGGAAGAAGACGAAGGGTGATTGGGATCGGAGGAGGAGGAGTGGAGATGGAGGTCGAGGTAGTTGAGGGAGGGTTTGGGTCGAGCAGATTTGCGAGCGGTGGGGATCTTGGCTCCTTTTTTGAGGGTGGCGAGGTTGGTGGATGAGGCACTGCAAAGCGACCAGCACCAGCAACGAGGGGTCAGTTCGGAGAAGGGAGGAGGGAGGTTGAGCTCGAAGCAAAGGGAGGGGTCGCGACTGACCAAGTCGTACAGAACCACTTATCGATCGAATCGAGCTCCTTCTTCCAGTGACCTGTATCGGGACCGAGAGCTTCTGGGAGTCCTTGAGAGCGAGTTCGGACGCAGGCGTAGTGGAACCAGGATTCGCCTGAGGGAGAACGAAGAGAGGGAGAAGGGAGGAAGGTCAGCTTTGAGCTTGTGGATTCGGTTCGAGCTCGTTCTGACCTCTCAAGCAGGCGCGAAGATGTTCGTTCGTAGACACCGAGCTCGTGGGTAGAGCAGGCTGAACACCGACGAGCTTGCCTAATCTCCCTGCTCCCTGAGGAGGGAGAGCAGATCTTCCCCGAGCTCGACTCGACTCAACTCGACTCGAGCTCCTTCCTCGACCACCTTCGCTCTCCTCCCCTTCCCTCTCCCCTCTCTCACCCAGCCCCAGATCGAAACAACAACAACGCCCCCCCAGCCATCCTTCCTTGTACTCACACATCTCACAACAAATCCACAACAGATCCGCCGGGGCTTGTTCTCCTCCTGCTCCCGCCTTCTCTTTCCCCTTCCCCTTCCCTCCTCCTCCTCCCCCAATCACCACCGGCGTCGGAACGGTCGGACCGATACAAGAAGGACACATCTCATCGTCCCCTTGGATCACTCCCGCCGCGTTCATGTTGTTGGAGGGGAGAGGGAGGGAAGTAGGGGGCGTAGGAGGTGATGGTTTCTTGAGCATCGGAAGGGAGAAGAGAGGGTTCGTTTGGGTTTGAGCTTGCACGCTGGGTTCTCCCATGAGGACGTCTGCTGATGGTGCTGCGGATGAAGAGGAGGGAGTGGGTTGAGGTGGTGGTTTGGAGGAGGAAGAAGAAGAAGAAGGGGGACGAGGATGATGGTGGTGAGTGGGAGGAGTGGATCCAAGACGAGCGGGTGGGACGATGGAGCGACGAGGACGGGAGGAGGAGGAGGGAGTGGCTGCTGTAGTGGTGGAAGAGGAGGTGGAGGAGATGGGTTTAGTGGGGGTGGGTTCGGGGAGGGGAAGAGACGTGGACATGATGGATGCGGAAGGTGAGAAGGGTGGGAGAAGAGGGAGGAGGTCGTTCGACCGAGCTCGTTTGGTTTCGTTTGGCTTGTTTCTTGTACTTATTTTGCTCGTGCATTTTTTCTCATCCTTCCAGCTTTCGACAGCTCAGTCGTTGGAAAAAACTTCATCGTTCAACTATTCCCCATCTCCTCCTCCTCCTCAGCCGCAAGTCTCGCCAACCTCTCCTTCTCCTCCCTCCTCTCCCTCGCCTCCCTCTTCCGTTCCTCGTAGATAGGTCCCATCCTCTCCGCCTCAATCACCCTCAGTCCCCTGGAACCCCAAACGCGTCAGTACTCGTCTTCTCCCCAACACCGCACCAACGAACGCGAACGCGAACGCGACCGGACTCACCGTTTATGAACCCTCCCTCGTTCATGCCCTTTTCTCGCTTCCTCCTCCTCGCCCTCCTCAGTCCACATCACGAAGAAGGGTTCCGAAACAGTGGAGCAGAGTTCGCAGCGATAGCTCCCTCCTCCGAGTGTCCTGCGCGATCAAAAGCGGAACGAGGGGACGAGTCAGCGAAACGAACCGATACGCGTCGAGAGGCGAGGGCAGATGGACGAACGACTTGATCACAGCGGGACCAGTTTGATCCAGTGCGAGGAGAGAGGGGGCTAGGGGACCGCCGATGGAGGCTGGTGAGGGGAGGGGGGAGGAGGAGAGGAAGGCTGGGAAGAAGGGAGGGAGACGAGGGAGGGTTAGCGAGGAGAAGGTCGGGGGCAAGGGAGGGACGAAACGAACCGTCTAGGACTGAGATTGCGGGTTGGAGGACGTTCTCGTCCCATTTCGTCAGGTCTGAGGCGACGAACCAGCCGATCGAAGCGGTCAGTTACGCGCTCTTCGAAGCGAGGGAGGGAAGAAGGATCGTCGCGTCAACTCACCACCCGCATCCAACAAAAACAACCCTTCCCGCCCTTCCACCGTCCTCTCCTTCACCACTCCTCTCAGCTTGGCGGTGATCCACCGGACTTGGGACTTGGCGTACTGGCGGGTGGCGAGTTTCATCTGGGTGAGAGCTGCTTGGAAGGGTTTGGTGGGGAGGGAGGAGGGTGTGAGGGCGGAGGTTGGGAGGGAGGAGAATTCTTTGTAGCCTATGGGATGAAGCGAAGATGGGGGGGGGGGGGGGAGGAGGAGGTTAGTGGGAAGGAGAAGAGAAGGAGTGGGTCAATGGGCGAGAGAGAGAGAGGAGGGAAGCGAGGGAGAGACGACGAACCTATCGATTGGAAGATTCCTGACGCGTAGTCTTTTGGATCGACGGAAGAAGAGGAAGCTTCCATTTCTTCTGCTATGTGACGCATGTCACGAAGTTCGTCGAGGAGTCCGAGCTGTTGAGGGACGAGCCCGTCAGGGAACGAAGAGGCAAAAGAGAACGCGAGGAGACGACGCGACTCACATCGATCATCTTGTCGACGCGACTGTCCAGACGAGGATCCAGAATCTCCGAGGGAGCGTGAAGCCAGAAGATCAAGGTTCGATACCTTCAATTCCGAAACGCAGATCCAAGAGTCAGCGAGCCTTCTCTAAGCTCTCCTCGAATCGTTCGTTCGAACTGACCTCTTCCCCTCCTCGCCAGCCCCTTCCCCTCGCTCATTAGCCTCCTTTCTCTCCTCCTCCTGCCTCTCCCAAACCTCACTCTCCCTCTCACCCAGTCCCCACACCCTCTCCAAGCTCCTCATGACCTTCCTCGTATCCTTCCAGTGCCACTTCGCAGCGAGTTTGGGATCGACGGCCTCGAGGAGGTGATGAAGCGGGAGGGCGAGCTCTGGTGGAGGAGCGAGTGGAAGGGAAGGGAGGGAGTAGAGGAGACTGTGCTGGGAGGCTGTCAAGGGTGTCGGTAAAGACGCGAGGAAGGCTGGGAGGGTTGAAGAGGGAGTGGGAGGGAAGGGGAGGTGGGTAGACGAGACGGAGGAGGTCGGAGGTGGGGGTTTTCCGAGAGGGAAGAGAACGTGTTGGATCCAGTAGGTTGTTCCGCCTGTGATGATGGGGATCTGGGAAGAGGAGTGAAGGTCGGATATCTATAGAGGCTGAGGTCAGCTTCGTTCGAGGGGAAAGAAAGGACGAGAGAGAAGAAGACGAAAGCTCACCTCGTCCAACGAAGCTTCAACCCATTTTGCCATCCCCCAGCCCTTCTCCCCTCGAGGATCTACGATTCCAAGAAGTCGATGATTGACCCCTTCCATCTCCTCCTGTGTGACCTTGTTGGTGATGACGTCTAGACCTTTGTAGATCTGCATCGAGTCGGCGTTGATGACCTCGGCTGATTTCCAGGTTGAGCTCGAGCTCGAGGAAGAGGACGCTTGCTGCTCTGAGAAACGACGAGCGATGTGTTGAGCGAGTTCGATGGAAAGCTTGGATTTGCCGACTCCTGTTGTTCCGATGACGGCGATGACTGGGAGATCGGAGGTCGAGTAGGAAGGGGAGGAGGAGGACATGGCTCGGACGAGGAGGAGGGAGGAGGAGGAAGGAGTGCGAGCTCGAAGTTGAAGGAGGGCTCGAGCCGAGCGAATTTGCATGCAGTGAGGTTCTTGTCGAGTACAGGTCTGCTTCTATCAGTGATGCCCTAGATCGAGAGAAGCTGGCGAGCGAGTTTGGAGAAGTTTTGAGTCCGAGACGAGGTGGAAGTTCACTGGCACTCGACGGGCGTTGAGCTCGTCCGAAACGAGCTCGACGCCTTCCAGCTCCTCACCACGACCATCCAGAAATCTACAACTCCCATCAAACCTCCCATCCAGTCCAGGAACCCCTCAAGAACATCTCGGTGAGCTTGACAGTTCGTACGAACTTTGGGGAGCGAGCGAAGCGCTGTTTCTGACCCTCCTTCCTCTCTCATTCCCTCGTCGATAGCTCCCTCCCTTCGTCCCCCCATCCACCCTCCCTTGCTCCTATATCGGCAAACTACGCTGAGCAATACCTCGACCCAACACACCTCTCGACCACCATGTCCTTCTCCCCCATCATCCCGAATGAGCTATGGTCCCGGATCATCTCCTTCACCCCTCCTCCTCGTCGAATCCGAGACTTCGAGTCCTCCTCTTTCCTTCCCGAGCTCCTCCACCATCCCAGGATGTCTCGCGGCGACGAAGCGGCCACGTTCGCTAGCATGATGTTGGTGTCGAAGAAGATGTTTGTGAGTGTTCCATTTCCTCGCCGACTACTTGCTCTGAGCTGTCTCAACGCTGGACTGACGCTCGCTCCTCCCTCCCTCTCGCTCTCCCGCTAACTAGCACCTGACGGCACCTTTCTTCTTTTCCCACGCGTTCCTACACTACTACGACACCAGCACACTCTGTGACCTGCTCGATGAAGCAAAAATCAACAATAGACCCTTCCTTCCTGCTCAACTCATCAAGGAAATCACCTACGAGGCGGACATCGACGAGGAGGCAGAAGAGAACCGACCCGTCTTTCAGGACGCCGTCTCCCTCGTCTCCGGCCTTCATGCTCGCCACCTCGTCTCCGGAGAGCCCACATTTACATCACACGTCCAATCTCTCCTCATCAATCGTCCCAAGCTTCATACCATCACCGGACTTGTCGTCAGCAACCGGAACTGGGACGGAGTCGTTCTTCTCCTCGCCAGCGTCGCTTCCACCCTTCGACACCTCCAGATATCCTCCCTGCCCGGCGAAGCAACTCTCCTCGCCCGACACTCCTACTCCTCCAACTACCAACTTCACTTCCCTCGGCTCGAAAGCCTCGTCATCGGAACCCGCACAAGTCGCGACGACGGCTTTCAAGACAACCTCGTCGCTTCCATCTCCACTCTCTGGACGATGCCCTCTCTTTCAAGGCTGGGAGTCCTCGGGACTGGAATAAACCTCAGTCTCCAAGGTTCCTCCTACGCCTTCAACCATCTGCAATCCCTCTCCGTCGAGCGCCTGGAACCCTTCCTCCTCTTTCAACCTCACCTCGCTTCGCCCTCAACCCAACTTTCGGAGCTCAGCTTCACCGCTCAGGAGGTCTCCTACGATGAGGGGTACGTCAAAGGGATGCTGGACTTCATAGCGACCCTCAACCCTATCCCATCAGTCCGAACGGTCCTCCTTCGACAGTCGAGAACTCAGACCCCGCCGTCGGTTCGTCCCAAGACCTCAGCCGTCATCGAAGCCTATCTCGGCCCAGCAATGTTCCCCAACCTCGCTCGAGTTGTTTGGATTTCGAAGGCGGCCGCGGAAGCCTGTCCTCTCCTGTGAGTCTGTTTGTTTTGAGCCTCGTTTCGAACGCGTCGCTCCAAACTGAACCCCTTCCTTCGATCCTCTCTTTCCAGATGGACTCAGTGCCTCGTCAGACTAGCGACAAGAGGGATCCAGGTCGAGTTCAGGTCGGCGAAGTAGGACGTCGTTGTTGGGATGGATTGGTTGGGGAGACCGAGGGACGAAAGGGAGGGAGTTTGGGTCGCGACGTTCGAGTGAGTCTTCCTTCCTTCACATCGACCATCAAGGCGTTTTGTTGAGACGACCTGACACGGTCATCTCTTCTTCATTCCTTAAGCAGGTTCCTCGCATGCACACCTCGCTCGTCGTCGGTCTTCCGTCTCGTTCGCCAACTCGACGCGTGAGCTCCCTCTTCCCTCCTTTCTCTCTCAATTCTTCCTTTTCCTCCGAAACCTCGACATCTCAACTCCCTACTGACGCTTTTATCGTTTCGCCCTCCTTCTTCGCAGATCGGATCAGCAAAAGGACCTCTCTTCGTTGGTCGGACGCGCTGCTTCAGGTCGAAGGAGGGAGGGAGGAGGAGCGACGGCTTGCCTGATGGATTCGTGTCTGTTTTTTTCTTTTTGGTTCTCAGTTGTACACTCTCTTAGTATCTTTTCGGGGTTGTAACTTGTAGTTTGATGGACGTTTTTTCGTTCGCTCTCGTTGAGGAGCAGCGTGAAAGCGAGCGAGTCGACGGCGACCGGCGAAGAGCGGCGCTCGCTCGACTTCCTCTCTGCATCCTTACTCCTCTGCGAAAGAGCTTGCAAGAACATTCTCGACCTTCTCACAAGAGCCTTTGCAGATCATCAACCGTCCCCTCTGATGAATACGAGCCTCGACCCGCAGGTGGTCGTCTTGGGGACGCGCCTAAACGAGAGGGAAGGAGGGATCGAATGTGAGCTCGCTCGAAACGGCTCGACGTCTTTCAGCTTCGAACCACGACCATCGAATTCTCGGCGACTCTTCATAAGACTTCTGGGACCGCCATCTTAGCCTCTAAAACATCCCGGTAAGCTCGGAGAAGCAGATTTGACGTTGGAAGGAAGGGAAGAGCTCGTCCTGATCCGACCTTCGCCTTTGCCCGCTTCCCTCCTCCCCCTCTTCTCTTTGCAGCTTCCCCCTTCTTTTCGCTCCCGCCCCCTCCTCTCCCGCTTCGACCTTCAAGACTCCTTTCCAGCATCTTGACCCCCATCAATATCCCGAATGTCGCCTCCACGCCCAGAAGTCCTCATCTCCCCCATCGTTCCATTCGACTACGAGGCCGTCGCGGACGTCTTTCTTCGTTCCTTCAAGCACGGTCAGATCATGTGCTCGGTTCATCCTCCATCTCTCAGACCTTCTTACCGCACTCAGATCGGTGAGCATTCAGTCTTCATCGTCTCGCTCCCCCTCCTCGAGAATTCGCAAACCGATCGTTCTGACTCACCCTCTCGCGCTCCTTTCTTTCTCCTCCCAAGCTCTCAACGTCCAAGAACGGACCAAGCGAGCCTCTGAACCTCTAAGAGACCTCGTAGAGATCAAGGCCACGGTGGATGGAAAGGTTGTCGGTGGTGCAGTCTGGCATTCTCCCGTCGACAGGACTTCGACGGGAGGGGATCCTCTCCCTGACGAGGTTTGGATCGAGGAGATGCTCGCTGAGAAGGAGAGGAGGGAGGGACGAGCAGAGTGGGAGGTCGAGATGGATAGAACGGTGGATCGGGTGTTCTACTCGGGATTCGTGAAGACGATCAACGAGGTGAGAAAGAAGTGGTCGGAGGGACGAGCGCATTGGTACCTCGTACGTCTCTCGGCCCTCTCTTTGTTCTTCGCTCTTTTTGAACGCGAGCGTGCGGTCGGATAGCTGACTTCTATCCTCTACTTTCGTTCTTTGTAAACCTTGCATCGTGCTCGCTCTTGCAGAGCTACCTTTTCGTCGACCCGGATCATCAGAACGCTGGAATCGGCAGCGCTCTCATCTCGTACGGAACGGATCGAGCAGACGAAGCAGGCGTCCCTACCTGGCTGGAAGCCTCAATAGCTGTGAGTCTGCGATTTCTGAGAACAGAGCGAACGAAGCGTCGGGAGGACGAAGGATCGAACCGTCCCGCCTTTGACGCGTCGGGACGTCTTCCTCCTTCGGATGACTGACAGCTCTTCTCATCCTTCTTGTTTCTCTCCCCCACACCATACAGGGTCGGCCAATCTACGAGCGAAAAGGCTTCGTCGTGCATAGCTGGTGTGAGGTGAGGGGAGAGCAGTTCGAGGGGGGTTCTCTTCGATGGCCAGGGATGGAGAGAAAGCCTAGGCCGCTAGAGAAGAAGGACTGAGCGAACGCTAGCATCTGCATAGAATGAGTTGCTGGGCTGGTTTGCCTTCACAGGGTTCTGATTGCGTCGTTGAGAGTGGTGCTGGATCCTGCACGACGCGTTCGACACGACGACGCGGGTTGGGAAAGTCAGCGCGTTCATTCGTCACCTGGGAAGCTCTTCTTTAGCCTTTTAAGCGATGAGCTGGCACCTCGCTTCACCTCTTCGCTAGCTGAGCTAAGAGCACCTGTGGAAACAGCTCGTCAACGTTTTCCAAACAAGGTCGGAGAAGGAACGACGAGGATCGATCGACCCAAAGCTCGTCAAGGAACTGTACACGCTTCTCCCGACGAAAGCCTCGAGAAGCTTGTACGGAAGGGAAGGGAGAGCTGTTGGAGAGGAGGAGACGGATGAAGAGAAGTGAGAGCGACGGAAAGGTGAGTCAACGACGCGTCCAGTCTTTCGCAGCTTCCTCGCGAACGAGGTTCCCTTTCCTCGACATCAAGCTCGTGACTGACCTGCATCCCACCTTGCTTGCGCTCAGTCATAGTCATCACAAACGACCCACTCCTGTCAAGTATCCTCTTCGCTCTCGAGCCACCTCTCTTCGTTCATCGTCGTCGTCGCCCAGAATCGCGTCGGGTTCAGCGGCTGTCGGCCTCGCGCGACCCATCCTCCCCTCTTCGACGCGTTTCGATCCGATGGCTCTTCTCCACACCCTTTCCTGAGCCTCATGAGAGCACATCTCCCTCGTCTATACTCCTTTGGAGCTGAGAGCTCTCGCAAAAGAACCATGACGCGTCGAAGAACGAATTTGACGTCGCTGGGAGATAAGATATCTCCCTCGTGCGATGATCTTCCCTTGAGCTTCCCTCTGGGCGAACAAAAGCTGCACCCGCCGCAAGCTGTTGGCCACTCTCTACGAATCGACAAAATCTTCATCCCGCCGGGTCGGCCTCTCAACGAAGCCCAAAAAACAACCGAAGAAGTCAAAGAGACGCCTCCAAAGGCAGCCGAGTCAACCAACTCGGCTCTGTTCTTCCTGCTTTTCTCTTTTCGAGCTTCTGTTCCCTGCTTCCCTCCCACCCACCACCCCCTCAACTCAACCATGTCCCCCATCGCCACTGAAACCACCTCCTCCTCTGCTTCGTCGTCGAAGCAGACCCCTACCTACTCGTCCGAGCAGGTGATGGGAATGGAACATCATGTTCGTGGTTCTTCCCTTCCTTCTTTCTTTCTCCCTTGCCCCATCGCTGACCTTTTCGCCACCTTGGTTGCGACGACAGTACTCTGCTCACAACTACCACCCTCTTCCTGTGTAGGTTCCTTTCTTCTTTCACTCCGTGCCCTGGACGAGACGCTGATGAGCTCTGCTTCGTTCGTTCCATCACAGCTGCTTCGACCGTGCTTCTGGATCGAGGTCAGTTCGACCACTCTTTGCCAGCGCTTCTCTCCTTCGAGCTGACTTGAGTTTTCGTTCCATGTCCTAGCGTATGGGATCCTGAGGGAAGGGAGTACATCGATATGCTCTCCGCTTACAGGTGAGTGAAACAAACGAAGGGAGGTGGAGGGAAGGTAGGAAGTGCTCGAGCTCATCATCGTTTCCCTCCCCTCCCCTCTTCGCTCCTTCTTTCGTTCTTCCGCCTCGCCCTTGCAGTGCCGTCAACCAGGTTAGCTTCTATCTCCTCGTCCTCTCTTCCATCCTCTGAGCCTCTCAGAGAGCTAGCTCTCGCTCTGAACTTCCACGAGGACCTGCTCGTGACCCCCCCCCCTCCCTTCGTTTCAGCCCCAGCTGACCTCCCTCTTCCCTTCTTTGTTTTCGCTTTCTTTCAGGGCCACTGCCACCCCAAAATCGTCGCTGCCATGATCGCTCAAGCTCAGAAGCTCTCCCTCTCCTCCCGAGCGTTCTACAACTCCAACCTCGGACCTTTCTCAAAGAAGATCACCGAGATGTTTGGATACGGTTCGTCCTTTCCCTTGCTCTTTGTTTTGCTCGACGACTTGGTTGAGGATGATGGCTGACTTGAGCTCGATGTTGGGTTTGGTGTGAACAGACATGGTCCTTCCTATGAACACTGGAGCTGAGGCTGTTGAGACTGCTCTCAAGGTTCGTCCGTTCGTCAGAGTTCGAAATTTCGTCTTCGAGGCGCGTTGGGAAACGACGAAGCTCACTCGCTTTCTTGGCCGGTTTGCGCCTCTCGTAGCTCGCTCGAAAGTGGGGATACATGGTCAAGAAGATCCCTGAGGACAAGGCTATCATCGTCTCCGTTGCTGGGTTCGTTCCTCTTCTGCCCTCCCCTCCTCCTCCTCTCCGCTCTCGCCCACCACTCCCTTCCTCCCTCGGCTCCTCCCTCCTCCCTCGCCTTCCTCAAACTGACCCCTCTCTCACCCTTTCATCCCCCTCCCCCCTCCCCCGCTCACCCACCACAGCAACTTCCACGGCCGAACCCTCGGTATCGTCTCCATGTCGACGGATCCCGAATCCCGAGTTGGCTTCGGACCCTTCCTCGAGCGAGTCGGACCTGTTCTCCCTGGATCCAAGGAGGAGATCCAGTACAACGACGTCGAGGCTGTCGAGAGGGCGTTTGAGGAGCACGGGAAGGAGATTTGCGCGTTCTTGGTGGAGCCGATTCAGGGGGAGGCTGGGTGAGTTTTCGAGTTTCTTCTTCGTTCTTTCGACGCGTTTTCGGTCGCGAAGGTGCACGGCTCGACGAGCTTCGAGCTGTTCGAAAAGGCTACCAGTCATATCAAGGACGAGAGCTGATTTACTTCGTTCCCTCTTCGTGCCCTCGTTGTCGCAGAATCTTCGTCCCCGACGACGGATACCTCTCCAAGATCGCCGCTCTCTGCAAGAAGCACAACATCCTTCTTATCTGCGACGAGGTTCAGACTGTGAGCCCACTCTTTTCTGCCTCTCCTACTTCTTTCGAACCTCGCGAACTGACTTCTTCTCTCTTCGCTGCAGGGCCTCTGCCGAACTGGAAAGATGTTCGTCTCGTTTCGTTTCCTTTCGATGCATTCTCCTTTCCTTCCCTCGTCGCTGACCTCGTTTTCACTTTCGTTCAGGCTCTGCTGCGAATGGGACGACGTCAAGCCCGATATGGTTCTTCTCGGAAAGGCTCTTTCTGGAGGACGTGAGTCGCGTCTCTCCCCTCGCATCCCTTGTCGAGCGAGCTCGTCGAGCTGACCTGCACGTTCTTCGATCTCGAACAGTCTACCCCGTCTCCTGCGTTCTCGCCAACAAGGACATCATGCTCTGCATCAAGCCCGGAGAGCGTTCGTCCTTCTTTTCCTCTTCTTCCTCCTCGTCGACGCGTCTTTCCCTCCTCGCCCTCAACTGACCTTCTTCCGTCTCTCCGGCTTTCGTTCCACCCTCAGACGGATCCACCTACGGAGGAAACCCCATCGGTTGCGCCGTCGCCATCGCCGCCTTGGACGTCCTCGTCGACGAGAAGCTCGCCGATCGAGCTCAGCGACTGGGAGAGATCTTCCGATCCGAGATCCGAGCGTTGAACTCCCCTCTTGTCAAGGAGGTTCGAGGACGAGGACTGCTGAACGCCGTCGTGTTCCAGGAGGGGAACTCCAAGAAGGGAAGGAGCGCGTGGCAGCTTTGCTTGTTGTTGAAGAGTAAGGGATTGGTGAGTCGAGTCGTTCTCGACCCCCTTTTTCTTCGTGCGTGTGCAACGAGACTGACGACCTCCCTCTTCGATCCTGTGCCTACCTACAGCTCGCCAAGCCCACTCACGTACGTAATCTCCCTTCTTCCCTCCCCTCCTCGCCCTGCTCGACGCGTCGTTCTGACCCTCCTACCCTTCCTTCCTCCCTTCAGGTCAACATCATCCGATTCGCCCCTCCTCTCGTTATCTCTGAGGAGGACCTCCGAAAGGCCATCCGCATCATCAAGGAGGCTCTCGAGGAGATCGATACCGTTCGTCCATCTCATTTCCCCCCTTGCCCTCCCCACCTCCGCTCTTGCACGCGTCGTCCCAACGAAGCTGACCTCCGCCCTCCCTTCGCTTTGACCTCGTGATCGTGCACAGATCGACGAGATCCCCGGAGAGGCTGAGGACGAGAAGGGTTACGCTGCTCACATCGACATCTAAACTGAACGAAACGCGAAACGGATCGTCGAGCGAAGGAGGAACGGGGGAGTAGACTCATGTCAGGAGAGTTCGTCGCGTAGCTCGCTTCTGCGTCGTCAAGTTCGACTATATACCCTTCGTTTGAGCATCCCAGCACAAGTTGATATTGTTTATGGACCGTCTCTGATTCGTCTCGCTGAGAAAGCGGCAGTTGACCAGCGGGACGTCGTCGCTCAAGTCCGTTCCTTCTGCCTCTCGATTCTGGAACAGGTCTTCTCGAGTCGTAGAAGGTATCAAGTCGTCGAGCAGTCGGGCGGTCGAATCCGAAGAGCCAGTCCGGCGTTTGAACAGCCTCGTAGGTGTGGGATGGGAGTGAGAGAAGAACGAAAGGAAGGGGAAGGAAGCGGAAGGTGAGCTCGCTCGTTCTCGCTGTTTTTCCCTTCCCTCCTTTGCCTTCCGACATCGACCTTCTTTGCCTTCTCTCTTGTAGAGGTTTTCACCTATCATCGAATTCAGCCTACACCAGGGACCTGAGAATGTGAGTACAAGCGCATACGTGCAGCTTTGCACCGCGGAGGTGGAAACAACGAAGCGCAGGGCTGAAGACCTCGAGCTCACCAAATCCCTTCCTTCCTTTCTCGTCTTCGCTCACGACTCGTCAGAGCATCGACACGACTCAACCCCATCTCCAGCTCACCTGCTAAACCTGCCACCTCAATCCATGTCCTCAGTGAGTCTCTAAAGACATAATGACGGCGAAAATCCGAGCGAAGAAGAGGTGTGAGCTCACACTGACGCTTCTCGACTCTTCCCTCCCCTTCGCCTACTTCGTCCAGCCACCCCTTCGCTCCTCTTCCTCCCTCCTTCGGCTTCACGTTCCTTGGGAGATCCTCCTCGGAATATGTCAGCAGTCGGATGAAGAAACCCTCAGGAACCTTTGCCTCGTTTCGGTCGGGATGCTCGAGCTCGCGGGACCGGTCTTGTATCGAGACGTCGACATCAGGACGCTGGAGAGGTTGTATTCGTTTTTCGTTCCTGTGAGTCGGTATACATCACGAAGTTGTTTAGTCATCGAAGAACGCAGCTTTCCTCGACTCTGACGTACGATTTCCCCCTCGACGTCCAGCCCTCCCTCATCCCCTCCTCCTCCCGCCTCCGACCCTCCCTCGGTCTCCCCCGCCTCCAAAACCTCTACCTCGACTTCGAACCCCAAACCAAAGACCACGTCCGATCCATCTTTCCCTCCTCAACCTGGTCCCTCCCCCACCGTCGTCTTGTCGATTTCCCTCCCAAAGACGGCTCCCTCCGTTTCCTCTCCATCACCCTCTCCCTCCCCGACCCAGCCGAATACCTCATCAAAACCCACCTCCTTGCCTTCCTCCAACCCCACCTCGAACTATGGATCCGTCCCTTCCCTTCCCATTCCCAACTCTTCTCCCCTCAACGAGTCAACTACGAGTACAGCACGAGTGCTGCCGGATCATCATTACCAGATGACGCGAAGGACGGGGATCAAACCATTCACGTCGAACGGGTCGTTCAAGTCCCTTTGGGAGTAGCATCAGGGATCATCGCTATGGTTCACCGTAAACTGAGGTCGCTACCGGATACAAGCAACAACAACAAGGTCGTAACGAGGTTGGACTTACGTCAAATCATCGTCGACGCGTCGTGGAAACAGACGGTGCTTCCGGAGGTGCAGTTCGCTTCGAAGGCGTTGTTGAACGATGAGGATTCGTGGGTTGGGATCCCGAATTTAGAGGTGGAGATTCTGGTGAAGTCGAAGGAGGTGGGGAAGGTGGTGGATCGGTTGGTGAGGACTTTGGCGTCGGAGGAGAGGAGGAGGCATTGTAAGGTTGTGCTGCTCGGGGACGTTTGAGGAGGTCGTCGGTTGTCGGAACTCTTTGTTCTCGTTTAGATGTCGTTCTCATGCGCGATTTGGTCCGCGAAGAAAGGAAGAGGAGTCGTCCTTGCGGTTCGAACGAGCGACGCGTCAAGACTCTTGCCGTTCGACGCGTCGAAAAGAGCCTTGTACAAATCTGCACACTCTCGCTCCTCTCTACACTTTTCTGAGCGGAGAGGGGCGCGAATTAACGTGAGTGGGGTTTCAGACCTCTGGCGCAGTGGAGAGCGTAGATCTTGCCTTCCTCGTCCACTCGATCAAGCAGGCGAGTCGATCAGCCCTCGAGTTGTTTTGATTTCATCTCGCCTCGCTCCCCTCTGGGCAAATGACCATCATGGAGAGCGCGCTTTGTTCGTCGTCTGAAGGGAGCGGTTGAGCAGTGAGAGGAGGGAGAGCCTGAACATTTTTGCCGAGACAGGAACGCGTCGTTTCTCTCCGAGCGAGCGTGCGTCGCGTGAGATGCACGCTCCTCCTCCGCCGCTTCAGCCCTCCCTGGAAACTTTCAACCGCTCAGCTGACTGACGCAGGATAGGAGTAGGTTTTCATCGATCTCTACATTCACATCTGAGACCACTTGCTGACTCTATGGGAGCTTTCGAGGGGGGTCTGTTTGGTTCGCTCTCTGCCTCTTTCTCTTCGAATCTCGCTTTGACCTTCTCTTCTCTCGCCCCTCTCTCCGTTTCTTGTCAACATCGGCTATCCCTCGACCCTCTTCTCTGAACTTCCAACCTTTCCTTCAAACCACCGACGAAAGCCTCGTAAAATTCTCCTTGTGTCGGAACCGGGCGATCATTAAAAACCCTCTCACCCGAACAAAGGGATTCCCTTCCTCGAGTCGGCCTCAGAAGCAGGCAGCTCTTCCCAACCTTCGAAGCTCGCCTTAAGTTCTTTCTCCTCCTCCCAACCACCTCGACCTCATCCAGGCTTGGACTCCCAACTCTTCCCCCCTCCCCCTCCCTCTCCCCTCTCTCTCTCTCCTCGGAAGCTGTTCGCAGGCTCGACAACTCTACGGAAACCGACGTTCCTTTCCATCCTCCTCCTTCGAAACAACCAGCGTCCCCTCGCTCTCGCTCCTTCTTCTCTCCGACTTCAGGATCCCTCCTCAACCTCACCTCGCCATCCATCCTCTCTTGGACACTCGACAGTCTCTACCACCTTCGCTCGCTCCCACTAGCTCGACTCTCCTCGGATGTCGCTAGCTCTTCCTCGCCAACCGGCAGGAGAACGCGCCTCTCAGGTCCTCCCGTCCGTCAACGTGAGTCCAGATCTCCCCTTTTCTTCCTTGAGCTCTCGTTGTTGGCCGTTCGAGTAGGCTCCTAGGCAGCAGCTCGTATGGGCGGTGGAGCGAGCTGTAGAGGAGGTGGCAGGAAGGAAGGAGAGGAGGAGGAGGCGGGACTGCTTGGAAGGGAGGAGGACGAGGACCTCGGTCTCGCTAGCCTCCCTTCCTTCCTTCGACGATCCATCCCTTCTTAGGCTCCCGTGTCCTTCGGGAATATGCCAGGAAGGTAGATGGGCTGTATATCTATAGTCCCATACCGTTCTCTTGCCTGGGGAGAAGGAGGAAGGCATGGCATCGTTTCTCTTTGAATCGCAACGGGGAAGGACCTTGACCTCCTCGTTACCTCCTCCAAAGGGGTCGGCTCGTTTCGCTGCTAGACTGCCCGTCGAATCCATCTACTGACCTCGTTCTTTCTCATCTTCTTCTTAAATTGTCTCTCAGTGCTCCACCTGCCACAACCCAGTCCTCATAATCGAGCTAGGGACCCACGTCTGCTCGTCTCCTCCGCCTCCTCCTCCTCGCCTCCCCTCCTCCTCCCAGCCACCCTCCCGTCCCTCCAACCAACGGTCCTCAACAGCTTCGGCCGCTTCATCGATAGGGAAATGGCTTCCTACACGTCGGCCTTCCAAACCGGAGCTCGAACCTCCTCTCAAACCTCCGCCATCCAATCTCTTCGGAGGAGGATCTCAAGGTCGACGCGGTTCGAACTCGTCCAACCTCTCCTCTTCCTCGTCCAACAACTCCAGTTCGATGAGCAGTTGGTCGCCACAACCACCTCCACCCTCACAGCAGTACGGCTCGTCTCTCCCGAAGGAGACGATGCCAACTTCTCGACCTCAGCCGACAAGAAATCAGACCCTCCCTCAGCTCTCCATTCACAACCCAAACCCTCCTTACTCGCCCAACCCCTCGACCTCCAACTCCTCCCCTCACCTTCCTCGTCCTTCAATATCCTCTCAGCACTCTCACAACAACCCTCTACCCTCTCCTCCCCTCAATCCATATCAACTGCGACCTTCGCCCAACGATCCTTCCCCACAGAGCTTCCAACCAGCGGCTAGCTCGTTTCATCAGCCGACGCCGAGCTATGCTGGATCCTACACGACTAGAACGCCGAGTCCGATCGATTACTCGGGAGTCAAGAGCAGTATCTTGAAGACAGAAGTTGGAGGAGGTGCTGGAATGGCAGGAGTCGGAAGAAGAGCCTTCGCGCTTGCTACTGCGACGAACAGTGAGTCTTCTCTCCTCGACCCTCTCCGCTCCGCTCTTCCTGCAACGAGTCGTTTTTTTGTCTCCCAATAGCTAACCTTCTTTCCCTCTTCCCAGACCAAAACCTCTACCCTCACTCCCCTCACTCCCTGTACGCCGCTCCCATCTCTCCCAACGGCTCCCTCTCGCCAGCTTCCTCTCCCAGCTCCCCCTATCCTCCTCTCCCAGCTTCGAGCAGCGGGCACGGTTCTCAACCCTCCCACGGATCCTCAGCATCTTCACATCTCCCACCCTCGAGTGCATCCTCTCGCCCACCTGGTCCCTCTCGTCAGCACTCAGCGACCTCTTCCAACGGCTCCTCGAATCTAGACGGTTCGGAACGAAAACCTCAGAACAAGCTCCCGTTCTTGGAGAAGTACCAGGAGCTGGTTCGAGGGTCGAGTCAGAGCTCTACGAAAGGATTAGGACTGGGAGCAGGAAGGAGTGGGTCGTCAGATGGAGGAAGGAAGTCGTCGGACGGAGGAGGAGGGAGGCGATCCGTCGCTGTCGAGGACGACGACGACGACTCGGAAACGGAACTTCCTTGGGCTCGAGAGGACGTCGACGACAAGCCTTCATCGATACGGAGTGGACTCCTCCACGCTGTACGAGAGACCTCGTCTGCATCTGGATCCTCGACCTACTCGGATCCTCGCACGGCGCGAAATTCTCGAGCAGCCGTCCCACCGGCGACGAGTCGACCCTCTTCTCCTCCTCTCACCTCCTCGGTTCAATCCCACTCCTCCTCCAACCCCAACGGATCGTCGTCGAACCACAACCATCGAGCTTCTGGCTTCCGGATCGAGGAAGAGGAAGGATCCGACGCGGAGGAGGAGGGCGAACGGACAGGGTCGCGAAGCGTTGCTTCTTCGTCGTCGATCTCGCACGGTCAATCGCGGAACGGGAAAACCTCGAGTCTCATGACTCCCTCGACCTCGCTCGACCGTCTCACGAGGGAGGAGTTGACTGCGAGAGCCGTCGCGAATGGGAACGGGAAGGTCGGAGGAGACGCGTTCCAACGAACGAGAGGAGGGAGTCAAGGCTCGAGCGGGAGTGGCAGCTCGGGAGCTTCGAGCTCGTCGTCGGGATTGAGGATTTTGGGAGGCTTGAAGACGCGTTTGGGAGCTGAGGGACTTGAGGATCTGGTTGAAGAGCTGGAGTTGACGGAGGAGCCGCTGCCGATCTCGCCCACCTCAGACAACGACGACGACGACGACCCTTCTCTCGACGGACCAGTCCAGAAACCCTCCGCTTCCTCTTCCTACTCCATCCCCAAACCAAAATCCACCGGATCCTCCTCTTCCTCCGTCCTCAACCCCAAACCAACCAAATCCACCGACCTCCTCCAAGTCACTCCTCCCGCTCCAGCTACCGAACGCTCGAGATCGCCTTCCCCAGTCTCGCAATTCCAGTCGCCCTCACTCTCGCACGCGTCGTCGTCGCACTCGCACTCGTCTGGAGGACTCGCCGTTCCTGGAGCGTCGAGGAAGAAGGAGTGTCTGCAGTGCGGAGAGGCCGTGGGAGGGTCGACGGGGAGGAAGTACGTTCAGATGAAGGAGGGTGCTGGAGTGATGTGTGAGAAGGACTGGAAGAACATGTATCTGCCGAAGGTGAGTCGTGCTTGTCGTCTTGTGGTACAAAGAGGTCGATGGAGGGACGAGATCGCGGAGGGGAGCAACTCTTTGAACTGTTCTCTGACATCCAACTTCCTTCCTCTCTCGCACTTTCTCTTCAGTGCCGACGATGTGCTCTTCCTATTGAGAGTCAAGCGATATCATCCGCTGATGGTCAACTGAAGGTTCGTCGCCCCTTCGTCTTCCTTCCTTCCTTCTCTCCTCCTCGCGTCTTCGAGCTGACTTCTTTCTTCGTCCTCGCTTTCGTTTGCAGGGGAAATACCACCGAGCTTGCTTTACCTGCTACTCCTGCGACAGGCCCTTTGACGGTCAGACATTCTGGGTCCATGGGTCTCGACCTTACTGCGAGCACGACTACCATCGCGAGAAGTGAGTGGCGTCTCCCGTTCCTCTTGCTCTCGAGCTCGATCTCGACGCGTCTTCTGACTTCTCGTGCCTTTCCTTTTCACTCCAGCAACTCCCTCTGTGCCTCGCCAACCTGTGGGAAACCCATCGAGGGGTCCTGTGCTGTTCTTCAGACGAAAAAGGGCGAGGAACGGTACCATACTCACTGTCTTCGATGTGCCGGTTCGTTCCAGTGTCTTCGCTTCCTCTTTCTTTCTCGCTCGACACTGACGCCTCTCGACTTCTTTTTCAAAACAGATCCCTCCGAGTCCTGCTCCAACTCGATGGACGAACACTACGACGTCGCCGGTCTTCGCTTCTGTCGAACCCACGTCGCGTCGGCTTGGGAACGACAACAAACCGAGGCTCGTCTCTCTGGAGGACGAGGAACGCCACGACCGACCAAGAGGATGACTCTCATTATGGAACTTCCTCGAGCTCGCTAGTTGATCCACCTCCATACCTCGCTTCCCTCTCGTTCTCGTTGCCTCAGTCGCTCTCTTTTTCCACTTCCCCTCCCTTCGCATCTTGGACTTTCTTGCTGCTCTCTCTCTCATCTCCTTTGTATCGCCTCGTAGCTCTCTCTCTCTCTCTTTCCCCACTTTCCTTAGCCCACCTCTTACTCCTCCTCTACCTCAGCTCGCTCCTTCCTTCCCATGTCTCCCTCCCTCGCTCATGCTTCACTTTCCCTCTCTCGCTCTTAGCACTTAACCCCTCGTACTTACCTACTTACCCATCACGTTCTCGTCTTACCCTTACTCTATACCCTCGCTCTCGTCGCTCATACCCTTTCATCATCTCGCTGCTTCTTGGACTCTTGCTTCTTCTCGATTTTTGGACTCTTTTGTACGGCTGGCTACGCTCTCTCGCTCTTTGGATTCGCATTTTTCTTGGATTGATCTGCTCGTGGGTTCTTATGCTTACGTAATGGGATCTGCTTCGCTCTTTCGGAATCGTGGGCTTGGGAAGGAAAGAGAGGAGGGAAAGAGTGCAACGAAAGACGCGTCGAAGGGATAAGACGAGATGAAGATAGGAGGAGGGAGAAGAAGCGGGTCTGCAAGAGAGTCAATGTGAAGATGTATAGATATTCCGCCACTAGGTAAGAGATGCTAAATAAGTGAGAGAGCGGTGAGACGGGAGGGAAGCTGGCGGGAGGGAAGCGAAGCCGCGTCGCGTCCGTTCCACCTTGTCCTCGCGACGAACGACCTCCTTCGGCGACCGACCTGGCGTGAGGTAAGAAGGATGAAGGATGATGAAGATCAGTCCCAATCTTGAGAGTAGGAGCGGCAGCTACAAAAAGACGGAACGAAACGAACGCGACTCACCATTCAACCGTCCCTTCTAATAGTCGTCGTCCTCATCGTCATCGTCTGTTTCGTTCGAATCCAGATCCTCGTCGCCCACATCCCTTTCCTTCCATCCGCTCCATAGGTAGCTCTCGAGGTCTTGGTCCGAACGTGACCGTCCAGCGCCCGGACGAGCTTCGCGTTGATCGAGTGTCGTCGCTCCTTGGTCGTCATGGTGTTGAGGACGTCGAGGATGAGTTTCCACAAGCTCCTAGGGCTTTCGCCTGGCATGAACTCGACGTGCTGGCTGTCGGTCTCGTCTTCGATGAGGCTGTTCCCCGTCAAAGAAGAAACAGAAAGGAGAGGGGGGAAGAAGACGAGTGAGCTCGATGTTTTAGAGGTGAAGCGTCCACGCTGGTTTGGAGAAGGATGTGGGTAGATTTCAGAGAGGGGAGATGGAAGTAGTTGCACGTACGTGATGACCTCGGTGAGAGCTTCGAGAGCACTGAGCTTTGAAAGAAGAGGGCTCTTCTTCGAGACCTTGATCGAGTGCACGTCGGAAACGATCTCGGACCAGTTTTCGCCGTCGCTCCAACTTCTCATCTCTACAGTGATCTCGGCCACTCTCTCCTTGAAATCTTGGACCCTTCCTTGACCGGCGATGAGGGGAGCGAGCTTGTCAATGGAGGAGGAGACGAGGGCGTTGAAGGAAGGGGAGGAGGAGCAGCCCTGAAGGAGGAGCTTCTGGAGGTCTTCGGGAGAGGTGTACTTGAGCCAGTCGAGAGGAATCTCCTTGACGATTGCGAGAGAAGGTTTGACGTCCTGTTCAACCTTAGGTTTGACGTCTTGCTCGATCTTTGGCTTGACGTCCTGCTCGACCTTCGGCTTGACGTCCGTCGAAGAGGGAGGCTTTTGCTTGACTCGTTTCGAAGAGGAGGAGGCGGTGGAAGGAGGGACGCTGCTGGGACTGGGTTCTCGTTTGACCATGATAGGGAGAAGGAAAGGAGAGGAGAAGGGGGGAGAAAGGGAGGGATGGGAGGAGAACGGGACATGTCACTGTTTTCTACGATAAGCTCCACGTCCTTCAAGTTAGTCCTCGATTATCGGGCTATGTGCGTTCAGATCAACAACGACGGTCGCTCACCCTTCGCTCTCTTTTCTTCTTCGCCTCCCCGAATCTCGAAGAGCTCGCTTCTCAGTCACCACCCAACCCTCGTCCCGTATCAATTCTACCCTTCGCTTCAAGTTCCATCATCCTCGAACCGTCCTCCCGTCGCGTCCAAGTCTCGTCGAAGACGCGTCGTCGTCAAGTCGAAGGTTCGTCGCTCCTTCCTCATCGATGACTTCGTTTCTGCTTCTCGTCCGACATCAATGTTCTGACCCAAGTTGTCTCTGTCTTTCTTCGACTTTCTTACGTCCTCAAGTAGAAGGGACGTCGCGATCTTGAAGATAGACGCGTCGTCGACGATCTGTCTTCTTCGCTTTTTTTCCTAGACTTTCACACCCAAGCTCGTATCCTCTTGCTGTCTCTTGATTGAATGAACGGTCCGTCCGTCTTTTCCCTCGTCTGAGCAACAGCGGACGAAGCTTCGCGTAGTCGGTGGAGGGCACGTTGATTGACCGGTGGGCTCCTCCTCGCTCCTCTTCCTCCCTATTCTAGTGCTGCTCGTCATGGATAGTTCAGCAGGCTCATCTCCGTCCTATCCTAGAAGCTGACGGACCAGATACCTGCAGGAGACAAGCGGATCGAGCCTCGTCGACCCCACCGAGCTCGGATCATCAGTCTCGAGTTCGACGTCGTTCTCTTTGTTCCCTTATCTTTGCGACTCCGCTCAGAGCGCGTCAGCATCCAAGTCAGAGGGATCGACGTCCGCTCCCCGAAATTCGCCGCCGTCTTAGATCTTGAACCCAGCTTCGCGTCGCTGTTTCTCTCTCGCCCTCCACTCCCTCCACCTCCCCCTGCTTCTTGAAAAGGTCGAGCTCGATCCCTCCTCCCGTCTCTCCATCAACCACCACCCAACCAACTTCATCTCAACCCACACTTCAACCTCCTCTCTCAATCCCAAATTCTAAAATGGTACGTTCAGCGCTGTAGAAAGTCGAGAGTCGGAGGGAGGAAAGCGGGCTGAATCGTCGAGCTCACATTTCGTTCCCTTCCCGTCTTCCTACTTCCTGCCTCGCTGCAGTCCATCTTCGCTCCTCCTCCCGCCCCCAAGACTGCTCTCGGTCGTAAGTCGTTCAGCTTTCTATAACCTCTCCACGAGTTCTATTTGCCGAGCTTCCGCTGACCTCTGCTTCGTCCCTCCGACGCAGGTCACCGAATCCTCTCTCCCACCGCTGGGATCAAGGTCTCTCCTCTCATCATGGGAGCGATGTCCCTCGGACAGGCTTGGAAGGAGACCATGGGATCCATGAACAAGGAAGACAGCTTCAAGCTTCTCGACGAGTTCATCGACGCGGGAGGGAACTTTATTGGTGAGTGAAGAACAACGACCGGAGTCGGTGGGAGGGGAGGAGATGGAGATCTGGGGACTGATCGTTTCGATAATCTTCAACGCAGATACCGCCAATAACTACCAGAGCGAGGAATCCGAGAAATGGCTTGGAGAGTGGATGGAAGAAAGGAAATGCCGAGATCGAATCGTTGTCGCGACGAAGTTTACCGTTCGTCCTCCTCTCTCCTCTATCACTCTCTCCAATAACCTCATCTCAACCTCGAGGCTACCCTTCTTCTCATCGTGCAGACGCACTACCGATCGTACGCCGAGGGAGTCGACCCCGCCATCAACCACTCTGGAAACTCGAAGAAGTCGCTTCACCTCTCGGTGCGTCCCTCCGTCTTCTTTCTTCCGTTCCTCCTCACCGATGGAGCTGATCTTTAACATATCCTTGATCAGCTCCGAGATTCCCTCAAGAAGCTTCGAACCGACTACATCGACATCCTCTACCTTCACTGGTGAGTTGAGTTCACTTGAGCGAAGCGAAGCGGCCGTTCGAACGCGTTGAGCTGATCCTCCTTCTTTCGTTTCGTTTTATGTTCAGGTGGGACTGGACTACCTCGATTCCCGAGCTCATGGACTCCTTGGATGTCGTCGTCAAGTCTGGAAAGGTTCTCTACCTCGGAATCTCCGACACTCCTGGTCAGCTCGTCCTGCTCTGTTCGCTTCGCTCGATCCTCCTCGCGTCGCTGACCTTCAACGCCGCTCTCCTCTACCATTCAGCTTGGATCGTCGCCGCCTGCAACACCTACGCCAAAGCACACGGAAAGACCGTCTTCTCGATCTACCAAGGACGATGGAAC
This sequence comes from Mrakia gelida, assembly GCA_024345305.1. Lineage (NCBI taxonomy): Eukaryota > Fungi > Basidiomycota > Tremellomycetes > Cystofilobasidiales > Mrakiaceae > Mrakia > Mrakia gelida. The sequence goes on from BRON01000019.1 coordinate 493,165, forward strand.
GTCATGAAGTGAGCCTCTTCTCCTCGCCTCGTCGCGTTCTTTTCGTTTTCGTCGTTTCGACCTTCGACTGACTCTTCTTGCTTCACGTTCTTCTCAGCCGAGACTTCGAGCGAGACATACTTCCCATGGCTCGACATTTCGGAATGGCTGTACGTCTCTCACTTTCCCTCTCTCCTTGCGTTCAATTTCCTCGCACGCGTGCTGACTCTCGCGTCCGTTCCCTCTTTCAGATCGCTCCCTGGGACGCAATTGGTGGAGGACGAATCCAATCCAAGGCTCAAATGGAGGCCAGGAATGCCAACGGAGAGACGATTCGAACCCTGCTGGGAGGTCCCGAGCAGACTCCCGAGGAGGAACAGTACTCCCTCGTCCTCGACGAGATCGCTCAGGAACTTGGCCTCAAGTCCCCCACCGCCGTCGCGCTCGCTTACCTCTTGGCTAAGGAGCCTTACGTTTTCCCTCTCGTTGGTGGAAGGAAGATCGAGGTGAGTCGTTCGCCTTCTTTATCTTCGCGCGATGCTCGTTCTCCGTCGACGCGTCGAATTGACCTTTCCCCGCCCCCTCCTCTTCTTTGTCCAGCACCTCCACGACAACATCTCCGCTCTCACAGTCACGCTGACCGAAGAGCACATCAAGAAGATCGAGGGTTCGTCTCTCTTTCTCTTCCTCTCCCGCCCCCTCGCACTCGACGCGTTCAACTCATTCAACCCCTTCTCCTTCGTTTCCCACCCTTTCAGACGTCAATCCCTTCGCTCCCGGGATTCCTCACGATTTCGTCGGAGACGACCCTACCGCTCACGATGGGAAGACAGGAGGCTTCATGCTTCCGACGTGAGTACAGTGTCCGACTCTCCACTTCTCATCCTTGAATTCGCTCCTTCTCTCTCTCCGAACCTCAACTTGACCGTTACCTCCCTCTCCCATTCCATTTTGCGTTTATTCAGCGTCGGAACCGTCGACTGGGTCCACGGCGCTCGACCTCTTGGAGCTACGAAGCAGTAAACTCGTTCGGGCAGTTCTCGAGTTCGAGTTCGACGCGTCGCGCCCTGTCCTCCTTCATCTTCGTTTCCTGTATCGGTATGAACGGTCGAGCACTATATCTTACAATCGAAAGCAAGTACGTAGAGAACCAATCCGAAGCGAACGAGAGTTACAAATGAGAAAGAGAGAGAGCGTACAAGCAGAGAACGAACGAACCGAGTGAGAACCAAACGAGCCAGAAACGCGACGCGGAACGAGTGAGGGAAGGGTACGATCGAGTAGAAGAGCGAGGGTGTGACGTAGAGTAGAGTATAGGGCCGATTAAAAGATCAGAAGAATAACTAGAACCGAAAGGAGTCGTAATGCAGTCCAAGAAAGAAACGAACGAGAAACGAGACGCGACGGAAAACCACCTCACACAGCTACTCCCCTTCCCTCCTCCTCCTCCCTCTCCCTCTCAGTGTCAAGCCCAAACCCACCCGGTATGCCCAATCCCATCGAGCGGTACGGCTCTCCCCCGTTCCCGTCGTCCATGAGATCGCCGAAGTCCAGGCCAAGAGGAGCGAAGTGCAGGGATCGAAGTTTGAGGGAGAGGGCCATGGAGTTGAACGCTGCATCGTCGGAGGGTTTGGGAGTGGGTGTTGCTGAGAGGGAGGTGGAAGAGAGGAAAGAGGATGAGGAGGGTGGGGGTTTAGCGAAGGTTGAGGTGGTTGAGTTTGAGGTGAGAGGAGGGGAGGGAGGGAGGGTGATGGTTGAGGAGGTTGTGGAGGAGGCGGAGGGGCCGCGGGTCATCTTCGAGTTGGAGCGAGCACGGAAGGGAATGGGGCAGGGGGAGTCAGCAACAAGTCGAAACGAAAACCGAGACGTGATTGACGCGTTTCCAGAACTCACCTCGGGAGCCAACTCCGTCCCCATCCCCGTCTCCACCATGGTCCTCTCACTCCCTTCCCTCTCCCTCCTCCCACCCACCCTCATCATCTTCCCTCCAACATCTCCCTCCCGCTCCCCAACCTCCTCCCCAACACTCGTCGACGCCGAACTCCCAACCGTCGAACTACTCCCTCTCGACTGCAAGGGCCCTCGAATCCCTCGCACACTCACTCCCACCGATCCGAGCGAGCTCGAGGGACTCATCAGCCCCATCCCCGAGCCTGCGACTTCCTGGCCCATCGTCGAAGCCGACTCCTCCGTTGGAAGTTCCGTTGGCGCTCTGGCTTCGGACCTCGACACGGAGGCGTTGTCCACCACCCGCTCCCCCTGCCCCACTACCGCCTCCTCCTTTACAGAAGGACCCAACCTCTCCTTAGTCGGAGACGCCACCACCAGCTCCTTCAACTCAGCCTTCTTGATCCTGAAGTTCAACGGAACGACAGGCACGTCCGGCACCGCGTCCCTCTGCTGCTGCTGGTCCGCCTTCTTGTCCTGCTTCTTCTTCGCCGAGGAGGAAGACGAGAAGACTCCCGAAAGGGAAGCGACAGAGAAGCGTTTCTCGATCGTCCTCTCCTTTTTCTCTCCTCCTTTGGGATCCTTGGGAGTGGCGGAGGAAGCTGAGCGACGACGGTTGAGGATCGAGTTGGACGAGGGTTTCTCCTTCTCCTTGGGGTTCTCCTCCTCGACGATGGCAGAGGTTGGGGGTTTGGGCGTTGCATTGGCGGACGCAGTTGGGAGGTTAGGAGGAGGAGTGTAGAGAGGAGGAGCCGGGGAGGGTCGTTTGGGTGTCTTGGTCGCGTTGGAGTTCGAATTCGAGGAGGTTGGAGAGGTGGGCGAAGCGAGAGGAGTAGGGAGTGCTGGGAGAGGGAGGGGAGGTGCAATGGAGGAGGATGAGGAGGGAAGGAAGAACCGCTTGAAGGATTTGGAGCGTTTCGTGAGGAGAGTGTGTTCCTTTTCGACCGACGCGTCTTCGATGGGTGAGGCGGAGGAACACGATGTTTCGACCTTCGACGACGACGATTTGGTGGATGCCTTCTTCGATGACGACGACGACGATCCTACTGCTGTTGAGGAAGAGGAGACGACCGACTTGGGTCTCTTCGCTGCGACCGAATCGAAGTCGAGAGGAGGGTTCTCTGGAAGAGCTCGTGGCGAGGTTCCGGAGGTGGTGCTAACGTTGATTTTGGGTTTGAGCGGAGAGGGTTGATGGAAGGGGAGTCGACGAGAGGTGGAGGTGGCTGGGATGCTGGGACTCGAGGAGGAGACGGACTCGGTTGGGGACGTGGGAGAGGATGGGACGGGAGGTGGTGGAGGAGGGAACATCTTGGCGAGGGATTTGATCACGTCCCCTACGTCCGAGGAGATCCTTCCTAGCGAGGGTTGTCGTCCTGATCCGGCGACGGGAGGTGGTCGCGTCGTTGAGGTCTTAGTGGGCGAAACAACCTTGATCGTGGACGAGGAGGAGACGTCTCCGTCCCTCGTCGGCTGCTCGTGCTCGACGACGTGGGAGGCTGGACTGGTTGGTGTGGAGGGAGGGGAAGCGTAGGACGTCCTTCTCTCGACTGAAGAGTTGGATCCGGTCGTCGACGAGTTGGAGGCCGACCTTCTGTTGCTGATCGCGACTGGGGATTGAGGAGTAACGACGAACCCTCTCATCACGACTCCCTCCTCCGATGCGGACGAGTCCTCCGACGAGATAGACGAGCGAGAGGGTTTGGTTGAGTGTTTCCTGAGGGACGACGAAGACGAGTTGGCTCCTGACGAGGAGGTAAGAGGGATTGGACGACGTTTGTTCGACGAGGGAGTTGGTGAATCCGGTCGTCCTGTCATCTCCTCGCTTTCCTCATCCGACGAAGACGAGTCGCGGAGATCCTCCTCCTGCTCCTCTTCCTTCGCCAGCTGAGGCTGAGGAGGCGAAGGGTGCAGGCTGCTTCCCTCCGAGTCGAACTCGAAGGGTGCGTCGGGCGACGCGGTCTTGAACGAGCCTTCGTCGTCGAGCGAGACGGGAGAGGATCCAGCTGGAGAGGGAGGAGGAGGGATGGTTTCTGAAGGCGAGGAGACCGGCGCGATGGAAGATTTGATGGGAGAGTTGGGAGCTGGGTGGATAACGACTGTTGGAGGAGGAGGTGGTGGAGGAGGTGGGAGAGGAGGAGCGACGACTGGAGTTGAGGAGGTCTGTCTCCTCGGAGGAGGAGGGTGATGTCTTCCTCTCGTGTTGAACGGCTGATGTTGCTTGGGGAGCTGAGGAGGGGGAGAAGCGCATGGGAAGATGGTCGAGGGTGGGAGGTGGGTTTCTGGATCGAAACAAAACGAGGAACGAAGAGGTCAGCTCGACTCACTCCTTTGTTTCTCCTCCCTCCGTCCCTCCCGTCTCCACTCAAGCAAGACATAGAAAGAGCGTAGACGTAGATACTTACCCTCCGGCGGAGTCAACACCACTGTCAGTTCTCCAACTGAAATGATCCTCCTCCTCCTCTCCTCCTCCTTGAGCTTGTTCCTCCTCCCCTCCTCCTCCAGACTGACCATCTCCTCCAAGAAGACGTCCCCTCCGTTGCTCTGAACCAACACCGTCCTCGCTCCCTTCTTGGCTTTGCCTGTCTTCTTAATCATCAACCCTCTAGCGAGCTCGTGTCGTTCCTTCTCCCTCTCCTTCTCTCGAAGAGCGGCGAGGTTCATTCGAGGAGGAGGAGGCGGAACCGAACTCGATGAAGAGCTCGTCGAGGGTGCTGTTGGAGGCGAAGGTTGACGAAGAGGGAGGGAGATGGAAGGGAGGATGAAGGACGGTCTACGGGAGCGGATTGAGGTCGATGTGGTTGATGTTGAAGGAGGAGAGGGAGGGGAAGGCATCCTTTCGGCTCAAAGAGGAGGACAAGAGGGGCGACGGGAGGAACGAGCGAGCGAGGTCGAGGAGGAGGGACGTGGTCGTTCGTCTTCGGCCGGGGAGAGAGATGACTGCTACAGAGAAAACTAGAGACGAAAAGAGAGCGTGGTGTGAGCGAAAGAGTCTAGTGAAGAAAGAAGGAGGCTTGTTGCACGTACGAGGAAGAGGTGCTCTAGTCAAGAAGGGAATCATTCAAGGGAGGAGGAGGATCGAGAGCTCGCCTCTTTCGGATCGTCCCATCTCGACTCGCTCTCCTTTGGAGGTTGGTGATCACCAGGACATGAAGATCATCTCGGCTTGATTGCTGGCAGAGGAGAAGAGGAGAGCATGGGTCCGAGGCGGAGAGGGAGAGAGTTGGAGGCAAGGGAGGCGAACGGCGAAAGTTGAGCTTCGTCGAAACGAGATCGAGGGATCGAGATGTTCTCTGGAAGGTGTGACGCGTTTCGAGAGGTCGAAAATCTTCTTGGTGAATACAAACAGAGAGATGGAAGCCTTTGTCGACGCGAAACTCCTGCCTTTCGGTCAGAAGCATATGAAGGCGAGGCAGGGAACGTCGAGGAGCGGCCGTCCTCATCTCTTGATGTTGTCTCGTCTCGTCAAGCTCAAGTACTCTGCGTCTCTGCTTCCCTATACACAATTCACGATTCATAACAATATATACTGGAGGAACTAGCGAGGCAAACGAAGACAAAGGAAGGTACGAAGCGAAACGAGAGGAGACGCGTCGACCTCGACTGCTCGCCGATCTACTGCTTCGCAGCTCCGAGAGGCTGGGAAGACTGGACCCAGTCGATGTTTCCAACGCTGAGCGAATGAGACAGTGCAAATGGATAAAACGAGGGTCAGCTTGAGGGTTCCCAGCGCAGGACGAACGAGAGGAGAACGAGACGGTTGACTCACGTCGGCAGCATGAATCCTCCGGGTTTTCCACCGTGAGCGGCAGGGTCGTCCCCAACGAAGTCGTGAGGGAATCCAGGGGAGAAGGACTTGACGTCTGAGCGATCGAAGGGAAGAGTCAGACGCATCGTCGAGAGGGACGGAGGAGAAAGAGAGGGGGGGGGAGAACGAACCCTCGATCTTCTTGACCTGCTCGGGGGTGAGGGTGACAGTGAGGGCGGAGATGTTGTCGTGGAGGTGCTGAAGGAGAACGAACGGAAGAGAGAGAGAGAGGTCAGTCTCGGCGCGTCGACCAAAGTCGAGCGAGGACGGCTCAAAAGAAAGCGAGAAAAGCAAGCGAGCAACGCACCTCAACCTTCCTTCCACCGATGAGAGGGAAAACGTAAGGAGCCTTGGCGAGGAGGTAAGCGAGCGCCACGGCGGTAGGGGATTTGAGTCCAAGTTCCTGAGCGATCTCGTCGAGGACGAGAGAGTACTGCTCCTCCTCGGGAGTTTGGTCGGCGCCTCCCATCATGGATCGAAGACCTTCTCCTTGCGACTTCCTAGCTTCGATTTGGGCTTTGGATTGGATTCGTCCTCCACCGATGGCGTCCCAGGGGGCGAGCTGAAAAGCGAAAGAGGAGAGAGTCAGCGAGCGAGAAAAGAGTCGCGAGAGATTGAAGAGAAAGGACGCAGGGAAGAAGGTGCTCACAGCCATTCCGAAGTGTCGAGCCATGGGAAGGATGTCTCGCTCGAAGTCTCGACTGGGAAGAACGCGAAGCAGGAAGAGTCAGTTGAAGGTCGAGACGAGAGAAACGATGCGAATGCGGCGAGACGAGAAGAGACCAAACGAGTCGAACTCACAGCATGACGTTCCATCGTCCCTGGTAGATCGAGAAAACGGTCTTGCCGTGATCTCTAGCGTAGGTGTTGCAGGCGGCGACGATCCAAGCTGAACGAACATGATAAAAGAGAGCGAACGAGAGGCGATCAGCGACGCGAACCAAAACGAACGAAATGAGACGAGGGCGAGCTGACCAGGAGTATCGGAGATTCCGAGGTAGAGAACCTTTCCGGACTTGACGACGGCATCCAAGGAGTCCATCACCTCAGGGATCGAGGTGGTCCAGTCCCACCTGGAGCGAAGAGGAAGCGCGAAACGAAAGAGTCAACGACGCGGAAAGAAGCTCAACGAAGCCGTCGATAAATCGGAAAGCGACTCACCAGTGAAGGTAGAGGATGTCGACGTAGTCGGTTCGAAGCTTCTTGAGGGAATCTCGAAGCTAGAAAATGCGTTGGGGAGAGTTATTTCAGTCAGGGAAGTTTTTTCAGTCAGGGAAGGAAGGCAACAGAAGAAGAGCGAGACGAGGGACCAACGGAGAGATGAAGCGACTTCTTTCCGTTTCCAGCGTGGTTGATAGCGGCATCAGCTCCCTCGGCGTAAGATCGGTAGTGGGTCTGTAGAACAAGAACCACGGTCAGCTCGAGGTTCGGACGAGAAGGAAGAAGGAAGGAAGAGCGACGAACGGTGAACTTGGTAGCGAGAACGATTCGATCTCGGCACTTCCTCTCCTCCATCCACTCTCCGATCCACTTCTCGGACTCCTCGTTCTGGTAGTTGTTGGCGGTATCTACGAAAGGCAAGTGGAACGAGGGAGAAGAAGAAGAGAAGGATCAGTCTCGAGCTCGCCGTCTTCCTCCCTCCTCCCTCCCTCCCGCATCTCGTTTGGTTGCTTACCGATGAAGTTCCCTCCAGCCTCGACGAAAGCATCGAGGAGCTTGAAGCTATCCTCTCGAGTCATGGATCCCATGAAGTCCTTCCAGGACTCTCCGATGGACATGGCTCCGAGCTGGAGCGGCGAGACCTTGATACCAGCGGTGGGTGAAAGGATTCGGTGTCCTGCATCGGAGGGAGGGAAAGAGCGAGAAAGAGGTCAGCGAGAGGTCGTAGGATCCCAAGAGATCGATAGGATGTGGAGGGAAGGATGAACTCACGACCGAGAGCAGTCTTGGGAGCGGGGGCGGGAGCGAAGATGGACTGAGGGGAGGGAAAGGAAGAAGAGGGAAAGGAACGAGATGGTGAGCTCGACCGGATTTCAGCCCGCTCCCGTCCCTCCGACTCTCGACCTTCTACAGCGGCGAACGCACCATTTCAGAAGTTGAGGTTGAGGGGAGGTTGGAGTGTGGGTGTAGATGAAGTTGGGTGGGTGGGTGGTGGTTGATGGAGAGATGAGAGGAGGGATCGAGCTCGACCGTTTTAAGAAGAAAGGAGAGTGGAGGGCTGCAGCCCGACGGTGGAGGGGAGAGAGGCGGCATGGAGGGACGGGGGAAGGCCGTGTTGATCTTCCTAGATGCTTGATCGGTGCCGTCTTGGGGCTGCCGGCTTGAAGAGCCCAGTGCTTGCCCAGTGGGGATGAAACAGAGACGGGCAAAAAGGCAGGACGGGCGAAGGAGGGAGAGGGAGGGACGATGACGCTCGGAGGGACGAGCAGGAAGTTGGTCGGTCTAGAAGTCTTCGAGCAGCTTCCCTGGGTTTCAGTAGAGCGAGTTCTGCGAGAAACAGAGCGAGTAAGCAGAGATGTAGACATCTGGATGAATAAGGACGAAGAGGTGACCGGTTAGATCGACCTTCTTGACTTACAAACGACGACGCGTCGCTGCCTCCACTCTCTTCCCTGCCCTTCCTTCTCAGACAAGAGGATTAGATCCGTTGTGCTAGCCCTAGCTGGAGAGGAGCTCTGCGTGCGCGTCAAGCTCCTATCGAATCGAATGAAGAAAAACGGTCGCGTTCCCGAACCACGTCGACGATAGTGAATCAAGAAGGCATATGTACGACGCGAGAACAGTGACTGACCCAACTAAACACGAACTAACATTCGCTCAGCTCATCAAAGCTTCATGGCCCTCCAACCCCCTGAAATCCTGCCTCAATCCCGGCGCAACAACCACCTTCAAACAACCCGTCGAACCCTTCTGCTTCTCTTCGTACTTCCTGATCTGATTCCTCAGCCTCGTCGCCGACGCTTCACTCCCAACAACGACTGTAGCCGACTCCAACCTCTCGGATACGAGCGATCGATCTCGTTCGACGAGCTGATGCGCGATATCGATGTAACGACCGTCGAAAGGAGCGAGGGAGGAGGTGAACCATCGAACGCTCCATTTCGAGTTGGACTCCGTCGACGAGGGGTCTTGCTCGTGTCCACCGAGTCCGAGGAAGAAGGAAGTAGAGTTGACCTGTCGAAGGATGGAGTGGTTCTCGGACATATCGGTCTGGTCCATGAACGTCTCGGGAAGAACCCAGAGGTCCACGTCGAGAAGGTCGACGGATCGAAGTCGCGACCAGTTCGAGATGAGGGACGATGCCGCTCGGGTGATTCGGTACGACCTCTCCTCTCCGAGGGTGTCGGGGTTTCCCTCGAAGACAAGCTTCTCGGGGTCGAGAAGGGAGAGGAGTTCGACTCGAGGTCGGAAGCACGCGACGCGAGCTCGACCTCGGTCGTAGTCGAGGGAATCGAAGTCCAGGGAGATGGTGAGTCGAGAGAGGAGGAGAGGAGTGCGACTCATTCGAGAGGTGAAGATTTGCCAGGGTTCGATCTCTTGAAGGGATGAAGCTCTGACCTCGAGGACTCGGATGTGTTCGAGGGAGAGGGCATTCGCGAGGCGAGAGCTGGAAGCTGCGTCCTGGTTCGTTCGAAGAGTCGATGAGAACGCAAGAAAGGGTCAGTCAGATCAGACCTTCTAGGAGGTCTGGGCGAGGTAGATACGATCACTCACTCGACGAGTGAAGAGGGAAGCAAGCCTCTCTACGGCGAAGTACCCTCCGTATCGACCCTTCGTCGAAGCGACCTCGAGGAGCTTGGGAGCGAAGAGGTTGAGGCATGCGAGGTTCGATTTGGCGATGATGGACATGGTCCTCGTATCGCAGAGGCCGACGATGTGTTCGAGGATCTCGAGAGGGAAGGAGTGGGTGAAGGGAACGACGGCTTCTCGAGGTTCGTTGCTCGCGAGCTCGGAGTCGTACGGGAAGGGAGGAGGAGGAGGGAAGTAGTAGGGCCAGCTTGAAAGCTTCGTACCCGCGTTGACCTTGGCGAGAGAGGTGGAGGTGTTCCCAACTCTTCTGATCTGGAAGAAGGGGAGAAGCGAGGGAGCGTGAGCCGAAGGAGGAGATCGAGGGAAGCGAGAGACGGGGGGATGGAAGGAGAGTGAGAGCTCGCTTGCAAGAACTGACCTTCTGCCACGTCCAGACCTTCCCTGAAGCCATCTTGAATCCTCCGCCTTCGAGCTTCGACCAATACTCCTGATCTCCAGCGCGAATCCAGATTCCATCGGGTCGAGAGTCGTCATCCTGTCCTTCGAGGAGGGAGATGGTTTGGCAGGCGAGGCGGACAAGAGCTTCCCTCTCAGCCCTGAGTTGAGCGTTCTCGGCTTGAAGAACGGAGTACTGCTGCTTGTACGAGGAGACGAGGTCGGGAGAAGAAGGTGGGAACATGGTGACGGCAAGCGGAGAAGAAGGAAGGGTGGAGTCGTGGTTTGGAGTGAACAGAAAGTTGGAGCGACAAGCTCGTCGTCCTTCAGGCGAGCTGACGCGGATCGATGAGCAGGTTTTCTCCCGTGTTCTATCCTGTACCTCAGTAGGGTTCAGATAGCCAGAGCCTTGAATCGAAATCAGAGCTGCTTGAATAGGTAAGTGCTAGGCTGTCAGCTCGAGCTCCAGACCTCTTTCGCGTCGCCTTCTCTCCCTGTTTTCTACTCTCTCTAGCAATTTGACCTTTCACGAACGAACCCGATGAGACGACAGAGAAGAGCATGGTTATCTTCTCTTCTTCGACTTCCCCCTGCTCGAAACCTCCCTCTCGAACCTCCCCTTCTTGGCCTTCTTCCCACCGTCTCCTCCTCCGAAGCCTTCATCCTCAGGCCCACTCCTCTTCCTCCTCTCCCAAGCTCCTCCACTCTCTCCATCTCCACCAGTCCCACCAAGAGCGTACTCTCCGCTCCCTCCGATCCCCCCAAGCACATCTCCCCATCCTCCAAGTCCAAGAGCATCCTCCCTCTCCTCCTTCTCCCTCCTCTTGAGGTCCGTCTTCTTCAAGGGCAACCTCACGAACGCGCTCTCCTCGAACTCCGTCTGCTCCATAGCGAGAGACTTGCTCTTCCCTGATCCTCCTCCGACGCCCGAGTAGGTGTGAAGACCGGTGACGGATTCGGCGTGAGGGAGAGTCGATCCAGTCGAGAGAGCGTAGTCGGTGAGGAGGGTGGAGGTTTTGGGTGGACGAGCGGCGGCTTTGGTTTTGCGCGAAGAGGAGGACTCGAGGTAGGGGACGGCGGCGAGTCTTGGAGGTCGGTAGATACCAGAGGTAGATTTGGAGGTGGAAGGTCCGTCGTTGTCTGACGCGTCGGAAGCCGAGTCGTCGTTGTTTCCTGAGCGAGAGGGTTTGAGGAGTGCCGAGGGGTTGGGTCGGAAGGATAGAGGATCTGAGGAAACGAAAGAAGGAAAGTGGAAGAGTCAGCACTCGATGTGACGAGCAAGCAGCAGGTAGAAGCGAACGAGGGGAAAAGACGAGACTCACCATTCTCCAAAGCTTCCTTCGTCTGACCACCCTCAACAGCACCCTTCACCAGCCTGTCAACCTGCTTCCCAACCTTGCCCTCCATCCCTCGCACTCGCTCCATGACCTCTCGGATGAGAATCATCTCCTCGACGACCTCCTTGTCCTGTCCAAGAACGGGCGACGAACGAGGAGGTCGAGCGGCTGAAAAGTTGTCGAGCACCGAGGAGGAAGAGGTGGAGGAGGACGCGATCGGGGAGGGTTGGGACGCAGCTGCGAGGCGGTCGGCGATAAGGAGGGCGTAGAGGTGGGTGTAGGAGATGAGAAGGTTGGGTCGAACGGAAAGAAGGGAGAGACCAGCGGCGAGGTCGAGAGATGAGGGATCCGTTCGAAGACTGCACGAGAAAGAGAGGCAAGGTGTGAGCTTTCTGGTTCTTTCTTTGATGAGGCGAACGAGCATTCATATACATACGAGTTAAGAAGAGGAGTAAGAGCAGCGTTGGTTTGGGAGACGGAAGCTCGGAGAGTCTTGAGCATCGGGAGGAGAGCCTCAGGAGAAGGGAGGGCGGAGGCTTCGAAGTCTGCCATGATGAGCCTGCGAGAGATGGAAAACAAGGTGAAAAACAGAGTCAGTCACTTGCTCGCTATGGTCTCGAAGAAGATGGTTGGTGAGGTCGAACGAGCGGAGGGAGGGTGGCGAGGGAAGAGGGAAGGGAGGGAGGGGAAGGTGGTGAAAAGCTGATGTCTTGTCTGTGGTCCCTCAGTCACGGGTTTTCTAGGTCCGCCTCGTCCTCTACGGATTCGAGTTGAGCTTTATAATCAAGGTTATTCATTGCCCAGTGCTGGTGGTCATCAGGGGGAAACACACAGAGAGACAAGCTTCGGAGGGGAGGTGGCGAAGGTCGAAGGAGGGAGGAGGAGGAAGGGATGCAGCAGGACTGCCGCTCTCCTTTCAGGGGAAGGAAGGGGAAAAAAGATCTTCAACTCACAGAGAGGTTCAAGAGGCTGGGAGGGAGAAGGGGGAAGGGAAAGAGAAGAGAAGGAGGAGAAGAGCTGAGGGAGGGAGATGGAGGTTAGGTCGACCTTCGCTCTGAAAACTTGGGCTGGCAGGAGGGACGAGTTTCGTCGCTTAGCAACGGTGGACGCCTCGAGGGCTCAACAAAATAAACTGAAAGTCGCAAGAGTCAATATCTGAGCCTCTAATCTAGCCGTCTTGAGCTCGCTGAGCATAAAAAATATGTTTCTCAGCAAGGAACGGCTTCGAGCCGGTTGGAACAAAGGGAAGCGCTTGAACTCTCACCCTTCCCGCCTCCTTCTCGTTTCGTTGCTTCACCTTCAACGGCCACCTTCTCTCTTTCAGGTCCTCTCGCTCAGACAAGTTCTCTCTTATCATCGCCTCCTATCGTTACCGAGCGGCAAAATCTATCCGAACCGCCCTGCGTGAGTCCTCGTCTCGCTCTGAAGCTGGCCTTCGATTCGAACGAGCTCACCTCTTCCATCCCCGCTTTGCCTTCTTTCCATCGTGCCTTCCGTTCTCTCGACAAAGACGCGTCGTTCCTCGTCCGAGCCGGAACCGACCTCATCTCCTACCTTCTTCCAGCGCTCGACGTCCTCACCGGAGACGACCACAAGGTCCTTCTCAGCCGTTGCCCCAACCTTCAAGAGGTCGTCCTCCCCATCAGCATCACGGAAATGGAGAGTGGTCGACTGGGCGCTAGCAAAGTCTCGCCGTTACCGTCGGTTCGAAAGGTCGTCCTCGTTTTCAAGATGGAGGAGGGAGGGACGGTACCGAGCGAGGAGATGGGAGAGTGCTTGCTCAAGTACGTCTCGACGAAGATCTTCCCGTCCCTCGAGCAGGTGATATGGATCGACATGAATAACGGGAGGGATCATTGGAGGTAGTGAGTTCAGTCGCGTTTCGTCTCGAGAGCCTCGACGCGACGACCGACGAGCTGACCTGTGTCTCCCCTCTAATCTCGCGATTGCCTGCGCCGCAGTTGGACTATGTTGGAACCACAGTTCAAAGGCTCGAGAGTGACGACGTCTCGACTCTGATCGTATCGGGGTTCGTATCGTCTGTTTCTCTTCGACGCGTCGAGCTTACCGCGGATCGTGCGCCCTTCTCTCTTCGTATAGACTCCTCTCCCACCACTACGCCGCGAAATGACATGAGCCTAAATATTCTCATCTTGTAGCCTTTTTTACGTTTCTATCTTCGTATCCTTGTCCCTCCTGCTCTATCCTTTCTCTCGTCGCTCTCGTCGCTGTCCCATCTCGTCTCGTTTCTGTTGTTATTCTCGCTCGTTCTTACTCGTCTCGTTGTCCAGCTCGATTTTCTACGGACCTCTTGATCAGGCCTGAGTCGAAGGCGACAGCAGGGGAAGATGCTGGGACGACACCGAACGCGCGTTCGACGCGCGAAAACGGCCTCAACAGAAGAAAGGTTCCTTTTCGAATCCCTCTCAACAGCGTGCAACGAGAACTGTGAGCCGGCGTTGAATCACCATGAAAAGAGAAAATCAATGCCCTTCCCACGGAGGCAGAACGAGAGGCAACAAACCTCTCCCCATTTCGAAGCGAGCTCAACGAGCTGCTTTCGACGGTCATCTCCTTCTCCTCCTCCCTCCCTTCCCTTCCCTCCCCTCCATCCATCCATCCACCATGTCGAACCCTCTCCCCTCAGAATTATTCTCGTCGGATCAACAGAAGATCCTCGCTCTCCAAGCGGAGGTCGCAGAGCTCAAGGCTCAGAAGGAGGGACTCGCACGAATCGCCACTCAGACACTCTCTTTCGTCCGAGCTCTCGACCAAAAGGTCCGACTCGAAGGGTTTTGGATCCAGGAGGAAGATCAGGCCGTATTCAAGGAGATCGAGGGAGGAGAGGTCTCCTGGGACTCTGGGAAGACTCGAACATGGAAGAAGGTCAGCTTCGCTTCCATCCCTCCTCTTTCCTCCTTTCCCTCTCCCCGTTTACATCTCGATCTCATCCTTCGCGCTGAAGCTCATCATCCGTTGTCCATCTTCGAACTCTATAGATCACCGAGAAGAAACCTGAACTCCCTAAGCTCCCTCTTTACCCCAACCGCAACGGCCACGAAATCGTTCCCTTCAAGCATCCCTTCCCTCTCGAGATCCTCGAAGCGATCCTCCTCCTCGCAGGTTCGCAGAGCATAGCCGTCTTCGCTCAATCCAGCATGGGATGCCTGGAACTCTTCACTCCAAAGGTCCTCTTAAAGGTCTCGGCTCCCTCTCCTCGCTCTTTCCATTCGCTCTTCGCTTTCAGAGTGAGCTTCGACTTCCCAGGCTCCGTCTAGCATCGAGTCGTCGCCTTCGCTCACTTCTTTCCTCCTTCCCTTCGCTTCTACCCTCACCGATCAGGATCCCAAACTCCACGCTCGCCTCTCCCAAGCTCAGTCCCTCCATCACATCCAAGTCATCGAGGTCAGGGCTTCCACGCTCGAGAAGGTCGATACCTCCAATATCTTCGCCTCACGTCTCGAGCCCGGTCCACCCGTCCTTCGTCTCGCTCGACTCGTCATCCAGATCGACTTCAGAGCCTGGGACGCTCCTCCCTCTCCTCCCCATTCTCCACTGCAACGCTCCGCCGATGGTTCCTTCCTTCGTGTTTCAAACCTCAACGACCTTCTCGGAATCGGTCCTCAGCCAACACCGAACCGACCGCTTCGATGCTTCCGACCTCAAGTCAAACTTCTCTCCCTCCTCGATCCCGAGACTCTTGTAGTCTGGAAGAGAGAAGAGGGTTGCTTGACGCTGTGGTCCGTACCAGATAGCGCCGACGGGGACAGGTCGTTCAGAATCACTCGAGGAGCCGCCGTCGCGATCTCGTCTTGGTCTCGACTCAAGTTCATCGACCTTCACGATCTGGATCTCTTCGTCCTCGCCACCACCTCCATCGGCGACGACGACAACACCCTCTACCGAGATCCCATCGTTCGTCACTTCTTCCTCGGACTCGGAGGATCGGAGGACGCTCTCGAGCAGCTCTCGTCGAACGCGTCGTCCGAGTGGAACCTTCGATGGATCGTCAACAAATCCAACAGAGTCGCGCCTTTCGAGGTCGACTACGGCAGTCTTCCTTATCAACTTATCGATAGAGACGCGACGATGGAGTTGGAGAGAGTGAGGTCGGCCAAGATTGTCGTGCAGGACGAGCAGGTCGCGGAGGTCGTGAAGAAGCAGATCGAGCGGTGGGACGAGGAGTGGCGAGGGCCTTTGGAGGTGGTCGTTGGGTAGCTTTCTAGCACGAGTTTGAGTTTTCTCCTACTGCTGTTCTATCTCTGTTCATTCTTTCACGATCGTCTTTTTCGCTTTTGTCCGCGCGTCGCAATTTTCGTCTTCCTGCTCGCAACCACGCAAAACTGCATCTACTGAGCTGACCTCTCTACAAGATAGAATAATGAAACAAGATACCTACGCTCCACTCGAACTCAGATCCTCATCCCCTCCATCTCCCACCACCCTTTCCAAACATCCACCTTCGCCTCCCTCTCCTTCTCCTCCACCTCCTGCATCTCCCTCCTCTCCCTCCTCCTCTCCCTCCTCCTCACTTCCTCCTCCTCCTCCTCCCTCTCCATCAAAGAAGCTCCTCCTCCAGAAGAAACCGACCAAGCAGGCGAAGGTGCTCCTCCTCCCACAGCGTCGCTTTTGTTGTTGGGTCGTCCACTTGAGCTTAGGGATGTCTGCAGGATGTGGTTCAAAGCTTGTTGTATAAAGCTAGCTACTCGAAAGGTTTATATACTATGGAAATGGTCACGTGATCTGAAGGTAGCTTACAAAGCTGTTGTTCACTAAGGAGGGTTACTGACATGGGGACTGAACGAGACGCGTTACTAAGCTACTACGTAAGACCTCTCTGCGAGTCGCCACCTTCCAACACTCCCACTCGACGAGCTGAGAGCCCTTCCTTCATTTCCCCCTCTGCGGGTTTCCATCCATGTCTCCGCTGGTCTTCTGATCCATGCGCGAGGGTTCCTTCTGGATGTTGAGCGATTTCTTGAACCGTTCGAGCTTTTCGACTCCGAGAGCCTTGGTGAGGATGTCTGCCTGCATGTCCTCGGTGGGACAGTAGTTGAGCTTGATGAATCCTCTCTGTTGGGCCTCTCGTCCGTATTTGTACGCGACGTCGATGTGCTTGGTCTTCTCCGAGTGAGTACCGTTCTTGGTTGTTTCGATGGCTCCTTGGTTGTCTACGTTTACTGGGATCGATCCGGTGTCGTATCCGAGTTCAGCGAGGATCTTGGCGACCCATCTAAGGCTCCGGCATCCTGCGGAGAGAGCGATGTACTCTGCTTCAAGAGAAGAGAGACTGATTGCCTTTTGGCGTCGACTCGCCCAGATGACTGTGGATCCAAATACCTTGACGACGAAACCTGTTGTTGATCGTCTTGATTCCGTGTCTCCGGCGTAGTCGGAGTCGGTCCATAGTTCTGCGATTGGAGCGTCCGAGTGTCCTCCAAGTTGAAGCGACGTGTCTGCTGATCCTTGTAGGTATCGCATGACCTTCTTGACTGCTCCCCAGTGAACCCTTCGTGGGTCCGAACTGAATCGGCTGAGAACTCCGACGGCGAAGGCGATGTCCGGTCGAGTGCAGACTTGGAGGTACATCAACGATCCCACCGCTTCGAGGTAGGGTACTCCGTCCAGCTTCTCTGATCCCGAATCCTCCGATTGGACCGACAGTTGCCTAAAGTCGTCCATCGGAACCTTGTTTGGTTTAGCGCCGACCATGTTGAATCGTTCGAGGACCGTTTGAACGTATCGTTTCTGGCTGAGGTCCATTGTCCCCGCCTTGCGGTCCCTCGTAACGTCGATTCCGAGGATGGTTCCTGGGTTGAGGTCTCCTCTGTCGTCGATCTTGAATTCCTTCTGGATCTCCGTCATGACCCACTCCAAATCCTCCTTGTCTCCTGCGGCGACGAAGTCGTCAACGTACTGGACCAACATGATCCGTCGTCCCTTCCTATGCCCTATGTAGATACAAGGGTCCGCTTCGAGTGGATGGAGATTGAGTTGAGTTTGAAAGAACTTTGAGGAGTGATTGTAGAACGCGAGTGGCGATTGTTTGAGTCCGTATAGGGCCTTGAGGAGATGCGCGACGAGTTTCTTCTTGTCGGCTCCCTTTTGTTCGTACCCTGTTGGCTGTTCCATGAAGACCGTTTCCACTAGGTCGGCTGTGAGGAACGCCGTCTTGAAGTCTCCTTGGACTAGATCGAGATCCTCCGATGCTGTGATGGCGAGGACGATCCTGAGTGAGTTGAGCTTTGATACCGGCGCGTACGTCTCGACGTAGTCGACTCCTTCTTGCTGACTGAATCCCTTGGCGACCCATCTAGCTTTGAAGCGAGTAATCCTCCCGTCGGCTCCTTTCTTGAGCGCGTAGACCCAGCGACCTCTGACCGTTTTTGATCCTGAGGGTAGCTCTGTGAGTTCAAAGACTCCGTTCCCTTCCATCGACACCATCTCTTCGTCCATCGCTTCCCTCCAGAAGTATGCGTGCTCCGACGCCATGGCTTCTCCGTATGTATTTGGGACGGAGGGTGGTGGAAGATCCTCGAGTTTGGGTTGCGTCGCTTGAGCGTGTCCGGCGAAGTCCTCCGAAATGAAGTCGGTGATGTCGTAGTCTGTCTGGACAAATCTTGCCGAGTCTCCTGTTCCTGTGAGAGGTTTCTTGTTCCGTTGACCTCGTCCGTAGCTCCCACTCAAATCGACAGCCGGTTCATCGATGATGGGCTCGTAAGTGTAGGAGTGCTTGACGCGTGATGGGTTGGGTTTGTTGAAAGGGACGACGAGCGGGCAGTCGCGTCGAGTTGTTTCTAGAACGTTCCCTGATTACTTCTCTCTCTTCTATAGGTTTCTATCTAGTTACGTCATAGAGTAGTCATTAGTTCCTTCTAGTAGGTTCCACGAAATCGACCCATAGGTATATAAGCTCGCGAACCTCGCAGAGAGTAGCTCTTCACTTGTACTGACGAGCATCTCTCTGCAGGTGAGTTCTAGCTTTCGCTACTCTACGTACTACTCATTTATATCACTTGTACTGACGAGCATCTCTCTGCAGCGAACTACACCCACCTTCTAACAGATTAAGAGTCTGATTCGCTCAAACCAAACGCTCAAGCTCAACATCAACACCAACAAGAACCCGCAAGCACCATGTCGACTACCGCCTCTTTCGAGAAGAACCTTCGGCTCTTTAAGCTGGTCCCGCTTGATGGCCGAAACTACCAGACCTGGGCTATAAGGATGTTGATAGCGTTGTCAGAGACAAACTGCAAGTCCTTGGTCCTCGGACTGGAAAGACGTCCACAAAGGCCCTCGAGGACGGGTGAGGGGGCCGGGAGCGCCCTCACGCCCGAGTCTCAAGCTGAGATAGACGATTGGAACTCTCGAAACGAGTTCGCTCTACACCGTATCCAGATGGCGGTGAACGACCGAGAGCTGATGAAAATCTCCCAAGTCGAAAAAGCTAGCGAAGCGTGGGAGATCCTGAAAACCGCTCATCGCGTTGAGGGAGCAGCGGGAAAGATGATGATCCAGCGAAAACTCCGAGATCTTCGAATGGACGAGGGATCTTCAGCTCAGAAGTACATTGAAGAGTTTGAAGAGATCCTCGGCGAAGCTACAGTCCTCCAGATGGACGTTCTGAAGAATCCGGAGCAGCTCGCTCTTCAGTTCCTCGCAGGTCTTCCCAAGTCGCTCGAAACCTTCTCCGACGTTCTATCCCTCCAATACCAAGAATCAGGAAAGGAGCTTACCCCCAAAGCAGTCACCACAGCCCTCCTAGCCCACATCAGAACCAAATCATCAAAGTCCGAAGACGTCGTCAAAGGAGAAGACTCGGCGATGAAGGTCGACAAGGTGAAGGCAGCATGCCATCACTGCGGAAAGAAGGGACATTTCAAGTCGGAATGCTGGGATCTGCATGGGAAACCCAAGGGAGGGAAGGGAGGATCAGGTCGGAAGGAAAGGAAGGGAGGGAAACGCGAGGAAGCAAACAGCGCGTCGCAAGGGAACGACTGGGGATTGGCAGCGATCACGTCGCTCGACGACGAGGAGATAGCCCTCTCCGTCGCCGAGAACTCCTGGATAGCCGACAGCGGATGTAGCAACCACATCTGCAACGACCGAAGCCTGCTGTCGAACTTCAAGCCAAACCAGACAAAAGTCAAAACAGCAAACGGCAGCTTTGCAAGCTCGGTCGGAATCGGGGACCTCGAGATCGTCGCCCGAGCCGGAGGCCAGACTCGGAAGCTAAAAATCTCCGACGTCTACCTCATCCCTGGTTTCGCCAACCTCATCTCCGTCGGTCAGCTCACAGAGAAGGGAGTCATCGTCAACTTCAGCAAGGGAGCGTGCACATTCAAGAAGGATGGTACGACTCTAATTATGGGAAGGAGGTTCCGAAAGAACCTCTGGAAGCTCGAAATCGAGCCCTCTCGAGCGGCCGAGGAAGCGAACGCGCTGATCCTCGACGGACCAACCAAGGTCGAGCTCATTCATAGGAGATTGGGTCACGCCTCAGTCACAGCCATGAGGAGACTCGTACAATACGAGCTCCTCCCGAGGATCAAAGACGAGGATATGGCAGCCTTCGAACAACAAACGTGCGTTACGTGCGTCGAAGGAAAACAACATCGAAACCCGTTCAAATCAAACACGAGCCGATCCTCCATCCCTCTCGAACGCGTGCACACCGATCTCCAAGGTCCGATGCCTACAGCATCCTTCGCCGGAAAGAGATACATGATGGCGATATGGGATGATGCTTCTAACTATCACTGGACGTACGCTCTCGAGCGGAAGTCCGAGGCGTTGGAGACCTTCAGAGAATGGCAGACCTTGGTAGAGAAGAGAACTGAACTAAAAGTGAAGTTCATGAGGTCGGATAACGGAGGAGAATTCACGTCGAACGCGTTCAAAAGATACCTCGAGTCGATGGGCGTCCAGGCGGAAACTACCATCCCAGAAACGCCACAGCAGAACGGCAAAGCGGAACGAGGCAACCGAACGATCGAGGAAAAGATAACATGTCTGCTGCACGACTCGCCCTACCTCGGAAACGACCGAGGAAAGTTCTGGGCCGAAGCCATGTCGACAGCGACGTTCCTCATCAACCGCCTCCCCTCTGCTCCCATCGACGGAAAGACACCCTACGAGGCATTCTACGATCGCAAACCTCCCCTCCATTTTCTTCGAACCTTCGGATCTATCGCCTACGTCCACAACCCTCATCATCAAAAGCACGAGACAAAGACGATCAAAGCCATCTTCGTCGGGTACGGAGACCCTCACGGAAAGAAGGCGTATCGACTCAAGCGACTGGACACAGGCAAGATCATCTTCTCTAGAAACGTCGAGTTCGACGAGAACGAGCCAAAGCGATTCATCGAGATTGATATGGGAAGGGAGGACTCGGAGGGACGAAAGGAGGACTCTGCCGATGACGAGCCGCGGGTCGAAAAAGAAATGCCCGAGCTCATCAAAGTGGGATCGCCTCCCATCGAGCAGAAGTCAGCAAAGCCAAAGCCCTCCTGGTCTTACGAACCGGTCACCGTCGACGAGAAGCCAAAGTCAGACGTCGACCTCAGTGGGAGCTACGGACGAGGGAAAAGAACTCGTTCGAAGCAGGTCGAAGATCGAGCGAACCAGCCAGCAGAGTTCGCCAGTTTCGTAGCCCTCGCAAATCCGACTCCTCTCCCAGATCTCAAGACTCTACCAGCTCCAGAGGTCCCAAAGACCACAGAGCAAGCTCTCCATAAGTCAAATCCTCACTCACCGTTCTGGCGTCGTGCTATGGACGAGGAGATGGAGTCAATGGAAGCGAACGGAGTCTGGGAGCTCTGTGAGCTCCCTCCCGGATGCAAGGCAGTGGGAGGACGATGGGTCTACATCCTCAAGCGAGCTAAAGACGGGAAGATCAAGAGGTTCAAAGCGAGATGGGTAGCAAAAGGATACACCCAGATCAACGGCGTCGACTACAACGAAACATACGCGCCCGTCTCGCAGCTAAACACTTTCCGGATTTTCCTCACTATAGCAGCTCGAGAGGACTTGGAACTCCGACAGGGAGATTTCAAGACGGCCTTCCTCACCGCTAATCTCGTCGAGACGGTGTACATGGAGCAGCCGAAGGGGTACGAATCGAGGGGAGAGGGAGGAAAGATGCTTGTCGCCCACCTCCTCAAAGCCCTCTATGGACTCAAGCAGTCTCCCCTCGCCTTCTACAACCACTCGAAGAATTTCTTCACCACCATCGACTTCTCTATCACCGAGGCAGACCACTGTCTCTACGTCGGGTGGAAGAACGGAAAGAGACGAATGCTGCTCCAGTACGTCGACGACTTCGCTGTCGCGACCTCTACCTCGGAGGAAGCCGAAGAAATCATGAAGGAAGTCAGAGCAAAGTTTGAGATCGACGATAGAGGTGACCTCTCCGACGGCGTCATGCTCGGGATGGAAGTCAAACGCGATCGAGCGTCGCGAACCATCACCCTCAACCAGACGCGATTCGCACAAGAGATCATCGATCGATTCGGACTGAAGAACTTCAGGCCTGCTCGGACTCCGATGGACGAACACAAGCAGCTCATGATCGACTCAAACCTTACTCGAGAAGAGCTTCAAGGCGTCAACATCAGTCAATACCTCCAAGCCGTCGGATCTCTGATGTACCTCATGCTCTGCACTCGTCCAGACCTCGCTTTCGCAGTGGGAGTCATTAGCAGATACAGTCACGATCCTCGAGAAGTCCACTGGGCAGCCGTCCTTAGGATCTTCCGATACATCAGCGGAACGAAGGATCGAGGATTGACTTTGGGAGGACGACGCGACGCGCCCATCCTAGAGATGTGGAGCGACGCCGACTACGCTGGAGATCACGAGACTCGTCGATCTACGACAGGCTACGTCATCAAGTTTTTCGGAAGCACAGTCGTATGGGCAAGCAGAAGGCAGAAGTCGGTCAGCAAGTCGACTCACGAAGCCGAGTTCATCGCGCTCTCCCAAGGCTGCCAAAACCTTCTCTGGATCTCGAAGCTCCTACGAGAACTTGGATTCGACGTACCTACCATCAGGGTTCACGTCGACAATCAGTCAGCCATCGAGACGACCAAGAAGGGCAATCATTCGGAGCGAACAAAGCACATCGACGTCGCGTACAAACACGGACGCGAACTCGCTCAGAACGGCACGATCTCTTTCGCGTACTGTCACACAGACGCGATGACGGCAGACATCCTCACCAAGGCTCTAGGACGCGAGAAGTTCGAGAGATTCAGGGATCAGCTGTCGGGAGACGAGAACGGCGACGTAGCCCAGCTCATCGAGTGGGAGTGTTGAAAGGGACGACGAGCGGGCAGTCGCGTCGAGTTGTTTCTAGAACGTTCCCTGATTACTTCTCTCTCTTCTATAGGTTTCTATCTAGTTACGTCATAGAGTAGTCATTAGTTCCTTCTAGTAGGTTCCACGAAATCGACCCATAGGTATATAAGCTCGCGAACCTCGCAGAGAGTAGCTCTTCACTTGTACTGACGAGCATCTCTCTGCAGGTGAGTTCTAGCTTTCGCTACTCTACGTACTACTCATTTATATCACTTGTACTGACGAGCATCTCTCTGCAGCGAACTACACCCACCTTCTAACAGGGTTTCCTTGCCTCGGTCTCCCTGACCGGGTCTTGTTGGTTGGACTTGAGTAGGTGCTGTTCCTCTCCTTTGTCCTCCTCTAGTTCCTTCTCTTCTTCTTCCTCCTCCTTGTGGTCCTCCTTGATTCCGGCTTGTCCCATTCCTGGTAGCTCCACCGTCTGGTGGACTCCACGTGTTTCGTCGAAGATAACGTCCCGAGAATGAAGGATCGACCGCTTGGGGTCTCCATGGACTTGAAGTCGATAGGCCTTCTTCCCGTTGAGATCGCCGTATCCGAGGAAGATGCACTTGATGCTCTTGGGTTGATGCTTGATCTTTTGAAGGTTGAGCGCGTAAGCGAGAGCTCCGAACGTCCGCATTGCAGTGAGGTCGGGCTTCCTTTTGTAGTAGGCTTGGTAGGGGGTTTGAGAGTTGACTGAGGATGAGGGAATGCGGTTGATTGTGTATGTGGCGTAGTTCATGGCTTCCGCCCAGTAGGATCCGTCGAGGTCCCTCGCGTCTCGTAGCGCGCAGGTGATCTTCTCCTCGATGGTTCGCATTCCTCGTTCGGCCTTGCCGTTTTGTTGCGGTGTGTGTGGGATAGTCGTTTCCTTGGTGATTCCTTCGTCCCGGAGATAGAACTCGTAGTCCTTCGACGTGTATTCCCCACCGTTGTCTGACCTGATCCGTTTGACGACGTGATTGGTCCTTTTCTCCTCCCTTTTCCTCCAGGTGATGAATGTTGCCAGTGTTTCCGACTTCCTCTTCAATGCGAACGACCAGTGGTAGTTGCTGAAGTCGTCCCAGATCGTCATCATGTAACGCATTCCTTGAGCCGAGGCGATTGGCATCGGTCCGGCGAGATCCGTGTGGACGAGTTCGAGAGGTGAAGTGGTTTTGGTGGTGGAGGTGGGGAATGGAGTTCGATGTTGTTTCCCTTCGACGCAAGGTACGCAGATCCTTTCCTTGAATCCGATGATGTCCTTTTTGGTGAAGGTTGGTAGGAGCTTCTGACGAGACAACTCCTCCATGGCGGAGATAGAAGCGTGACCGAGCCGGCGATGAAGGACCTCGATCTTGTCGACTCCTGTTGCCGCGAGTGCTACGTCTTCTCCTCCTGAGCCGACTCCCTTGAAGTCGCTCACGTCCAGCATGTAGAGGTTCTTCGACACCTCTTTTCCCTCCATGAACAGCGATCCGTCTCGAAGGAACTGGCATCGCTTGTTGGTTTGGGTTGTCCCCTTGCTGGGGAACCTGGTCTCGACTCCTTTGTTACCGAGTTGACCGATACTGATGAGGTTGCTGAACCCTGGGATGTGGTATACGTCGGAGATGGTGAAGGCCTTCCTTGATCCTTTCACGGTGGTCTGGAGGTGGATGGAGCCGATGCCGAGGATCTGAACGATTGATCCGTTGGCCGTCGTGACCGTTCCGTTGTGCGCCTTGTATGTTACGAAGCGTTCCCGGTCCCCGACGATGTGGTTTGATGCTCCACTATCGGCGATGTATCCATGCTTGGTTTGAGCGAAGAGCGCTTGGGCCGACGTCGCGATGTCGGATCCTGCTTGAAGACCGTAGTCTACGAGGTGCGCCTCTTCCCTATCCTTCCAGTTCCCCTTGTTCTCCTTCTTCCCCTTCCCGAACTTCCTTCCCTTTCCACCTTGTCCCTGCCCCGTGGGCTTTCCTCCATTCAACTCCCAGCACTCCGACTTGAAGTGTCCGACCTTGTTGCAGTGATGGCACTTGGCGGTCCTCTTGTCGACTAGGAGGGCTGTTTCCTTCGACGATGAAGTACCGGTCGGTTTGAGGGACTCGTGAGTCCTTACGTGGATGAGGAGGGATGTGGCGACGGCGGTTGGGTTGAGTTCTTGTTTTGATTCTTGCGCCTGGAGCGTTTGGTGTTGAATGAATTGTTCGAGTGATGCAGGTAATCCACTGAGGAAGAACATTGTGCTCATCCTGTCTGGGATGTTGAGGCCGAGAGCTGACATGTCGTCGATGATCCTTTGGAATTCGTCGATGTACTCCTGTACTGGTTCTCCCTCCTCCATCTTGAGGTCCCTCATCCTTCGGATGGCCATGACCTCTCCCGCTCCTCCTTCCACCTTGTGAGTCTTCCGCAGAAGATCCCATGCCTCCTTTGCGTGTTGGCAGTTCCGGATCCGAGGTAGTTCTCGGTCGCTGACCGCCATTTGAATCCTGAGGAGCGCGAACTCGTCCATATGGTCCCATTCTTCGATGTCCTTGACGTTGTTCTGCTGCTTCACAACCTCTTGTCCGGTGGTATCCTTTTCCATAATTTCCGGGGTGAGGTTGGGCCTGGTTTTCGTACCGAGGACGACGGGCTTGATTCCTGCTTCTCCAAAAGCGATCTCCATCCTTACTGACCACGTCTCGTAGTTGGTACCATCGAGAGCAGTGAGTTTGAACAGCTTGTGATCTAGCTTCTTGGAGTAGTTGCTTGACATGACGAAGGATTGTTGCTTAGCGGGTGGTGGCGAACTGGTGCTGATAACGTGTTGTTGGGTCGTCCACTTGAGCTTAGGGATGTCTGCAGGATGTGGTTCAAAGCTTGTTGTATAAAGCTAGCTACTCGAAAGGTTTATATACTATGGAAATGGTCACGTGATCTGAAGGTAGCTTACAAAGCTGTTGTTCACTAAGGAGGGTTACTGACATGGGGACTGAACGAGACGCGTTACTAAGCTACTACGTAAGACCTCTCTGCGAGTCGCCACCTTCCAACAGCTTTCGCCGAAGCTCGTCGCGATGCTCAGTCCTCGAGGATTGTTTGGCGTTGGGGAGCAGAGCGACGAGGGAGGAGGGATTCGCCCATTGAAAGATGTGATATCCGCGAGGGGTTGTCGAAAGAGAGGAGTAGGAGGTGGGGTGTTGTTCTCGAAGGAGCAGGAGGGAGGAGAGTCGACGTCCTTGACCCAAACGACCTTCTTCCCGTTCCAGATCCGTTTGAGTCCCGTTCCAGCTGACATTTCCAGAGCGTCTCGAAGGTTCCGACGAGCGATGAAGTCGGCTTCGGCGGTGAAGAGGGAGGAGTAGGCTTCGTCGATGGGGGAGGAGAGGCAGGAGGGGAAGGAGGAGGGAGGGGGGGGAGCTGGTTTGTTGTTGTTGTAGTTGTTTTGCGAGAGCGAGACGAGGGAGGGAGGTCAGCTGATGGTGTCCTTCTTCCTTGTGAAGGGCAAGTGCGAGAGAGAACGCACCTATTTCCAGAGGAGAGAATCGAGTAGGACGACGTCGACCGGCCGACGAGGAGGAGGAGGAGAACGAGGAGGACTTCATGGCGAGAGCTGAGGAGACGGGCTGAACGAGGGAGTTGACGAGTGGATTTGACGGACGAAACGAGGCTGAAAGAGTCTATAGAGTGAGCGAGGGTGGATGTTGAGCGACACCTGTTACCTGTGCACTCAAACAAACGAACCAGAGTCAGGAGTGTTGTTGGTCGGCATCAAGAGAAAGTGGGATCCATCGACGCGACTGACTTCGATAGATCGAAACTATTCGCGTCGCCCCGCCCACAAAGCCGAGCCCTAAGGAAAACGTATCAACTATATCGGGCAAATTCAAGACGACAAAAACAAACTAGAGATCGACAAAACGTAAAGACGCGACGAACCGAACCCTTCCCTCAATCACTCAACTCAATAACCTCCTGCATCGCCTCCCTTTCCCTCCTCTTCCTCTCCTCATCCCTCTTGATATCCTCAGCAGTCTTCTGCACTCGGGACCTCAACGCTCTCCCTCCAGCAGCAGGCGTCGCCGAAGCAGTCAAAGCTGATCTCCTCCCTCCGTCGAAATCCTCCGTCACTTCGTCGCTGTCACTCTCCTCGTCACTGTCGTCTCGACGACCTCGTTTCCTAGAGGATCCAGTCGAGGGAGCGACGCGAGATCCTCCTGCTCGAGTGGTGGTTCGACCTTGAGGAGTTGCTGAGGCGGCGAGACGAGGTTTGGGTTTGGGTCGGGACGAGGTTCGAGTTGGTCGAGGAGGAGGTGGTGCAGCTGGAGCTGGGGAGGAGGGAGCTGATCGTCGAAGGGTGATTCGAGGAATGGGGCTGTAGGGTTTTGAAGCGGAAGTGGGAGCTTGGAGAGGTGGTTCCTTCGCAGGACGAGATCGAGTAGGTCGTTTGGGAGAGTGGACTTCCTCCTCCTCCTCCTCCTCGTCGTCGTCGATGGTCGAAGAGAGATCCGAGTCCTGATCGACGGCCTGTTGAGCGAGCATGTCCTCGAGCGATTTGGGGACGAGCTTCTTGCCTGGCGAGAGGATGATCTTCGACGACGACGCGACTGGTTGATGAGGTTCGTCGTCCTGCTCCTCCTCGTCCGACGAGACCCTCCCTCGATCCTTCTCGGCGGGACGAGGAACCCACGAGTCCGGCTGCTGCTGTTCTTCCTTCATTGCTGGATCTTGATCGACTGGATCCTCGAATCGACGAGAGTTCTGCTCCGAGGGGACTCGAATGGTGATGTGCTTCGCCTTCGGAAACTGGTGTTCTTGAACTCCTGACTCGTCCTCGTCGAACCCTCCTGGGGCTTGGAACGACTCGTCGGCAGCCTGAGAGAAGGAAAGGAAAGGAAGTTCGTCAGCAAAGTTCCTCGAGGGAAGGAGAGAGAGAGAGAAAAAAAGGACGAACAGCAGCCTTCCCGTACTCGACTTGAAGCTTCTTCCTGATTCGAAGGTCGGTGATAAGCTTCTTCCAGCGCTTGATGACTTGTGCCTTTCGCTTGACTTGTTCCCTTTCCTCGGCGTCGGCGGTAGCAGCTTCGTAGGCCTGTCGAGACGATGGTAAAGAAAGGCGAAATCAGCTCGACGCGTCGACCACGCGAACGAGGACGAAAGAGAGAAGATAGACTCACGTCCATCAGGAAATCTCGATTCTCCTCGGCGACGATGACTCCAGAAAGAACCGGGATAGCTCGTTGCTTCTTGTACTCGAATCCGGTCTAAAAGTGAAAGAAGACGAAGGGAGGAGTCAGGATCTCGAGATCGAATCGACGCGTCAAACGGAAGATGAACTCACGACCGCCTCGGCGTAGCTGATCTCGAGCTTCTTGGCGACTTTCGCGATTCCCTTGTCTGTGAAGGATAGGAAGGGTCAGAACGGGAGCTCGTCGAGAGCGAGAAGGAGGAAGAACGAGACTCACAAGGAAGATGAACCGCTCCGGGAGGCAGCATCGTCGGCGTGAACAGGTCCATATTCCCATAACCGTTCCTCGGGATCTTGCCCTGCAGCACCATCGACCCAGACAAGCTTCGAGTCAGCGAGAGCTCGTCCACGAAGGAAGAGAAAGGTCAAGATCGTACTCACATCCTTGATCGCCGGCGCCTGATACAACCTCGTCTGATCCAACGAATAAAGCTCCTGCTTCATCTCATCCCCTCTTTCCTTACTAGCCTCGATCTCCCTCTTCTTGTTGATCGTCACAGCTCTCATCTTCCCCAACTTCATGGGCTCCTCTCCTCTCAGGACCTCTCGACCTTGACGCATCCAGGTCTCCTCAGACTTGCAGTCGAGGACGTTCGAACGAGGGAAGACGGGTTCGCCTCGGAAGACAGAGTGTTGGATCTTGGGGTAGATGACTTCCGAGGCTTTGAGGTCGCGTTCGAGGACGTAGCTGCGAAAAAGGAAGAGGAGAGGGAAGAGGTCAGCGAAGGGAGGAGCGAGGAGGGGAGGGGAGACACGAACTCAGGGTGATTCTTAAAACCAGCTAGAGTGGTAGGCATGCCGAGCTTCTTGACCTTCTTCTCGAGCACGGCGTTCTCGGTGATGTCTCGTTGCTGTTTCCAAACAAGGCGAACCAGACCATGGTCAGCTCGAACGACGAAGAGGACAACGAACGAAAGAAAGACCTCGACGCGTCAACACTCGAACCAACTCACCAACTCGTAACCCCTTCCCATCGACCTCATCATATCCCCCCACCAATCCACTCCTCCCTTATCTCCCACCTTGAGCTTCAATCCAACCCTCAGCTTCGGAACCTTCGCAACGAAGTTCGAGTGGTACTTCCTCGTCAGATCCTTCGCCGATCCGTCTGCGAGAACGAAACGAACGAGGGAGACGCGTCAGTTTCGTCTCATCGACTCGCGCCGTTCAGAGGTAAGAGAGGAAGACTCACCCTCCTCGAACGCAACCACATAGACCATCCTGTTCCTCAACCCTTCCCCAACGGGTTCGAAATCCTTCGTCCTCCTGATGAAACCTCGAATGGGATCGACGGGGATCCATTCCTGATCGGGTCGAGAGAAGACTTCCGCCCAGAAGATGGGTGCTGAGAGGGGATCGAAGGGGTCTGCCACGAAACGAAGACGAAGACGCGCGTCAGTTTCGAGCTCTCTCTCATGTTCGTCGCGTCCGAGCGAGGGCGAGACGACTCACCATCCACATCCTCCACCTTCTCTCCCACCTTAGCCTTCCCCTTCCTCCCGACCTTCTTCCCCTTCTTCCTCGTCTTGACCATCAAAGCAGCAGGGATCTCCTTCTCCTTCCCCTTCCCCTTCCCCTTCTTGTCCCCTCCTCCTCCTCCCTCCTCCACCCCCATCCGATTCCCCAACCCAGGGAACCTCTCCCCCTCCTTCCTATCAATCCACCGCACAGGCTTGTTCGGATCCACCACCTCCTCCTTCTCCTGATCCTTCTCGTGGTCCGACGGTAGCGAAGCAGGAGGTTTCGGCGCAGGTTTCGTCGGCTTGACTCCGTCCCCCATCCTCCACCCAACACTCTGCAAACTAACCACCAACCTCACCCCCAACCCTAAACTCCTCGCCGCCGCTACAAAGAGCTGAGCACCCACATCCCGAGATCCACGCATCACCAGCGCACGCTTCTGCAAGCTCTTCTCCGTTCGGATCAACTCTCCTCCCCAAACTCCCAGATCCACCTCGTCCTCGTCGTCGTCCTGCTGCTTGGCCTTCCCCTTCCCCTTCCGATCCACCTTCCCCTTCGCCTTCGTCGCAAGAGGGTAAGGAAGCAAGGACGCATGATCCCACGAGCGACCTCGGATCCCAAGATGGTAGTCCGTCTCGAACTCTCCTGCGAACCAGTCGACGAACGATCCGAGGGCTTTGTCGAACAGACGGGCTCGTTTGGCTGTGTCGGGTTCGGTTCGGGGGGTGATGGAGGTGAAGGATTTGGGGATTCGGGGAGGGAGGAGGGAGAGGAGTCGGGCCTGTGTGCGTGGGAAGGTCAAACGGGAAGGGGAGTCAGGACGCGTCGAGGGGAGAAGAGGGAAGAACGAGCGAGCTGACCTTGAGAAGTTCGCCGTTGAGCAAGCGGTTCCGATGACCTGCGTTGGCGAGGAGGGAGATGGTATGGATCATGTGGGCTGTGAGATGGGACAGGCGGTCTTGAGGGGTGTGGAGGGATCTGAGACGCGAACGAAAACCAAGACGGGGATCAGCGTCAGTACTCGAGCTCCCACCGCTCTCCTCCTGCTTTACCTGCACCCAAACAGATACTACAGCCACGGCCACCACCTCTCCGCCCACCCACCCCCCGGACCAAAGACCACTCAAACTCACTTCTTCCCACCCTTCTTCTTCCCTTTCCCATTCTTCCCTCCCACCCCCCCTCCATCCTCCTCCCCTCCAACCTTGATCTGGATCACCGATGCCGGAGCATTCCCACCCTTCCCATCCTTGAACACCCTCTTCTCTCCCTCTCCCTCTCCTCTCGCGACCCTAGCCTCCTCCTCCTCCTGTCGCTGAAGAATCAACGCAGGATGTTCCTCCTCGTCCCCTGCTCGAGCGGCGGCGAGGGTCGTGGTTGGGTCGGGGAGCTGGATTTCCTCCATCTCGTCGTCGTCGTCGTCGGAGGAGTCATCTTCGGAGGATGAAGAGGATGAGGATGAGGCTGAGGAGGAGGACGGAGGAGCAGGAGGAGGGGAGGGGCGTCGTTTCGGTGGTGGTGGTGGTTTGGACGAGGAAGAAGCTTGAGGTTGAGCTGGTTTGGGTTTGAAAGAGGGCTGTTGTTTCGGTTTGACTTTTGGTTTTGGTCGTTCGAACATCTTCTTCATCGGAGGGATCGAGTACTGAGCCGTCGAAGAGGAGGAAGCGGCCGCGTTTCGAGGAGGAGGAGGAGCAGGGCGAGCTCGAGGTGGAGGAGGAGGAGGAGGGCCGTCTGGAGGATGGAATCGAGGGAGGAAAGGAGAGATCGAGGGAGAAGGGTGAGTGGTGTCAGTGAGTGCATATGTGAGCAGTTAGAGGCGTGTGTATAGATGGAAGGGGAGTGAAGAAACCGAAAAAAGGAAGGGAAGGAAGGTTGACCTCCGCTCTTCTCCTGTTCCTCCTCCCTCCCCTCCCTCCTTCTCTCGATTCGCCACCACACCATCCGATCCGAACCCCTCGCCATCCTCTACTATCAGCGCTACGCTCATCTCTTCCTCGTCCCATCTTCCTCGCCTTCCTTTCAAACGCTCACTCGATCTTCCCTCCTTCGCTCGTCCGAACCCAGACTCGCTCTCTCTCCTCTCTCGCTGACTCACATTGATCTCCATCGTCGCTACTCTCATCCGAAGAGATACTGATCACTAATTCATCCCGAGCACCTGCCTTCCGGAGTTGGGAGATCGAATTGGGTTTGGAGGACGCAGCGGGAGCCATCCCGAGGAGAGAGAGGGAGGGAGGAGAGGAAGGGAGGGAGGGAAGGTGGAGCTGAACAAGGGCGGGGAGGGAAGGGTTGCTGCTGAGGCTGGACGAGAGCGAGCTTGAGATCGGGTAGGGTGATGGGAAGATGAGTCCCAGATGAAGAGGATGGAGTCCTTGAGCTCGTCGATGGGGGTGGCAGAAAGAAGGAGAGAGGGCAAGCGAGGGAGCTCACGATTCAGCCGTGCGATTTCGCATGACGCGCGAGGGAGGCGGAAGGGGGGACGACGCGAAAAACCGAGAAAAGGTGAGGGAGAAAATCTTCACGAAAGCGAGAGGATGGCTATCGTAAGTGACCTGAGCTGTTTTCTCTGTTTTTGAGGGCAAAATTGGGTGAGAAAAGAGGTCGAACAAAAGTCCGTCCGACGACGCGTCGCTTTCTCTCCTCGTTTCCCTCTCTCACGCACAGGACGAACAAAACTTCTCCCGTCGACTCTCCCAACGCGTCGCCCTGCAACGTCCCTCGTTCCCTACCCATCTCCTCCGATGCAGCCCTCTCCGTACCGACCATCCGAACGCAACAACAAGTGTACGTCTTAGGCCAGCTGCAGGTCCCTGCCCTCTTCCAACCCAAGCGACCCCTCGTTCTCCTCGCTGTCTCGTCCGTCGTCTGTCGACGCGTCCGCTGAAAAGAAGTGCTTGGAGTGTTCTTGAGATGGCGAAGAGGAAGAGGAGGCGGTTTTGCGAGAAGGAAGGGGAGATCGCAGAGCAGTCTTGGGCCTGGACGTGATGAGGTTGGTGGACAAAGGGAGGAGGGACGCGTCGAAGCGGAGGGAGTAGAGAGTGGAGGAGAGGGGTTGAGGTCGGAGAGGAGGGTTCGTTCGAGAGTGGGAGAGTAAGGAGGCGATGGGGATGGGGGTGGTGAGATGCGTGGATGTTGGACTGGTTGAGAGAAAGAGAGATGGAGGGATGAGCTTCGAGTCCGACTCCAACGCGAAGAGACGACGAGGCTCAAGAAGGAAAGCTCACGATTGTTCGACTACTTCGTGACGTGATCCCGAATGAACGCGACACCGCCCATCGACCAGGTTTCTCCGATGTGGTGGTGGACTTCCGTCTCGAGTTGAAGAAGGGCGAGGAACGACTTCAAGGGCATCGCCGCGACGAGCTCCTCTCGCATGTCACTGACCCTCTCCGGCCTCCATCCCACAAATAACTTCCCTGGAACGAACTCCTCGTTTGAGAGGAGCTCCAACACGATTCTTCCAGGGAGGAGGGTCTGGAGAGACTCGTCCAACCACTGGAAAGCGTTGAGATCGCCCTCGACCTCGTTCTTGAAGGTTGAGTCCCAAGCGGCGAAGGCTCGTTGAGCGAGAAGAGGGTGCTTTGCGATGATGGCGATCCCGAGAGCGTTGACGTAGCACAGGCTGAGGAGGTGGTCCGTAAGGCTGTCGGCGGCGAGTTCGACGAGAAGGGGAGTTTCGTATTTGCGAGCGAAGAGGAGAGGGAGAGGAGGGAGACCATGGTGATGTGAGCCTTCCAGCCTTGACCGAGGACGTCCGCCTTAGCTTCCGACCCCAGCTCTCGATGAGAGAGACGAAGAGCATTCTCCAGCGTCTTTCCTTCCTCGTCCAACCTCAGCAACTCGAGTTTCCCTGGAGCTGCTTGTCCTTCGAACGAGGCCGTCTCCCTGCCTCCTCCTCCTCCTCCGTTCGTCGGGGGATGGGCCATTCGCAGGGCGTCGTCGAAGATAGGGGACATGGCTTGGAGGAAGAGTCGACGAATGGCGAAGAGGGTAGGTTTGGGATGATCGTCGAGGGAGGAGTAGGTAGGAGTGAGGACGAGGAGGTCGGCTTCCGGATCGTTGAAGAAGGAGGAGAACGTCGGAGGGGAGGAAGGGAGGGAAGGCGAGCTCTCTCGGGAGCGTTTCGAGGTAGACATGATTGTTGAGATAGGGGAGATCCGAGGGTCGATAAGAAAACTTCTATCGGAGAGGGTCGGAGGGATGGTCGTGGATTGAGGTCGCTCTCGTTCTCGTTCGACGTTTCGTCCTCGTTCTCCTCCGACCGCATCGACCGACTCCTACGCAAACTATCCGTAACAACCAGGGCTACCTCCATTCTGATTTCAGCACCCTCTACCTGCGCTACTCCGTGTGAGCTCACCGCTCTTCCATCTCGCGGCTCGGGAGCCCGAAGCTGACCTTCCTCCTTCCTTCTTTCTCCCTTCCTCGTCGCTTCTCTTCTAGCTTCCGTGCTACAAACTTCTCGTTTCTTCCCAACTCATCTCGGGGATACCTTTCTAACTCCAATGTCTTCAGTGAGTAGAATCCAGCGTCGAGAGCCTCCCTCGCAGCTCACGAGCTGACCTCTCCTTTCGTTACCTCCCTCAGCGACGCCTTCGTTCCTCTTCCCTCCGTCTTCACGTCCCATGGGAGGTCCTGCTCGGAGTTTGTCAACAGTCGGACGAGAGGACACTCAGGACTCTCTGTCTCACATCGTTTGGCATGCTTCAACTCGCTGGGCCGCTGCTCTACCAGGACGTCGAGATCAACACTCTCGTCCGTCTCTACGCGTTCTTCGTTCTCGTAAGCACACCGGATGTCTTCCACCACCTCCAGACTCAGCTCACGTACCCTGCAACGATCTGATCAAGCTCCCCGTACCTGCCTTAACAGCCCTCCTCCATCCTTCCCTTCTCGCGCCTCCGACCGCACCTCGGCCTCCATCGCCTCAAAAACCTCTTCATCGACTTTGAAAACTCCCCAACCGAAGACTTCGCTACCATCTTCCCAACCTCAAAATGGAAACTCCCACGCCTACGTCTCCACACCTCCTCCGCTCTCAACCTCAACGTCGTCTCCACCAAACTCTCCACCACAGCCGAAGACGACGATCTCAACCTCCTCCTTCTCATCAACTCCCACCTCCTACACTCCATCCACCACCGACACAACATCACCTCCGTCTCCTTCTTCAACAACCACCCAAATCCATCCGGATCCCTCGTCGTTCTGGAGGTTCGACAGACGAGTCGCGAGCCGGAGGAGATGATTAGAACGTCCAGGATTTGCGACATCCCGTTGGAGATGGCGGTGGAGGTGATCCCTGCTCTAAACGGAGGGAGCGAGACGGAGTTGGATGTGCTGGAGTGGGCCGAGGTGGTGTTGACGTTGGATTTCAGGGGGATCGTTTTGAAGGAAGGGGAGGAAAGTGCTGGACACCTCAGGGAGGCGACGACGGCGCTGTTGGAGGAGGAGGAGAGGTGGTTGGAGGGTCCGGACATCGAGGTGGTGATTTTGGTCAGTTCGGAGGACGTGACGAAGGTCGTGGAGGGAGTGGTTGGGACGGGAAGAGGGAAGGAGAGGAGAGGGACGTGTCGCGTCGTGAAGTCTTGACGGCGAAGGTCTTTGTTCCTTTTGGACAGTCACCAGCTACGAAACTGCTCTATCGTAATTTGCTACACCGTTGCTCCGAACCGAAGGGTGGTGCGGGCAGACTGAGTCGATTGCGAGGAAACTCTGAGCGAAAGTTCGAACCAAAACTCGTCGAAGATCGAACTCTTCCCTCAAACTTTCTCGCTCGGTCACTAAACTGCTGAGTGAGATCAGCATCGCCATTAGGTGATCGAGAAGTCTATCGTAAAGCGAGTTCGTTCCTCTCATCCCCATCCCGAGCGCTTCCTTCGCTACTCCGCTCTTCCCATCACGCGTCGCGTCCCCCTCCAGCTTGACTAGCGCCGCCCTCGTTCTCCCCCTCCGTTCCTGGGATCGGAGATCGATCTCGCGCGAGACTGTGCGACCATAATCCCTCGGATGATCGCGATGGAGTCGGGAGGTTGTGCGAAGGGAGTGATGAGAGGGCGGTTGAAGAGAGGCGTGATTGGACGCGTCGAGGGCGGGTGCTGCTGAGTTTCGGAGGGCGAGCGTCGGGGATGAGTGGTTGAGGGTGAGAGGGAGATTTTTGAAGTAGGATGTGGTGGCGAAGAGCGAAGAGGGAGGGGAAAACTGAACGATGAACGAGGTCGAAGGGAAACGAGAGGAAAGACGAAGGAGGAGTGAGCTGTCGTTGGAGGGTAAGGAGAGCGAAGTGGGAGAGAGCTCACGTGGACGGCGACGGTGTACTGGGGAGTTTTTCTTAGGATCGAGTGGACGGAGGAAGCAGGGAGTCAGCGAGGTCGTTCGAGAATGGACGAAGAACGAAGACGCGACGCGTTTTGACTCACAAGAGCGAGGAGTTCGAAGAAGAAGAAAGATCTCAGATAATGGAATCCCAGTGGCTAGCTTGGTATTGCTCGAATCGACTGCAAGTAGAAGAAAACGTGGGGATTAGGCACGTATGAAGGGCGAGAAGGAGGAAGTCCTGCGACTCACCTCGGAATCCATCACCTCGACTCGAACCATCCCCCTCCTCCGATCCCGTTCTTCGGAAGAGAGAGACTGAGCAGCCCAGACGTTCCCCATCATCTCGAGACACGCTTCCTTCTGACCTAGGTTCCATGTCCTCAGTACGACCTCCTTAACTCGATCGCAGTTCACCAACGCGTAAACGTCGTCGAGGTCCTGGATGTCCTCGTCCCGGCTGCCTCCAAAAAGGTCGACCAAGGCCGACGAGGACCATCTGTCGTCGGAGTGGTAGTCGAGAAGGAAAGGGTGGAGGATGACGATGAGGGAGGCGGGCGGGAGAAGAGGGATGAAGTGGGAGAGGGAGATGTATTGGGAAGGGGTGACGGCCCAGAGCCAGAGATGCTGAAGCCTGGTCCACTTGAGGTCCTCCAAGCGTATCCAGACTTCCAAGAACTCGGTCCCAGTTGTAGAGGAGTAGCAAACCTTCAACGGGTCGAAGAGGTTGAGGAGGCTGGCCGTCGAGCGCTCGGAAGCGCACTCGAGGCCGTTCTCATGATCGTGGTATTGCACGTTTAACGTGTGAATTTGGAGGGGGGAGGAATTGGGGAGTCGACCTATCGAGAAACTTCCGTTCCGATGGATGTCGTCGGGTGCGTCGTTGAAGGTGAAGGTGCGAGTTTGGGAGAGGGAGAAGAGGGAGTCGAGGTGGGCAGCGGTTGACGTTGATCTCTGGACAAGAGCATGGTCAGAACGTCGGATGCAGGTCTCAAGGAAGGAAGCAACTGATCTCACCCCATAATATAAGAGTCTGCTGAGCTGCTCGAAGCCTCGGATGGTGATGTGTTGGTAGAGGAAAGGAGAGGCGAGCTCGAGGAAGGCGAGCGAGACGAGGGATGCGTTGGCGAGCGAAGGAGGGTCGCAGAAGCTCAGGATTTCTCGCATGAGTTCGATCGGGAAGAGGAGGGAAGGGAGAGAGGTGAGAGGAATCATATCGAAGACTCAACGAAAGGAGAGAGTGGTGGGTTGCGACCAACTCGAGAGCGAAAGGAAGGAAGCAGAAGGTGAGCTCGCTGTCTTTCTCGAAGTAGACCTCAACTCCTTCTCCGTCTTTTCCTCGCGATCTTCAAAACTTTCTCGCCCTCTATCCGGGACCCTCAGAAGATTTGATATACCCTCCTTCCCTCGGATCCATAGTCTCTACACTCCACGCCCTCCAGCAGTCGCCCAAACGGATCAACCTCAATCGCTTCGACTCATCTCCTTCCCTCTCCTCGAACAGCCCCCGACTTCGTCCCTCCCTCTCCCTCCCGACATGATCCCCAGCCTTTCCTGGATCTCCGAGTACAGAGATGGACTCGTTCTGATCAGGAGAGGGTCTTTCGACACAGGTTTGACAAAGCTGGACGAGGTAAGTGTCGCCGAATCATCGTGCTTCCCTCTCCCTCCCTTCCCTTCCCTCCTTGTTGACCTCATTTACGTCCTCTTCTTCTCGACACAGGCTGCCTGTCTCGGCCAGGGAGAGGGCGACTTGTTTCCCTCGAGGGCCCTCGTCTTGGAAAGGCTTCAAGAGATCGAGCTCGCCGTTCTTGGAGGAGAGAAGAGGGAAGAAGAGAAGCTTTCGGAGGAGGTGAGTTTCAGTCAAGTCTCCTCGACCTTGTGGACACATTCGCTCTCAGAGACGATCGCGAGGGAATCAATACTACGCTGACATCTTCTCAAACTCTTTTTCTCTTCGAAGGACGCCGCTCGACTCTCCCTGCTCTTCGCTCGACTTCCCTCGTCGCACCAGGCCACCGTCCTCTCCCTTCCCTTCTCCCCCTCGTCCCCTCCGCCCTCTTCCGAGCTCCACATCGTTCAAGCCGAGGCTCAGCTCACCCTTCTTCAAACTCATCGACCCTTCATCGACTTCCTCCCCCCGGAACTCCTCACGATCATCGGACACCTAATGCTCGAGGGAACAAAGAACCTCGACAGGTCCACCTTCGAGAAGATCCCGTTTCGGCTCGCCGCCGTCTCTCGAAGATGGAGGAGCATCTTCCTCGCCGACCAAAGGATGTGGAGGACCGTCCGACTGAGGTGCCAGCAGGGAGGCAAGAAGCTCAGGGCGTTCATCGAGAAGGGACCGATTCGGGATCTCGAGATTCGCTCGGACGAGAAGCGCATGCCGGGTGTCCTGCAGAAGATGCGAGGTCGAGGATCTTCGTTGGAGAAGTTGGACGTCTTCGTACGGTCGCAGGACGAACTCAACGGACTGTGGGACTTCTTCGAAGGGTCGAGCTCTCCCTCCCTCCTCGCTTCCCTCGCACTCCTCTTCGAACCCTCGTTCACGCCTCCCATCTCCCTCCCTCGTCCTCTCAACTTCTTCAACAACGTACGATTCCTGAATCTGGAGGGAAGGGAACCGCTCATCGAACTGGAACCATCGCTTTTCAACTTCCTCTCCATCCTCCCGAACCTCGAAACCCTCGACACCGAGGGGTTCGTCCTCGACTCCCCTCCTTCCAGCACTCCCTCCCACCCCCAAGGTTCCTCTCTACAGCTTCATCTCCCAAAACTTCGCAGGTGTTACTCCTCCGGCGAGGCATCGAACGGAGGACACCCATCTTCTCCTCCCATCTTCTCCCTTCCCTCGCTCGGACAACTCTACCTCAACGCGATCCCCTCCTCCTACATCCCCTTCCTCTTCCCCGTCAGTCTTCCACCAAACAATTCCCGCCTAACGGTCCTCGAACTCTTCAGCGTCGAGTTTCCTCCCGAGGACGTCTTCATCGAGCACCTCAAGCACCTCGTCCAACTGGTCAGCCTCGAGCTCGCCTACCCCTAACCCGAGACCGCCATCTCGGACGCGACGATCGAGGCCCTTATCCTCCCCGAAGGTCGCAAGCAGGGGACGTGTC
Organism: Mrakia gelida; assembly: GCA_024345305.1. Lineage (NCBI taxonomy): Eukaryota > Fungi > Basidiomycota > Tremellomycetes > Cystofilobasidiales > Mrakiaceae > Mrakia > Mrakia gelida. The sequence continues at coordinate 531,862 of BRON01000019.1, forward strand.
CCTTCCTCAAGGACCTCGTCCTTAAAGCCTTCGTCAGGTCACAGGACTTACACTTCAACGAATGGTCGCGTCGAGGGTCGATAGCGAGACGACGCGTGCGATGAAGGAGACGAGGCTTAGATCGGTGTTGGAGTCTCTGGAGCTCGAATCTTGTGACGCGGTGGAGGACGATCTGGATCCTTGGTTTGAGAAGAAGCTCAGGTTCCGTTCCACGACGCCCTCGCTTGATTAATGTGATGATGTTCGACCTCGCTCGACGCGTCGCGCAGAAAGAACAGCTCGAGCGGAGGGAGACCTTGCTCGGAACAGATCTGACGAGCGCTTGAACATACAATGATACATTGTTCTACTGACAACAACTAAACGGACCGTTGGACGAACGGATTACTTCGACTGCTCGCTCGCCTCCCGCTCTCCATCGTTCTCGACCGACCAGCCTCCTCCCACCTTCCCTCCCCTCGAACGACGCTCTCTAGTTCTGAGCAGTCTGCTTCTTCAACTTACTCCAGTCTTCGAAAGAGAGGTCGTGAGCGGACTGGATTCAACAAGAGGAACAAAGCGTCAGCGAGCGATCGAGCTCGGACGCGTCGGGAAGCGAATGAGGGATGAAGACGAGCTCACGACGGGCGTGTTGAGACTGTAAAGCGTCTTCTTCTTCCCTGACTTGCTGTTGGGAGACGAAGGAGTTGAAGACCACATCGACGATGGAGCAGGGGAGATGGAGAGATCGAGTCTTGATCCGTTGGGCGACGAGGAGGAGGAGGACGTCGCTGGAGGGAAAAGCGACTGAGGAAGTTTATGCGACAAAGACGAGGTCAGGGAAGCCTCGCAGAGCGCGAAAAACGTGGAAAAGAAGACTCACCCCTCGTCTCTCACTAACCGACTGGCTGCCACCAAAGTTTGAAGTCGTCCTCGTCGTCGTCGGGAACGAAGCCATTTCGACGGGTTGTTTCGCTGAGGGTCCTTTGCGAACGAGAGGAGTCGAGAAGAGGTTGAGGTAGGTGTTGAGGAAGGAGGACATCGATCTTCCGGTGCAGTGGTAGTAGTGGCGGAGAGAGTGGTGGGTCGAAAGAAGGGAGGTGTGGTGGTTGGTCGAGAACAAGCGAAAACGAACCTTAACCTCCTTCTTTGTTGTTTCACGAATGATGAGAGACAGAGACGATAAGAAACTGTGTCAGCCCCGTTTGAGTTGGAACTTCCCATGCATGGGAAGGCCGAGACGAGATTTGAAGGGATCCAGACTGATGGAATCAGAAGGGCGATCAGAGTGGGGGGGTCAGTCCGAACTCGAACGACGCGTTCGTCTCTCGTCACTCGCTCCTCATCTCGTCTCTCTTCCCACTCCTCGAGCGTACGTAGAGTCCTCACACGTGAATCATTATAGAGCTATACGTAGTTAAGTTGCCGAGCACACATGCGAAGGAAAAAAGAAGCGAAAAAAGGTGAAAGGTAACCGCGTCTCGACTCGACCGACCAAGAAAAAAGTCCAGCTTCCTCCGCTCTCCCTCACATCACCACACACTCCTTCCGAGCTTGCTCCCGAGTTGGACGAGCTCCCTTGCCGGAGCGAGCACCGAGTTTCTTGAGTTCTGTGGAGGTGAAGGAGGAGTGAGAAGGTCAGCTCTCCGAAAGAGAGAGAGAGGGACGCGGCGAGGCGAGGAACGAGGACGAACCCGTGAGACGCTGCATGGCTCTGTGGAAAGGAGGGAGACGATCGAGGTCAGCAAGAGAGAGATATGAAGAAAGCGGATTCGATCGACGAACCGTTTGTTCTCCTGAGCTGAAGAGGTTGGAGCGAACGAAGGCGAAGTCAGCTTCTCGTCGGACGCGTTAAAATCAACTCGAACGATGCGAAAAAAGGCTCACCAGCAGCTCGCATGTACCACTTCTTCGCTGTTTCCAGATCCGCGTTGGTTCCAATCCCTTGTTCCGTGTAGTCTGAGAAAGAGGGAGGAGTCAGCGAAGGTCGAGTCGAAGACGAACGAGGAAGAAGGTAGAACGAACATCCAACAGCGTACTCCGCCTTCGCGAGACCCTTGTTGGCAGCCTTCCGGGCCCAGAGGTAGGATTCCGAGTCGGACTGCTTCAGCACTCCCTCTGATGCGACGAAACGAAAAGGGAAGTTCGAGTCAGTTCGAGCGAAGGAGGGAGACAAAACGAACGCGAGTCGAGGCGAAATATCGACACTCACCACTCCCCGTCAGATACCACCCACTCAACGCCAACTCAGCCTCGGCGTTCCCCTTCTCCGCCGCCTTCGTATACCAAGCGATACTCCTCCTCGGATCCACTGGACAGGTGAGGTTCCCGTACTCGTAGCACGTCCCGAGCTTGAGTTGACTCGGCGCGTATCCGAGTTGAGCAGCCTGAGTGAAGAGGTCCTTGGAGAGACTCTGATCCAACTGGATGTACTGAGCTGAGCTGGTTGGAGGGTTCTCGTGAAGCATTCCGAGCTCGTGAAGGGCGTGAGGGTTGGTTTCGTCCGCCTGGGAAGCCGCTCGACGAAGCCAGTGAACTCCCTCGCGAGCGTTTCGAGGTTGGGCGAGTTTCCCTTCGAGGAGGATCATGCCGAGCTTGTACATGGCCGTGGTGTCTCCGAGCGAGGCTGCTTTCCGAAAGAAGAGGACGGCTCGATTGGGTTCCTTCCTCGTTCCGGCTCCGAGCTCGTTGCAGACGGCTGTTCGATACGTCGCGGCGGGATGGTTCTGCTTCGACGCTTGGAGGTAGAGTCCGTAGGCCTTCTCGGGATCCCCTTGAAGTCCGAGCTGTCCGGTTCCGTAGAGATCGGCGAGGAAGAACTGAGCGTCCGAGAGAGGTTCCTCCGACTGGGTGGCGAGCTTCTTGATCAACTTGAGCGACTCGGCGAGGAGGAGATCTCGGTACTTCCTTCCACTCTTTGGATCCTCGCGACTGACTTCCTCTCCGAGCTTCTTGGCTGCCTCGATGAGGTACTTGGCAAACTGGAACTGAGCCTCGGGGTCGGGATCTCCCTTCATCCTCGCTCGGTACTCGTCGACGAAAGCCTTGGTGTAGGGAGGTTTCCGAGCGTCGACGGTCGCCAACGATCCTTTCCGTCGGGCGTTGACTGATCCGATCGAGGTTCCTGACCTGGCGAGGGAGGCTCCTGAGAGACTGGACGCGGTGGACATGGCTCGGTTGAGGGAGGGGTTGGAGGGACCGGCGGCTCCTTGAGGGATGGGAGGCATCGGAGGGTAGGGTCGCGAGGGACCAGTGGGAGGGTAGCCGAGGACTCCTGAAGCGGCTGCGTAGTAGGGATTGGAGTAGTCGGGTTGGATGTAGGAGTTGGGAGGGGGTTGCTGGGGGTAGTGTTGTTGCTGTTGCTGGTGTTGAGGTGGGTGGTTGTACTGCTGCTGCTGTTGCTGGTCGGGGTAGCTCTGGGACTCCCACACTCCTTCTCCGTTCGCACTCGCGAAGCTTCCTCTCGAGTAGCCTCCTGCTGGAGGTGGTCCTCCTCCTCCATATCCTCCTGGCGAATCGTAGATCTCGGTCTGTCCTCCTCCGCTTCCGACGCTGCCCATGTCGAGACTGTAGACGCTCGGTGCTCCTCCTCCTCTTCCTCCCTGACCGTATCCTGAGCTCTGAGGAGGACCTGACCGATTTGACATGGACGTGTTGGAGCGAGGAAGAGGATCTGAGACTCGCATGGCGTTAAAATTGAGATCTGCTGTTGGATCTAGGTTGGAGGAAGGGACGTCGTAGGAGGGAGGGAGAGGAGGCATCGACGAGGAAGAAGGAGGTGGTGGAGGTTGATGAAGGGAAGGCGTCGATTGGGTTGCGTGGTAGGAGGTTTGTTGAGGAGGGGCGCCTGGAGGAGTATATAAGAAAGATTTGAAAGAGTCAGTGAAGGAAGAGGAGAAAAGTCCAAGTGGCGAGTGAGGTCGAAAGGGAAGGAGCAAGAGTAGATCAACGAGGAGGAGTCGGTCGGAGAGTCCGCCTTCGACTGCTCGCAAGGAGAGTATAGTTCCTGTTCGACCGCTCTCCTGCTAGTACAAGACTCTCTGGCATCTCCCGGTACCTCTTCTCGACAGTTTCCTGCAAGAAAGGTCCCCTCCTAGTCCATCTCGAGCTCGCCCCCTCTCGCTCCTCCTCTGCTCCCTTCCCTCCCTTCTGTTCGACTCACCGTAAGCTTGTCCACCACCGCCATAGGGACTCTCCCCACTCCAGCGTTGACTCGAGTTCCCTCTAGGAGGCCCCTGTTGATACTCCTGCTGCTGGTACTGCTGTTGTTGATCTTGAGGAGGATAGTAAGGGTCGCCCGTCTGAGCTCGTCGAGGATTCCGTGGATCCGTAGAGTTCGAATGAGGAGACATCCCTGCGAAGGAGAGCGAGAACCGAGGAGAGGGAGAACAAGAAGGGAGAAGGAGAGAGAGGGGGAGGGAGAACGAAGTCTTGTTTGTCGAGTGTCGATGGCGGTTGGGGAGATTGGATGAGGAGGGGAAGGAGGGAGGAGGGGGCAAGAGAGCTGCGAGATTCGAAGGCTTCTGTTCCTTCGGTGAAAGAAGGGGAAGAAGCGAAGAAAGACGAAGGGAAAATCTTTGTCTTAGGAAGTCGTTCTTCTTGATCTACGACTCAGGCTGTCGCTGATCTCACCTGGCGAAAATCTGAAGCGCGACCACGCCCAACTTGAGCTCGACGCGACTCCCTCGCCCTCCCCTCCTCATCGGGGAGAAAACAGAAACGCAGTAGATTAGATTAGTACGGACTACAAAGATCGAACGAAGGGCGGAAAGACGAACGTAAGGAAGATGCGAAAGAGTTCAACCAAGAAAGCAAGAAGAAGCGAGGAGAGAAAAAGACAACACGACGACGAAAAACGAAGAGAGACCAGAAGAGCGCAACTCATCCCTTCCTTCCCTTCCCTTCCCTGTTACAACCATTCGAGAAACCGAGGCGAGACGCTCCTAGTTGCTGATTCCTCCGTTATGTGACGGTAACGACCTCTCCTCGACCATCCTTGATCACGACGACGTCGCAAGGGACCTTCTCTCCTCCTCCGCTTCCAGGAGGGCCCATCAGGATGACCGACGTCTGATCGAGAGGATCCGTTCGAACTCCCATCTTCTCCATCCAGGATCGACCAAGGACGACGTCGAAGTGGGATTCCTCCGAGAGCATGACGGTGTGAGTTGCTGATTTGGAACCGACTCTGCGAGAGGGAGGGAGGGAGGAGGCCGGAGGTCAGCTCGGGCGATGGGTGAAGAGACGGCAGAGAAGAGAGGAGAGGGAAAGCAACGAGCTGGATGGGCCACGATCCTAGGCTGAAGGAGAGAGACGAAGGAAAAAGAGAAAAGGTCAGCTCTTCTGGGAAAGTCGAGTCGCGACGAAGAAGGGAGGAAGAGACGAACTTGACGAGACCGCCGTATCCGTCTGAGTTTTGAGAAAGGAGAAAAGTCAGTACGAGCTGAGAGTGCGACGATGAGATAGCGAAGGTACTACTCACACCAGCCGGGTGCAGCGTCCTTCGGGATGAACCCGTTTTGTTGAGCGAACGATCTCGAGATGTAGACGTGACGGTATCCGGCTGCGAGAGAAGAGGTGAGGGAGATTTCGTCAGCCTCGACTTTGCTACTCGTTGTGATAGCGTTGAGGAGTCGGAAGCTCACCTTTCAGAAGCATCCTCACTGCATCATCCCAGCAAACGAGAGGCGAATGGACGTCAGCTCTCGCTCCTCCCTTCCAGCGTCATAAGACACCTACGCGACTCCTTCCCTCTCCTCAGACCACCTCAAAGCGAACTTACCATTCTTCACAGGTCCAATACTACCCAGCACCGTCCTGACCCCGTTCTGCCCATGGAAGTTCTCGAACTCCTTCTGATGCTTGAGCTCCTTCGCTTTCGCGGCCGCGAGAGCTTGACTCTTCCTGCTTCCGATTCCAGTTCCGTTGAGTCCTCCGCTACCTGATCCTCCTCCGTGCCCGTTCTTGATGGACCCTGATTCGGAAGAAGGTCCTTTTCGATGGAGGATGCTGGGGAGATGGAGATGAGAGGCGAGGGAGGTGGAGGAGGTCGGAGTCGGAGGTGCGAGGAGGTGAAGGTTGGGTTCGGCTGTCGAGGGAGGAGCGAAACGGGACAGAAGGATAGCGAAGTCGTCCTCTGAAGAAGAGCAGGAAAGAGAGGAACAGATAGTCAGTTTGGGCTCGATGCGACGGAGGAGGAAAGCATGGGAAGGAGGAAGGGACGAAAGCGAGCTCGGAGAAGCACTCGAGAGGCCGTTGCATCGGGCCAGGCTCCCTCGCTCCTGATGTACCTATATAAACCTATGCTGGCGCCCCTTTAGGGAATATCACCCTTGCGAGCTCGATTTACTGCTACTAAGAACAGGGCAAAGCGAGGAGCGGTGCCTTCGCAGTCTCCCTTCTTCCCTCCCCTTCTGCCCCGAGCTCTCGTCCCATCCCCTCCAGATTCCAACGAGGACTCCCTCTCCCACGTGAGTTAACCCGCAAGAGGTCTGCCAACGGTCTCGAGGCTCCTTGGAGTATGAGACTGCCCGGGTCGAGAGGAAGAGGAGAGAGAAGGAGGAGGGAGGAAGTTGAGACTTACCATCGTCGAGCGACCACTGAGAGCCCTGATGCTCGTATTTGAGTCTCCAGCCATCCTTGGATCCAATCTTTTCGCCAGAAGGAATTCCAGCCTTGTCGGCTATCCGAGAGAGGAGAACAGGCAGCGTATCCGATTCTTGGAGGAGGAGAGAAGAGAGGAAGGGAAGGAAGTCAGCTTCAAGCTGCGCCAGCGAGGAGGGAGGGAGGGAAGGGAAGGAAGGGACTGACCTCTGTAAGGGAGAGCGAAGGCTCCGTTTGATGGGAGGTGAACGTTGAAGATCATCAGAGAGAGACGGAGAGAGCGAGAGGGAAGAGAAGTAGAAAACGGCGAGGGTGAGGGTGGAAGGAGAAGAGGAGAGGGAGGGACTAGGAGAGCTCGTCCTCTTTCGGTCGGCGCGGATGACGCTTCACCTCCCAACCAAAACAATCTAAAAATCATCAACTCATCGATACACACATGTGTGTATATATTCAGAAGCTTATCTTCGTCTTGCCAGAAGAGCATTCCTCGGTTTTGAGCTGACCTCAAGCTCTGCCTTCGTCGTCGAACCAGCTCGACCTCTTCCTTCCTCCCTCCTTCGCTAGTCAACCTCTCTCCCCTACCATGGCCGCCTCGAGAGTCCCCAACGAGATCTGGTCCAAGATCATCGCCCTAGTTTCTCCTCCCGAGAGAAACAGAGACTCGGAGGACTCGATGCTCCCAGAGATCCTCGAAGAGCGGGATGGGCTGATGCCTCAGCCGAACGAGTTGATGAGCTTGATGAGAGTCTCGAAGAAGTTCCAGGTCAGTGCTCTACCACGTACCCAGGCTGTGAATCCTTCGGAGCAACCTTTCATCTCGTGAGAACCTGCCGAAGAGACTCTGACAACTGGCTCTGCGCTTCTTCCCCATCCTTCCCAATCAGTCCATCGCCACTCCCCTCTTCCTCGCCCACGTCCGTCTTCTCCATTCCGGAGCAAGCCTGAAGTTCCAAGACACCCTCGCCAGATGGCATCGCGCCCTCGGATCTCGGTCTCTGGCACTCAACGTACGGTCGCTCTCCTATGATTTCGTCGACGGAGCAGCATACGAAGGACAGGCCATCGCTCGCGAGAGCGAGCAACGGTTCCTCTCCATCCTCCGCTACCTTCCCAACGTCGATTCAATCCACTTCGTCGCCTATATCGAGGGCACATCCTCAGTACTCGTCGCTCTAGCAGCTCGAAATCTCCCCCTCGCCTCCCTCACGGGCGTCTTCGTCGGATCAACGAACTTCCCGTCCCTCGTCGCGCGCCTCTTCTCCCCAGCCGGATCGTCCCTGCGGCACTTGGGACTCACGGAGGGACCTTACTTCGAATCCTTCACGTCGACCTATCTTACCGCTCCCTCTCCCTTCACCCAGCGAACCCCCTACCCATCCCTTCGAACCCTCTCCTTCGGCTCCCCGGGACGTCCGTCGTCGCTTCCTCAAGAACTCCTCGAGGGCTGGTCGTTTCCCAACCTTCAGCAACTTCACTTCGGAGCAGACTGGAAGGGAGCAGCTCTTCCTCCGTTGGATCATCTTCCCTCCACGATTCGTTTCCTCTGGAGCTCAACAGTCAACAAGCTTTGGAGACACGACCTCCTCGCCCGCCTGGAGTTGGAGGAGCTCACTTACGCCCTCTTCCCCGTCGCCCCTTCCCTTGCGCCTCAAGCGCGAGCGATGCTCATCAACACGGCTTCGACTTACCCACAACGCTCCTCCGTTCGCTCTCTCATCCTCCTCGATACGGGACGCGTCTACAATGTTCAGTCGGAGTTCGTCCAAACGCCAGGTCTCTTCATCCACCACATCCTACCTAAGTTTCCGTCGCTCAAGAAGATTGTCTGGGTGAATTCGACGATGGACTCGGCGTTATCTGCAGAGTGAGCAGCCCTCTCGTTTTTGACGGCGCTCTTTCTCGCCGACTCAGCTTCGTTTCAATTCCTTTTCTCGCAGATGGATCCAGTTCTTCCTCAAGCTTCAACGGGACGGGTTCGAGGTAGAGGTCGTCTAAATCTGGTCGTGGTGGTTGGGTTGGCTGCCGAGGAGAGTTGTGAAGGAGGGAGGGAGCGGGGACGGTCGGGAGGAGGGGGACGAGACGCGTCGATGCAGCGACGAGTTCGGGAGGCGTCGAGTGTGGTGATGACAAGTTCTCTCCCCTCCTCTCTCGTCTCTCATCTCTCGCCCTTCCATACTCTCTTTGCTCAGGCCCTCTTGCCTCTTCCTCGACCTCCACAGACGAACTCAAGCAACTTGCTCGACTCGGTACTTCCGCCGTCTCGTCCGTTACCTCTCGATCAACCATCTCCTCTCACCTCACTGGACGCATCGTCCTCTGCTCAATGCTCGGATCCAACTCTTCGCACTTTTCTCATCCCACGCTGTGAGTACCTCGACCCTCGCTCAAATCTCTTCGACGCGTCTTGGTTTCGACCTCGAGCTGACCTCTCAGTTCTTCCTTCTCGTACGACAGAACGACCCTCGACTTTGTGAACTGAATATCGCGTCTTGCATCTGCCGTGTCGTAGCTGTCCTCGCTTCGGTTCCCTCTCACAGCTCGGAGCAGGTCTCCTTTCGTCGGTTCTCAACTGGTCCTCGTCTCGTCCCTCTCGTCGTTCTCGGAGGTTCGTCCTTGTCGTTCCCCTGCCTCGATCCTCTCAGTTCGGTCACCTGACTCTCTCTACCCCGTCTCTCTCCCTCAGCTCCTCGTCTCGCCTCATCTCCTCAACTCGAAACAACACGTTCCAAAACGATCTCGCTGGATCAAGGTTCGTCGCGTCTCTCGCCCTCTCATCTCGCGTCCGTCTCCTCTCGTCCTCAGTCCTGACCCTCACCGCTTGCTCCATCGCTCAACAGATACATCGCCTCCCTCGGTTCTCGGCCCACCACTGTTCAGAACACCAAGAGAAGAGAGCGTCGAGATCAATGAAACTCGTTTGGTCGAGGTCTGTCACGCTCCAAAAAGATCGCTCGCCTGCGAGACCTTTCGTTCCGAGCTCCACTGCTTCCTAAATTGCTTCGTCTATATCCTCACTATTCCGATACGAACATCTCTCGCTCTGAGTCAGCGTCCAAAACAGAGAAAAATAAACGGAGGGGAACCCTTCCCTCTCGACCGACGCGGACTTCTTCGCGTCTCGCTCCTCCTCGCGTCGCTCTCCGCCAACACGTTCCCACTCGAGAACACCCCAAAACGAGAACGAAAATTCTCAACGCCAAGCAAACACGAGAAAGAAAAAAACTGCAAATCTTTGCGGTCCTCCTCCAGGACGCATGGGCGAGCGTTCGCTTCTCCACGTCTGTTCACTCCTTCCCCGTCGGTCGGACTGCCAATCAACCTCTCGACCTGACCTCGTTTCACGTTTGCTCTCCCAACTCTCAACTGCACCAGGTCTTCGCACCTCCCAGCCCCCCTCCTCCCCTTTAGATTCTAGTTCGCTCGAGATGAAGAACGAACACCCCATGGATCCACCTCTCCCTCTCTCGGATTCGCCGAGCTCTCTCTCGCTCTCGCTCTCGACGCACCATCAACGACCCTCTCCTCCGAACCCTTCTGGCTCGATGGATTCCACTACTTCGTCCAACCACTCCATCTCCAACTCGAATATCTACTATCCGCAACAGCAAGGGATGTATCCTCCTCCTCTTCCGACGTCGAGCTTTCGAGGAGGAGGGCAGGATGAAGGTGGAGGAGTTGGAGGAGGTCGGTTCTTCCCTCCTCCGAATCCCAGTGGATCGTTCAACTTCGCTTACAACGGAGGAGGAGGAGGAGGAGGGAATTCGATCCATGGGATGGGAGTCATGCCGTCGCCCAGTGATATGAATGGGTGAGTCTTTCGGTCTTTCTCTTTCGTTCGGAGGGCGCTCGGGAGGAGAAGGAGGAGAGAGCGAGGTGGGAAGCGAGAGGGAGGGGAGGGCAGCTCTTTCATCTACGAGAGAGCGGTCTCTCAGGGCAGTCCAGCTTTTGAGATTCCACTTGTACGTCGGTGGTCAGGACGATCATAAAGATCCCGATGTTCGCTCTCTGGAGGAGCCGGATTGATGAGAGGGAGGGGAGGGAGGGAGAAGCTGAAGACGAATAGGAAGGGAGGGAGGCGCTTCGAGCGGTTCCGTGGTCGAGCTCAACAGATCAGCTCGGAGGGAGAGAGGCAGAGATCAACCTTTAGAGGACGATTGTGCTGAGGAGAGCGCAGGGGCAAGGGGTGTGGAAGGATTTATCTGAGACAGAAGAGAAGGGAAGAAGGAGGGAGGTGAAGGGGATCATCGGACTCCTCCCCGGTCGATCCCTTCGGTCCTCTCTTCTCACCCAACGAGATCCTCCTCCTTCCACTCAATTCACAACGAGCTCACTGCAGCAGGTGCCTGCCTAGCCGACGAGTCTCCTCGAATATGAAGCTCGTTTCATCACTTCTTCCCTCCTTCTGCGTCCAAATCGTCACAAAGAGCTGACCTCCTCCTCCACTTTGTCACCGGCCTCTCCTCAGCGGCAGCTCGTACCAACTCACTCCCTCCCATCCTCTCAACTCATCCTCCATCCCTTACCACCCTCTCGCCTCCACCTCCTCTCAAATGCCCTATCACCCACCAGCCTCTTCCTCCTCGGCCGACTCAATCTCCACGCCAGCAGGAGGAGGGAAGAAGAGGAAAGCTTCGAACGAAACGACCTCGAACTCGAACGGGACTCCCTCCTCTGCGACCTCCAAGGGCAAAGGGAAGAAAACCAAGAAAGGTTCGGCTGGAGTCGAGGATGGGGATTCGATCTCTCCTACCAAGGAAGAAGAGGACGAGGAAGCCAAACGAACCAAGACGAGTAGAGCGTGCGTTTCCCTTCCCTCCTCGCACCCGCCTTCGTCTCGGCGAGACGGCCAGAAGAACGCTGAGGCGGCCCTCCCTCGTTTCTGACTCTTTCCTTTCCCTCTTCTTCCTTCTGCAGTTGCGATCGTTGTCGTGGGAAGAAGACGAGGTTCGTTGCTTCCTTCTCGTTTTCTCCGTTATCCTCTTATCTACACCCTGCTTCCGGCTCCGAAGAGCTGATCGTTTTTATCTCTCGCCCTTACTCGGCATCTCCCTCCCCTCCCTCCCCTCCTTCTCCTTCCTTCCCTTTCCCTCGGCATCGACCTCCGACCTCTTATCTCTCCCTCCTCAGATGCGACATCCTACCCAACACCGATCCTCCCCTCTGTCAACATTGTCGGAACGTGAGTCGACGAGCTCTCTTCGTTCTTCGACGCGTCTTGTCTCGTTCGAACCGAACTGACCCACGTCCTCTCTCCTTCTCTTTGTTCTTTCCCTTCCCTCTGTTTGGTTCGTTGTCGATTATCGAAACCAGGCCAAGCTCGACTGCACGTTCTTCCTCCCCATCACCGAAACTCGATTCAAGAAGAAGCGTCAACAGGAGGAAGCTGCCAAAGCAGCCGCTGAAGGGAAACCCTACGAACCACCCAAACCTACCACTTTCCCTCCTGCTTCGACAACGAAACCTTCTTCTTCCTCGCAACCCCAGTACCCCTCGTATCCTACGCATCCTCATCAGCTCGACGTGAAGCCGAGTCCTTCGTCGGCGACGATTCCTCAGAGGCAGATGTCGGGATCGAGTTTGGTGGGAGGAGGAGGGAGTTTGAGTCCTGCGGGTGGGAGTGGGAGTAGCGAGAGGATGCAGGAGAGGTTGAATGCGAGGGTTCAAGGTTCGTCTCGCTTGTCGTCGTCGTCGTTCTTCTCGTCGGCCGTGCTAATCCACGCTTTCGCGTTCGTTCGTTCATCCAGGTCCAACGTCCATCTCCTTCCTCCTTCACTCAACAGCCACCATTCCTCCTCACACCTTCGACAACTACGACCTTCGTCACCACACCGCTTTCGAGATCTCCTCCACTGGAGACGGACTCATCAAGGTCTACCATCCTCCTCGGTCGTCGGATCCCAACTCGCCTTCGTTCAACATCCCCTCGGGAATCGAGAGTCGTCTCGCACCGGACATCATCGAGCGACTCGTCAACTCGTACTTCCAGAACGTCGCTCCTCTGTTTCCGGTGGTGTCGAGAGTGGAGTTTTTGAAGGAGGGGAAGGACAGTCCGTTGTTGCTGTATGCGATCTGTGGAGTGGCGGCGACGAGGAGGGATGTGCCGAGGGAGGTGTTCAACTCGTTGAGGTGAGTCGCGTCTCTTCTCCTCTTCTTTCCCCTCGACCGAGCTAATTCTTCCTTCTTCTGCCCTTCCAGAACCACCATCAACGGAATCATCAAGCACAACGTCCGTCCTGTCTCCCTCTCCTCTCTCTCCCTCGTTTCTCAAACCTGACGCGTCTCCCTTTCCCTCTCCTCCCCTCCTCCACAGGACGTCCTCAGCGACACCAGTCTCGTCAACATCCAATCCCTCCTCATCCTCTCCCAAGTCGGCGATCTCCACTCCCAACCTCTTACAGCAGCTACCAGCGCCGCCGCCAACCGACTCGGAGTCGCCATTCGAATGGCTCAGGACCTTGGACTTCATCGAGACGAAATCACGCGAACGGACGATCTGAGCGAGTTTGAGCAGATGGAGGAGAGAGCGTTCTTGGAGTTGAAGAGGAGGATTTGGAGTGCTTGTGTGATTATGGATCGGTGGTATGCTGCGAGTATGGGGATGCCTCAGGTGAGTTTCGTTTCGTTTCGTTTCGTTTCGAGTGGGAGCTCGTTCCTTCGTCGACCGTCGACACGACCTCGAACCGAGCTGACCTTCCCTTCCTCTTTCTCTCCTACTCTCTGTATGTTCGCTCGTCGCCTACAGATCATCGACCTCCTCGACTGCGACGTTCTTCTCCCCGATCCAGACGAGGTCCCTCTCCCCGATCGGATGAACGAACCTGGAGCGAGGTCGAGTCCGTACCTCTACTTTTGCGAGATGCTCAAGCTTAGCATCTTGCTTGGGAGGATCACTAAGACGGTTTATGGGTGAGTCGACTCTATCCAGCAGCCGTTCCGTCTCGTCGTTGGTCGCGAGAACTCGAACTGACTCGTTCCTCGTCCCCTCGTCTCGCACTTTGCTTCGTCGTCCGCAGACCAACGGGACTCAAGCACGCGTCGGATCACCAACTCAACAGCCTTCTCATCGACATGCGATCTTGGAAAGCCGCCCTTCCTGGACCTCTTCAGTTCTCGGGTCCTACGACGTCGACGTATCAGGCTGGTGAGTTTCGCGACCTTCGCTCTGGTCCTCGTCGCGTCTTCCTCGTCTCTCGCGTGATCTGACCCCCTCCCTTCTCCCTTTCTCCCCCTTTTCCACCCCAGGTATCCTCCACATCTACTACACCGCCCTCCTCTTCCTCTTCTTCCGAGTCTTCATGCGGATCTCGTACTCGCTCCCTTCCCACCTCCAGTTCAGCCTCGACGTCCTCACCTGGACGGAACTCGTCGAGGATTCGAGGCAGGCGATCGAGTGGTTGGATCGGAACGATCATGCGTTGGACACGATGTTCCTCGTTTCGTATGCGACGACTTCAGTGGCTCTGGTGCAGGTGAGTCTGATTCGAGTCGGCGAGAAGGAGCAGTGATAGGGAGGGTGGGAGGACGACGAACTTGAGCTGACTGTTACTTCTTTGCTTTTGTTTCGTGCAGTACCACACCTGGGCTCGGAGGAAAGATCCGAAAGCTTTGAACTCGATGAAGCAGCTGAGGGATATTGGGAGGAGATGGGAGGTGAGTTTCGAATCCTCGTTTCGTTCGTCGAACTCGCGAGCTGACCTTCGACGCGTCTGCTTCTTTGTTTCTCTTTCCTTCACAGAACACTGTCCAACCAGACCACATGTCCATCCGCCGCCGAACCATGGAAGTCATGTCCCTCCTCTTCGACGCCGCCAAACACATCCACGCTTCCTCTCCTCCCCTCTCCCCCAACCTCTCGACGCGTCTCAACCCGACCCCAGGAGTCGTCAACAACCGTCCCTCCCTCTCCCACCTCATCACATGGAACCGAGATCCCTCTCGACCAGGAGGAGGAGTCTTCCTCGCCGACGAAGCCGTAGGACGAGGACTCGCCGAGGAAGGTCTGCAACCTGGAGTCGTCCTCGGGATCCCTCGATCAAGCGGAGTGAGGAGTACCGCTGATGGCTCAGGAGGAGGAATGGGAGCGAGCTTCAACGTGAACCCTATCATTGGAGGACCAGCCGTCGACGGGCCAGGAGGGATGATGATCGCTGGAGGAGCACCCATCGGAGGGAGCATGGACGAGATGATGGCTTTCCAGCAACAGCAGCAGCAGCAACAACTTCAACAACAGCAGCAGGAGTTTGGATACGCCCCTGGAGGTGGGGGAGGAGGGATGGTGATGGGGATGGATCCGTCGCAGCCTCAGCATCAACAACACCAGCAGCAGCAGCAGGTCGAACCTGGCTACCTCGAGAACCTCCCTGGAGCGTTCTACGATTTCAACTCGTGGGATACGGTGAGTCGGTCGAGTCATTTATCGGATCGTCGTCGAGTCATCATCGCGTAAACTGACCACGTCCATCCATCTTCTTTCCCCTTCGACTCGCCTCCCTCCTCGACGCGTCTCGTCTCGTCCAGTTCTTCTCCCGCTTCCCAATCTCCCAAGAAGTCGCCTCGCCTCAATCGATGACGAACAACGTCCTCCCTGGAGCTTCCATCGTCGATTACCAGCAGCAACCCCAGCAGCAGCAGATGGGGAACGGGAACGGAGGAGGAGCGTTCGATGCTTCGGGGTGACAACGATGGTAGGGGTTTCGCGTTCGCGTCTCGGGTTGGGTTTGCTCTATATATTTTTCTCGTTTCTTTCGTTCTTACCGACTGTCTCATCTACTTAATCTCTACTCTAGTCTACCTAGTCTTCTGCCCTCGTCGTCGCTACGAACTCCTTCACACTGTATCAAACTCGTTCTCTCTCCCCTCCCTCTCTCTCGCGTTCGTTTCGCACGAAGAAGATCTTCTCACCAAGGAGATCCGCTCCATGCAGCCCACATAGCTAGATCAGGTCCCGAGTCAGGAAGCTGGTCTCGCGCGGCCTCCCTCACTCGTCAGTTCAGATGGTTGGGGAAAGAAGGGGAAGGGGAAGCGAACGAGGAGCTCACAATCTCCCTCCCCTCCTGCTCTTCTCCGTCGCGTCTCCCTCCTCGCTCTTCTTCGAAAATTTCACTTTTCTCTTCACCAGCTTCTTCTTCATCGACCGAGCTTGCGGTATGCACCAAGAAAAGGGAAGAAACGGGAAGGGAAAACCTGTCCTTGTGGGGAGAAGGGAGGGGCAAGCAATTCGTTCGATATTCCCTCTTCGAACTCTCCAAGACGAGCGCGCGACTCGCTCAACCTGAGACGAGTCAGTCGTTGGTTCCTTCCCTCCTTTGTTCCTTCAACACCAACACCGACTCCCTGTCGTTGTTCAGCTTTTCAAGCAAACCGAGCAAACCCGACCTCTCTCTCCCTCGTCCTCAGAAAAACCTTCCCCTCCTCCCCTCCCCATCGTCTTTCCTCTCGACGGCCCGCCCCCCTCGAAATAAAAAAGAACGAACTCCAAACCCGTCGAGCTCCGTCCCTCCTCCCTCCTCTTCCGTGTCCGCAACCCACCACCATCTCCCTCTCCCCTCCTCTCCCCTCCGAGTTTGAAGCATGTCCGCTGTTCTGTCTGATATGAAGGTTGGGACGACGATGAAGGAGAGGAAGAAGGGACCTTACCCGTGAGTACTGAGAGTCGCAGAGAAGGGAGGGAGAGGGACTAGGAGGCAGAGGAGAGGGAGATTGTCTGGGTGGGGTGGGACGGGGAGGAGGGAGGGAGATTGTGAGCTGATCCGCTTGGGCTGGTCCGGGATGGGTGGTGTAGGTTCTGGTTGGGTGGAGTTGCTGCTACCATAGGAGGTGAGTGCTCTGCTTTCGTCTTGCTGGGTTGAGCTGGAGCTTGGAGGAGGAGGGGAGGGAGGAAGAGAAAGGTGTTGAGCTCGCTTGAAGCTGATCATCTTCCTCCTCCTCTTTCCTTGTCGATTGTGCCTTCTTTCTGCTATCTCTCTCAGCGGAATGTACACACCCCCTAGATCTGACTAAAGTGAGTTGTGCATATCTGGGTTGAGGTTTCAGACTCGAGGGAGCTGTTGGGAGAGGAGCGGAAGGAGCACGAGCGTCGAGCTTCGACCACTTCGGGTCTTCCAGTCTCGAGCTCGAGGCTTCTGCTCCCAGAGATCAGCGTGTATACACAATTGTGATGTAGTGGCTAGTCATTAGCAGGATCTCTCAGAAGCCATGCCTAGGCCGAGGGAATCTCCCTCGCGAGCTCTCCCCTCCCCACTTCACCTGTTCCGTCTTCGCGGCCTCGTCGTTTTCACTGAGCTGACAGCTCACGTCCCTTCTTCCTTCCTCCCCTAGGTTCGACTACAAGCGTCGGGAGATAAGAGCATGGTTCAATCAATCAAGAAGACGATCGCGAGTCGAGGTTCGTCCCTCCGTCCCTTTCGCTCACTTCTCGCTGATTTCAGCCCTCCCACTGACTCGAGTTTCCTCCTCAGGCATTGGTGGACTCTGGGATGGCTGGACTGGAACTGCTTTCAGGCAGATGACCTACAGCATGTGTCGATGTGAGTTTTGCGTCGAAGATTCTTGCTCTTCTTTGCGACGCGTCGCACCCGAGCTCGACGACGCTCACCGGCCTGCTCTTTGCTCTTACGCTCCTTCAGTCGCCGCTTACGATGCCGCTAAAGTCTTCATTCATCCCGAGAACACTCCTCTGAAGGGTTGGGAGATGGCTCTCGCTGGAACGATGGGTGAGTGCCCACTCGGCTGGTCGAACTCTCGAACTCGAGACTTCGACGCGTCCCTCGATCTTGAGCTTTCGTCCTCGCCTGAGAGATTACGATGCTGATATTTGCAATACCAACTCCTTCGTTTTCAGCTGGAGCTGTCGCTGGTGTTGTTGGGTGAGCTCAAGCTTTTCCGAGAAGCACACGCGTCGCGAAGCCCTCGACTGACTCCAACTTCTTTCTCTTCTGCTCTCAGAAACCCCGGAGAGATTCTGATGGTACGTGGTCTCATATGCATCACACTCTGACCTTCTCTCTGACACGACTTCCAACCGAATCGCCGCTCAGGTTCGAATGCAAGGTACGTCGTTTGTCTCTCACCTTCGCGCTCGCCTTTCGACGGAGCTGACTAAACCGTACCTTCTCTCTCGCTCAGGTGACTACGCGAAGGTACCCGAGAAGCGACTCAACTACAAGAACGCCATCGACGGTCTGTTCCGAATGACTCGAGAGGAAGGTGAATGATCCGCTCCTCGTCCTTCGCCAGCTCTTCGTCTTGCCTTCGAAGCTGATCGTCTCCCTCTCAACTATCTCCAGGCTTCTCTTCGTGGACTCGAGGCATGGCTCCCAACGTCGTGAGGTCGATGCTGATGAACATGTCACAGCTAGGATCGTGAGTCTCTTCGTCTCGCCTTCCTCGACGGCCTTGTCGACTCGAGCTCTTCGCGTCGTCGAGGTCGATTCCGATCCACCCTCGTATCCCTCACGCTGACAACAAGACTTCTTGGGCTGCAGGTACGATCTTGTCAAGTCGGAGCTTCTCAAGACGGCTTACTTCGAGGACAACACCAAGACTCACGTCGTCGCGTCCGTCGCTGCTGTTCGTCCTTCTTTCTCTTGCTCTTGCACTTGCTCCTCTTTGCTCGAGGACTGACGCAGACGCTCTTCTTTGTATTTTCAGGGAACCATCGCTACCACCGTCTGCTCTCCCGCCGACGTGATCAAGTCGCGAGTCAGTGAGTAACCAGACTTCGCGTCGTCTTTCCCTCCTTTTCTCGTCGACCGAGCTGAACTCTCCTCCTCTCTCTTCGTAGTGAACGCCTCCGGAGCTGGATCTTCGTCGGTCACCGCTCTCATTTCGAAGTCCCTGCGAGAGGAAGGATATCTCTTCATGTTCAAGGGTTTGTCTTCGTCTTCGTCTTCGTCTTCGTCTTTCTTTCTTCTTCCGTCTCGTCGCTGACCTTTCTCGACATCCCACTCTTTTTTGGCATCTCCACAGGTTGGGTACCCGCCTGGACTCGTCTCCAACCCACCACGATCCTCATCTTCCTCTCGCTCGAACAGGTCAGCCGCGTCCCTCCGTCTCGCCCTCCCCTCTCGTTCTCCAGCTGACTCCTCCCTCTTCTTCTTCTCCCTTTCGCGACCTCAGCTCAAGAATGGATGGGACACCTACGTCAACAACTGATCTTCTTCCTCGACCTCGACCTCGAAAAGAAGACGATGGGGAGGACTCGACGGACGAGGGCGAGTGGGCTGGAACTTCTCTCGACTCACTCGTTCGTGAAGGAAGAGAGAGAGAAACGACCACGACCTTCGAACCAGCAATCGAAGGGAACGAATATCTACAGTTTGAGTTCGGCAGTACGGACGATCTCGACCTCTATAGTGTTTTTTCAGTAACTTTAGGGCTTTTTGTGTTTCGACGGTTTCGATTTGGGATGATCCGCTTTCTGTTTCGCTGCTCGTTTCGACGAAAGATGTGGGGTCATAGACGGACAGCGAATGTAAGCCCTATGTCTTGAGCGACTCCACCTAGAGCGACAACGAGAGTAGAGTCCGAGGATAAAGGGCGGAAGAAATCTCGCGATTCACGACGCGTCGAGCGAGAGTCAAAGCCAAAGACCGACAACGAGAAGCAACATTCAGATCAAGCAAAGGGCAAATTAAGCAGCTACAATACAACCCTCGTCCCCTCCCTTCATCACGACTCAGCAACGACGACCTCCAACGGACCTCTGAACTCTGGTCTCCAGCTCGACAGCAACCCTCGCACTTGACCAGCCCTCTTCTCCGAGTTCACAACAATCCTCGCCGTCTTCACCCTCTCCATCTGCAGCGTCGAGTCCCTAGTAACGAGCATCTCGACGATATCCTCCTCAATCCACACGTTGAACGAATCGTACGGCTTGATCTCCTCGATCCTCCAAACCAAGTTCCACTCCCTCGACGCGCTCGAAGCCAGCTGACCGTCCTTGTCTCCTCCAAGACCGAGGAAGAACCTCTTCTCTTCCTCGTGAGAGGTTTCGAGTTCGATGTCGTCCTGATCCGAGTACCTTCCTTGGTCCAAAACGATGAGGTCGACGTCGACGAGTTCGACGTGTCGAAGTCGAGACCAGTTGGAGATGATCCTCGCTGCTTCTCGTGTGATTCGAAAAGACCAGTGAAGTCTTCGACCCATCCAGTAATCGTCGTCCGTTGAGATTCCTCCTCGTCGGATGAGGAGCTTGTTGGGATCGAGGAGGGAGAGGAGAGTGACCTCGGGACGGAAGGTGTGAAGTTCAGGCTCGTCCTCCTCCCTGTGTTCATCATCGTCGTCGTCGGAAGATGCAGGAGGAGGGTAGTCGATCGCGTTGAAGCTCATATTAATGATGAGTTGATCGAGGAAGAGGATCGGTCTGGTGTGCTTGAGGCGGGAGGGGGAGATCTGGGAGGAGGGGACGCGTTCGAGGGCTGTTGCGTTGACCTCGAGGACTCGGACGTGGTGAAGGGAGAGACTTCTCGCGAGACGGAGGCTCGATTTCGAGGTCTGAAGATCGGAAAGGGAGAGAGAGAGGTCAGGAATGAGGGAGAAGAGAGCTCGCCGAAGGAAGGGGAGATCAAGTAACTCACTCGCATCCTGAAGAGGGAGGTAAGACGAGGTTTGGATCCGTACTCGTTCACTGGCGCGACGTTTCGAAGTAGTTTGGGTGCGAAGATCTCCAAACACGCGAGGCTGACACGACAGAAGATGGCCTGACTCTTCCTATCGCAGAGACTGACGATGTACTCGAGGATCTCGAGAGGGAAGGATCCGCGGAAGGGAATGATTTTGGGACGCTCTGTCTTGGAGTCGAAGGGAGAGGAGAATTCGTATCCAGTCGTGTCAGAGAGAGGGAAGGTGGGAAGAGGATTGGGGTTTTGGGTAATCTGCGTTGATCGGAACAAAGCAGGAAAGCGAGGGAGGGAAGACAAGGGAAGGCAAAGATGGTGAGCTCGACCTCCTTCCTTTCGTCTTGGTTCCTCTAAGGGGGAATGCTGACCTGTCCCCATCTCCAAGGCTTCCCAGAATCCAACTGAACGCGTTCCGTTTCCATTTCAGCGAGTGTCTGCTCGTCTCCCTCCTGAATCCAGATCCCTGCCGGTCGAAGGAGGAGAGGTTGAGCTCGAAGGATGGAGAGGGTTTGACCTGCGATTCGAGTTGCTCCATCTCGTTGGGTCTTGAGACGAGTGACTTCGGTCCCGAGAGAGGCGACGAGCTGCTGGTAAGAAATGAAGAGATCCGGCGAGGAAGAGGAAGCATGATGGAAGACAAGTCAGGAAGGAAGGGAAGGGAGAGGAGGTGAGCGTCAAGATCAGCTCGCGAGCCCGACTCGAAATCGAGCGCTTCCCCTTGGGTCCCCTTTTTGCCTCAGGGAGACTCAAAAGTGTTTCTCTGGTTCAGCCATCGTGGAGAATGCACTATCACGTTCTGCTTTAGTTGAGCGAGCTCAGGAAAATCAGGCAGTCTTCCCGCGCTCCCTCTTTCGCTTCACTGCTTCGCTCCCTTCTCTCCTCCCCTCGTCACGCTTCTACGTGAGAGTTTGATCGTGCTCGAGATGAGCCGTAGTCGAATCCAAGTGTGAAGTCATACTACATATAAGAAACGGCGCGATTGCTACATGAAAGAATGCAAAAGACGAGAAAACAAGACAAAACACGACGCGTCGCTTCAACATCCTTCCTTCGCCCAAACAAAAACAGCTGGCCCGAACTCGGGGACATCGCAAACTCGTCTACGTGCTCTCGTATCCACCGAAGCTCGTCTTCCTCGAACCTCGAGGGCCTCGCGACGGAGAACTTCCTCAGCTTTGATCCTCCGACCAACCGCGACCTCACCAACCGAAGAACGGACGAGGCTGACCCCAGCCGATGCAGGTCCAGCACCTCCAGCAACGGACAAGCTCCCCCTCCAACCGATTCCTTCTCCTTCTCCGAGGTTGCCTCTCCAGCTACGTCTCCCTCTCCCGGTCGAGTGAGCGCCAGCATCGTCGCGTCCGTCATCTTTCCGTTCCCAGCCGCCCTCGGGTTGTTGTCTAGTTCGAGGAGGAGGAGGTTCGGTAGTCGATGGAGGTGCTCGATGAAGACGTTTTCCGTGGGGAGGACGCAGCCGCGCAGGGAGAGGTGGGTGAGATGAAGGTTGTTGAGAGGAAGGACGGCCGAGGGGAAGATGTAAGATGGGTAGGAGAGGTGGAGGCACTCCGATAGATCGAGTTTCGCGAGGTTGGGGAAGTTGTAATGGACCAGTTCCTCGATGCCTCGGTGGTCCAGAGTCGTAGAGATGCGAAGGGAGGTGAGGTGTGGAAGGGTGAGGGACGAGGTGTCATCGCTTCCGGGGAGGAGGAGGTGGAAGTGGCTTGCCAGTTCCAACGTTCGAAGTTTTGGGAGGAGTTGGAGAAGAGGGTAGATGGATGATGGGTGAGATTGGGTTCGGAGGGAGAGGTTCTGTAGGTTGGAGAGGATGGCGGGCGGAGGGAGGTCGTCGAGAAGGGATCGATAAGGTCGTTCGATGCTGAGCGAGCGAAGGAAAGGCGAAGGGTTTGACGGTGCTCCCAACAACTTCCACACCATGCCGGAGTCCAAGAACCTCCCGCATTCCACCTTCAGCGCCCTGAGCTGCTCTCCTCTTCGCACCACCTCCGACACAAGTTCCGTCGCGTCCCTGTTGTCGGCGAGGGTTAACTCCCTGATCCTAGCGTTCGACGGGCCCGTGAGCGCTTGCAGCTTCTTGAGTCGTCGATCCCGTCCGAATCCGTTGAGCGAGAGATTGGCGAGCTCCCACATCACAGGGTCTGTCCTGAAGATCGTCCGCCAGCGCGTCGAGACGGCGGCGAGAGGGAAAGCGACGTCCGAGCTTCCTCGATCCTCGACGAGAAGGCGACCGATGTCGGAGAGGATCTCGTTGGGTAGGAAGTCGATGAGGTTTCGTTGAAGTCTTCGGCGGTGGAGAAGGGGTTGAGCCAGTTCGAGTTGACTCTTGTGGGAGAGGGAGAGGGAAGCGGAGGGAAAGAGGAGAGCGACTTGAATGGGTTCGGGGAGTCGAGTGAGGGATTCGAAGAGTTCCATTTGACTGGTATAACGTATCAACAGAGAGATAGGTCAGTCCGTATGATGTTGTAGGACAGGTCCTGATGGGTGAAGAGTGGAGAGCAGCTCACCTCGACGCCTCGATCGTTTCCGCAAGCCAACCAGACGGAACGAAGGCTTGCCAGTACCGAAGCTCGCGAGTGGCAGATCCTGAGAGACTCATCTCCGTAATGAGCTGCCTGGAGACGCGTAAAGAAACAGTCGGGTTAGCGAGACTGGGACTGGTGACCGAAAGAGGAAAAGACGAGCTCAACTCACCTTGTCGAAGGAGGTGATCGCCTCGTCGAAAAACTTCATCTGAAGAGACGCCAGACCTCGTCTGAAGTGCAAGACTCCTACGTCCTCGGGGATCATGGTCGAAAGAGAAGAGTGGCGGGAAGGCAGGAGGAGGAAGGGATGCCGAAGGGAGGGAGGGAGGGAGGAGGCAGGAAGGAGGGTCCGTTCCTTTTGAGGCTGAAAGACGTTGAGCTTGACAAAGAGGATCCGGAGGTGAAGACTGGTACAGCAAGCCTCTTTAAGGTCTCGGCTGGGGTGATAGAAAGGTTTTGGGGCTCGAGAGGGAAGGAGGCTGATGCAGTCGAGCAAAAACCTTTGAAACGAGCGAGCTCACCTTCTCCTCCCTACCTCCTCTCTTTGCGAGTTGGCCGCAACCCACCACACCCATCAACTTCAACTCGTCGATATGACTCCTCCCTCCTCTCGAACTCTCCCTTTCCTACCAATCGAACTCAAACGAGAAATCCTTCGGTTCTGCGATCCTTCGACCCTCGGGAGAGCGACCCTCGTTTCGTTCGCTTTCCTCGAGCTCGCCTCTCCCCTCCTCTACGACGAGATCACGATCAAGGGGATGTATCACTTTCAGCTGATGCTCGGGGACTACGTGAGGACTCAACGGCAGCTTTTCTTGCGTTTTTAAGCTCTCAAACTGACCTCCTTTTGTTCCGCGTTTCCGCGTCCCTCCCGCCTCGCCTCCCCTCGTAGTCCCACCCCTTCATACCTCGACCCTCGCTCATCACTCCCTTCCTCTCCTTCACCCAATGCCACATAATCAACTTCGTCAGCGGTCCCACGGACCACGTCTGGTGCGAGTCCCTCGCCATGACTCGCTTCCCGTCGTGCTGCCCTCTCCTCGTCGACACCCTCAACGTCTTTCTTGGAATCGATCTCCCACCCCCAAAGACCAGCCTCCTCATCCTCGAAGAGAACAGAAACCTGATGTTGAAGTTTTTCCAACCTCGCCACATCAACTTCGACCATTCAGGTCCTGGGAGACGCATCGCAACTCCCCTTCACACCGTCAACTGGACCTCCCTCGACTCGATCTCTTTCCTGTCGACTTCTTACTTCGACGTACCCACGCCTTCTCTCATCGCTCAGGGAGGCTGCAGATTCCTCGCCGTTGAGATAGACATCAGAGATCTCACATCCATGAGTCAGCTGGATCGGTTACTAGAGGCGATTGGAACGGAGGGCGTCGAAGGGGGAGACGCGGCGGGCTGGTTGCGTTTCCCATTCGTCGAGGTCACCCTTCGTGTTGGGTCGGAGGACCAGGTGCTTAAACGCTTGAATCAATTGTCGGTAGCGGGGGAGACATATGGGTACCCCGAGGGAGCGATCAGGAAGATCAAGAAGAGGATTCGGTTCGTGCGTGATTGGGTCGTCGACGCGTGAGCTCGAGGTGAGTGCCTTTCTTCCCTCGTTGCGAGCGTGAGAGGCGAGTCTTCATACTGATCACCATCGTCTCTATGTACTCTCTTCCTTCAGTTTTGGAAGGTGGGACTGTAGGAGTGAGGTTGGAATAGAGGGGCGTAGATCACAGCCGAGTTCGGAACGCGTCGGTTCGTCCTCGTTTCCTTCTTTCACGTTGCTCTTCTCTCGCGGTAGAACTAACCACTGACGAGTCTCCTCCTTCAGGTTCGTCGAATCGTCTCCTCGGCCACTTTCGTCTTCTCGAATGGATCGGCGGAAGGCCGAACGGTCTTCGCAGGGAGGACAGTCGCGTCGATCGAGTGCGAGCTCGACTCGGGAGCTTTCCCTTCGCTTGGCCAGGCTTCGTAGAGCTCAGTCCAAGAGTATCGCTTTGTCAGACTTCGATGGTACGTGACTGTCTTCGATCAGGAGGACGAGGCGTCGAGAAAGAAGAAGTCTCGGTCTGAACCCAAACCCTTCGACTCTCGCTGATCTCAAGCGCGTGCCCTTTCGTTCCCAGCAGCCATCATCTCCTCTCCTTTCTCCCCTTTAAACTTTCCACCTCTCGCCATGCCTCTCGATGTACGTACTCTCTCGTTCTCTCACTCTCTGCCTCTCGCGATCTGACCATTCCTCACTCCCGTCTTTCCTCGCAGCGATCTTCCCGAGCTCACGATCAGCGACTTCCATGGGACGTTCTCTACCTCGTCTACAAGAACTTGGCTCCCGCCGACCTCGCATCGACGTGCATGGTTTCGTACGAATCCTTGGCAACCTCAGCTCCGATGCTCTATCGAGAGGTCGAGGCTTCGACGGTCGACTTGCTTCTGCTGCTCTTCGGCGACAGGTCTTCGGTGAGCTCGTTCTCTCCTCTCTCGCCTCTTCCTCCCTACTTGCAGCTGATCCTGCCTCTCTTTTCATCGTCGTAAGACGTCGGAAGTCTCTCGAATCAATCCCTTCCTCTCCCTCTCCAACATCCGATCCCTCACCATCGACCTCTCCTCTCCCAACCCCGACACTCGACTCTCGCTCTACCACCATCCCCTCCCCTTCGCATCCATCCCTCGACCCCTCCGACTCGACCTTCTCCGTTTCTCATGGTTCTCACCGAGCATCGAAGCGTCAAACCACCAGTACATCTTCAAATCCCCCCTCCCTCAACTCAACCCTCGTCGACTCGACTTCACCCAAGTTCGACCCCCCGGTCCTCGCGTTCAACACCACCCCACCATGAACCCAGTCAATTTCCCTTGGAGCACTCTTGGACTGGATCTGGACTCGTGGACGAGGCTCAGAGTGGTCGACGTCCGAGGAGACGCGAGGAATCACGTCGGAGAGCCGATCGCCGACCTCCTCCTCGCTCTTCCTCGGAGGACGATTCGAGGACTTCGCCAACGTCGGATCCACGTCACGGGCATCACGAACGAGCTCATCTTAGCCTTCGTTGCAGCTCTGGCGATGAGTACGACAGTCATGGATGGTTTCAGGAGGACGAGGGAGCGGGAGGGAAGTTGGTCCTGGTCGTCTCGTCGGAAGCTCAGAAGGGACACGTCGAGGCTGCGTTGAAGGCTTTCAAGCGAGAGGGTCGCCGATGGACCGTGGAACTAGAGAAGGAAGATAAAGATGGTCAGCATCGTCTTCTTTCGTACGTTTGTGGCTCGATAGCTGATCGTTTTTCGCGTCGCTCTTCTCGTCGCTCCAGACTCGACCATCGATTCCGACGCCGTCCTTTCTACGGAGGATCCTTTCAACCCCTCGTCTCATCAAGGTTGGCTTCAGTCCTATCTCTCTTGGATCCCTCCCCTCGCTGAAGTGCTAACCACCGCTCTTTCTGCTTCGTCCCCTCAGAATCCGCCCTCTTCGACCCTCGCGCCACCTCGTGCTTCCTCTACTGCTCTCCTTCGGACGTCGGTCTTCAAACCGACACCTACCCTATCTCAGCACCCAACTCTTCCGACTCCCTCATCGTGAGCATCGTCTTGTTCTCGTTTCGTCGAAAGACCCTCGCTGATCTCGACTCGTTCACTCGCAGAACCGACTTCACCTGGACGCGTCGGACGACTCTTCTTCCTCGGACGACTCTGGTTCCTCCTCCTCCTCATCGGACCCCTCCTCCTCCTTCTCTTCGATAACATCAAGCATCGGCAACCTTTACCTCCTCGACCCTGCAACCCAGTGGTACATGTCCCAATCCATCTCTTCTCCCTCGTCCGATCCACCCACCGCCGCCTCGTCCGACTCCTCGGAGTTTGGACTCGCGAAGCTCTTCCAGTCGCTTCAAGCGAGGATCGACATCCTCGAACAGGAGGTCAAGAATGCGAAGGACATCGCTAAGTCGGAGGTGGAGGCGAGGAGAGCGTCTGAGACGAGGGCGGACGCGTTGGGGAGGAGGGTGCGGGAGTTGAGGGAGGTCGAGAGCGAGGTGGAGAGGTTGAGGACGCAGAACGCTCGGCTGGAGGCCATGCTTTGGGATCGGGTAGTGAGTTCGAGTAGCTAGTTAGTGTTAGTCTGGGAGAGTGTTGGTCGGAGGCAAGGGAGGGGCGATGAGAACGGGAAGAGCGAGCTGCTTCTGATTTATCCGACGCGTCTTAGGTTTCTCGCTGTGATGATCTTGCTTTGTCATAAGTTCCACACCCTTCTCTGGCTAGCGTCTCGAAGTGGGCCTCAGGAGCAACGAAGGGGAAGTGAAGAAAGTGCGGAGAGAGAGACGAGACGCGTCTTACACCGAGCTCGAGGTCGACGGATTGATCTCGCAAGACGAGAGCAGGGAGGGAACGACATCAAGATAGTTGGAAATCAGTTACGAGTTGTGTCTTGATTATACTGCGAAGGGAGTGCAGGAAGGAGGAAACAAGTCAGCTTCAAGCTCTTCGCGAAGGTCGACGACGCGTCGTGATTCGAAACGAGAACGCACTTGAGCTCAATACTCCTCCTCCTTCTCCTCATCCTACTCCTCCTCACTCTCATCCTCCTCGTCGTCGTCCCTATCCCACCGGTTATCTCCCACGTCCCTTCCTTCCTTCCCATACAACTTTCGATGCCGCTTCTTGTCGACCCACTGATCCAGCTTCTTGACGAGCGTCCCATCAATCCGAGACCGTCTCTCCATGTCGCTCATCTTCTCGAGAACCTTGGCAAGTTCTCCTGCGAAGTCTGCAGCCGCAAGGTCGTGGTTTCGACCGCCAATCGCGATGGCTTGGGCGAGTTGCCTGTGGGAGGACGGCGGAGGAAGAGAGGAGGAACGAGTCAGCTTTTCTGAGGCTTCCTTTGGATAAGGTCGGAAGCGATATCCCGATGAGAGAGAGAGTGCGACGGAACTTACTCCATGAGGTCGTATATCGCGTTAAGAGCATTGATCTTCGTGGCCGCTGAACTCGTTGGGTTGACTCCCTTCGCAAAGCCTCTCATACCGGCTTCGATGTCCTCCCAGACTTCCCCTTCGTACCAGTGTTCGACGAGAGCAGACATCTTGGCGAGTTCGACCTTGAAGTCCTTGACGGGTCCGTCCCCTTTGGTGAACGAGGTGTACTCAGCGACGGATGAGGAGACGATGGAGTTGAGCTTTGGCGACGTTGAGCAGGCTTGCAGGACGAAGTTTTGGAGGATCTTCGGGTCGACAAGCTTGAGCCATTCTATAGGGACGTCCTTGACGATGGAGAGAGAAGGTTTGATGTCTTGTTCGACCTTGGTTTTGACGTGTTGCTCGATCTTTGGCTTGATGTCCTGCTCGATCTTCGGCTGGACGTCCGTCGATGAGGACGGTTCGCGCTTGGCTCGTTTCGAAGAGGAGGAGGAAGTAGAGGGAGGGACGCTGCTGGGACTGAGTTCTCGTTTGACCATGGTAGGAAAGCGGTGAGGAGGAGGATGAGGAGAGCAAGGGAGGGAGGGGAGGAAGAGTGAGGTCGAACGTTCGTTTGAGCTGCTGCTGGTCGAAGACCGATTGAGGAGATGGATGTGCCTGCTTGATGTCGAGGAGAGAGGTTCAAGATAGGTTCTGATCTTTTTGTGTAGGTTTTTGAACGAAGCTGGGAGGAGGAGGAAGTGACGGTTTGAGGTCAGCTTCAAGAAGGAACGAGCTCACCTCCTTCTCCTCCCTTGCTTTTTGGCCCCTTTGTTTTTGTTCTTGCCTCTTATTCCTGTCAAATAGAATCCCGTTGAACGTCCTACTCAGACCTCGATCGATTCAAAAGTTCACTCAACGAGAAAATCTTCACCCTCAAAAGCGGCTATATCCGTCTCCGAACTCCGCCTTGCTCAGCCCTGTCCCTTCTTCCCCATCCCAAAGCTCCTGCCTTGCCTCCTCTCTCTCCCCTCAAACGGCCATGTCGGTCTCGGACCCACCATCTTCCTACACCTGGGCTCTCCCTCTTCCTCTCTTCTTCATCCTATCGTTCTCGTTCTTCTTCTTCTTCCCTCGCAAACCAACCCCGCTCGTCAAGCTCAAGTCCGAGTTCGAGGAGGAGAAGGTCGCTTCGTCCGTGTCTCTTCTTTCAGAGAAGACGAGCGAGGTCTCGACTCCCAGCAGCGATGGAATGAGGATTAAGCAGCTATGGATATACCCTGTAAAGGTGAGTTAATCCTCTGCTTCTGTCCTGGAAGGCTGGAGACGAGACGGGGAAGGGAACGAAGTTGAGCTCGAGCTCACCGACTTTTCCTTTGCGTTCGCGTTGGGGATGGACAGAGCTGCAAAGGGCTCAAGGTCGAGCAGAGTTTCATAGAGATCGAGGGACTCGAGGTGAGTCAAAGTCTCTCTTCAACAAGACCGAATTGGATGTAGCAGCAGAGGACAGAATGGGAGAAGAGAAGGGAGGGCTGAGTGAGCTTGCGCTTTGGATTCGGCAGTTCGACCGTCGCTGGATGATCGTCGAGGAGTCAACTCTCAAGGCTTGTACTGGAAGACAGTTTCCTAAGGTGAGTCCTATTCTCTATTCCAGGGGCTGAGTCGAGTGAAAGCTTTTGGAAGGAGGATCGAGTCTTTTGGGAAGGACGCCTCGCGAGCTCACCTTCGCTCTTCCCCTTTCGCGTCCGGCTCGAACAGATGGTCCTCATCGAATGCAGCATCGTCGGATCCAATCTTCGAGTCGTGATTCCTGACGGGCTCGATGTCGAAGGAGACAGGACGTTCGAGGTCCCTGCGAAGCCATCAGAGGAGCTCATGGAGTGGGAAGGATGGGACAGGTGAGCTTCGACACCTCCCGTCGTTCAGCATCCTCTCTCACCGCCGTTCTCGTACCGAGGCTCCCTCCGAGCTCGCACACACTCACATGTCTCTTCCGATCCATCTGATCATCAGCTACGACAAGCTCAACCTTTGGTCAATCCACCTCTCCGGCTCTTCTCCTCCTCCAACCCATCCCTCCTCCGTCATCCTCTCCAAGTTCTTCAAGCGACCCGTCCGTATGGTCTTCAAGGCGGGAGAGCAGAGAGCGAGAAGTAAGAAGGGTCCTGATGGATGTTTCACTGTGAGTCCAGCTTTCTTTTCTGCGTTCGTTCTCGATTTGTTTCGACGCGTCTCGACCGCTCATCCCCGTTCCTACCCCACTCCTCGTCTCTTATCCGTGGATCACAGGCCTTCGCCGATACCTACCCACTCCACGTCCTCACCCTCCAAACTCTCAGAGAGCTGGCTCTTAGCTTATCGAACTACGCCGAGAATCCATTACCCTTCGACGTCGAGGCAGCGATTCAGAGGTTTCGTCCGAACGTGGTTGTTGAGATGCCTGAAGGGACGCAGCCTTTCGAGGAGGATGGCTGGGGTGGTGTTGATGTTGGTGATGGGGTAGAGGAAGTCGAGGGTGAGGGGTGGGGATTGGAGGTGGTCGGGAGGTGTGGGAGATGTACGGTTCGTCTCGTTTTCCTTCCTCCCTCCCGACCTTTCTACACACTTTTCCTACGCTCGCAGCTGCTTCCTTCTTCATACCTTGCACATTGCCACTCGCTGGGTCCCTCGTGGCTCTTAGATCGAAGTGAAAACTAGAACTGACTCGACTTCTCGACGCGTCCTTCTTCCCAACTCCAGATGCCCAACGTCTCACCATCTGGAACGCGTCATCCTACTCTGCCTTATAGGCTCCTGAACGCAACGCGTCCGAAGGAGGTTGATGAGGTTCGTTCACTGCTCTCTCGTCTCGTCTCTACCTCGTCCGACCCTTCTCGTTCTTCCTTCTTTGTTCGCTCACTCGCTCCCTTCCTGCTCTTCTCTGTTTATCAGTTCGTCGGAGTACCATGTCCAGTACTGGGAGTCTACGCTGTTCCTATTTTCCCTCCTTCTTCCGACCCGAACGAAGGGGCGAGGATGGTTTGGAAGGTCGGAGACGCGATGAGGGTTCGAAGCAGGGTCGACCGAAGCCAAAAGCTAGAAGAGATTGGATGACTCGAGTTCGCTCTTTCCGAAAGCTCACCTCGAGAAAGAATTCTCATTGACCCAAGATGAGCAAGACGCGTCCAAAGGAAGCACAGGCGAAGCTCACCAGATCGAACGCGAGCTCGGAAAGTGCTTTCAACGTGAAACGGCAACGACCTCCTTCCCCTTCCCCTTCCCCATCCTCACTCCCCCTCCTCCCTCCATCCTCCAAGATGATACCGAGTCTGTCATGGGTGCCCGAGTATCGACAAGGTCTCGAGCTTCTACGAAACGGCTCCTTCGACGAGGGGTTGAAGCTGCTCGACCATGTGAGCTTCGTCTTTCCCTTCCCTTCCTTTCCCTTCCTCCTTCCCACCCCGATCCCCCATGCTGAAGCTCTTCCCTTGGTTGATTTCGCTTTGCGTAGGCTACGGCTGCAGGAGATCGTGAAGCCGAGGTCTTTCCTTCGAGGGCTGTTGTTCTGGGAAGGCTTCGAGAGCTCGAGGTCGCAGCTGTGGGAGGGAAGGAGAACGCTGGAAGGGAGGAGTCGAAGGAGTTCTCGGACGAAGCGAGTGGTTTTACTCTGCTGGCTCTGATTCTGGATGTAGACATCGGGTAATGAGTAGTGCCGGAAGGGGTAGTGCCCGGAGGAGATCGTAGCTCTCTTCTGATCCTTCTTGCGGATGGATGGGAGCGAGGCTCATTTTCTGCTCGAGCTGACCTCGACGCGGCCCTTCCTTCCCTTCCCTTTCCAGGACGCTACTCGCCTCTTCAAGCTCTTGACCCACCTTCCCAACCTTCTTCGCCTACCCATCCTCACCCTATACCCCTCCTCCTCCCCTTCTCCTCAACTCCATATCCACCAAGCCGAAGCTCGTCTCGCCATCCTTCAAACCCGTCGAGATCTCACCTCGTTCCTACCCCCTGAGATCCTCTCGACGATCGGACGCCAGCTTCTCCGAGATCAGGACAATTCCCTCGATATCCTACCTCTCTCTCAAGTCTGCAGGCGCTGGAGGTCGATCTTCTCCGAGGATCCTTCGCTGTGGGGAGTCGTTCATCTGGAAGGGAGCGACGAGAAGGATGGAAGGATGTTGAAGGGTCTGATGGAGAAGGGACCCGTCAGGGTCTTGACGATCGATACCAGCCGTCCAGATTATATAACTCCACTACTTCAAGAGATGCGAGGCCGAGGAGCGTCGTTGAGAAGGCTGCAGCTCACGGTCGGGTCGCCAACGCAGCTCGCGTCCGTTTGGTCGTTCTTCAACACCCCCTCCGTCCTCAGATCCCTCAACATTGGATTCGGCACGACCTACACCGGCGACCTCATCGATCCACTTCCCTCCCCAACCCTCCTGCACCAGCTTCGAACTCTGAACCTCAGGACGGACGGACACGCCTACGGACCGAACCTCTTTCCTCTCCTCTCCCTCCTCCCCAATCTCAAGCTCTTCAAAAGCATGGGACGCTTCCTCACCCACGTTCCCCCTGGACTCCCTCTCACCACTCGCCTCTCCCTCCCCCATCTCTACCACTACGAGTCTCTAGGCCAAGGAGGCGGAGAACACCAGCCAACCTCGCCAGTCCTCTCCCTCCCTTCCCTCAAACACCTCATACTCACTCACACCAGCACCCCTTACATCCCCTTCCTCTTCCCCATCGGTCTCCCTCCAAACACCTCCCTCCTCACTCGACTCCACCTCGTTGGAGTAGAGCTGCCAAAGGAGGACGCCTTTATCTCCCATCTCAAGCAACTCCCAACCCTCGTCACCCTCGTTGTCGCCGACTTCGACGCCTCCCTCTCGGACGCCCTCATCGAGGCGCTGGTCCTTCCCGACACGGAGGAGGTGGGCACCTGCCCTCTTCTGGAGTGCCTTGGCGTGCAGCAATTTGGGTCGAGGATCCCCGGTCCTCTCCTCGTCGAGCTGGTCGCGTCGCGAAGGAGCGAGAGGACGCGTTCGTCCGAGAGCAGGTCGGTATCAGAGGAGTTAGAGCTCGAAGGGTCTGATGAGATAGATCAGGTTTCATGGGACTGGCTGGAGGAGGAAATTTGAGTCGCAGGAGACTATTAGGTAGCTTTTAGCTTTTCGATTTGGATCGCGCGCGCTCTTGCTTTTCTTCTCGTCACGTCCGTCTCGCCTCGTACTTGTTTCTTCGCTTTTTCCTTCTTGTCAATCGGCTTGGGTGTCAGTAAATTAAGACGGTTCACGTAGCTAAGGACGAGAAACGAGGAAGGAAGGAGTAAGCGAAGGTCAGTTTCAACCACCGCTCCAGCTGCGTCGACGGCAGAAAATTGACATCTGTTAGATCAGACGTGTGGGGGGTCGTAGATTGATCTTGATGTGCCCAGGAATCGCTCGAAATAAGGAAAACAGGGAGAAGCTCGATGTAGTTGCGAAGGAGTTCGCCTTCGCGACGAAGCTCAAGCTCACCCCTTCGCTCCCTGCTCTTCGTCGTCGTTCCAGTCTCAAACACCCACCTCCGCCAACCTTGAAGATATCTCTATACCTGCTCCTCGAGTGCCGACCTCGACTCCTTCGACCACCGACCCGTCTTTCCGCTACTTACGCTCGCTTTCCCAGGTCGACGAACGACGAAGCTCAACGATTGAGCTCTCCTTCCCTCAGCTCGCCCCCCCTTCGCCATCTCGCTCCTTTCTTCTTTTTCACCCTCCTCCTCAATCATTCCCTCCCTTTGGTAGATCCTCTTGATGCTTTCTACCATCAGGCCCCGAACGCTCGCTCGGAAACTGGGTCTGGTATCTCTGTCTAGCAGTGCGAGCCGGAGGACGATCGTTTTGGTGAGCTCGAGACTCCTTCCTCCTGGTCCTCGACCTTGTTCTCTCCCCTGCCGCTCCCTCGTCACCTTCACTCCTACTTGTTCTCGCAACTGACTCAACGCCAATGTTCTTGACTCGCTATCTCCTTCAGGTTCCATCTCTGTTCCTCGGTCGCAGCTCGAAAGGCGGCCTCTCCTCTCCCTCCGTTCCTTCTCGTCCCGTCGTCAACCTCTCTCCTCATCGTCGCCACAACTCTTACAACGGACCTTGGAAGATTCCCACCCCTGATCCCATCGACCTTGCATCCCCGCTTCCCTTCGTCAAACCTCCTCCCTACGATCCCTCCATACACAAAGGACCTCCACCCGTCAACAAGTTCCCTTCGCTCCCCCCTCGTCCTCCTCCGCGAAACCCTCTCCCCTACGAGCGAGACATCCCCAAAGCCACGTACTACCAACCGCCCTGGAACACCAACATGAGGCAGCACTTCGCTATAAGGGACAACATGATACGGAAGGAGAAGTTGGCGAGAGGCGAGGACGCCAGGACGTCGGCGCAGAAGAGTGCTGCTGCAACGGCTTACTCTGAAAAGTGGGTAGATGTTTTCATCTCTGACGAAGCCGAATGATAGAGAGCAATATACTGACTTTACGTCGATCTGCCAGTCTCACCAAGTTCCTCAAAGAATCCCACGACGCTTTCAACTCGAGTTCGTCCTCGTTCTCATTCCTTCGGCGGCGACCGCTTCCCTGACTGCCTTGATGACGCTTCGAACAGACGACACGGTCGCCGAATCACTCTCTCATCTCGGCCTGTCTTCGCTGGACGATCGGATCCCGACGCTCGAGGTGTGAGTCCACTCTTCTTTGCTCCGCTTGATCTTATCGCGACCGATTCTCAGACGCGACCATATTCTCCACTTTTCAGCAAGCTCATGCCTCATCAAGTCCTCGGAGTCAGCTGGATGGTCAAGCAGGAGGCGAAGGAGGATTACAAGGGAGGGATCTTAGCGTGAGTATTTTCAGCCTCGCGCTCTCGACTCTTCGTTCGTGTTTTCGCTCCCTGACGCGTTTTTACCTTCCTTTTGTCTTCTCTTCGCCTCCAGCGACGACATGGGACTAGGCAAGACGATCCAGATGCTCGCTCTTATGGTCATTAACAAGTCGAAGGATCCTGCGAAGCGGATGACTCTCATCGTTGTGTGAGTCGCGACTCGTTCTCGCCTTCGATCAACGCGTCGTCGCTGACCTCTCCAAGATCGCTCTTGTCAGGCCGAACGCGTTGCTCGAGCAGTGGAAGTCTGAGATAGTAAGCTTCTAATCCTCCTTCGCTCATCCTTCCTCGAGCTGACGCACTCTCGTCTTGGTCGCACGAAGGAAACGAAATCTGCTCGAGGGACTTTCAACGTTCTGATCTACCATGGAGCCAGGAGGACCCAGTCCCTGGAGGGTGAGTTATAAACATATCACATCTGAGTCCTCAATGTGCTGATCGTCTTTTCGCGCCCTCGTTTTCTCCAGAACTGCAGCATTACGACGTCGTCGTGAGTTTTCGTCTCCCTTTTGCTCATCGCCTCGCGAAACACCTTCTGACGCGTTCGACCTTTCTTCTTCTCCTACAGATCACCACATACGGAACCATTCGAGGAGATCTTGCATATTCGGAGAGTCCTATCGCTCGCAATCACTGGTGAGCTTGACTGTTTCGACGACGCTCGGAACGACTCCCTCCTGACTTTCTTCGTTCGACGCGTTACAACAGGTATCGAACGGTACGGGTTTGACCGACCAGCTCTGAATTTCAGCCTACTGACGTCTATTCGCTGCTCTGCAGGTCCTCGATGAGGCTCACACGATCCGAACGAAGGTGCGTCGCGTTTTAATCTTCTTCGTCGACCAAAAGGGGTCGTTCTGGGGCTCAAAGCTCTCCTCTTGGTTTCACAGGACTCGGGACTATCAACCGTCATCCATACCGTCAACTCAGACTACCGATGGACTGTGAGTGAAATGTTTCCGTCGTCGTCGTTCGACTCAGATCAACTGGACACGCGACTGAACTTCGCTTCTCTCTCTTCTCGCTCGCAAGCTTACTGGAACGCCGATCATGAACAGCTTCAAGGACCTCTACTCCCAGTTCCGATTTCTCAGAGTCCCTACCTTCAGCGATTTCACTGAGGTGCGTCTTCCTCGAACGAGAACGCGAAGAGGAGAAGAGACGCTGATCTCGACTTCCTCGTTTCGACAGTTCCAAAAACTCATCGCCAACCCAACTCTGGATCTAGAAGTCAGTCGCAGCTCTTTATCAACTTCGAAGTCGTAGCACTGACGACTTTTCTGTTCTACAGACCTCGGGGATACGAATCCAAGCAGTCATGAAGACGATCATGTTCCGACGGACGAAACAATCTCGACTCGATGGAAAGGTTCGTTCTTCTTCGGCGCGTCTCTTTCCTCCCTCTCAACGCTGACCCCTTCTTCATCCTCACAGCTCATCGTCGATCTTGTACCCAAGACCGAGCACACCGAGAAGCTTGAGTTCTCCGAGTCTGAACGAGAAATCTACGCTGCCCTCGAGTCAGTATTCTCCTCTTGGCTCTTTTCGTGTCGAAGAGGGAGAGCTGATCTCTTTTCGTTCTCTCTCGTCACAGGGAGAATGCTCAAATCGCCTTCAACGAGTATCTCAAGCCCAATACTCAGCTCAAGTCCGCGCCTGTTAGTCCACCCGCTCAACTCGTTTCGTTGTTTCCTCTCGTTCGAACTGACTCTGCCTTCTTCCTTCGACCCCTGCAGCAAGAGATCATCGGTATGTCCCCCTTATCCCTTCTTGCTTATCACCGCGAGCTTCGCTGACGTTCCTTTGCTTCGCAGTTCAACTTCTCCGGCTTCGACAAGCGACGTGCCATCCCGACCTCGTCTCGTCGGCGGAGGAGATCGACGAGCAGGAGGAGTATCAGTTGAGGCTCGAGGAGGAAATGACCCATGCTCGTGATTGCCACGGAGACGAGTGAGTAGACTTAACCACGTTTCATCGTCTTCGATCGAGAGACTGACCTTGCTTCCCTTTCTTGCAGCTGGGTCGAACAGACGGTCGAGGAACTCAAGACGCGCGACTTCGGAGTGGACGGTCAGGCTTGTGCTGTTTGTGAGTTCGAATCGATTTTCTTCGACCACTCTATGAGCTCAGTACTGAACCTGTACATATATCTTCAGGCTCGAAGCCCGTCTCAGATCCCATGGTCACATCTTGCTGTCGAGAGTTGATTTGCTCAACCTGTATCGACGACCTGTTCGTCCTCGCCCACTCTCTCGATCTAGGGCATCGTCACCTTCTCTTCACTGACGCATCTTGTTTGAACGCAACAGGCCGACGCGAGCACTCGAGGAGGAAACCGAAGACGAGGAGCCGGAGCCGGACGCTCAAGACTTCTGCCCAACTTGCGACGCTGATCTCGGAGGTCAGTTTCATCTTCCCTTCTTCCTATGCTTCCCTGACTGCTGTCGAAACTGACGCTTCCACTCTTCCTTCATCTTCGTCTTCAGTCGACGACCTCTTCAAAGCTGCTGCGTCAGTCGTCGAACCTTCTCGTGTCGAGCGCGAAGAAGACTGACCTTCGTCCTCGTCCCTCCAGCTTTTGCGACACCGTCCCCTCGCCAGTCTTCTCAGACATCCCCAAGGATGCTCCCCATAGAGAAATCAAGCCTTCCACCAAGATGCTTCGGATGAACGAGCTCGTGAACGAGTGGCTTCTCGAGGACCCAGACGCGAAGGTGAGCTCTCGCCCCTCCTCTGTCGTCGCGTTGAACTTCGTCACCGCTGACTGCTTCGATCGTTCGATCGTTCAGATCATCATCTTCTCCCAGTGGACGGGCCACATCAACCTCATCG
The DNA here is from genome assembly GCA_024345305.1 of Mrakia gelida. NCBI lineage: Eukaryota > Fungi > Basidiomycota > Tremellomycetes > Cystofilobasidiales > Mrakiaceae > Mrakia > Mrakia gelida. The sequence continues at coordinate 569,210 of BRON01000019.1, forward strand.
CACGGTACCTCAAGCAGGAAGGTCACTCGAGCATCAAGTGAGTCCCGACCTCGATTCGAGAGACGCGTCGAAACGAGCAGTTCACCGACCTTCTTCTCCGTTCCTCAGCTTCACTGGTGACATGCCACAGGCGAAAAGAGCTGCAGCTTTGAATACCTTGTGAGTCATGACTCCCTCCGTCTGCTTTCTTCCTCCTGTTCCCGCTCGACTGACTCGTTCTTTCCTCGAAACGAATTCAGCGAGTTCGAAGCGGAGCCCAAGATCCTTCTCATGAACGTCAAGTCAGTCCCGTTCCTTCCTCGCCGCTCGTACTTCGCCCTTTGACCATCTCCTTACTCTTTTTCTCTTTACTCAGGGCCGGAGGAGTGGGTCTCAACATCGTTCGAGCCAACAAGATCATCTTCATGGATCTCTCGTGGTCACCCTTCGTCGAGGCTCAAGCGATGGCGAGAGCGCATAGGATCGGTCAGTTCTCACGTTCCCCATTCTTCCTCCTCCTCACTCTCCTCCCACTGACTCGCTCGCGTCTCCAGGTCAAGCGAAACCTGTCGAGGTTCGACAACTCGTCATCGCCAACAGTGTCGAAGATGGTTCGTCTTCTCGTCTCTCGTTCGTACCTTCCTTCCTTCATTTCCCTAACTGCCCTCTCTGTTTGTTACGAAACACAACAGTCATGCTGGCCATCCAACGTCGAAAGCTGAACGAGTCGGATATCTCTCTTGGGGAAGGCGGAAGACTGTACGTCGCGTTCTATCTCACTTCTCCCTCTTCTCGTCTTCCCTCCGTCCTTCCCTCTCTCGTACTCACTCACCCACCCTCTCCTCCCTCTATCGACCCGGCATCGCAGCATGAAACCCGCCTCCCGTCAAGACCTCGCTGACCTGTTCGGAATGCGAGACTTGTTCGTCTCCATCACCTCCCCTTCTCGTCGAGCTCGAACTGACTCGTTCCTCTTACGTTCACATCCAGCAACTTCGACGGGAGAACGAAAAACGAGGAGGTGTTCAATCTTGACACTGGCCGATCTACTTAGATTCTCCATGGATGGTGCTCTGCTTTTGCTTCTGCTCGAGTGAGACGAGGGAGGGAGAGAGAAACGGACGAGACGAAAACGACATGATGGGTCATGAAAGATCAAACGAAACGGGGTACGAAGCTGGCTATGAAGTACATTATTCGTCCTCGTCCATGTCGTCAGCGTCCTCGTCGTCCTGCGTAAGCGAAGAAGAAGGAAACTGTCAGCGGCCGAATCGAGACGCGTCGAAAGACAGAGAGAGAGCGAGATGAGAGGCGTGAAACTCACCTGGTCCTCCTCCTCCTCTTCCTCGTCGTCGTCCGAGAGTTCCCTATACCCCCAAGCGACATCGAAAAGCAAAGGTCAGCGACGGGTTTCCTTCTTCGAGGTTGAAACGAAAACGAAAGAACGCGTCGACACTCACCCAAGTCCAGCGACCTTCTTCTTCTTGCCCTTGCTCTTCGTCGTCGACGACCTCCTCGACTTCTTAGCAGGAGGAGCATTCTTCTTGGATCCTGATCCCGAAGCAGTGGAGGCTCGTCCTTTCCCTTTGCTGGTGGACGCGGCGGCGGAGACGGTGGAGGATCGACGAGCTGTTCGAGTTTTGCGGGTTGAGGAAGCTGGAGCGGGTGGGATGGAGGCGATTCGCGAAGGAGGGGAGGAAGGAAGGAAGGCGAGGATGAAGAGAAGATCAGCATGCGCGAAAGAAAAAGGCGGGCGAGACGAACGCGAACGCGAAACAAAAACGAGCCAGACGCGAAGGGAAGGGAAGCAAGCGACTCACGACCCGCTCCACTCTCGTCATCCCCACTCTCTCCCATCTCGTCCTCCAACGGCATCTCGTCCTCCTCATCACTATCATCCCTCACAACTCTCTTCTTCCCTCTCTGCTCGTCCTCCCCGTCCCTCACGGCCTTCTCTCCAACAGGCAACCAGTCGGTCTCGTTCGTCCAGTCCTCTCCGCACGGGCAGGAGGCTCCTTGTTTTCGAAGAACGGCAGATTTGCAGGATCCGTGAATTCCGCGGGAAGAGCAGTTGGGGCAGAGAAGACCCTGTTGTGTTTGAAGAAGGGAGGAGGGGGGTGGGTTAGTGAGCGAGCTAGGTCGAGGTTCGACGAAAAATGAGACGTCCGTCCGAAAACGAGTGCGATTCCGGAGCGCAGACGCGGCAGGAGGGAACGAAGGGAGATACGCACGAGGGTCACTAACTTCCTACATCGATCCAACTCGCAGAGAAGCAGCACAGGAGGAGCATCGAGTTCGTCGTCTTCGGCTGGGTTCTGAGGAGCTTGGTAGGTCGTCTTGAGGTAGTCTTCGAGTTCGGTGAGAGATCGAGGAGAAAGACTGTATCGACCTCGACTGTGAAACGAGCCAAGCGCCGGCCAGAGAACGAAGAGAGAAGGTGGTGAGCTCGCGTCTCGTCCTTCCCTCGCGTGCGGTCCCACACGCGTTCCCTTCCCACGTCCTCCCTCGATGCTCCACCCTCATCCCTCGGACCTCCCCAACATCAATAAGACGCATGCACTCACTCAGACCTAACGAGCCATCCTTCCTCATCGTTCCCACAGAACCTCTCGAGCAGCTTCTCGGCCTGCTTGTTTGAGAACGGCTGCGAGGCCTTGCCCTTCTTGATGTCGGCGACCATTCGAGTAGCGGTGAGGGTGGAGATGGAGTAGGCGAAACGGGGAGCGAGGATGATGGCTTCGATCTAAGGATGTGAGCGTGCGTGAAGGAGAAGAGGGCGGGGTTAGGGAGGAAGAGAGGGAAACGAAGGGAGCTCGGAGCTGAGGTGGAGGGAGGGAGGAGGAAGAACGGACGATGAGCTTGAGGTAGGCGATTTCGGTGGGTGTGTAGGAGGTGGCTGCTTGAGCGAGGGTGTCGGAGACGGTGTTGATCTGGGAGAAGAGCAGGATGAGTGAGCATATACGAAGAAGGAGAAGGAGAGCTCGTCGAGTCGAGGTGGTGAGCTCCTTCGTTCCTTCCCTTCCTCTCCCTCCCCTTCCTCCTTGTACTCACCAAGCTGACCCACTTCACGACCTCGTTGACCCTTCCCTCGTCCTGCTCCTTGACCCTGTACTCCTGCAGGACTGAATCTCGGATCTCGAGTCCCAAGGGTTCCAACTTGATGTTGACCTCCTCCTTGAAGGTAGCGAACTTTGCAGGATCGGCCTTCCGACCCGGTTTCTCGTTCGCTTCAGGGTCGGCCTCTGCAAAAACAGAAGAACCAAGGGTGTAAGTTAGCAAAAGCTTGGATGAAAGAGAAGGCGAGTAGAGCTGGTGAGAGAAGGAAGGAAGGATGAGGGAGGGAAAGAGGAAAGGGAGCTGACCGTAGCAGATCTCTAGACATCTCTGGTGGAGAGAGAGAGCCTTCTCGTACGATAACGAGGGTTGGGAGAGGAGAGCTTGAAGGAAGAGCTGGCGAGGTTGAGTAGTGGGAGCCATCGTTGGCAGTGGGAGGGGAAGGAAAGGAGGGGAGGGAGGTGTTGGGTTGAGGTGATGAGCTTCGCGTTCTCGAAGACGCGTCGAAACAAACGTCCGAGACGGAGGCGGATCTATTTCTTCGGACATTTTTTACGCAGAAGTCTTTGGAAAGAAGGCTCTGATTCAAGCAAGCCAACCCAGAAAATCTGAACTTGAAAAGCAAAGAAGAAAAGACGCGTCAAACCTCGAGTTCGAAGTCGAGCTCACTTTTCGCTCCCAACGACCATGTCCTCCCCTGCTCCTAAACGCCAGAAGACCCTCCCCGAGGAGCCATTCATCGACACCACCTTCGACCATCCGGATGCAGACTTCATCATTCGTGTGCTCCAACCATCAAAGCTGGAGAAGGTCGTCACCGAACGCGCCAACACGATCTCTACGACTCTCCACCCTCACCTCCTCCACCCTCTTCCAAGACATCTTCACCATCCCTCAGCCTGCCACCATCGAAAGAGTTCGTGGTCTCCCCGTTATCCACTTCCCGGACCACGAAAAACCGCTCCTTACCCTCCTCCACCTCCTTCACCCTTCCCCTTCCCACCCCGTCTCGGACACCCTCGACCAACCCCTCATCAGCGACACCCTCGATCTCTTCAACCTCGCAAAGAAGTACGAAATCTTCTGGGTCCTCGCAGAGATCGAAAAGAAGCTCTTCTTCCTTCCTCCTGCCACCAAAGCAACACCCATGAAGACGGAAACTCGTCTCCAAATCTGGTCCTTCGCGCTCTTCCAAGACACGCCGATGTACGCTCTCGCAGCCAAGACGATGAGCTTCTTCCCCAACGACTTCAAGATCACATCCTTATCCAAGGAGACGAGGAAGAAGATGGGCAGCGATTTTCTCATCGCCTCTCAAGACTTCTACGGCGCGGAAGGAGGAGGACCCTGGATTTTCCCCAACGCGTCAGGGCAGAGGGATGGGAAAGGAACGGAAGAGGAGAGAGAAGAGTGGGCCAAGAAGATGGATAAGACGGATGTGGGGAGGATGTTCGTAGAGTGTGGGTTGGACACTAGCAGTTTCGTGTACTACAAAGGATCGAAACCCAACTAGTGAGCTTCAGTCGACGTCCTTTCCTTCCGATTCTCTTTCTTTTTATCGCCAACTGATCGTCATTTCTTTCTTTCTTTGTTCCGCAGTACTGGGAGACTCATTCGCGCTCCTGGGTGTTGGGAGTTTTAGTTCAAACCCCGAAACCTCCCTCGACTTCCATTCCCTTCCTCCCTCTCCTCTCGCGTCCTCGACGCGTCTGTTCATTCTTCGTGAGTTGCTACCTGCTTCCCCTCCCCGTCCGCTTCTCTTCTCCACTTGCGCCCTTTCGATTCTTTCCTCTCGAGTCCTCGCTTACCTTCTGGCAAACTTAGTTTCATCTATCTCACGGTCCCAGACTCTCGCTCAAACGTCCGCCTCCTCACCCACAAGCCCTCGGAACTCCCGTCGGCCAACTCTCTCCCTCCCTTCGCTGCCTCTCCAGCTCTCAACGTCTCTTCAATCGCCTACCTCCCTCTCCACACTCTCCATCGCTCTCCAAAAGACAATGTCCCTATCCTCGACTCCACCCGCACCAGCTCAGCGACCCTCTCGGATCCACGACGTCGGGCTCGACGCGTTTCCCTCCCTCTCCAAACTTCGTTCAACCTCGCAGCCAAACGTCAGCCTCTCCCTCTCTTCCTCCATCCAACTTGAGTCACCTCCATCCTCGTCTACCGTCATCCAACAACCTTCTCCGACTCGTCCTTCGCCAGATCACGTCGAGCGGGGTGAAGGATCGCTCTCGCCTGGAGGAACCGACACGCGGGCTGGGATCGGGAATCGGTAGTGGGGTTAAGCAGGATGGATAGGGATGAGCTGAATGGCGAAGGAGGGGCGCGTTTGGACGAGGAGGAACGAGGAGGGAGTTCCACGCTTCGTCGAGTCGAGCCGAGGTGGGACTTCGCTGCTGCTCTGTCTCTCGATTCGACTATTGTATGTATGACCTCCCACTCATCTTTGTCTCCCTCGTGAAAGAGACTCATCTTCTCCCTCCAGACACAATCGACTCGCATGGCTCACTCGTCTCGTCTCGGTGAGCAACGGGCGCCTCGAACGAACACAACGAGATCCGGTCTCAATCAACGTCAAGTTCGAAACGAACCCTCTTTTGCTAGCGTACATCGCCCTCTCTTCTCTCGAAAAACCATCGTGGGTCCTGATCTATATTTCGCCTTTCCCAGAGCTCGAACAACAACCTCTCCATCCTCGCAATCAAGATTCGGAACCGGCAAACGTCGCGTCGCGTCGAGCTGATCGCGAGCTAGAGCGAAGCTGTCTGTCTCGGAGGGCCGACTTGAGCTCTTTGCCCTCGGTCAGGCAGATATAGGGTTCGGCTATCGGTGTCGATGGTAAGCTGTTTAGATCGCCTTATCGAACCAAAATAAACACGAAACGGAAACTGACGCGCCAAAATCGATTTCTCTCCCTTCCCTCTCTTCTCTAGCTCCCTTCGGACGCTCTAGTCCAGCATGGCTCTTATCATCGCGCCGAAGACTCCCACCTTGACTCGCATGGGCTGTCCTGTCCTGTCGCCATCCGTTGTTCGAAGAGGTATAAAAAGGCAAAGGTCGACGAGGTGAGTGGGTTTGCTCGTCCGACCATCACTCCCTCCCTCCCTCCGATCTTCGTTCATCATGCTCACTTCCGCTCTCTCCATCCTTGCTCTCTCTTCTTCTTTCCTCTCAGCCTCCGCTGCTCCTGCTCCTGGAGCTGGGGGGATCGCAATCCCGATTGGGAAGAGCGAGGCCTATCTCGCGAGGCGGTCGAAGGGAGCAGTTGATCTGGGGTGGTTGAAGGCTAGTCAGGCTGGGGTCATTCAGTGAGTTCTTTTGGGTCGAGGTGGGTTCTCTGAAGACGTCCTGACTTGAGCTTGCTTTTGGTTTGACAGCAAATACGGAGGCTCGAACAAGAACAAGCATCAGAAACGAGCGGCTTCGGAGGCGCTCGCGTACGAGGTGAGTCGAAGTCTCGTTGTCGTTCTTCCCTCGTTGCTTTGCCTCAAATATCGCCCTCTCTCCCTTCGTCTAGGGTTCGCTCTGGATGGGACCTATCACCATCGGAGGAGAAGCCTTCCAAGTCGACTTTGACACCGGAGTGAGTCTGTCTACCTCTTCGAACTCGTCGCCTTCTCGAACTTACTTTCTCCTTCGCTTTTCGTCAACAGAGCTCCGATCTCTGGGTCCCCTTCTCCACCTGCACTACTGGAGGCTGCGTAGGTCACTCGAAGTACAAGGTCTCGTCTACTGGTGTCAAGGTGAGTCGAAGCTCTCCTCTGTCTTCGCGACGCAATCGAGGACTGACCTCTCCTCTTCTGATCTCGTCTCTCACAGAAAACGGGGACCTTCTCGATCTCTTACGGAGATGGATCTTCCTCCTCTGGACCCGTCTACACTGATACTGTGAGTAGCGTTCGATCCTTTCGTTTTGCCGCGCCTCGACACGAAGACGAGCGACGAAGCTGATCTATCGCGTCGTCTTTTCGTCAGGTCTCCGTCGGCGGTCTCTCGGTCACTGCTCAGACCTTTTCTCCTGTCACCACCATGGCCGCTTCCTTCTCCACCGCCAACGGCTTCCCCGCCGACGGAATTGCTGGGATGGGATTCCAAAGTCTCTCCGAGACTGGTTCTGCTCCTTTCTTCCGTTCGTCCTCTTTCTTCTTCGAACACAGCTCGAACGAGTCTCGCAAAAAGTGACCTCCTGCGTCTTCTCTCGTCTTTCAGAGACCCTGATTTCTCAAGGGAAGGTCAGCTCGTCCGTCTTCTCGTTCCACCTCGGAACCAGCGCGTCTGAGCTTTGTGAGTCCGACGAGAAGGCGATCTTGACGAGCTTCGGACCACACTGACGCGAATCTCCGCCTTCTTCCGAACAGACCTTGGAGGAATCAACACCGCTCACTACACCGGAGCCATCACCTACACTCCAGTCACCCAAGCTGCGTACTGGACGGTCGCTCTCGGAGGAGCCAAAGGTGAGAAGCGGAACTTCGACGCGTCAACGATTTGGCGACGAGTGCTGACTTTCTTCTCTCCCTGGCCCGCTTCTGCAGTCGGATCGACCGCCGTCTCAATTGCTGGAAAGTCTGCCATCATCGACACTGGAACCACCCTCGTCTACGGATCTTACGCCGACGTCACCGTGAGTTCTGTTTTCGTTTTCTCTCGTCGCTTCGACCCAGCTGACCTCGCCTCCTTTTCCCTCCTCTCCCTCTCAGCTCCTGTACAAGCAAGTCTCTGGAGCCAAAGACATGTCGTTGACCTACGGATCGGACTACAAGGGCTACTGGCTCTTCCCTTGCGCGACCGTTCCCTCGTTCTCGTTCACCTTCGGAGGAACGTCCTTCTCAATCCCAGCTGCCGATTTCAACCTCGGACAGGTCGAGACGGGAAGCTCTCTCTGCGTTGGAGGAGTGGTCGGACAGGACGGGACTGCCAGTGGACTTGGGAACACTTTCCTTGGTGAGTCTTCTGGCAGCGTCGCGTCTCTTCGACTTCTGCTGACCGCGTCGCGTCTTTTTCTCTTTCAGTCGGAGATGTCTTCCTCCAGGGTGTTACTAGCGTGTTCGATGTCGGAGCTTCTCGAGTTGGATTCGCGGTTGGGAAGTGAGGGCGATCCTGCTTGAACGAGGAGGAGAAAGGGAGGGGAAGACGGGCGAACGAGAGGAGGGAAGAACGAGGAGGGGCAGGACCGTCAGCTTGTAGACTCGTGGTTCCGGTTAAACTGGGTCGTTCGAATTCTTATGTACGTGATATCTCTTTCATTCGAGCTCTGAGAGTGAAGAAAGAACGAAACCATGGAGTATAAAAGATCTCGAAACCAAAAGCAAAGTCCCGACGCGTCGCAAAATCAAACTGCCTCAAACCTAGTGCTTCTCCCTCCTCTCCCTCCTCTTCTTCCCGATGAGAAGTCCCAAGTTCTTCCTTTCCGCCGCCTCGGCCGACTTCTTTCGGTCCTCGTCCGTCTGAGGGGGAGCGGGTGCTGGCTCGGGAGCGTTCTTTCCTCCAGGGAAGGGACGACGTTTCTTGGGTTCCGATCCGTGAGATCCATCGTCTCCGTCTCGAGTTCGCTTGACGAAGGGAGTGGAGACCTTGGCGACTCGACGTTGGACGACCTGCAGAGGAAGAAAGAAAGGGAAGAACGGGAAGGTCAGCTGGAGTCGGAGGAGACGCGACGAAACGGACAAGGAGAGGGACGAACCTGAACGTTCTCTATCGAGAATTCGACGATAAGAGTCTTCTTCATCACAACCTCCCTTCCAGCCTCGATCAACTCCTTCAACTCCTTCTCCTTATCGGTCAACCTCTTCAGCCGACTCTCCAACTCCGAAAGCTCGACCTTCTCCTTCTTCTTAGGTCCCTCCTCTCCATCCTCCTCAGCTTCAGCCTTAGCTTTCGCCTTAGCCTTCGCCTTCTTACTCAGCACCTCGATCTTCTCCTCCTCCACCACCGCTCCCTCTCCCAATCCTCCAGCCCTCTTGATCTCCTCGAGTCGTCCCTCGTCCACCGACGCCCTCGTCCTCTCGATCAACTCCGTCAACTCGACCGTCCACCAGTCTCGCATCAGGCCCTCGACTGTAGGATTGTTGTTGGCCCATCGAAGAACCCTCAAAGCGTCCTGATGCGACCTCATCTCCAGGAAACCGTATCCCTTCGACTTCCCGATTCCAGTGAGGGGATCGACCTTCTCGGTGGCTCGAACGACCTTGGCCTGAATGACGACGGTCATCCTCTCCTTCCTTCCCTTCTTGGACTTCCCACTCTCCTCGGCCTTAGCGACGGCAGGCGAGAGGGTTCCATCTCTAGCCTCCTCCTCGTCGAGTCCTTCTCGTTCTCCTCGGGTGACCTCGGCTTCGAACTCTCGAGAGGCGTGGATGGCGAGTCGCTTGAGAGTTCGTTCGGTGCAGAAGAGAGGGAGTTGACGGATGGAGAGACGGGTTTTGGAGATGTAGAGGGAGGGGTTGGAGGAGAGGAGGGTTTTTCGAGAGTTGAAGGAGTCCGTTCGCTTTTCGAGTTCGAGGGGAGCGAGGGTGGCGGCAGCGGGGGTTCCAGCGAAGATGACTGCAGAGAAAGATCCGAAGAGAGATGAATGCGTCAGTCGAGGGGTCAGGCGAGAGGAAAGCTCGAGAAGACGCGGTGAGGCGCTTCGAGAACGGGACGGAAAGACGCGACTCACCTCCCTCTCGCATCAGGTACGTGTTCCTCTTGTCGACCTTCTCCTTCCTTCGATCAGACTCGTCCTTCAGCTTGGCAGCTTCCTCCCTAGTGACGGCGAACTCGACGTCGAGGACTCGTCCGTGCATGACGAGGTTGGCGGCGAGAGACGAGGAAGGGTCGACGGTGAGGATCGAAGGAGCGGCGAAGGGGTTGACGGCCTTGTTTCGGACCTGACGAGAGCGAAAGAAGACAAAATCTGTCAGTAACTACTCCAGGAGGACGAATTGTGGAAGAAAGATCGACCCACGGGCACAGAGTTGGCACCACTTCCAGTCTCGACGTTCATGAGTCGAGCCTGCTCGACTGCTCGCTCGGCATCCTCCTTCTTCCAGAAGCAGACGAATCCGGTTCCTCGAGATCGTCCAGTGGCCTTGTCGAGGGTGATTCGGGCATATCGAAGAGGTCCGTAGCTTCGGAAGCTGGTGAGAGGGAAGAGGGAAAGGACGCGTCGAAAGTCAGAAACGCGTCGCCTCGAGAATGAGCAGGAGGCGAAACCTCGAGGAGGCCAGAAGCGTTCACTCACAGAGTTCGGAGTTGATCCTCAGTAGCCTCGAAACTCAAGTTTCGGATGAACAAGGTTGTTCCCTCCTCAGGAGGAGGCAGCACAGGCTTGACGGGCTCAGCAACGACCTCCTCCTCCTCGTCCTCCACCGGCTCAATCATCTCCCCATCCTCGTTCTCCTCAACGACATCAGGTCCATCCTTCTCCTCTCCAGCCTCCTCCTCGACCTCCTCGTCCTCCTTGGTCTCCTCGACAACAGCGACCTTGGCCTCAGCCTCCTTCCACTTGTCCTTGCTCAGAGCCCAATCGACAGCGACGGTCCTTCCTCCCTCCTCCTTCCCGTTCTCTCCGATGACGTTGACTCCGTTGACAGCCTCGAGAGCGTTCTCGGCGTCCTTGCGACCGAGCATCCAGACGAAAGCGAATCCTCGAGCTCGGGGTTTCGATCCTTCGACCGAAGGGTTGGCAGGGATGGGAGGAGGGAGAGTGATGGAGTGGATGGGCCCGTGAGGGAGGAAGAGGGTTTGGAGGGTTTGAGTGGTGGTCTGGAGATGAGATCGAACGAAAGAAGCGAGCGAAGGAGGAAGAGAAGGTGAGCTCGAGCGAGAGACGCGTCGAGAAGGAAGGCGAGAGGAGAAGAGACGAGGCACTCACGTCCCAAGGCAAGTTTCGAACGATCAATCGAGATCCTTTGGAAACTCCTCCTCCGTCCTTTCCAGCAGCCTCGAGCTTGTCGAACCTCTTCTTGACGACGCAGGAGAGGAGGTGGTCCTTGTAGGTGTGAGCGTGGAACTTGGCGACGGCTGCTGTTGCGAGAGCTGCTGTTGGGAAGACGATGTGACCTGATGCGTGGAACGAGCAACAGCGACGAAGAGAGTAAGTCAAACGAGCTTCTTCGAAGCTCCAAAGGCAAGCGCGAATCACTCACCGACAGTAAGGTCGTCCTCCTTCGCGGGGAAGATGACCTCCTCGACGTCAGCGGTCTTCCTGACCTTCTTCCACCAGATGGCCTTGGTCAAGCCGGGAGGCAAGTTGGAGACGATGAGAGTTCGGATGGCTTTAGGATCGGAGGGTCCAGCGGGAGTCGAGGAGGTGGAGGCATCGTTGGAGTCTTCGGTGATGTGGGTTTGGGAAGGGAGAGCTGGACGAGGCTTCTTGATCTTGGGAGGAGCGGGCTCGGTGGATTCGGGATCGATGGCGGCGGGCTGTGAGGGTGAGTCATGGGGGTGGAGGTCAGTAAGAGCGCTCGGTGAGAGGTCTGGTGCTGGTGTAGGGACTGGGAAAGGTCGGAGAGAGGGAAGGGAGGGGGAAGGAGGTGGAGGCGAGCTCGAAATTCCTCCTTTCTTCTTGGTCGAGCTCGCCACTCCTCCTGCTCTTGCCCAGGCCTCGAGGTTCTCGAGCTCTACTATAGCAGAGAGACCTGGTTGACTCTGCCATCGTCCAAAAAGTGGAGGAATCCCAGTTTCCTACAAGAACAGCGAACGAAAGCAAAAGAGACGTTGGACTCACTCTCTTCCCCGCCCACTCTACTCCCAACCTCCTTCCCTTTCCATCTCCGAACGATCCTCCGTTCATCTCCTTGACAGCAGTCTCGGCATCCTCCCTCATAGCGTAGGATACGTATCCAACTCCCTTTGACTTCTTGGTCTCCTTGTCGAGAACGACGAAGGCGGATCGAACAGGTCCGACGTCAGAGAAATGAGTGGTGAGGTCGACAGTGGTGGCTACAAGAGGAAAAGAGGAGCGTGATGGGAGGGAATCGGGTCAGCTACAGAGCCTACTACAAAAGGAAGCGACGAAGAGACGAGAGGGGGGAGGAGGGAGGGAAGGGCGAGAGAAGGAAGGGAGGAGGTTGAGCTCACCGGAGTAGGGCAGGTTGGAAACGAAGAGCGTCGTCGTCGTATCAGGGTTGTAGTGATCCTCCTTCTCCTCGCCATCATCAGTCTTCTTCCTCTTGTTGCTCTTCTCAGGAGCCACGGTGCTGCTAGACATTTCGGAAAGGGTGGGGGGGAAGGAGGGGGTGGGGGTGTGAGAGAAGGGAGGAGGGGAGGAGAGTGAGGTCGACCTTTCGAGAATTTAGCACAGCTGTAGACGACGAGAAAGGGTCGAGAGAGACCGGCAAAAATGCTGGGAGAGAGAAGACAGGGTCTGAGTTGGTAGAGTTCGAGTAAGAAGAGTTCCTACTCTCGAGAAAAAAATCTGCGAGAAAGGACGGAAGGCGAGGGAGGGAGTCGGGTCGTCGCTCAGTCGAGCTCGCCCATCGCGCCTTCCTGGGATGCTCCTCCCTCTCGGGCCTCACTCTCGACTCGAGCACGGAAGCGAGGAGCGTTCCTTTCAGCTGCCTTTGGCTTCCTCAGATCGCTGGAGGTAGAAATCGTCTCAGATCTTGCGAGCGAGAATCGAAAGCTCGACGCGTCGCGACTCGCGATTCTCCCTCGACGGCTGATCGCTCAGTCCTCTGTCCGAGAACTTCGACGACGTTATAGAGAGGTGGCTTCATTGTATCTACTATCTAAACAAACTCGTTCGACTCCGCTCACTCTTTCTCTTCTCCGAGGCAGATGTCGATTCGTCGTTGAGTCTCCTTATTCCTCTGCAGCAGCTGGACTTCGACCGTCCCGTTGATGTAGAGCTGTCGAATGACTACGGGTTTGGTTTGACCTGAGGGAGAGTGATTTCGAGTCGAAGTCAGGAGCACACGAGGAGGAGCGAGGCCCGGAGGAAAATGCAGACGAACCTGATCGATGAACGCAGCTGAACGCTCGTCCCCCGGGATAGGGATTCCAGTCGAGCTCCATGTTGATGATTCTGTTGGCGGCAGTCAGGTCCCTCCCAGAGGCGACAGACCTGCGAGAGGAGGAAGAGGTCAGCTTGTTCGAAGCCACAATCGAAGACGCGTCGAAGAGATCGCTCACTGGATGCCCATCACAAGCACGCTCGGCCCCCCTTCCTTCGAGCTGTGGGACGGGAATGTCAGATGAGAAGACGGAGAAAGAGATTCGGTGCTACTCACAGCTCTCGTAGCACTTCAGATCGTTCAGCGTTCTTCGTCTTTCCGGTGTACCTGAAAGAACGAGGAAGGGCTCAGCGCGCGTCTCGAAACTCGCGAACGTTGGACTCACTTTCGTGAAGAGAACCCAGCTTCCTTCAATCTCGACTCCAGCAGATCAATGAGGCCAAGTCGGTTGGCGAAGATTACGGTCTAAGAATCGAAAACGGCCGCTCGCGTCAGTAGTGGAGCGAAGAGGAAAAGCCGGGCGAGGACGAATTCACTCGACGTACCTTCTCGTTTGGAGCTGCTTCTTCCCATTCCCGAAGGATTTGAAGCGCTCTGGTGACCTTCGTCGAGGTAGACGACGATTTGTCTCTGGAGAAGCGAGGCGTCGCGGTCAGTCGAGGTTCAAAGGATACGGTCTCGCTCGACGCGACTCACGTCGCAACGAAAGAACAGATCCCTAAGAGTCCCGACATCTTGGCTAAGAAAGAAGGAGAAGGTTAACGAGCTCTTCTTGAAGAAAGATCGAGGTTTTGTACTCACAAAGATGAAAGCCAACGTCGTTTCCCGTCGTGTTGTAGGCGTCCAGCTCAAGCTCCGAAAAGGCAAGACCTTCCTTGACTAGCGTTCGCTCTGGAAGAATCAAGATGGGCTGAGCGAGGAGAGCGTCAGTCAATCCCTCAACATCGGGGTTGCGCTGAAACGTCGCTTGCAACTCACCTTGCCATCGATCTCGAAAGAGTTCAGGCGTCGGAGTAGAACATCACGCAGAAGAGGAGCAACGAGCCTCGACGAGATCTGTTGTTGACGAAAGGGAAGTCGTGAGCCTCCCTCTGTCTGGTGGGAAAGGTGAGAGATGGGAGAAGAAGCACCTCGGTATCCTCGAATTTTGGATATGGTCCCTCCCACGGCAGCGTCGACGCCAACTTGAGGGTCGTAGTGAACTGAGCGAAGAATAAGCGAAGGCGAGGTCGAGTCGAGCTCAAGCAGCTCAAAAATGATCGGACTCACCGGTTCTTGGTTCGCAAGCCCTCTGACCTTCAAGAACCTGAAGTATCCGAAGGTATCCGTAACTCCGTTGTGTAGAGGCGTACCCGTGAGCTGCGGGACGAGGGCGAAAGGAGAGAATTAGCTCGACGCGTTTCGTCGACGCATCTCCCGGCGTAGAATTATTCGATCTGTTTGTATGATCGAGACGCACAATCCATCGGTGGCGTGACTCCAGAGAGCAAACGGCCCTCGAGACGAGGCATTTCTGAATGGATGGGGGAGGGAGAGCGAAGGAGTCAGAACCGAAACACGAACGCGGAGCTCGAGGAACAGCTTGTACAGGGTTCCTGATCTGATGTCCTTCGGCCAGTATCTGGAAAGAAAGGAACAGGCTTAGTATCTGCTTCGGACGCTAAGCTCCAACTCGCGAAAGACTCACTACGCGATGCCTGATTTGATTGAAGCAGAAGTGAGAGTTAGAATCGGACGGGCAAAAAGACTGCGAGCCGAGACATACCAGGTGATGGGGCTGAAGAGTCTCTGATCTCGAGCAAGAGTCGCATATGTTGTGATCTAGAGCAAGAAAGGGTCTTATCAGCTCCTCGAGCTCGAAGTCAAGAGAGACCAAAAGGAGGCGCGAGTCTGAGCTCACGACGACGTCGAACGCTCCGAGCTCTAGACAGATGTTCGGCAAGACAGGGTCAGTCAAAGCTCGAATCTGACGAAACATTTTTCGCTGATCCTCACCCTGTGAAAGTCGTAACCTGTTCTTCCCGTGGTGCTTGTAGAGGCGACCAAGTCCGCTCGTCGTCGTCGTGTCGGTCTGTTTTGAACGATTAAAACCCGTCAGAGACGGCTCTTCCGCGTCCAAATCGACTGGAGACTGCTTATAATCTCACTGCATATGATATCTTGAGTCCAGTGAGGTATATCGGAAGCAGATGATCTGGCAGAGAGAAGGGGTACGTCGTCAGTTTCCTTCCCGCGAAGCCGCCGCGACGCGAGAACTTACACGACAATCAGGGTCCCACGCTTCTCTCTGCCAGAAGAGGGGTTAAGCAAAATCAGAGCCAGTGCTTGGATGGTCTTGCCCAGTCCATTCGCGTCCCTGTGAACCACATGAATAAGAACAGTCAGTTCCGACGCGTCGATCTGCTGGGGACGACGAACTCACGCTAGGATACCGCCTCCAACGTCTGTTCTGGTCTCACGATCAAGCATCCAGTGGACTCCTTGGACTTGGTGAGGCTTGAGGGAGCTTTTAAAGGAGTTTGGACGTTCGTTCCGAATCAGCGAAAGGTCGCGAAGACTCGAAAGCGAGATGGGAAGATGGGACGAGAGCGACTCACACCTTCATTCCAGACACCTGGCTACTCCCATCGGCGAATCCAAGATCACTACCCGCCGTCTCGAGAGACACAGCAGTCCACGGAGAGCTTGCTCTCTCGTCCTTGAGCTCAGGAAGAGGGGCGTGCTCGTCTCCTGGTTTCGAAGGACGACGTTTAGGACGGGTGTTCTTCCCTCCGATTTTGATGGGGTTGCTGTCTCGTCCCAATCGCGATCTATCCGGCTTCGCGTACTCTTTCTGCTCATTGTGCTTGTCAGAAGCGTTTGAGCCCAGATCAGAGGGAGGTTTGACGGATTCGAAGTCGCTGGTGAAGTCGAAACGACCCGGAGGCGGTGACTTTTTGAGCTCTCTGATCGAGGGAGGGATGTTTCTCCAGTGAAGGTCGAGGAGAGGCGTAGAGGTGGTAGAAGGGAGACCAAATCGAAGGCGAGTAGACTGTGTGAGCTGGAAGGGAAGGGAAGAAGGGGAGCAGAGGAGAGGAGGAGGTCAACGAACGCTAGAAAGGAGGGGTTGGAACGAAGACGAAGAGAGAGGCACTCACCTTCGACTTCAAGCTACGAGAGCCCAGTTTGAGCATCATTCCACCTCGTGACATCGTAGAGTCGAAGAGGAGCTTTCCGAGGAAGGATGGAGTTGAGAGTTCCCTTTCCCCTACCCCTTGCTCCTGCTTCCGGTCCTAACAACTCCGCCGTCCCAGCCTCGGACCAAGTCACTCAGATCAGCCTACGAGATCATGACGAGGACGAGTGCGAAGACGAGAGGAGTCCCCCTCGCTGCAGAGAGAGCACGACAGGAGAAGGGAAGTCGAGGTGAGCTCGAGCTTGAGCGAGGAGAACGCCGATGTCTCGATTTCTCCCCTTAAGATTTCTGAGCCAGTTCTCGGAGGTCAGGAGGTTTCGAGAAATGTCGAAGGTCGTAGCAGACGAGATTCCAAGAAGCTGGACGGAGGAGTGGGTCGGTGTTGGCTGCGAAACGAAAACGAGAAGGAGGAGGGAAGAAGCTCGATCGACTGGAAGCTGACCTCGAACTCCTTCCTTCTTCCTGCCTCCCCTTCCTTCTCGCCCACCTCAAAAACATTCTTATCCTGAAGCTCCTAATCCCTCGGCTCATCAGCCGTCTATATCTGAGCCCTCTGACTACCCATACGAGAAGAGGCCGGCACTTCTGCCGGTGCCCACCTGTTCCCTTACTTCTCTTTCCCTTCTTAGCTCCCTTCGTTCAAGCTGCCCACCTGCTTCGCTCTCAACCACCATCCCCCATCCCATCTCATGGTCTCTATCAACATCCTCACTCTCTTGATCTTGGGAGTAGGAGTCTCCTGCGTCCAGGCTCTTTTTCCCATCCCTCGGGTTCGTTTCGTCCTCCCCTCATTGCAGCCCTCTTTCCCTTCTTCGCTCGTCTCCGAAGATCTGACTGGTTCTTCGTCTTCCTCCTTCAGTCTTACACCTCTGGAAACGCTACTCTCTCTCTGTCCAAGTCCTTCTACATCAGCATCAAGTTCGACAACGCTCCTCTCGACCTGTGCGAGGCCGTCGACAGAACACAGAACTGGATCTACCACGGTTCGTTCTCGATCTCTTATCCCTTCACGCCGACCTTTCTGGGCCCAGAAGCTGATCATTTTCCCTTTGTGTCGACAGATGAGATGCTTCTCTTGTCGTCTTCCTTCGGAGCGGATGTACTAGCAGCCTTCCCGCCCTCAGGCGAGCTTCACGAGCTCCAGCTTTATCTCTCCAACACCTCGAGCTGGCCGTCGTCGATCTACAACGAGTCCATCAAAGCAATTGAAGATCGAGACGAGTCTTGTGAGTTCATTAGAATCTCGCCATTCGGTTCCATGCTGACTAGATCTTCGTTCTGCATCGTCCCCTCCAGACCATCTCTCCGTCCCCAGCAACTCGTCGACCGCGACGCTCACAGCCTCGACGACGCTCGGTCTTCTCAGAGGACTCACCACCTTCGAACAGCTTTGGTACACATCGCCTACTGAGAAGGTAAGTTTGAGAGTCCTTCCAAGGTCGCAGGTCGTCTGGAGAGGTGCGAAGGCGAGTTCGAGCTGACCCTCTTCCCCACGGTCGCGACGCATCAGGATCTGAGGTACGCGCCCTATCTTCCAATCGAGATAACGGACGAGCCTTGGTTCCCATGGAGAGGATTCGGTCTCGACACCGCGAGGAACTTCTTCCCTCTCAAGGACCTCAAACGTGTGAGTTTTTCAGCACCCGACGCGTCTCCGACTTTCGGACCAAGCTGATCGAACTCTTTCTCTCCAGACTCTCGACGCGATGCTCATGACCAAGCTCAACGTCTTTTACTGGTGGGTCCCCCACTTCGATCTCTCGTCGCGCAGTCTTCTTCTCGTTCTGACCCTTCCCTCTCATCGCAGGCACATCGTCGACTCTCAGTCGTTCCCCCTCTCCCTTCCTTCGGATCCTTCCCTCGCCGTTCTCTCCACGAACGGAGCATACTCGCCGGCTATGATCTACTCTCCCGAGGACGTCAAGGGGATCGTCGAATACGCCGGGAAGCGAGGAATCGACGTTGTTTTAGTGAGTCGCGTCTCGTACGTTCGTTCCTCTTCGTTCTCCACTGAGACGTTCTCGTTTGCTTCTGACCTGCAGGAAATCGATACCCCAGGACACACCGACATCGTCGCACTCGTGAGTGAAGTGTGGTTCGAGAGCGAACCCTTCGACCCCTCGACTGACGAGACGCGTCTCTTGTCCTTTCGCAGTCGTACCCCGAATGGGTTGCTTGCCACACCGAGTCTCTCTGGGCCAGCTTCGTGAGAATTCCCAGTGTTTCCTTCGTCTCACCTCTCCGACGCTGACTCTTCATTTTTTTCCTCTCTCAGGCGAACGAGCCTCCTGCTGGTCAACTTCGATTCGTTTTTCCCGAGGTCTCGTCCTTCGTCTCGTCCCTCTTCACGGCCACCGCTGCTCTTCTTCCCTCCAAGTATTTCTCGACTGGAGGTGACGAGTTGAACATCCCCTGCTTCGTGAGTCTCCCTTTTCTCTTTCGTGTCGAAGAGCTCAGACTGACGATTCGCTTTGACGCGACAGGAAAACGACACTGTCACCCAAAACTACCTCAACATGACCAACTCGACG
The DNA here is from genome assembly GCA_024345305.1 of Mrakia gelida. Taxonomy (NCBI): domain Eukaryota; kingdom Fungi; phylum Basidiomycota; class Tremellomycetes; order Cystofilobasidiales; family Mrakiaceae; genus Mrakia; species Mrakia gelida. The sequence continues at coordinate 587,890 of BRON01000019.1, forward strand.
CTCGAACAAGGTCTGGATAACTTTACTATAGCTACTCACTCCACCCTCAAAGGCCTGGGAAAGACTCCCGTCGTTTGGGAGGAGATGGTTCTCGCTCACAACGTCACGCTCCTCAACGAGGTTCGTTCGACCTCTCCTCCTCGCTCGTCTCTCGCGACCTTCCTTCCTCCCTCCCTTCCTTCTATTTCCCGCTGACTTATTCCCTTCGTCTTCGTCTTCAGACCATGGTCATCGTCTGGATCTCAAGCGAGGATGCCAAACTCGTCTCCGAGAAGGGTTTCAGCATCATCCACGCTCCCTCAAACTACTTTTACCTCGACTGTGGACAAGGGGGATGGCTCGGCGACTTCCAAGGAGCCTCCTGGTGCTCGTTCGTCTCGTGGCAGAACATCTACGCGTTCGATCCGTACCTCAACATCACGTCAACGAACGAGCATCTCGTCAAGGGAGGTCAGACAATGGTTCGTCCTCCCCTGCTCCCTTTCTATTCTGTTTGCGTCGTAATTTGACTCCTGTCTTTCTCTCCCGGTCGATCTCACAGCTCTGGACCGAGCAATCCTCGCCCGAAAGTCTCGACGCGACGAGTCAGTCCCATCCCCTCCTCTCCTCCTCTTCCCCTCCCTCACTTCCCCTCTTCTCTCCAACCCCCATCTGACTCTTTTCTCCCCCTCTCCCTCTTCCACCCCCTCAGTCTGGCCCCGAGCAGCCGCAGCCGCCGAACTCTGGTGGAAAGGCGGACCAGCAGGATCCTACCCTCTCGAGACGGCGAGTGTACTTCCAAGGCTGCATGATCTCAGGTCAGCGGCCCCTCCCTTTTCTCGTTTCCATCCTTTCTCTCGGTCAGACACGTAGCTGAAGCTCTTCTCGTTTGATGTGGTGGGAGCAGATATCGAATGGTAGATCGAGGAATCGGAGCTCGAGCTCTTCAACCTCTGTGCGTTCTTCCTTCTCCTTCCTCTCGCCCTCCGATGTCGATCTCGAGCTGACTCGAACTCTCTTCCTTTTCTGCTCGACTCGTGCTTCTCAGATGGTGTACTCTCAGACCAGGAGCTTGCGATTTGACTGCTTAGCTAGTCTAGTCTCGCTCCGAGTTCCGAACGACCCACGTCGACGAGCCGTTTGTTCTTCGTTGATCACGATGCCTTTTGTTTCTTGCTCGTTCTTATCGAGAGCACCAGTTCGAGTCGAAGGTTCGTAATGGTCAAGCAAGGCGTAGTATCGAAGCAGAGTCGGAAGTGGAAGGAAGGGAGAGCTCTCGCAACTCGCGACGGTCGAACGAACGGACGCAACGACATGACAAAGTCATGAGCATGCAAGGTCGTAAGAGCGAGAATGACGTATCGAAGGTAGCGAGATCTATGGGCGTGTCCGTCTTGACGTTCAGAGGGTGGCGTCGAACTGAGCGAAAACCAAAAACGAGCGGAAGGAAGGAAGCAAAAAGACAATGGTCAGCGACCGATCCTCGACGCGTCGACTTTCTCTCCTCTCCCCTTCTCCCTCTCCTCCAGAAACTCACCTCCTTCAACCTCTTCTTTCACTCCTCCATCATCATCTTCACACACGGTTCCCTCACGCCACTCGCTATCCACCTCTCCGTCCTCGGCGCAAGCAGCAACCCCCTACATCTCAACTGCGAGCTTCCGAACAAAGGTTTCCACTCCGTTTCCCAATGTTTCGTCGCTGCCGCCCTACACGACGGTGCGACGGATCCTCGGCATCCGCTGGTGAGCAAGTGGTAGACCAGGTCGTTGGGTTTGAAGTTTTCGGCCATGTCGCGTTGGAGGGAGAGACCTGTTTGCAGGATGCGGTGGACTCGGAGGACTGGGTTGGTTGGGTTGATGGAGGAGGGAGGAGGGAGGAGAGAAGAGTGAGGGAGAAGAGACGGGACAGGGAAGTCGGTCAGTCTTGAATAGGAAGGGGTGTGCAGAAGAAACGAAGAGCCAAAGACAGAGAGAGATGCGCGTTTGCTCGCTCGAGTCGACTCACCATCCTCCAACCCCAATCCATTCGGTGACCCCTCCGACTTCGCCAGCTTTCCCAGATCGTTCGAAGACCTGGCCATGATGTAGAACAGTTTGGGGAGGATCTTGGCCTCCTGAGGGAATCGAGAAGCGATCCGATACGTGAACTCGAGGACGTCGTTCTCCGGCACGGGTGGATCGGGGGCAAAAGGGAAGTAAGAGGCCTCGAAGTCGAGTTTGATGAGGTAAGCGTACGTGTTGTAGAAGATGGCTTGGCAGTAGCTGAAGATCCAGTCGAAGGAGTACTGATGGGTGAGGAGAGGAGAGTTGAGCGAGGTCGAGGACGGACGGGAGACAAGCGAAGCGAAGGGAGAGGAGGACTGACCTTCTCTCATAGAAGCATGAGAGAGATCAGGTCCTCTTCTTCTGGAGAATCATCTCGGAAGTTGCTACGCGAACAAATGGACGCGTTTGAGGGTCAGTACGACGAACGGAGCGAGAGCGGGAGCGGGAGGAGGAGGAGGGAAAGTCGAGGTCGAGCTCACAATCCATTGTAGACCGCCTTCAGAGCCCACTTCCAAGGAGTCAACTCATCCTCCAGCTTGATCACTACGACGTTCTCGTCCTTATCGATGGAGGAGTGCTCTCCGTTTCAGTCTCCTACGAGGAGAAGATCCTTGAAGATGGGAGATCGTTCAAAGAGACTTCGATGGACTTTGAACTCTTTGGACTGGATGTACAGGACGAGGGTCCCGTCCGAGTAGTGGTACTTTTTGGACTTGACGAGGTGCGAGTTGGCGTTCGGATCGTTCTGGGAAGTGAGACGAGGTTTCTTGGAGGAGGAGGAGGGAGTGAATCCAGACTCGGATGAGTCGATGGAGCCGTGGGAAATGTGGGAGTCGGAGCGAGCTGTCCGTTTGGAGGAGGAGCCGACGGCTTTGGGGGTAGGAGCCATTTGAGGGAGGAGAGAGGGTAAGAGGATGTCCAAAAGGGGGAGGAGAAAGAAGGGTTCCTTGAAGTGCTGTGAGGGTTTGGGAGGAGGGAGTCGAAGGGAGAAGGACGTTCGTCTTTGAGCTCTCAACTCCTTCGACGACTCAGCCCATCCTCTCTTTCCTTCTTTTCCTCCCGTCCCATTCTCCCTCGGCTCATCTCTAGAGCAACCTCGTCGCTCTCTCTTGGATCCTTACTCTGGTTCAAGCGGAATCCAACCCCCTCCTCCGTCAACGGACCTGGCCCTCCTCCTCCCCTTCCCATCTCTCCCTCCCTTCGACCTTCTTGCCCTCCTCCTTCCCCCTTTCCCTGTAGCTCTTCATGTCTCGTTCCAAGATGGATCAGAGCCTTCATCAAACTCTCAACCTCTACATCAGTCCAGACGCTTATGTAAGTGGTCACCTTCGCTCTCCTGATCCCCCCCTGGATCGAACCACCTCAGCTCACCTCCTTCCTCGCTGCTCAGGTGTTCGAACCCGTCGCTACGGCTCCTCTAGATGAGAAAGGTCATCAACAAGAGAAGGAGACAATGGTCATCGATAGAGTATCAGGATCTATATCCCTGAATCGTAAGTTGCTTTCTATACAAGACGAGACGAGCGACTGCCTCTCGCTTCGCCCGGATCGAGTCGAGCTCACCCTTCCTTCCTCCTTCTTCTCTTCCATCTCCCTTCAGCTCCTGGTCGACTCAGTCCCGTGGCTCACGAGGATGTCATCACGGTCTATGGAATACTAGGAATCGTATCTCTCGTTACAAGTCAGTTCCAATCCTTCTTTCCTCTCGAGGGATGCATCGAGAAGGACGTGAGCTCGGTCAAACGCGTCGAGTCTCGATACCCTCTTTTATCCTCTTGCTAACCTCATCTCCCTATCTTGCTTCTCTCCCAGCCGACTATCTCATCCTAATCACCCACAAATCCCCTTCCTCGCGTTTCCTCGGACACGACATCTCGCTAGCAACCTCCTTCCGTCTGCTCCCTCTCTCCTCCTCCTCTCCATCAACCCTCCCTCCCCTTGAAACCCACCTGCTCAAACTCGTCTCGCTCGGTCTCAACTCCGGCCAACTCTGGTTCTCTTACACCTGGGATCTTACCAACACCTTGGAGCGACAGTGGAGACAGGACAAGGCAAGAGGAGGGAGGTTGGAGAAGGGAAGTGCAGCCGACAGGGCGGACGACAGGTTCTTCTGGAACAAGGCGTTGATGAGGAGGTTCTTGGAGGTCGGGAGAGGAGTCGTAGGAGGGGTGAAGAGGGATGAGGATGTGAGTACGCTCGCTGGCTCGAAGGCGCGAAGAGAGCTCGAGAGCTGCTGCGAAGAGCTCAACTCGACCGACCGCGAACGAAGCTCACCAAACTCTCTTCTCTTCCTTCCAGCTGAGTCGATTCATCCTCCCAGTCATGTACGGATGTAAGTCCACTTTCTTACATCTCTCCCGATCTTACCCGTCCTGACTTCCCTTCCCTCTCGCATCTCCCTCACCAGCCTTCGAACTCCGCCAAACCTCCATCTCCTCCCGACCCTTCCTCTTCGCCCTCATTTCTCGTCGCTCCCGCTACAGAGCCGGAACCCGGTTCTTCACCCGAGGACTCGACCACGACGGAAACGCCGCCAACTACGTCGAAACCGAGCAGATCGTCCTCCTCGATCGTTTGCCCTCAGACGTGTCGGACGACAAGTCGAGCCCACCGAGTTTGGGAGGAGTCGAAGGGAGAGAGAGGTTCAGTTTCGTTCAGATTCGAGGGAGCGCACCGATCTTTTGGGCGCAGGTGAACAACTTGAGGTATACTCCTGATTTGCAGATCATGGATCTGCCCGAGACGGTGAGTTCCGAAACCCGTGTCTGCTTTGCTGGTCGCCCGACGCGTCTTGGCTCACCTCCCTTCCTTCCTCTCCCCTCCCCCCTCCCCTCTTCCCCTGCTCCACCCCCACCCCCCCATCGCCCCACCCACCCATGCACCCCAGACCTCCGCTCTCCGCTCCCACCTCTCCGAACAAATCGCCATCTACGGATCCCTCTACCTCGTCAACCTCGTCAACCAAGTCAAGTACGAACGACCCGTCAAGGAAGCTTTCGAGAACGCCATGATCGTCGTCGACGAGCCGAAGGCCAAATACGTCTACTTTGACTTCCACAAGGAGTGCAAAGGGATGAGGTTCGATCGGGTGCAGGGGTTGGTGGAGAGGTTGAGGGAGGGGCTGGATGAGGAGGGGTGAGTCGGTCGACGCGTTTCTTCTTATTCGAGGGAGCGGGTGGGAGTGGGAAAAGAGGAGAAGAGAAGAGAACGAGCTGACGTGGGTTGAGTGCGGTTTTGGGTAGATACTTCCATCTCTCTGGACCTGTGGACTCGGAGGCTTCGTCGTTGCTTCAGCCGAGGAAGATGCAGGCTTCGGTGATTCGAACGAACTGTGAGTCGTGTTTTCTTTCCTCTTGCTCGTCTTCTTCTTTCGATTTCGAGCTGACTCGTCCGCTTCCTTCGCCTTTCTCAGGTATGGATTCGCTGGGCAAGTCGTCTTGTCTGCTGTCCTGAACGAAAAAACCACGAGCGAGCTTCAGCTGATCGACGCGTCTTCTCTTCCTCTTCACCTCTTCAGATCGAACCAACGTCGTCCAATCCGCTCTCGCTAAGTTCGTCATCGACAAGCAACTTCGTTCAGCTGGAGTTCTTGCCCCCAACGAAACAGTCGAGAACCACCCCGAGTTCATGCACGTCTTCAGGAATGGTGAGTCGATTGGACTCTCTCTCGTCCCTCCCTCCTCGTCCCCCTCGCCGCCGTCTTCTTCCCCTTTCTCTTTCAAGCACTGACTCGATTTTTGCTCATTTCTCTCTCAGTCTGGGCCGACCACGCCGACTCCGTCTCGAACGCCTACTCTGGAACCGGAGCTCTCAAGACGGACGCGACGAGGACGGGGAAGCGGACGAAGCAGGGAGTTCTCAAGGACGGATGGAACTCGGTTGTGAGGTACCTCAAGAACAACTATCGGGATGGGTCGAGGCAGGTGAGTCGCTTCGTCCTCTCATTCTGGGTCTGCACGAGTCGCGAATCGAAACTGACCTCGATCCTTTGGATTTTGCTTGTGCAGGACGCTCTGGACCTCCTTACTGGAGCCTGGGTCATCCGACGAGGAGTTTCTGCTCCTCTTCTGGATACTCGGCCGTTTTTAATGCGAATGGTGAGCTCCAATCTCGTCTCATCTCGTCTCGTCGCCTTTCCTCGACGCGTTCAAAGCTCACCCTCCTCTCACCTTTTCCCTTCTCAGATGCCCTACATCCTCCTCCTCGCTCTCGCCATCAACTCGGCCTCAGTTCAGTACTCTTTCTGGACAAGCGAACATCCGATCTCAATCTCCTTCCCATTATCGTTCGAGACCCTCGAAACTCTTCGTTCGTCCCATCACTCGCTCTTTCGACGCGTCTCGCTCCTCAGGCTGACCTCTCTTTGGTTTCGTTCTTGCGCTCAGCTTCCTTCAACTACACCCTCCTCGCCTTCTGGTCTCTCATTGCCCTCTTCTCAGCAATCTACATCTGGGCAAACGGAATCCAGTTCGCCTCTCTCCCATCCTCCCTTCCTCCCTCTCCTCCCTCCAACTAACCCCTTCTCTTTCTCCTTCACCCCAGCTACGTATCCTGGCCCCGCCTCAACCCCCCTCTCGAAGTCCTCAACTACGACGGACCAGGCTTCCGTACACCCCAACACGGTCGAGGCTTCCTCTTACCTGCGTTCAAATCCAGATGGGGAAAAGGGCGAGCTGCTCAGGTGCTGAAGGGTGGGGTGGATGTCGTGCAGGGGGTTGCGTTGGGAGTGGGAGTGGGAGCTGTGGGTGGGGGTGGGGCTGGGGAGGCGGGGCTGGATAGGAGGAAGGGAGGGAGGCATGAGAGGTTGGATTGAGCGAGGAGGAGGAGAGGAGGAGGAGATCTGGTTTGTTCGTGTTCGCGTAGGATTTGGATATGGTTTTGGTTTCGGGTTTCAGTGCTTGAGCGTTCGGATATACATGGTTTGTCTTCGTCCTTCTTTCGAAGGAGTGGGCTCGAGAGAGAAACGGCGAGACGTCGAAGCGAAGTCGCGTCGATGTTCCGTCTTCAGTTCGTTCGACTCAACCAAGCTGAGGCGACAAATGATTGAGCTGAAGGTGCATCTATATTTATAAGAGTGATGCAATGAAAGGCAGACGAGAAGTCGAACCAAGGAAACTGACTCTAAGCGGTCGGAATGAAACGAAATGAACGAGCAAAGAGACGAACAAACGAGCGAGCCAAAGTCTAGGGCAGATTCGAACTGAGCGCGGCAATAATGGAGCGTGTAATCTAGCTCACACAAAGACCCTCCGCGCACGTCTTAACCATCGAAGAGCTTGGCCGAGCCGACGAATGCGACTGGGAGTTGAAGGACGACGACGACGCGACCGAGGTGGCTCGAGAGGAAGTTGCTGCTGGAGCTGGGGTTCGTCCTCCTGCTGCTGAGATTGAGGTCGACGTCGACGTTGAATGCGATGTCGAAGAGGAGGATAGCCGAAGAGAGGAGGTGAAGGAGGTGGTGAGGATTGAGGAGGAGGGTCGGAGCGATGAGGTCGAAGCTCGAAGGGAGGAGGTGCTGCTGGCGAGTTTTGATCCTGAGGAAGACCGAGCTGATGACGAGGAGATGGTGGAGGATCGAGAGGAGGAAGAGGAGGAGGAGATGGGGTAGTCGCTGAGAAGGATGGAGTAAAATTCCGTGCGTCAGCGAATGGAAAGACGAGCAAGATCTAACGCGTCGACGCTTTCGAACTCACCTCGAAGGCGCGAATCCCATCCTCCCATTCCCAACATCGAAAACCGCATACTGTCCTTGCAGGAACGCATCTCCGAACAGGTAGGTGTTTTCCAGTCCACTCGATGTCGGGTCCTGACCGACCATCGCGCCGACGCACTGACTCGATCCGCTTGAGATTCGACCCAGATTCATCGCCGAGGGAGGGATGGAGAAGAAGGATCCTCCGATGGAGAAGGAGAGCGTTGGGATTGAGTTGCAAGGGAAGAGGTAGTAGCCCTTCCATGCTGGTCCGTAGGATTGAGCCATTTCGACGGAACCGGGGACGGAGGACCAGAGAGCCTGGAGAACGAAGACGACGAGAGGAGCGAGTGAGTAGGTCGGTTCGGACTTCGTAAGAGAGGATGGTCGAGGAGTGCACTCACGGCGACGTCTGAGTAGGATCCGTAAGCGAGGGTGGCTGAAAGAACGAAGAGGCGAGAACGACGATCAGCCCGCGAGGTCGACGACGCGACAGACTCGAGAAGACGGAGAGCAAAGACTCACTTCCAGTGTCGACGATAGCGTTAGTACCAGCTATCGAGACTGGGTTACCGTTGACTGTGAGATAGCCAAGTTTACGGTCAGTCGTCGCGTCGAGGAAAGGCGAAACGCATTTCGAACGAGACGCGAAGCTCACCCTTAGCTCCTCCGAGATCTATCTTCCAGTACAGCTTTTGAGTGACGGGAGTGTAGACGAGAGGACCGTTGAAGTGAGCTGAGTTGATACCGCCGAGGTCTGGGAAGAAGGAGGAACTCGTCAGGCTCTCGAGGAAGCAGACGAGCAGACGCGACGAGTCGAAGATTCGACTCACATAGTTCCGAGTTCTTCTGAGCGATGCGGAACGAGAAGACTGGCGAGGAGACGACTCCTTGAGAGATCATGGTTTGGAAGAAGGGAGGAGAGTAGGTGTGGGCGAGAGCTTGGAATCCCATGCCCGCGAGGCCGTCTGCTGGGAACTTCGATTTGACGAACGAGTCGGACATCTTGGTGACGGCGGAGAAGGTTTGAGAGGTGATCCGAGAAAACGGGCCTTACTTGCTGGAAAGGCGATAAGGAAACGTCAGCTCGAGCAGGCTCAACGTCGTCGAGATGCAAAGAAGACGACGCGAACTCACAACTTGACGAACTCCCTACTTCCCAGCAACCAGTCGAGATCGACGTCCTCCCTCGACCTCTTCGCGAGATACTCTGAAGACTTGGCGATAGGGATCTTCATCTCTTGATCGGCCTTTTGGGAGGCGAAAGGGTTGGGGAGGGCTTGGACGAGGAGGGGTGCGAAGGGGAGGGAGAGAAGGACTGGCGATTTCATGCTTGTCGAAAGAGATGAGGGTTGAGTGGGAAGCAAAGGGGGGGGGATGAGTGATGGGTGGTCGAGTAGGGGAGTGTCGAAGAGGAGCAAAGTCGGAGGAGAGAGGTCGGGTGGTTGATGGCTGTTGAAGGTCGAAGAGGAAGAAGAAGAAAGGACGAGGGAGTGTTGGAGATTGAGATCAGTCCGAACTCTCACCGATTCATTAGCAGCTGGATAATCGACCGACATCGTACCAGAGCGGGAAGGGGGGTCGAGCATCGAGGAATTAGCGACGGCCTCGATGGCTCGGGGTTCATTTGGGACGCGTCGATTCGTCCGAGTCGCTCGATGAAATCCAAAGACCGAAGGAGATTCCTACAGAAAGGGTCGGCCTGAGACCAGAGGGTCCGTTTGAAGTTTTGGAAGAGGCTGAATCGATATCAGACGGGCAGGGGAGTGAGACCGACTGTCGATTTGGAAAGCGACCGACACCTCGTTCGCTCATCGTCCGAGAGCTCTCGACAAGGAGGAGACCTGGTGAGCGCAGTGAGAGAGCAGTGTAAGCCGTGGACATTTCGAACAGTCTGGCAAGGTGTGCTCGAGAAGAAGAGCAAGGAAAAGGGAGGGCTCACTTTAGCTAGTCGTTGGCTCAAGTCGTCGAACCGCTCGAAGTCGAAGACAGCACGGCACAATCGAAATCGAAGACGGAAGGAAGCGTTTCAGAGATAAGACTGAGTATGATCATTGATATCTGCTGGAGGTCGCGAGTCGAAGGGGGCGAGGAGTCAGCAATGCGAGATCGTCGAAGAGAAAGCGACGCGACTCACGCGAAAGAAGGAACCCGTCTTCAGATCCCAGGAGCTACGACGACGACGACGTTGTAGTAAGCAGGTTCATAGCAGCGGTAATCTAAAGTGCCAGTGAAGAAGGGAAAACGGTGGTCAGCGGTGAAAAGAAAGGGAAGACGCGTTCGCGAAGGCATGGTACCGACTCACCCAAGGCTCCGACTCCTCGAATTTGACCATTGCTTTCCTTCGCTTCGTCTCTTCATCCGAGATCCCTGCCTCTGTCCAAACCCTTTCCAGGGTCCGGAGCAGGAGACCCGCCTGCTCGAAACTCCAGGTTCGAAGCGCGACCACCTTGACTTGAGGGCAGCACAGCAACGAATACGCTTCGTCCCTGTCCTCTCCAAACCCCCGTCTTGGACCCACTACCCCTTCCACGAGGTCTGAAGATGTCCCTTCACCGTTCGCAGGTTCCTCCGGAGTGAGAAAGGGTTCCAATTTGACCGTGAGGGAGTTGAGCGGAAGGGCTTGGACGAATGGCGCCTCGACCACGAACTGAGTTGGAAGGACGGCCACTAGAGCGAGAGTTCTGATCTTCGTCCATGTGAGATCCATCAGCGAGACCCAGGGAACGTCGGTTCGGCTGTTGACCGTCGAGGATAGGACGGCCATGTCTGGGTTGAAGAGGTTGAGCAAGCTCGTGTAGGCGTCGTGCGGAGGCTCTGAAAACGAGGAGAAGCCGTCGTAGGCAACGTCGAGCATCTGGACGTGAAGAGGGGAGGACGAAGGGATTCGAGTGGTAGATAAGGCGTCGCTCCAATACCTGTCTTCAGGGACGTCCTGGAAGCTGAAGTCTCGGAGTTGCGAGAGGGAGAGGAAGGAGTCGAGATGAGGAGCGGGGGAGGGTGGATTCTGACGAAGGAAGCGGTCACGAACAGAGAAATCAATAAGGCGATATGAGGCGAGGACATAGGATGACTGACCTCGTCGTAGAAGAGTCTGCTGAGCTGCTTGAACCCTTGGATGGTGATGTCTTGGTAGAGGAAGGGAGACGCAAGCTCGAGGAAGGCAAGCGAGACGAGGCAAGCTTTAGCGAGCGAGGGAGGATCGCAGAAGCTGAGGATGTTTCGTTCGAGTTCGATGGGCAGGAGAGGGAGGGGCCTGATTGGCCTGATTCCTTGGGAGCGAGTTCGAGGAGCCATAGCGATGGAGGATGGTGGTGGGTTGGGGTCAACTGCGAAGGGCACGAAGGAAAGAGGAGGTGAGCTCGCTCGTTTTCAAGCTGACAACAAACCCTCACGGCCTCCTCCTCCCAGCCTCCAACGAAGGACCTCTCCAGCGACCGAAACCTCCCTTGGCCCTCCCTCATCGATATCAAACAGGAACTTTCATCTTCTCGATCCACCTTCGACCAGCAGCAGCTCAACCAACGGTCGACCTCCTTCTTCCTTCCCCTTCTCCCGCCCTCCCGCCCTCCTCCCTCGCCCTCCCTTCCTCCTCACCTGCAATGTCCTTCTCCTCTCTCGTCAACCACCTCAAACGGAAAGCTGGCTGGACCGACAAATCTACCGTTTCTCCCTCCTCCAAACGAGCCAAACAGGAGGAGCCCTTGGACGAGTCAACGGAGGTCGAGCCCAAGGTCGACGTCGAACAAAACGTCGCTGAACCCCAAGTCGAGCAAGACGCCGAGCCCACCCTTCCTACCATCACCGACATCCCTCTCAACTGGATCAAGTACACTTCCCCCGAAGATCTCCAAGCCATCCTCCTCGAGGCGTGTGCTCACTCTCCCTCGACGAACGCCCTCGTCTCTCGCTCGGTCGACGAACTCGCTCTTCTCACCCAGGGATCTTCGTCCGTTTAAAACTTCAAGCGGGAGCTCAGCCAGATCAAGCGCCTTTATTTTTTCGATGAAGACTGGGAGGAGATCGTCCAAAAAGTCGGCGACATCTGGGTGGAACCCTCCGACCCCCTTCTTTCCAAGCTCAACGCTCTGAAAGCGCTTCTCGAAGCTATCACGTTCGTCCCAGTCTCTCTCTGCCTCTCTATCTCTCCGAAGAGTGTTGTGCACGCTTGACCGTCTTGGAAGTATTCAAGGATCGAGAGACGGCGCTCGCAGACGAACGAACGAACGCGTTTCCTGACCCCCTCTTCCGTTCCCTTGTCTTGCCTCCTTCTCTCCCACCAGCTACATCGTCGACGACCTCTACGCCCGAAGTGGTGGAGAAGAATACCAACACGGTCAAAATCCTTACAGTTTCTGGAAAGGTCTCGTCTCGATCCTCAAATCGATGACC